>CM031234.1:306643337-307843337 GCA_018340775.1 Taxus wallichiana var. yunnanensis
GATCTAAAGTCTTTTTAAGCGAAGGGCGTCACGCGACATCCGTTGAAAGAAGATGTTAAAGCCTTTCACGTGGAAGTAGAGGTATTATAATCCTAAGATCTTAGTACTATCCAGGTTGAAATTCGAAAATGCCGGATGAGAATCATTTTTCCTATCATCACAAGATTTGGTAGCAAAATATTGTGCGTTGCGCAAGAAGAACAATGAAATACGCATATGCGTAGATTTTCGAAATCAATCAAAGCTTCCTCAAAGACAACTACCCACTTCCTATAATGGATCAAGTTCTACAAGCAGTCATCGGATTAGAAATGTTGTCCATGCTTGATGGTTTTCGTGCTCAATCGGATGAGACAGTTTCACCGAAGATCAATTTAAAACAACATTCACTACTCCCGGGGTACATTTGCCTATAGCAGGATGCCTTTTGGCTAACCAATGCTGGCGCCACTTTTCAGCTAGCCATGGACCTGGCATTCAAAGGTATGATGGGGAAAGTCATTTATTTATCTCTGGATGACTTGGACCGTGTTCTCTAAACAACGAAGTAATCATTGTGACCACCTAGAGCAAGTATTGGCAGATGTTGAGAACATGGGATTTCCACGAACGAAAAAAGTCCGTTTTGGAGTCACGGAAGATAAGTTGCTAGGGCACGCTGTTAGCAAGGACGGAACGAAGATAGATGCTGAAAGAGTCAAGGCTATTCGTAGAGCCTTACTCTGACAAGTAAGACAAGGCCCATTCTTTCTTCGGAAAGGTGAACTTTCTCAGGCGTTTTGTTCCTGACTTTGCTGAGAAGACTCGTCATATATTGGACATGATGAAGGGGTCACCAAATTTCCGGTGGAGCGAGGAAGGAAAAAGGTCGTTCGAAGAGATAAAGCTTTCGTTGCTCACGCACTTGGCCTGGTATGTCCCGATTTCTCCAAGGACTTTATCATGTATAGTTATGCATCTCGAGCATACATGTGTTCTGCCATCTTGATGCAAAAGAATTCGGAGAATGTTGAATCTCCGATTGCATCCATGAGCTCTCCTCAAGCCTCACGAACTAAAAATGTCTCAATTGGAAAAGCATGCCTTTCGTTGTCAAAGCAAAGTAAAAATTTCTTGTGTATTACATTTTAAACTCTCATACGGTGGTGCTGGTCCACGACACGGCGGTCAAATCAATTCTAACTCAATAGGAGTTAGGAAGCTTGTGAGGAATTGGATTTGCAAAGGTCCAGAGTAATGCACTGGATATAAAAACAACAAAGCTGGTAAGAGGTAAGGGCCTATGTCGCTTATGGCCGAAAACAAAGATTCAGGAAAATCCTAAGGAAAAGGATGATTGCAGACTTGATGAAGCACAAGATTACTGGAAAAACCCGATTCACTACCTCTGGTCCTATTTGTCACAACCAAATGGATGAGTGGTTTTCCGATGTGCTTTCTTCCTCACCACTTACGACGAATGCCCACCACCTAACCGCAAAGGAGAAGTGCACTATAAAGCTTAGAGTTAAAGTGAAATATGTCATCTGGGATGACGGTTTATACAAACGCGGATAGATGGTGTCTTCTTGCGATGTGTCGACAAGCCACAATAGGTGAAGTTGCTTGAAATTTTTCATAATTCAGCCTGTGGAGGCCATTTTTCCTCTTCCGTGACAACACACAAGATCATCCGAGCCAGGTACTATTGGCCGACGCTTTTCCAAGATACAGCTACCTGGGTAGCAAAGTGTGAACCTTGCCAGCAGTTCGTCGGCAAGCCCAAGATGGCTGCTTTTCCCCTCAGGCCGGTCGTTGTCAACGAACCATTCAGGTAGTGGGGAATTGATTTTATTGGTGCACTCAATCCCCAATCGAGTGCTAGACATAACTATGTCCTATCAACTTATCGTGACAGACTTCACCAAGTGCATAGAGGCCATACCTATCAAACATGCCACTTCCGAGGTTGTTTGCAGCTTTATCAAAAAAGAATATCATTTGTCGTTTGGCATTCCCAACAAGATTGTTCTTGATAATGCTTCTAACTTCTCCTCATGAGAAGTTATTTAGTTTTGTTATGAATATGGGATAACTTTGGCTCATGCCTCAGATTATTACCCTCGTGGTAATGGTCGAGGCGAATCCAAGAATAAAAAACTTGGTGACCATCATACAAAATCTGGTGGATGAGAATCAACGAATGTGGCACAAGTCCTTATACGATGCTTTGTAGCAGATCGTATTACTCCCAAAAAGGTTTCTCGATATGTCACCTTTCAAGTGTTATATGCCAGCGATGCCGAACTTCCCATTTTTGCCGAACTTCCTACTCTGGCTTGCACGAGCTATCAAAGATGAAACCTTCCAAAATTCCTCAAAAGAGGATCAAGTATCTCGATAGAGCTCAAGAAAAGAGAGTAAGAGTGGTTGGCAAGGGATCACCAAACATCGAATCAATTCAAGAGACTGTTCGATAAAAATCTAAGCAAAGGAATTTCGGTGGGAGACCTCGTCCTTACGTCAGGACAAGCGAAGAGACTGTAAAAGGCATGCACGGAAATTTTGATTCCTATGGAGAGGACCTTTCAAGATCAAGAGCTCAATGGAGAGAATAGTTTCTATCTCTCGTATCCGGATGGAACCGAACTCCGCTTCTCTATACTGGGCAGCATCTCGAAGATCTTTAGGAAGTAGAGCTTGCTCTTCTTTCGTACGATTTGCTTTAGTTGTGTGTTTGTTTTTGTCATGTGTTTGTTTTCTCGCTTGTTGTGTGTTCCCTTTTGTTTGCCCTCCCGGTCGCTCTTATTTTTGACTCTCCACCTAAATGGATAGGCACTCGAGATCTGGGATTCTCTACCCCGAGTTTGCTCGAGATAGTCCCTTAGAAAGAGCCGATTTGTTATCCCGTAAAATTGGCAAGGGAAATTTTATAGATAACCATACCGAAATTTTGTTCCGATCCCTCTGTAAGGGACCCCTTGCGTTAACGTTGCAAAATCCCTTTCCGGGAAATCTGGTTTTCCGAACTTAGTCGTTTTCGGTCTTTTTTTCCGGGTGCATAGAATGACTATGCAACATCAACTTTTGATGCACCCCTTTAAACCCTTTGGCGCATGCTTTCTTGTGTTAGTAGGTGTTTTTGTGTGCCTCTCTATGTTGAGGTTTTCTTGCGTGTGCCAAGGCACGTGCGCGGGCGCATGCGCCTTCCTGTCAACAGAACTTTTGTTGCGCCTCTTTTTGGTGCGCCAAAGGCGCACATATCCTTCTGTCAACACCACTTCCGGTGCGCCATAGGCGCACATATCTTCATGTTGACAAGTCTTTAGTGTGCGCCAAAGGGCGATGTTTTCTCATGTCGACGGCTCATTTGGTGCTAGCCCTTTAAAATTTGGGTGGCGCATTTATTACTGCCTCGCCTATATATAGGCGCGTCTGCAGCTGTCATTGTCACCAGAGCAATCACGTGACTATTTTCATTATTTTCTCTGACCCTGTCAGCGCACCTGCCTTGTCGCTTTCGATCACGTTGTGGACCCGTTCTCACGCTTTTTCATCGTTTATATCCGGGTAAGTGGCCTTCTTTCTTTCGTGCGTTTGTTTTTTGTGGTCTTTGACTGTTTGAGAGTAGAATTGATTTTTGTAAAAAAGAAGAATAAATCATGATCTTGCTCCCCCCCCCTCTGTCTTTCCACATTTTCCTCCTCTTTCCAGATCTGCTGGTAGAGGAAGCTCTGTCCTGAGGTAGTAGCTTGGAAACCTTGGTTTAAAGCCATTTCTATCACCCCAGTAAAACTTGCAAAGAGAGTTTTAGCCTTATGTGGAAACCAACATGAAAGATTCATGCACCACGGGCGCATCCTGTTCCCGTGTAACATAAAGATTCCGTGCGCCCTTTACACAAAATGCATCATGTAGTATCTATGCGCTATGCGCCCTTTGGCGCTGATTTAACCCTTGCAACACCCTTTTCCTGTGCGCCTTACCTATTTAGCTCTGCAATCTGCAATATCTGTGCGCCATGCACCCCGAGGCCTTTAAATTGCTAACTCTTTCTTCTGTCAAGCTTTTCAATGGAAAATCAAACAGCTGACACGACTTTCTTCAATTGGGTTTCACGTCTTATTCTTGCAGATCAGCAATTAAGCTCAGAAGAACATATGTCAACATCAAGCAAGAGACCTACCAAATCCAAAGGCAAGGCCAAGCTTATAGAGGAAGAAATGAAATATAAGTATCAGAGGGTCAGAATGCCCGACTCCCAGGCCGAGTGTGACCTGGACATCAGAGACTCAGAGTTGGGTCATATTGATATGGAGGAATTTCTAGGTCGGGACTCAGAAGGTCACAAGAAGTCCGTGGATGGACAAGTTTAATAGTAGCGTTCCTCGCGCTTTTGCTTTGGGGAATCCCAGTCCAGCGCCAGTAGTAAACAATGAATTCATGATGGTGGTTTCCGGTGCTATAATAAAGACACAAGGTGTGTCATAAATGAGAAGGGCGAGGTCGTAATCAACCTCACTTCCCACCACTCCGAGATAATTCTCGGCATTCCTCATCACCATAGCACTTTATGGCCGTCACCGAGAGGATTGTATCAAAGCCTGGGACGACCATGAAGATCGGTGCATCACAGTCGATGAATGAAGTCTAATTGAAGAACAAGAAAGTAGTGACGCTGGGTGTACAAATCATTCACCGCAGTTGATTTTTGAGGAGCTCGGTGACACCATCATGTTCTCGAAAGGTGGTCTTTGGGCTTCTGACGCCACGATTTCCATAAATGGATCTTTGCGGTATTTAGAAACCATGAATCAAATGTGTCCGATCAACACTTGAATGGGCGAAATTATAAAGACGATATCGTAACAGCTGCAACAATTCCCCACAACGGGGAGATTCTACATGAATTCCTATGTTGTTTATGCTGCAGCTTCTGAAAGGGACTATCCAGCTCTGATGCGGAGTGGGGTTTGGCCCCAAGTTAGAATTTATGAATACTATCCAGAGCTGAAGCTGGAGAATAGCATCCCTCAATTTACAAAGATCAATGATGCATTTTTCTATTTCATCATCTACCTGTTGAGGCCGAATATGACTTACGGTCGCACGACCAAGAGCATCGTGGCAGCCACTGAAAATGGGGGCCCTGTTCACCCAATTCCCCACATTTACTTATCTGAGAGTGGCTAACTTCTTGGGAGAGCCAACTAGACTGCCAAGATATGCTGGGCCCAAATTGATTCTGCTAGAGCTGTCAAGACAGCTAATCACTTATCATGAAAAGTGCCTAAAAAGAAAGAAGGGTGGAACTCCTTTCCCCCTCACAGTGGGTAGATATACATGTCTTACTCACCACAAGGCAAAGGACATGTTTGCAGAGCTGGAGCTTCTAAATCTGAAACATGACTTCCCGGCAAGGCCTACCTTTGACCCGAGAAATTGTCTGCCAAGGGCTAAGCTCGATCCGATCCACGTCCCTCAGATCGAGGATATCTACATTGACCTATATCATGAGGTGGAGCTCAGGAGGAAAGACCATTCTCGTTGGCCTTGGCAGAAATCATCCAATATGGGGTAGCCATCGTCCCCAAAGGCTACCAAACTACCGAAGAGGAAGTGGATCAAGTATATCTTGACACAGGTGGGGATGATTGGCCTTTTGCGGCAGTTGATAGGACTAAAGCACCTCAGACAATTGAGGAGAGGGTCAAAGAAACTCTGCGCAGAACAGAGCATTGGTGCCGAATGAACGGACTCATCTACCTCGGGGTTGATTTCACAACCTCTCCATTGGGTAACGCACCTTCTCGATCTAAACAGTAGCCTAAAGGCAAGGGTAAAGGTAAGGAGGGTGAGTCCAGCACTTCTCAAGAGGAAGCTCCTGAAAGTCCTCCTTCCACTCGCACCTGAATAGGTCATAACTTTGGCTTCTCCAGAGAAAGGAACGGAAGAAGATGTTCCAATAGGCCCATCCACTCAGGATGTCGGCACTGCTGCAACTACCGAGGTCCCTTCTGTTTCTTCTTCTTCTCCTCCTTCCCTTCCTCGAGTGACTCAAGCGACCATTCCTTTGGTCGTGTCCTCTCCCCCTTCTTCTACTGTTCCTCCCGCTTCTTCGTCCATCTTCTCTTCTCTCGTGGACCTGTCCCCTCCATTTCTTCCCTCATCTCTCGAGCTCCCTTCCCTTCCTATGTCTTCCTCTCTCCAAAGATATCTCTTCCTCCCACGAGCACTTCTTGGCCTCCCTCTCGATGCCGCCTCCAGTGTCTCCACGTTCTTCCCTTCTACTACTACAGCTGCCCCCTTCTCTGTTTCCTGGCCCTTCTCCCATAAGTCTAGCCTGGATCTCCCAGCACTTAAGTCAGCAGAAAAGGAAAGTTCCCATCGCTCCGATGGACTTTTCCGTAATCCCATCTAAAGGGGCAAGAAGCAGAAGCCCATCACACGCTTCTCTCAGAGTGCTTCGGGAGAGAGGGTAATGGAGATCGCATACCCCAATCCCCTCAAGGATAAAAAGGATCTGTCTCCGACAGATTATATAGTGACCCAAGTCACAATGGGGACGTCTTCTGAAAGCCTTCAGGGAGAGGCCCTATCTGCAGTTGACGCCCTCTGCAAGAAGCTTCAAGAAACAAAAGAAGAGAAAAGGCTATTGAAAGAGCAAAATAAACATCTGCTCCAAGCCTTACAGAAGATGGGCAGTGCACCTCCCACAACTGCCGCCGAGACTCCTGAGCCTCTGAGCCAGGATAAAATTAATGAATATGCAAAGATCGGCGAGCAGGGCATGGCAGTTTCAGCTTGGAGGAGCCAAATCCTCAAGGACAGTGAAAGAGTGATCGCCAAGTTCTCTGATTTATATCTGAACATCAACAAGGTGAATAAAGAGCTCCAAGCATTAGCAGGACCCATATCAGAAGAGCTGGACCATGCTAGGCTACAACATGAGACCTTTCAACAAATGTTCGACTGTTCAGTCGAAGATCTGGTCAAGTTCGGCGTCTTCGGTCATCCCAGGGCCCTCAATAAAGTCATTTCAACCCTGGACTACCGGGTGGATCAACTGGAATTTGTCCTTGAAAAGATCGATAAGGTGAAGGAAGAAGCCCTGGACGCGATGCACCAAATGGAACAAATCATTCTCAACATGTCACCAGGGTTGCTTACTCCTTCCTTCACCTTAAGAAAAGTTGAGGAAACCATCCAGATCTTCAAGGAGATCGTTTCACAAGGGCTGGGGCCAGAGGTCACTTTTGACGCGGAGTCCATCAATAACCTGCTGGCCTGTCGGGACTTCATCGGGTTCCTCATAGAAGCGAAGAAAGAATATTCCAAACTCCCAGAGAAGCTCATGATTTGAGGGGAGACTTGCGAGGCGATTAGTGGCGACACAAGGATCCTTCCCGGGATCAACTAGGGCCCATGATCAGCAAGTTCATGGAATACCATGCCTCAATTTCACATCTCGTCACTGAAAGCAAGCAGCAAAGCAGTGCTACCCCCTTTCACCCGCAAGATGACGACGATGAATAGCTTCTCTTTCTTCTTCTTCTCTCTCTTCTTGACTATCTTTTTGTAAATATCTCGGAGTATGTTGGCAGATAGAATGATGACATCATCCATGTTGCACCATGGGATGATGTCATCCATCAAGTTGTCAAAAGTCAACATGACTTTGAGATATTTTTGTATATCCTTGTAGATATTTTGTAAATATCTTTGTAAATAGGTGGTTGGCTCCTTTTTCCCTTTTTTCTTTCCTTCTTCTATAAATACCCCAATGCTTGTTGTATTGGGCATGAGTGAATATCTTTTAGATGAAAATAGAAGTAAGGAGAAAAGACTTTGAGCTTTTTTAGAATGTAAAGAATTATTAATACAATATTTAGACTTTGTCTTTGAATACATGTGTTATTTGCATTGGATCTTTCTTACGTTAGATCTGTGTGCTTGTTCTATTGGATCTACTTCTGTTTTATTGTCATTTATTCATCATTATTTCTTTTTCGTTTATGCAAATAGGTTTGGCTCTGTTTACTACCAATCCCAAAACATAAACCTTCGACCTTTCGCTTTGGAATTCATTTCTTTTCTCCTTTCGGATCTGATCTTTCTTCATCCTCTCTTTCATTCCTTTATTTTCGTGGTTGGAAACATCCTACCTGGGATGAGATCCCAAACCCCCCGAAGGCGAGAATATTGTGAGACTTGCATGATTCCTCTTGGTAGAATAGCAATAATCCAGTTTCACTTTCTTTGACTCAAAGAGGGATATGCCATGCACACTGCTATTGGCTCGTCATCCATAGATCGCGCCAAGCAATGATTTTCGGACCAACAAGTAGATAAGAAGTAGTTCCCCATCCCTGATGATTCAAAGAGAATTTGGGCTTTGGGGTCGTCAGAATCAGTGACCAAGTACTTCTTTTGTGATTGGCTCCAATGTCGCATTACACCCTTGACAGGGATTATGGCCTTGGACTAGTCCATATAAATTTCTCCACCAACTTCTCTACAAAAGCTCCTTCCTAGTAGAATTCCTTATGCTGCAGGGATATCAACAACGAGGATGGTCATCTTTACTCTTTTATCTAGGAATGTCGCAAAGGTGAACTCGTGCATCTTTGATCTGACCAATCAATGGAACTGTTTGGTTGTTTCCATGGAGTAACATTTGTCGAAAGTTTTGGTAAGAGTGAGGCCCAAGGCATGGGCAACCTTTGTCGACATGACATTATCGGAAGCCCCATAATCAATTATGTAGTTTCTTAGCTTGTGACCATTGATTAGGAGAGAAAGATAAAAAGGTTCAATTTTTCCTGACATGGAAGTTGAGGCCACATTTATGCGAGATGCAGGAGGAGTGGAAAGGATTTCTTTGGAGACTACGAAATCTTGGCTTTGGATATATTCGGTCAATCTTACAAGCTGCTCAGGGTTTAACTAGAGATATTCAGCATCGAGACATTTGAATCTTGGTCTTCTTAGCATGATCGATTATGTCGAATGCGACATGTGATTGAAAGGGTTGCGTTGATGAAGGAAAGAGTCCTTCACTTCACAATGGTAGGGTAGGATTACTTGGTCAAGACGGAAACAAGAAGGATGATTTAGAGGAGAGATGGGAGGAAAAGACTTTTTGTAAAATGCTTAATAGGAGGTTGAGCAGAAGAGGATTACCTCTTTTAGCAATGGTTGGAGGAGTGTTCGACATAGCCTTCTCTTTGTGTATTCTAATAGCAACTTCTGCTTCTTTTCCATGGGAGTGGGTGAAAACAACATATGATTGTCTCATGCAGATACCCTTGGTACCCTCTTCTTCGTCAGAATCCTCATCTTCAAATTCCATATATGCGATCATAGAGTCGCCAGTCGATTCACCGACATCTTGATCATCTTTGCCCTGCGACGAAGGTTCTTCCTAATTTTACTCCTCTTCCTCAACCTCGACTAGGGCATTGATCGGAGGGGCCTCAAGTGCTAACCACGAAAGCATTGAGGAAAACGTGGCCTTTGTGGGGCACTATTGGAAGTGAAATTTCTCCGTGGGATATCTCGGTATGAAGTGTTAGGAGAAGCTTGAGCTAATTGCTTCTTCAATGCGAGCAAGTCGTTTGCCATCTTCTGGAATGCCGGATCTGATGAAGTGGCTTGAGAAGGGGTTGAAGCTTTAGGCTTGGATGGCTCACATTTTAATTCGCTAGATATAAGCAGGTTGTCCTCTATCCGAATGGCAAAGCAGCTGAGCGAGAACCAGGGTGGTAATTTGTTCTTGTAAGAGTAAGAAAATTACTCTTGAGCTCATGGTGTTCATAAAGAAACACTTTTGATTTTTTGGCGTTTAAAGCATTCAAAGCGGCACATGCTTAATTAGTGAATTGAAATGAGTGATAAAATCACGCATGGTTTCATTGACTTCCTTCTTTAGGTGAGTGATCTTGGACAAAGAACGCAAACGCGTCTTCTGAAGGCTTATACCTTTCTTCAAATGTAGTTCGTAATGTGGCCCAACTAGTGATAGATCCCAGGTAAATGTTGGAACCATTTTGTTGCGGGTCCTTGCAAAGTCTCTAGAAAAAGGCGTACCGATACATCTTCATGGGTCACATCTAGGATGTTGCATGACATGATGAATGCAGATATATGTGAATCCGTGCTTTGGTTTCCACTCCCATCAAATCTTGGGAAATTCTTTCAGTTTCCATGAGGGAGTGCGTGAACAGGATGTGGTAACGCAAGAGGGCCCATAGCGTTTCCCCATGGTACTGCCATTTGAAAAGCTGGAAAGAGGACGTGAGCTGGGAGCGCGGTTCCGCTGAGCAACAAAGCACTACAAAGGGATGTGGAGGCTCCTTGTGAAAAATGGTTCTTTCGTGGAGGCGAGACACTTCTGGCTGACCGATCAGTTGAACTCAACGATGAGAAGCGTGTTGGTGTAATAATGAAGTTGTGCCTTTGAAGTAGATCAAAAATAGGATCGACTTCCCCACGAGCTCTCCTGCTATGAGTAAATGGTTCACCTGCCAGTGTATCTTTCAGATCTACAATGTTTTTAGAGTAGATTTAAAAACTCTTTTTGGTTGTACTTGCTGATTTTCTGATTTTTCGACAAAAATCAGTAGCATGTACTTTTCTAAATATTTAATTTTATCCTTCTTTTGAAAACCGATTGTGGTTTAATGACAAAGATCAATGAGGATAAAATGATGGTTAACTTAGCAAGCTTATTTTCGGATCTTAGAGTTGACTTTTTTGCAAGGGTTTGAAATTTTTGTAAAACAGTGAAACTCGAATCTACGGAAATATACAAAGTTTTTGTAAAACTCAAAGCAAACTAAAGATCTCGACTAGCCCGCATCTATGGATCTATGAAGAAAATTTTCAGTTTGGATCACGTTTGCTAAATTTTTTGGATTTTAAGCAAAAGCTAAGATTTGCAAACAGTAGCAATTTTTTTTTTACGTTTTATCAATTTTCTTAGTTACTTTAGCAACCTATTAGTGTCCTTTAACTGACACAACACTCACATAGATCTATTTCGATCCCAAAGAGAGTCGCCAAAAACCGTTGGTTCAAAATCTATCGGGAGGGCAAATCTATGGATAGATGAGCCAACAAAGGTGCAAGGCATAACACCTCTTTGAGACAAAGAAAGCAAAGCTGGTTTATTGCTATTCTACCGGCAGAATCATGCAAGTCCTACAATATTATGCCTTCTGGGGTTTGGGATCTCGTCCCGGTTGGGGTATTCATTGTGAGCGAGAAAGGGACGAAGGGAAGAGAGGAGATAGGATAGTTCTGAAGGGAGAAAATAAATGAATTCCAAAGCGAGTAAAGGTCGAGGAGGGTTTATGTTTTGGGCTGGTAGTAACAGAGGCAAACCTACTTGCATAAACGAACAAAGTAATACTGATGAGAAAATGACAAAAATGTAGACAGAGATCTAATGAATAAACACACGATCTCGACGTAAGAAAGATCGATGCACATAACACATGTATTCAAAGACAAAGTCTTAATATTTGTATTAATGTTTTCTTAGAAATTACAAAAAGTACAAATCCTTTTCTCATGACTTCTATTTTTCATCTAAAAAATGCCTCTCTTTTGAATACAACAAATATCCAAGTATATATAGAAGGAGAAGGAGAAAGAAGGGAAAAAGAAACCATCAACTAATTACAAAATATTTACAAAATATCTAAAAGTCAACTGTTAACTTTGGGTAATTTGGTTGATAACAACATCTCATGGTGCAACATGGATGATGTCATCATTTCTGTAAACAAACTTTTAAATATTGAAAAAAGAGAACATCCTAGGAGGAAGGAGCCTATTCGTCATCGTCCCGCGGCTGGAAGGGAGTATCCTGCTTCTGCTCAGGAGAGGAAATGTGAAATTGAGCACGATACTCCAAGAATTTGCTAATCATCGGTTGAAGTTGATCCTGAGCAGGACCCTTGGTGTGATCACCGATGACTTCACAAGTCTCCCATTCATCTCTGAGTCTTTCTAGGAGCTTGAAGTATTCATTACCTACCTCCATCAGGTATCCAACAAAATCATGGCAAGCTAGAAGGTTGTTGATAGATTCTGCATCAAAAGTCACTTCTGACCCTAACCCTTGCGACACAATCTCCTTAAAGATCCGAATAGTGTCATCTGCCTTCCTCAAGGCGTATGATGGGGTGAGCAAGCCTGGAGACATCCTTAGGATGATCTGCTCCATTTGATGCATTGCATCCAAGGCTTCCTCCTTGATTTTATCAATTTTCTCCAAGACGAATTCCATCTGATCGACCCGATAGTCCAAAGCAGCAAGGACTTTGTTGGGTGCTCTTGGGTGATCGAAGACGCCAAATTTCACTAAGTCATCGACTGGGTAGTTGAGCATCTTTTGGAATGTCTCATGTTGTAACCTAGCATGGTCCAACTCTTTGGAGATAGGTCCCGTAATTGCCTAGAGTTCCTTGTTAGCCTGATCAATATTCTGATATAGCTATGTGAACTTTACAATTACTTCCTCACTATCCTTGAGGATCTGGTCTCTCCAAGCGGATACTGCCATACCTTGTTCGCCAATCTTGGCGTATTCGTTTATCTTTTCCTGGCTAAGGGCCTCAGGAGTTTCAGTGGTAGTTGTAGGAGGTGCACTGCCCATTTTCTGTAGGGCTTGGAGAAGATGTCTGTTCTATTCTTTTAGTATCCTCTTCTCTTCCTTTACCTCCTGAAGCTTTTTGCAAAGGGCATCCACTGCAGATAGGGCCTCTCCCTGTAGGCTTTTTGAGGATGTTCCCATCATGACCTGTGTCACTGTATAATCTGTAGGAGACAAAAAAATTTGTCCTTTGTGGGATCGGGGTATGCGATCTCCATTACCCTTTCACCTGAAGCACTCTGAGAGAAGTGGGTTATCGGCTTTTGCTTCTTAGCTCCTTTTGTTGGAATGACAGAGAAGTCCATAGGTGCAATGGGGACTTTCCTCTTATCTTTGGCTTAGGGGCTTAGAGATCCATTTTAGACTTAAGGGAGTGGGACCGAGGGAAAAGAGGGAGCAGAGGTAGAAGAAGGATCTCACTATGGTGAACTCGGGAAATGTGTCAAGATGCTTGGCGGCATTGATAAAGAAGTTGATTCTCCAATGGTCATGTGGGGGTAGGAGTCATTGTAGGAGAGGAAACCGTGGGGGTGGAAGGGATCTCGAGAGATGAGGGAAGAAATGTTGGGGACGGCTCTACAAGGAAGAGAAGATGGAGGAAGAGGAAGGGGGAACAGTAGAAGACGGGGGAGAAGACACAACCAAAGGAGTGGTTGCTTGAGTGATGCGAGGAGGGGAAGGAGGAGCGGGAGATGGGATGGTGGGAACTTCAGCAGTTACAACAGTGGTAACATCCTGAGTGGATGTGCCCGTTGGAACACTTACCACCTGTTCTTTTTCTGGGGAGACTAGGCTTACGACCTACTCTTGGGCGGCGGAAGGAGGACTCTCGGGAGCTTGCTCCTGAGCAGCGCTTGACTCTCCTTCTTTTTCTTTCCCTTTTCCCTTTGGCAAGTGTTTTGGTCTAGTAGGTGCATTTCCCAAAGGAGACGTGGTGAAGTCTACCCCAAGGTAGATGAGACCGTTATACCTGCACCAATGCTCTGTGCACTGCAAAGTTCCCTTAACCCTCTCCTCAATAGTCTGAGGTGCCCTTGTTCTATCTATCTCAAAGAAATGGCCAATTGTCCTCGTCCGTATTTAGATAGACCTGATCAACTTCTTGATCAGTCATTTGGAAACCTTTCGGGACAATGGCCACGTAATATGGATAATTTCGTCGGGTACAAAGGAGTGATCCTTCCTTCTGAGCTCGACCTCGTGATACAAGTCGATGTAGATATCCTCGATCTGTGGGATGTGGATTGGGTCGAAGTTTTACCTTTGGGAGGCAATTACGAGGATCAAAGGTCGGCCTTGCCAAGAAATTGTGTTTCAAGTTGAGCAATTCCAGCTCTGCAAACATTTCCGGGCTTTGGTGTGAGAAGTGCAGGTGTATCTACCCACTGTGAGGGGGAAAGGAGTTCCACCCTTCTTTCTTTTCAGGCACTTCTCGTGATATGTGATAAGCTGCCTAGACAACTCCAATAGGATCAGCTTAGGCCCCGCATACCTTGGCAGCTTGGTGGGATCCCCTAAGAAGTTGGCGGCCCTGAGATAGGTGAAAGTGGGGAATTGCGTAAATAACGCCCCCACTTCTCTGTGGCAGTCACCACGCTCTTGGTCGTCTGCCAACCGTGAGTCATATTGGGCCTCAAGAGGTAGATGATGCCATAGAAGAAGGCATCATTGATCTTGTTGAACTATGGGATGTTGTTTTCCAGTCTCAACTCTGGATAATATTCATATATTTTTACTTGGGGCCATACCCCGCATCGACTTAGCACTGGGTAGTCTCTTTCGAGGCAGCAGTGTAGACCACGTAGGAGTTCATGTAGAACCTCCCCGTTGTTGAGAGTTGTTGGAGCTGCTCGGAGATGGTGCTACTGATGATCTCTGCCCATTCAAAACATTGATCTGGAACATTTTTGCTCATTGTCTCCAGATACCTGAGCATCCATTTGTGGAAGTAATGGGCATCAGGAAGCCCAAATACCCTACTTAGGAAGGTTATGGTGTCGCTCAGCTCCTCTGAGAAGTCACTGCGGTGAATAACCTGTGGCCACCTGGTTATTACCTTCTTGTTCTTCAGATACACTTCGTTCATGAGCTGCATGCATTTGTCTTCATTTTCATCCCATGCCTTTATGCAGTCTTCTTGGCTTATTGCCATGAAGTGCCGGTGGTGGGGGATACCTAACATGATTTCAAAGTGTCGGGCAGTGAGGTTGATTATAACCTCACCCTTTTCATTCTCGACACACCTTGTGTCCTTATTATAGTAGTGGGCCACCACCATCATGAATTCGTTGTTCACCGCGCTCACGGGAATTCCCCCAGCGAAGTGTAGACCACTTCCGACCAATTTTTCCATCCACGGACTGCCTGTGACCCTTCTGGTTCTAGCCTAGAAATCCTCCATATCAATGTGACTGAGTTTTGAATCCCTGATGTCCAAGTCACATTCTGCAAGGGACTCAGGCATCCTGACCCTTTGGTATTTGTACTTCATTTCTTCTTCGTGAGTTTGGCCTTACCCTTAGACTTGGTTGGCCTCTTACTTGATGAAGACATGTGCGAATCTAAGTTCATTGCTTGATCTGCAAGAAGGAGCGAAGTCCATCGCAGAAGAGTCATGTTAGCTGTTAAATCATCCATCAAAGCTTTACAAAATGAAGAGTTAGCAATTTAGAAGCTTCTGGGTGCAAGGCGTAGCTATACTATGGGTTACTGTGGTCAGAAAAGAAAGGCGCACTTGTTGGAGAGTGTTCAGTAAGGATAAAAATAGCACAAAGGGGCGCAGGGCGCAGAAAAACTACACACAACATTCAGTGTTGGTGTTAAAGGATGTGCGCCTACGCCATATGAAGGGTTTTAAACGGGCATGATTATCTTGGTGTTGCAAGGCGGCAGGGTGTGCCAATGGCGAGATATGGAACATGTTACAAATAGGATAGTGCGCCAAAGGGGCGTAGGTTCAAACGATGCACCATTGACTTAAGGAGCGCCAATTCTTAGCTTTTGGCATGGTGCAGGAAAAGTATGCATGACATTGAGATGTGGGTGCAGGATTTGCACTTGCATGTGTTAGGGTTTTTAGAGTTTTATAGGGTGTAGGAAGGATGCATGTTGTAGGTAGGGACAATGCACCCCTTGGCGCGACTGTGTTTTGTGTAACAACGTGTTTGTTTTGCGCCAAAGAAAAATTCGTGGCTTTGGATATATTAACTTTTAGATTTTCTCTCTCTCTGACAGGTTCGTGGTTTTCGGCCTCTTTCAACATAGATTTTGACAATGAGGAGAAAAGAGCAAAGAGGATTCTGGATTCATTTTTGAGATAAAAATCCCTCCAGGCCAGCTAGATCTGGAAGGAGGGTGAAACCGGTTTGGGGGAAGCTTCGATTTGTGAAACGGGCTGGGGTTGTATATTATTCTTATGATTAATTTCTTTGTTTTTAACAACCCCTAAAAACAATACAGAAAACCCACAAACAATCAACACAAGAAGAGCAAGGACCACTTACCAGGAATATATAGAATGGAAGAAACGATGTGGGGTCCATGAACACGATGTAAAGTGACACGGGGATGACAGGAGCGCTGACAAGTGCAGAGGAAATAACTTCACGTTTTTTTTAATCGTGAAAATGACAGGTCGGATGCGCTATTTATAGCAAAAGGCGTAATAAATGCGCCACCAACTTTTTTGGTCAGGCGCACCAAAACAGATGACAACATGAAAATTTGTGCGCCAAAGGCACGGATTCAGGACTGTCGACATTACCTTTTTAGCGCTCGGCACACCATTCAGGGGCACAACATTTTTAATGTTGAAAATAAGGTGCATGCGCCTTAGCACACGAGAAGGGTGCATCATGGGAAGGTGCAACATTTTTAATGTCGACACTCCAAAGGATGCCAAAGGAATAGAAGGGGGTGCAAATTCATTTGGTGTTACATGAATAAAATCTATGCCCAGCCAAAAAAGGACCAAAAGACTAAGTTCGAAAAACTAGATTCTCCGGAAAGGGATTTTATGCCATTCCGAATGCTAAGGGACCTCAAGGGAACCGAAACAAAATTTTGGTATGGTTTCTGAAAAATTTCCGTCAATTTTACAGATAACACATAATCAAATGTTGAAGGTGACTTGAAGGAAAGCACCTAGACTATGCCTAGATTGGCCTCCAATAAATTTCAAGGATGTATTGCACTACATATCTAGCGTGAATCAAAGCTTACATACACACACACACACACACACACACACTTCACAATTGATTTAGGTGTTGGTCCTTCACTCCCCTATATGCTTAATTAATGTAACAATATGATCATTTTGGCTACATAAAACACTTAGAAATGGTAATTTTGGATAAGAATAGACTTTATATTTGGATTGGAGGCTCTAATGTAAAGATATATACTCTTCAAATAGTAATAATCTCTTAGTTCTCCTCTTATATCTTAATGAAATGAAATTTGACCTCTATAGTTTTATATATAGGTATCTCGGTGTGGATTTCCAACATAAGTTGACCCCAACATTCAAACATAGATTGGCCTCATAAAGTGACCAAATGGAAAAATAACCATTTGATAAAAGGACCGCAATATCTATTCTCAATTATGTCTTGGGATAGTATTAGCAATCAATCACTTTTACTTTGCCAAAAGTGACGTGAACATCTCGAATGGAAAGATGTGAGTTTACATATGTTTATTGAGTGTTGTAGGAAAATTGAAATTGATCCTAAGAATGCCTAAGGAAAAATATATGACAAAATAAATGGTGGGGGATCAAACTAAAGTGGGGAGATGATGCAAAATAGCCTAATGTATATAAAGGTTACTATGTGCATGTTAAATTAGGTGTCTCCGCTACTTATAGATTCATATTATATATTATTACATTTTCACAAGTTATATATTTTATAAAATTATAATTTCTCTTAATAACTAGCAATCACATGTGTACGATGCAATGTGAACGCCCTAACGATATATGTTATTTGATTTAGAGGGATAGTTATTACTTGTGTAGTTGGCGTTGATAATGGTCGTGATTGAATTTGTTAAGTGTAGGAATATAGATGAACCACTTCATTTAAAGGTTCCATCTCTACATTTCAAACTTGTTACAAATTCGTACATATACATTTGTAATTCTCATATCATGAGTGGTAGCACTTTTCTGTCAATTTTATTTGTACTAAACATGTTACATGAAGACTTTCGTACATGTGCAGATTTTATATCATGAGTGGTAGCCTTTTGTGGCCATTTTTTTGCACTAAACATGAATACATTTGATATTTTTTGGATAGTTAATTACTTTTATAGTTGATGTGGTTTGTAATTATTTCGGAAAATTATGTTAGTGTTGCATTAGTTGTTTGGTTGGTCTTTTGTTGAAAAAACCTTTTTTGTATAGTCGATAACGGGTGGGATTGATAGTGGTAGTGTAGGAATATAGATGAAACATTACATTGATTTGTTCTATGTGTACATTTAAATTTGTTACAAATTCATACATGTATAGTTGCAAATCTTATATCACTACATTTGAACTAAACATGTATACATGAAGACCTTTGTACATTTATAGATTTTATATCATGAATGGTAGCCTTTGTGGGCAATTTTATTTTCACTAAACATGAATACATTTTATACCCCTTGAATGACACTGCCACTTTGGATATAAGAAGTGTTGAATAGAGTAGTAGTGGAGGTGCTATCAAAGTAAAGGGCAGTATTTACGAAGGGATGAGTGATAGTAGTCTTGACTCCTCCTTTCTTCTTGCTCCAAGTGTTTTTACGTGTGCCATTTTTGAGAATCTTTTGAATGAAAAAGGAGGTGAAATGCAAAAATTTGCAAGTGAGGGAACTCTGGAGAAAGGTGTGAATGTCAGACCTTGGCTTTCAGTGGTCCTAATGTCAACAAAGTGGCTCTATGCAAAGTAAGACCCTGAGACTTATGGATAGTTAATCCCCAAGCCATTTTAATCAGAAATTGTCTTCGATTCCCTCTCAAAATAGGGGGTATGGGAATATGTAACGGGTTGGAGGGATCCCAACATGGGTCGTTGTATCAATCAAATTTGACAACAACAAATAAAGGTAATGCTGGTGGTGGCATTAATGTGTCGTAGACATTGTCGTTGATTTTTCTGAGGCAGTTGTTTCAACGCATCACATTTGCACAAATTAATGTAGCTCAGATGTTGAAATCCACAAAATGAATCATCTATTGAAAGTAATTGAGGGCATACTAAGCGGATTTTCCTTACATTTGACATGGTAATCATGTCATGAGACTGGATTTCCATCTGTGTGAGTTTCAAGGTCAAAGACTCCATTTCCTTCATGCTTTCTAACATTCCTTGTCGAATTGTTTCGCCATTGTTTTCAAGCTCCAACCTTTTGAGTTGTTTTAAGGTGCCCAAATCATTTATTGAGAGTAGCCATCCTCTGCACTTATTCCTTCCTGTCTCTACACCAAAACCATTCAGACAACCATTGACACTCAGGTATTCCAGAGACGAAAGCTGTGAAATCCCATAAGGTATGGACTGCAGATGCTCACAATTATTGATGTCCAAAAGTTTTAGGGAAGTCAACTTAGAAATGTTGGATGGGAGTTCTGTAATATGGGAGCTATTAAGATCAAGTATTTGAAGGTTTGTAAGAGCAAGGATAGAGTTGGGGAGTCTCTTGATGGCGGTAGAGCCTAACCTGAGGCAAACTAAATGCTTCAAACATCGTATGCTTTTTGGCAACGAGATAGGATGACAGTCTTGGACAAATCCAGAACCCTCAAAGAGATCATACTCCCAATCACCTGTTGGGGATTTTTTGTCAAATCAGGATTGTTACGCATTAACCAGGAGTGGTTATGAGAAGATTCAAAAGTATTTGGAACATTAGTTAAATTGTTACCCATCAATGAAATTTTGAAGTGTGTCGAACAATCATCAGCTGGAAACTCTTGCAAATTTCTCCCTGCACGAAAGAAGCATTTCTCTTCCTTCTCAGCAATTTGTTGCGCTAAATCATGCAACATATCATGCACCCTGAAAAAGACTACCTTTCCATCAGAATCCTTCAGAGCGGCTCAATAAGGTAGCGATCGAACAAATTGATGAATCGTTGTCTTGTTTGGAGAGGATCCTGTCCAGTCACAAACCCTTCTCCAATCCATAACCGATCGACATATCCAAGAAAGATAACTTCATCTTCCAGAAGGCGAGACGAGAGAAAGCACAAATGCAAAGCAACGCTCAAAATCGCCAAAGCGTCATAGCTCAATCTTAACCTAACACGAGCTTGTCTGCGTAACGTCACCATATATCTCTCGCATTCTCGCTACCTCTTCAAAGGAAATTTCCATTCATTTAAGTCAATGACACCTACAATCGCCCGCCCTATCACTTTGAGAGCCAAGGGAAGTCCGTCGCACTTGTTGAACACAAGCCTTGTTGTTTCTTCATCAATGCTCATCGGTAAAATTCCATCACTGTGTCGAAAGGCATGCAAACAAAATAACTGCCAGCTATCTTCTTCCCTTAACCCTTGCACTAGGATGATGGATGGAGTGGAACTCTCACTTCAGAATAACGCACCGCTATTTGCTATCGGAAGTGGCAATGATGATGTTGGAGTTGTGGTGCGAGAGAGATGATAGGCACACATAACTCGGATAATAAGGAATTTGCACTTGTTTCCCAAAAATCATCAAGAATCGTGAATTTGCATAATTTATTTACATTAAAACTCTTGATGAAGATGAGGAATCGAGGCTTGTCCCTTTAAATAACACTTCATCATATGGGTATGCTCAATCTATTTGTATTCATCTCTGATTACAACTTGTACATCTAAAACCTTCGAAGTAATTGTATGCAACCTTTCTGTAATTTTTTAAAGCTCTCCTTTTGTGGCTCTCAACTCTATTCACAAATATAATGTAAGTACGATGCGACGAGGATTTTCTTTGATTTTTGGCTGGGTAAATCTTGGGTGTGGATGTTTATGTTTTTGGAAAAATTTGGGTGTGGATGTTTTTTCTTGGAAAATCTTGGGTGAGGTAAATAATATTGTGGGTATGCTTCAATTTTTCGGTGGATGTTTGTTTTTGGCAGTGGTAAATCTGGTGAGGTTAACAATAGTGCAGGTATGCTTCAATTTTTTGGTGGATGTTTTTTTTGTTTGGTAAATCTTGGGTGAGGTTAACAATGGGTTATTAGTCAGAGGAATTTGAACTTGGATCACCCTCTTAAAAGAGTCCCCTATTACCATTACACCATAACCCCTGTATATGGTGGATGTTTTTTGAACCCTTTTTCTAAAGAATATTACCAAAGCACCTGGCATATTTTTGAACAAAGTGTGCCCGCTTGTATCACAGGCTGGGATATTCTTGGACCACATCATTAAGATTTGTGAACACTGCCACACTTGAATATACCTATGTTATTATATGGAAAATTGTGCCTCATCTTTTTTGGTGATATGGGTCATCTTATTGTGGTGGAGGGATTTGAACCTGCATCCCAAACCCACAATTTGCTTCTATGTGGTGGGTGGATGTCTTTTAAGACTCTTTTTCTTTGAAGAATAATATTGAATGCAATCTAATGTACCCAGGATATTTCGTGCTAAGCTTATTTGTAGGCACTCAAAGTTTATTCTTGTTTAGCTTGATTAGGCACACTTGTTTTTGTGCTCCATCTTGCCATATATTTCTTGTGGGGAACACATCATCGAATCAACTCCCAAACTAAAAACCAAAATATGATTCTATTTATTTGAGATAGTCGAATGACCATCCACGTTCAAAGCTTAAACAATAATTTTTCTATTAAGTTCCTTCTTCACCTATAAACCAACATGATACAATTTAGGTTGTAATTGTCTATACTATTGGAAAGTAAATATGTATATAATTTAGAAATGGGACTATAAAGTGATTCATCCTCCAAGTTTTCAACTTGATGATCTTTGAGCATGATTGAGAGGATGAACGAACTTAACTTCTTATTTGGTTAGAATAAGATTTCAACTCAAGCTAGCTAGATGATGGCTCTACATGTTCGAGCAACCATATAATAAATTCTCAAATTTCCAGGTGTCTCATATGAGTCATATCCCATGTAATATTTCACAGAAGAGTAAAATACTACTTGAAGTATTCCCTCCAAATTTATAATGTTTTCAAGTTGTTAAGAACCAACGCTTTTACATGTAGTCCTCACTATGTGCATATGGAAAGACAGAGATCAAGAGTCTTGCCTAAGGCTAGAGAGGGAAGGGTGTTTAGGGAAGCAATGAGTCCATCCAACATTGGCCTTCCTAGTAATAAATTCACCGTGAATTTAATCATCAAAGATCACCCCAAGGAAGAAACTAAAAGTAAAATGTGTCTTCTCGAGCAATAGCTTTATCAATTCCGCCTAATCTGCTCTCCTCCATCTCGGAACTCTCACCTAATTGGATTGTTCCTCAATCATTTGCTTCCAAATAATTATGTGGCACACATCTTATGCATATTGCATAAGGAGAACTTAACAACAAAAATTCACCCATGAAGAAAGTTAAATCTCTAGTCTCAACTTTTCTTATAGGCAACAGGAGCACCTTTTTGCAACAAGATAGCCTTATAGCCTTAGAGACATCCTTTCAGTGGTATTATAGGATGATAAAATTTTAATCTTTTTTTGTTTTATATAGGAGTGATAACAATGCAAAATAATATAATTTAACTTGCAATATTAAGCTTTTGCATAGAAATAGTGAATAATGGCTTTCTTTGTTTTTAAAGCGAGGTATTATAGGCCGAAAGACCTCCAAAGATGAACCGCCTTCTAAAGCTTTAAAGAACGAAATTTATTGTATCCTTTTCGGGTACGCATTAGTTTTAAGTTTTAAGCTACTAAAGATTTTTCATTAGGGTTTCTTTTTGTTGTACAAGATAATGACTTAAAGGTTTGCCGATGAGTTTCTTCTTCACTGGCTCAAAGATACAAACTATTTTGACTGCCAACTTGTTGAATCCGTTGCAAATATTTGCAAAGTCTTCGTTAAATTTGAGTATTTAAAGCTGAATGAGGCATAGAGAAGGTAATTACTTTATAACATTTGATTATTTGTAGATTTCTTGGATTAATGAACTTTCTTTTCGCTGAGATTGACCTTGAAACAATGAAATTATGCCAGATCTGTGTGTGAAGAGGATATATTTTTCAACGTCTGTTTGACGTTTTTCAATGCGATTAATTTTACAGGTTTTTAGTTGTTTTTTTGCTTCACGAGCCCTAGAATCACTTTCTTTGTCACACGCTAGGGGTCGCCTTGTATGCATTCTTCACCAAGGCAATTTGCATAGGCAAAGAGTGACGTTGTCACAATTATTAGGGAAAAGGTTTCAAACAACAAGTACAAGGAGTGGTGCAACTGTTGCGAGAGCCCATATGCCCAAAGCTACAACAATCTGCGACTATGCTCGTAGACTGGTTTAGATGAAAAAAGAGTTCAAACAATTACAAAATTACACATTTCAACATACATGTTCGATTTTTCCTTTTTATTGTTGCTCGTTTCTTTATGTTAACCAACAACAACACATTTTTAATGTCTTCATCTGCACACAAATACCTAAAAATTTAAAATGTCAAGAAAGGACATTGTTGAAAACGATATTTTGTCCGGAGGATAAGGTTGGATCAGATCTCCTTTGAACACATCGAGATAAATTCAATCCACAACTACCAAAATCCTTGTCCTGCAACTCGTCATACACACATGATGTAGAGTTACACTCATAGATAAAATATATGACAACTACATAACGATCTTCATTTAAATACCGACTTTCTTCCTTAAATATATCAGAAGAACTATATATTTAAACATTACCACACTTACACTGTAGGGTGGGAGGCGGGATGCCGTCCTACCTACATACACAATGAGTATGTACCCAAAGATGTTTATAAGTATTTACATTACACAAACTAGTATCTTGTCTGGAGGATAAGGTTGGACTCAGATCTCCTTCGAACACATCAAATAAACTCAATCCACAACTACCAAAATCCTTTTCCTGCAACTCGTCATACACACATGGTGCAGAGTTACACTCATAATCTGTGAAACGCCACAGCCCACACCCCAAAAGCTCTGGAAAGAATGACTCAGAAAAAGTAGAATGAGGAGGCGAATATATCACAGACGGGCTCGGTGGGATGCCCAACTCATTACTCGACGCACTCACCAAGTAATTCAAGTAATCCGTACACTCCTCGACATCGCAGGATCGAATCTCACCATCCGCTGATACTGCGTCTTCCCGAGAGCCTGAGTAACAACAACTGATCTCTTCCTCCAAAATTTTCATGACATCGGAGACAACCTCCTCAAATCGCCACACTTGGGTCCTCCTCTTCATCTTCTAGCATATGGATGAGCCCACGAAAATGTTTACAAACGGAAGTATCATCTTCTTCCTCCTCGACGTATGTACTATGTTTTCTCGCCCATTTCAACTCCAGTCTCCAACTTAAGATTTGGGAAACAAAGAGATTTGAGCATATATATCGCAAAAACACTACAAGGATAAAAATGTTAAAAATAGTAGGAAAATGTGAAAACGCATGCACGGCCGTCAAATCGTCAAATTTAACACCGTCGCAGAAACATCCTGCAAAGGCCTTTCTCATAGGGGGAACGCCTTCTGGGCGTAAGAAAGTGTTTTTATATAGGAGAATTTAATTATCTTTTTTGCCGTTTGAAAGAAAATAAATGTACTGTGGTAAAATTTACTATCATTTCTTTGATTTGAGAGAATTTATGTTCTATGTATTTAACTTTATTGAGTTAACATTCTCATAAATAATAAAATTGGGAATCCACAAATCCACTCTTATTTACATTCAATCTTGCAAAAATTTGTTATTTTTATGGAAGAAAATTACTTATATTTCATTCACAATGACATTTACAAATAATGGATATTAGAATTTATATTCTAATGCCAATTGATATAATTTATTATATTTTCCATTGAATGAATATGAGAATTGTTTGCAAGTAATGGAATTACATATTACATATTCTAGAATTCTCAAAAAAATATGTTTGTGTCACATTTTTTGTAATTTTTATACTTTTAGAAAATATGGCTCACAACCAAAACTTGACCAAATACATATAAAATTACCAAACATATATTTTTAAGAACTTAAACATATCAAGACACTAATTTACCTAATTTTTTTAAATATGCAAAGTATTTTTAATGATTTATTTACTAGTTAGATTTTAAAATATTTTTTGCCACCAAATAGAACACACTATTCCTTGAAAGTAAATGTGACCAAATATTCTTTTAGATTCCTCATGCATAAGTAAAATTATGTTATAAATTATTATTGTCCTTTATACTTAGATGATGAAGGAAAAACATACATGCATAAAAGGTGCCAAAGTATTGTGAAGGATTGAGATAGAGTGTACAATTGTATCACTTATTTTTCCTCTTCCAATTAGAAGATTCAAAATTGAGAAAGTATTTTGTCACCAAACCATTTGCTAGACATATCACAAAAATATGTACCAAGTATGTTGGTTTACTTTGTGGAAGGATGTTTTGGTACGCAAGTATGAATTCATTTCATACGATAGTCGTTATCTCCATATCTTATTTTCCTCTATATTATAGTCTCCCCCTTCGTTGAGTCCCATCATAGTCCCAACTAATATTATTCCACCTCATGTATTACCTCCAAACAATCCAATGTTTTATTAATAAAAAATTTATTGGTTGCATGTAAAAAAATGCCATGTAACAAGCGGAATGTTTTTTTCCTCCTTTCGATAATCCAAAACCAATTTGTCTTGTTTTTCATCATATCAACTACTATTTAGTTCGTGACAATGGGTTGTATCTCTTGTTAATCACCGACATTGAAAGCAAGGAAGAAGAAGACAAGAAGTTTAGCATTTTCACATCATGAAAATGATATATTTGAAGATGGATTTGGGTTTAAGTGGTGTTTATTTCTTGATACCTCTCAAGATGTAAACAATAAATTTGAAGAATGTGTACCTATTCAATATGTCAAATCAATAGTGCTTATGTGAAAATATATGCAAATCCAATATTTATATTACAATTTAGAAATTCAAGAATGCATGATATGATTGAGAAAAATATGCATCTCATGAACTTATGGATGTTATTCTCCTACTAAACAAGATTGCGGTGATATCGTCATTGGTGCCAAACTTGTGGAACTAAGCCCAAAGTGTCGATGATGTTCATTATATATACACCTTTGATATGGAATGATATTAAAGATCATGGAATGCAACTTACTTCTTTTATTAATAACATCTTGCAATGAGAAGATGGAATAAATACGCAGAGAGTAGTATGTAATGGAACATGGGCACTATTTAGTTTTCAAAATCCCAACATTAATTATTTGTTTGATATTGTAAGGATACCAAATGCAATAGGTGAAAGCGGTGGTCAATCCTCCACAAATATAAGTAATGTTCCAACAATAATGGAACTAGGCACATTTGTAAATAATTAAATCACTAATACAACCAACCAAACTTCAGAAACTTTATAATAATCATCATAAAAGAAAAAAACACACTATTTGATTTGTGTAGAGTGTGGGACCACCGGGTTTGTGTGTGCTAGTTAAGGATTGCCTTTTCAATAGATGACCTTAACTCAGCACACACAACTTAAAAGGTCCCACGCTTTGCACCAATCAAAAAATCAAAATAAGTTAATGTTTTTTATTAAATTTCGATTGGTGTAGAGCGTGGGACCCACCTTTGGGTTTGTACGTGCTAGTTAAGGATCGTCCTTTTCAGCGCGTAGATGAAATCCTAGGGACGAGAAACTTCAAAGTAAATCTTGGGTTGTGAATCCGTCCAGAAAAAGTAAATACCCTTGTCAAGCTTTCCCAAACGGACTTCACTCCATTTTTTCATGTTTTAGATTTAATTGTTTGTGTTTTCAAAGTGTGTTTTTAGGCTTCAAAGCTTGCTCATATGTTTTCTTTTTTAAAATGTGTTACCGGAAATGGATTATGATAAAAGCTTTCGGATTGTGTAAAATTGTAGCCTAACCGTGTGGAAAAATAATTCATCCGTAGTCTTTATAAGTTGTAAGTTCATTTATCTCTTACAAAAATTGCATTAAAAACATCTTTCAAAACCCTTAAGCTGAAAAAAATGTATGTAGGTGATTTTTTAGTCATACCCAATGCCCTTACAGGTTTTCTAATTGAGTGGGGAATATATTTCCGTGGAATAGAAAAGAACGGGAAAACTTCCATAACCATCAAACCACTACATGGAACAACATGTGGTCCAAAACCATCATGATTGCATTGTTGAGTGAACAAAGTTCTAGAGGATGGAGGATCACAGGGTGAAGGAAAATCACTCACTAATCTTGAGTTCACTGTTAGCTCAAAGATTGGATTATTCATTTAATGGTAATCTAGAAATAATAAAAGTATAAGACAATGATCACTAGTGAAAGTGATGATAAAGACAATAATAAAGTTACACACGAGATAAGATCAATGTTGTTTAGTGAGGCCCAATCCCAATCCCACCTAAGGATGTAGTGTGGTCAATTTTAACTAATGATATTGTTGATGTTCAAAGAGATCAAATTGTACTGAAGAAATGTAGTGAAGCCCAAGATCACTACTCTTTCTAGGTGAATAGTTTGGTGCATCCCTATTCTCATTCTTTATCATTATTATTCATACGAATTGCTCACTATGTTGATGTCATTGAGGGGTGTAGTGAGGCTAGTCTCACTATTGTTTATAAGCATGTCAAATTGTAGGTATGCTTTAGTTCACATATGAAGTTTATTTTCTCCAAATCTTTGAACTATGTAATCAAGGGGGAATTATATGAATTATTAAATAATAGCTAGTTTTTATACAAATTACCTAGTGGTCCCATGGACCCACTGCTCCTAAAAAATAGAGCGGGTGCTGCAGAGATAATTTCGGGATTGTTTACCACATTTATGGTCCCATGGTAAATTTTTTTGCTCACCTTTTACCCGCTTTGATATTGTTTGCGCAGTTGGATCTCACATGAACACAACCAGAAGGAAGAGCACAACCAGAAGGAAGAGCACAAAAAGGATTTCAAACTCTGCATGACCATGATGAAAGGAAGAGAAAATGTGGGATGCCAAGAACATGATGTGTGCAGCTGACCCTAGACATGGGCGTTATGTAACAGCCTCTGCCATGTTCTGTGGACGCATGAGCACCAAAGAGGTAGATGAGCAAATGTTGAATGTCCAGAACAAGAACTCTTCTTATTTTGTGGAGTGGATACCAAACAACGTGAAATCCAGTGTTTGTGATATTCCTCCCACGGGAGCTAAGATGGCTTCAACTTTTATTGGTAACTCTACTTCAATTCAAGAAATGTTCAGGCGTGTTAGTGAACAATTCACTGCCATGTTTAGGAGAAAGGCCTTCTTACACTGGTACACGGGGGAGGGCATGGATGAGATGGAGTTCACAGAGGCAGAGAGTAATATGAATGATTTGGTTTCAGAGTACCAGCAGTATCAAGATGCAACAGCTGATGACGAGGGCAAGTATGAAGAGGAAGAAGATGCAGTGTAAAATGTGTTTTAGTTCTGGGGTTTGTTGCTATTGTTATCTTGTGGGGATTGGGGTTGGAAGTTATTTCCTTTTTCTTCAGGGGCATAATGGTCTGTTCAGCATTCATGTTCACAACAAATGAAATTTGGTCCATTCCAAGTCATTTTTTGTGAGTTGGGGCCTGGAACAGATGCTGTAGAATGGTGATTATTTTGTGGACACCTAATATGTAGTACATGGTGTTCTTTTGTGTCATATTCGTAATTTTGAAATACCTGGCTTTGGGCCTTCAAATAAAGATTGTTGGATGAATTTTATTGTATGACATTCATTCCTTTTTTGATATGGAACTTCGATATGAATTTTGATAAAAAAATATTGTCATTTTTCCCAATCTATATACTCTTCAAACAAGTCGGTCGAGTGTCCACTTTCAAGTTGCAACAACAAACTTTACATTCATAGAGCACTACTAGCATGACAAGCAACACAAACAAGGTCCTCTTGGAGTTCCAATCCCATAACTTTGCACTCCTGCAACTATCTAGCAACGAGCATAAAGCCTCATATCCGAATATAATTCAGAAGATTGTCCTATGCTGAAAAAGAAAATGGTGTGGAATGAGAAAATGGTGATTACACAACCAAAGTCCAAAGCCAGGATTGCGTATGAAACCATGGAAAAGAATAAATCTGCATGTTGTTACAAAGCTGCAAACGAACTTGGGTTGTCACCACCAATAATTCTAGACACACAAATTTGAAATAAGAAAGGTGCAAAATACGAATATCATTCTAAAACCTTGATAAAAAAAATGAACTGGAATCTAATATCATTCTAATATCATCTAAAACCTTGATAAAAAAAACACACAACTTATTGACAATATTTTAAGAAGTATTCCTTAGTCATACCTTGAAATCAAACACACAAGCTTATGATCAAAAGATGGCATGACGTATTGATGATACAAATATAAAACCTACATATTCAGCCATTAATACCTTCATTTATCTCGACTGAAAGAGAGCCAATGTATTTAAATGTAGTTCACACATTCCGCTATATATACATATGTCATGTTTTGTGCCCAATTTATAGATGCCAATAAAAAGTGGCTAGCTTATACTTTATTTTCAGGGTTCAATTCCACCATTCCACTTTACAATGCAAGCCTCTTCATCGTATGACAAAGTCACTGACCAATCTTGCCTGTTCTAAAGCTTTTTATACTTTATTTAAAGAGAAAATGAGTGTTTTTCAATAAAGGGAAAAAGGGACAAAGAAGCTCTAGCAGTTTTCCTGAAAGGCCATAGATCTTGACAACGCTACAGGATTAACATGCAACCCTTGTTGAGAAATTTTAACCAGATCCTTATATTTTATCTTGGACTGGAAAGCTTTAAAAATCCCATTAAAACTGGAATCTTAATGTCTACTTTTTGATCTATTCATGTCTGCAATAATATAAACACATTGTCAGTAATTAAACTAAAAACAATTTAAAAAATTGGTAAAAGGAAGACAAAACTGCAATTTTCAGACTTATACCTTACACATATAAGATTGTCATCACCATTAACAAAATCCATTAAGGCTTCCCGAGATAATGTTGCAACTGGATCAGCTGCCAATTCATTGGTATGCACATAGTTTGCATTGTCAACAACTTCAATTCCATTGGGTTCATCTTCCACTAAAGCTAACATCATATTATGCAATATGCAACACACAAGAATAGTTTTCGGTAGCATTTGTAAATTAGGCTGACAAATTCTAGACTGTAGGATTCGCCATGTATTCTTTAACCTCCCAAATGCACACTCAACAACAATACGTGTCGAGGACAACTTAAAGTTATATTCTCTTTGACTAGCTGTCAAAGATCCACTGAAAGGTGTGATTAACCATGGCAATAATGGATATCCGCCATCACCTATAATGTACTCTCTCATGTTGGAAGAACCAATGGAAACGGAATGACCATTTAACCTTTGTCCACCTTCACACAATTTGAAGAAAGAAGAATTTCACAATAGTCTAACATCATTAAAATAACTAGGCCATCCTATAAAAACATCTATAAAACACATATTGCTATCAACAATGGCTTGTAAGGACATGTTGTAGTTGTGATCTCTATCATACCAATCAGCTGAACACTCATTGGCTAGAAGTCGGAATTGAATGTGAGTTACATCTATAACCCCACAACAATTCGGAAAGCCTTGTCTTTGGCGAAATCCTTCCTTCAAAATTTCAAGATCCAATTGATTGTTTGGCCATTGGATGTTCCTATGAAATCGATGTTGCATTGCATTAATAAACTTATTCACAGTTCTTACAATAGTTGACTTTCCACACCCAAAAAGTTCACTGATGTTTATCATTGTCATCCCAGAGGATAGTCGTAGCACTGCAATGGCCACTTGTTTTTCAACAGGAAACACTCTACTCTTTATAGATGTGACGAATGAAAAAGGTATGTCACCTTGACTAAGGTCTTCATGCAAGGATTCACAAAGAGATTCAAATAGTTCATAAGGCAACCTAAATATGCTGCGAAACCGTTGATCATCACATTTAACTTCAAATATATAATGATTCCACCAATGCAAGGAACGAGGTTTTACATACCATTCTCCTTGTATCCTACCTCTCCATTGAGAAATTGAAAAATCTGTTTCAAGAACCAAATTCTCTTGCCCACTAGTAATTAAAAAGTCTCCATATCCATGTTTTCATCCTCTGGATTGGTGGAGTGTGATGGAATAAATGAATCTAGCTTACGCTTCTTTGATATGCGTCGAATATTGGTTGAGTCTTGAAGATCATACCAAATTTGCAATGCTAATTGAATAATTGTTGTTGCACATGCTAGGAGGAATTTCATTTTTTGCCTTGCATGATGATCCATTGTGCAATTGAAGAATGCCTCTTACAAATAGGAATATAAAAACCTGAAATGTGTACTCCTCCCTACAAAAAAGAGCTTTAGTCAATATACAATGGAATTACTTGTTACTTCCTTGGATTCTATGCCTTCAAGAGATTGCATGACATCATATAAATTGAACTAATGTATCAACCAGAGCAACAACAAATCCATCAACGACAATACATTTATAGTTCAACTTATTTCCTTCTTTGATGATAACAATTTATGGTCAATTTCATTTCTTATGTATTGTGCATATTTCTATGTGCCATCCCTAGAATGTTCTTTTTACATATTTTGTAGTCTTTATATATGCATAATTCAAATGAGTATATGACATGTGCAGTTGATGCTTATTTTGATGTCTTTATATATGCTTATTCTGTTAGTGAAGGATGAGTGCAATGAAAGTTGGGTGAGTAAACACTTGTGAGCAAGAAGTCTCAGAGTCAAAACTGTAATGTGGTGGTCTAAGCTTAAGTACACACCAATTAATAAATAGTTTGTTCTACCATACAAAAATTTGAACAAGGTATTACACTTAAGAGATAACTTTGATGGAATATCCTGTCCACTATCTCCATGTTGGAACAAGAGCAACCAATTGACTAGAAAATTTGAGTGTTTTACATATTGCAAGGGTGGGTGAAAGTAGCTAGTCTCGGTCCAAGGCAAAAATGATTTGGTTCATTAGATTTGGTTCATTTAGATGATATGCGCATTCCTCCATTTCAATAATGAGTGACTATACCATGTCACCAAGTGAATGGACTTAAGTATGATCATTTGAGAAGCATATGCAACAATGAACAACCTAAAAATAATGACAAATAGACAAAGCTCACAAAAACTGTTTCCACAAAAGCTAAGAAAAGAAGCATCTTACATGTGAAGGTGTGTGTCGAAGAAAATTGTGCACATAGATACCCTTCCTATTGCATAACATATTTTGGTAGCAATCCTATTAGGCTTCTAAAAGGAATTAGCAGGCCACTTCAAATAACCAATTGCTCGGGAGTAGACATTTCAAAGCAACTACAATTAGCAGTGATGATTAGCATACAAAATGTACTTAAACTTATAGTAAATACTGCCAACAACATATAGCTCCAATTTGAGGAAACATAATATAAGCATTAGAGCTTGACCTCTGTTTCAGCTGCCAGGGGCACTAATGCACCTATTAACATTTCCAGGTATTATGGATAGCAATAATTGTCATGAAAACCATATATGGTAATAGAAATGGGCACAATTCTGTGTTTTTCGATGAAAACAAAAGATTACAGTGTGCATATCTAACATACATGTAGAAACTCCAATAGTAGGAATTTATTGCCTTAAAGATATCTTTGAATCGCAGTCACCAGGGTGTGTAAGTAGAGCTACAGGGGTATGTAGGAATGCCATTTTTCAATACCAGGGCATGGGAGTATGTCTACAGACTCGTGAATTTAAATTTTAGATTTTGTTTACAAAAAAATCATTTTATCCTTATGGAGATACAGGACTCCCCTGAGAACAAGTCGGGAGATTCCAATAGACGTGGAAATGCCAGGAAACATTGGGAGATAGTTGGAAATGTCCAAAGTGTTATAAGGGATCTCCCGCTATCCCCATCCTCACCTCCCATACTGGAGACTTGTCCTCATCCTAGAGACTCATAACAAGGTAGAGTAGTCTCCTTGTTTCAATGTTTTGGAAAAATGTAGTAACTCGATGTAAAACCATTAGTTTGGATTTCTAAATATAACATCAGACTGTGGTCAAGTAGTTGAGGCAGGGCATCACCACACAAAATAATTGGGTTGAAACCTTGTTGGGCATAGAGTTCCTGATATTTTCCATTCCCACAGTTTCGTTGTCACAGTGGGGAGGAAGTTCCATCTTGTTGTGTCTTAAGGAAATTTTTGACCAGGTGCAAGTACTGGATGAATTTGACTGAATAGTACTGTCATCTAAGCCAAGGTGCAGAGTAACATTTGCTATAGTTGGTATTTTTCTCTCCATGGGATGAATCAAGTTGACTTGTCTTCTTTCTAAGAGTACCATCACAATCTCAAGTTGACTTGACTCATCTTTTTAGTCAAATTCTAAAAAACATTGCAGCACAATTTCACTAAACAGTGGACATCATCAAAGTAGCGACATGATTGGTGAAGACTTGGTGCTTTGTTGTATGACATGTGCTAGAGAAGGTCTCGAAGCCAATGATGTAATCATTTTATGGCACAATGTATGCAATTTCAGTGGCTTAAAAGTGAAGGACAAGACTGTTTAAGCTCTAAAGCAACATGCTGGTATACAAATGTCCTCTCCTCCATATGGGATGTTGGTATAGTCAAGTTTGATAGAGAACAGACGTGAAATCATTCAACAATGTTGCTAGTCTGAGTTGATAAACTGTATTTACTCTCCCTTCTTGAATATGATAGCTGATAAAGTACGTGTTAGTCCTCATCTTCAAACTTTGTAGTCTTTATTTACAATTCAAAACTGGTTAAGAATTGTATAACAAACGTGACAGCAATATGTAGATTCTGAATTCTCTAATATGCTCAAGATAAAACAATCACAAAAGTACATTATGACAGTCAAAGTTGATTGCACAGTGCCCCTTAAAATTCGGCACCATCATCAAATATCTATCCATTACCTATATAAGTTACACTAGGATTTGAAGAAATGTCTTGATTGTTTCATCAAATCTCTTGTTCAAACCCTCAAAATTGGGGTTACATACACTCATACAGTCTGAGTTTTCATCATTAGACCTATCACTCCTATTCCTCTGACCTTGAAACTTCATACACAATTATGTATTCCTTAGAACTCATTGTTCACCAATTTTTATCAAGTATCCATGGTTTCATTTAAATTTATACCAATTTCTAGTTTTTCCAAACCCTCACTATTATGACATGGTTCATAACCACCATTCTTCTTTTATCAGTCCACACATAGACTGTATAACAATATTCTCATATTTTAGTCCCTTTTTCCAATTAGCTATAAGAATAAGCACTTGGTTTTCTTCCTGACTGTGCTAACACACTTCCCTATAGTCTTAAGTCCTTGTAGAATCTCCACATTCATTCATTAATCTACAATAATACAAACACTTGCCTCATCTATCACTTTGGCCTTTATTCCTTGTATGAAATCAGACTTCACAAATGTTCTATTATCTTCAACACCTCCTTATATAGGTAATGCATATAAAAGAAGAACTTGGGATTTAAAATAATTGGAACAAATTGGACTTTGAAGATCAAAAAGTTTTATTATCAATGCCATAAGGATTACATAAAGGAAACAAAACAACCAGAGCTGCATGTATATGTTCTCAAGATAACTTGAAGAGTTGCCTCATTTCAAAATGAATCACTAATCTTCATCATTGCTTGTCCAATGGAATTTAAAGTTGAAACTAAGTTCAACTGCACATTGATCTTTTGCTCTTCAATTTTGATCAGCCTCTCTTCATTTAACTCTTCCTTTTGCATGCGTTGTTCAATCAAAACACAATCTTTTTGTGACGCTCTTCAATCAAAACACAATCCATTTCATGGCGTTTCATACGCCCCTCTTCAGCCATCTGCAAAGTAGAAATTATCAGCTTATTATTTTCAGCAAACGTATCCTTTATAGTACTTGTTTTGCTTGTTGATTTCCTTTTTTGCCAGTAGTTTGGTTGTCCCCTTCACTGGGACTCTTCATTTGGCTTGGACATTCTTTCCCTTGGACATCTTCATTTGGTGAGTGAGAATCCTCCTGAAATACATAGTTGTTGTCTCAAGAATCAATGGTTATATTTCCAGGGTTAATTGCTCGATCAACACCAAAATTTACCTCCATTGCATCAAAAATTTCTTTTGCATAATTTGTTGGAAGCTTTCTATCAATTCTCTCTCGGGTTGTCATATTCCAATAACTATCATGGCCTGATGGAATATGTGATTCATAATCTCGGATTCTTTTAAAATCAGGCAAAACATGCTCCCATCGATCTCGACATTGGTTTGCAGTACGATCAACACCATGACTAGAGCAATAATTTTGTACTATTTTCCATTTTTCAGTAGATGAAATGGCTTTTTTCATTGCACTGCCATTGGTTTGCGTATCTCTTTCAATACGCTTTGCTTCAATAAGAATAGAAGTGTCTGCAATGCTCCAACGAACTCTACTCTTTTGTCGTCGGTCAGAAAACTGATTTTCAATAACATCAGGTTGCTTCACTCCAATTTCTTCTTGATTGATAGGGGCAGGTTCATATCGTGGTGTTGATTTTGGTGAGAAGTAGGATTCTTTGAGAACAGAATTCTCTCTAGAAGTTATGACCACCTCTTCATTGTCCCCTTGGGTACTTTGAACAAATTCTGAGAAGTTGTAATCATCTAAAGAGTACACTTCTTCAGGTAATTCATCTTGGGAAAGTAATGTTGAATACCTAAAAAACCCACCCTTTGTAGGAGTTGGGCGATGCAAGCTTTTATCCATGGGAAGATAGAATAAAGTAGTTTTCTCTGCAGTTTTGTAGCAATTTAATATGCATCAAATAGACATTCAATGTCTCAAAAATGCAATCGACAAAAAATATAAAATCAACAAAGCAATCAAAAATAATTATTTGATTCATTAAGAAATCAAATCAAGTTACTTTGTATCAATGAGTCTTAAACAAGAAAACAACGAAGGAAACAAAAAAACAATTTTTTTAATCTCTAATCTAATCTCTCATAATTACGTTTGATGATAATAACAAGCGTGACAACAAATATGAAATATATGTAAGAGTTATACAGAAATTCTACAAGTTCATGAACATGAATATGTCAAACAGCTTACATGAATTTTCTCTCTAATTTATGAAGAAGTAAAACAACAAAAATTATCAAAATAATAAACTATTGAGGCTGTAGGAACATAGGAAATTCATATAAGGCACATGAGAGCCAGATTATGGAGCAAAGCAACATTGGAAGCAGGTGGTGTCAAGAAGGCAATGGGTAGAAGAAACAGAACAAACAATATTTCAAAATATTCAAACTGTTCTGATTTTAACAGACCTGGAAAATGAAAAATAAATAAATTACATACCTTGATCTTTGTTGCAGCAACCTCTCCAGAAGAGATGTATGGATTTCCCCATATCTGCTCTTCATATAGGTTGCCTCTCCCTCCAAAATAATTGTCTCCCTCCAAAAATATTCCCGCCAAAGACTTTTTCAATAGCTGTAAACTGCCATTTGTCAAAAAAAAATTATGCAGTGAAGGAAAATTGCAGCCCCCCCTTTTTCCCACCCACACAAATCTTCTCCCTAAAAGGTAGGGGCTCAACTTTTCCGAGGATAGATTCGTTTCTATCCTGGAGCAGAATGTGGAACAGTCCATGGGACCCGCTGCAGAGGAATTTGTGGAGCCGCAACCCTCCATGGGACCCCTCCCTTAGTCACTAGAGTGTTTTGACCCATTAAGGTTGCATTTAATGTTGCACTTGAATTCATCTTAGTATCGACATGTTTTATTTCAAATTTAAAAAAAATTAATTGGATTAAATTCATCTTAAAGTCAAATGACTTTAAGCCGACACAAGGGTATGTTAGGAAGGGCAATTTTAAGGCATTCCTTATGGGAAATGTTAGAATGTGAATTACAGTGCCTTAATGGCAATGTTAGCATGTCATTGTCTTAAATTTAACAATGATGTTAAGCCAACACCGAAGTGAGTTAAACATTTGGCATTTAAGTGTCTTTAAGTTGTCACTAGTGACTTTGTGTCTATCTTAATTCATCTCAAGTATAGTCACATGTTAAGTCGGATTGTTGCATTAAGGTATAAAGTGTCATTAATAAAATTAGGGCATCGTTTTATTTGAGTATTTGCATGAGTGAATTGAAAAAGAGGACTTTGTTGGGATGAAATTTGGCATTATAGGTGGATTGAGGGTGAATTAGACTCTATGTACATGAAATTGACGGTAAATTACACTTTGTGCAATGAATTGCAATCTTTGTGCAATAAAATGAAGGTGAATTAGACTCTTTCTACAAGAGAATGAAGGCTTAATTAGAAATTTTGTTGCAAGATATATAGGGCAAGTTGAGCATGGTGAACTACAAATTTTAAATATAGAGCAGCCATCTTTTCCACGTATATATTGTTGTGTTAGTGATTTCATTACATATTATATACTTGTTAAATTAGATAATAATAAATATTCATTTTTATTTTATGCCCACTCATTCATATTGCAGAATATGTAATTTATGATTATGAATATTGATAATATTTTACCCCAATTTATTTGCAATTACCGTAGGTTTTTCTAACAAATATGGCTATATTACCCTAAATTTATGACTATGTATATTGATAATATTTTGCCATAATTTCTCGTGGTTTTTGAAATAAATGTTTATTGTACCTAATTTTATCTTTAATGTCCATCGGTTTTAAAACACATATGGCAAGCAATTTAGATTTTCCTGTGATCGCTCAATGGAGTTCTTTTGCATGTAACTCACCTGACAACTGCTATATATCCCATCATATACGTTTTTGTTTTTAAAATCTATGTGATATATTATAGTTTATCTAAATTATCATTGTCTTTCATTTAATTTGAAACTTATTTGCAAAAAGAAATATTCTAGGCAATGATGGTGATCCAATTCAACCACCGGTTCAATGAATAAGCAAAGCATATGTTAACTAAAATGGTCAGTATAACAATCCTCTTTCTATATGTTAAGATATAAGTAGAAGACCATGCTAAAACCAACACACATACAAAGAAGCATCCAAAGAGGTGAGTATCGTGATTGTAAGTGGATCTAAAATGGGATGCCTACACTCAGAGATGTAGTTCTTAACTAGAGTCCTAAACATATAAGCAAGTGCTATGAGAATAAGCAAAAACTAGAGTCCTAAATGTATTAAGCAAGAGTTAATCCCAAAATAAGGGCTTTGATGTCATTTGGTGGTAAGCATGTGCCATAAAGGCACCTATAATGTAATCAATAAGGATTTGCATCACTATCCTAGTCTAATGTACGATATATCAAACTAATCAATCAAAGCAAGATAAAGAAAATAGTTTAGGGTTTGACTCATATTGGCATAGATTGATTAAATAGGAAGACATTTAGACTATGAGCCTAGGCGTTAATTTCTCTCTTTAAACGTGATAAAATATGGTTTTTCTGGTCTACTGAAATATTATGTCATTTGAAAAGTAACTTATAATATGCGCTGGAAAATTCACTTGTTCGCATACCCTGTCTTAGGTACTTTTACAACTCAGGGATTTCTAAAGATGATACAGTTATTTTCTGAAATTTCAGTTTTATTGAGGTGTCGAAGAAACAGTAATAAGGGCAGCCAGAGGCCTCAACTTGCAGCGATTCAACCTCATGTTAATGTGCAGCAAACTAAAGAGATTTGAAGCCTCTCAGCTCAACTTAAATTTCATAGAGATGAATGGTTTAGAAATGACATTGCCGGTATTAATTGGTCTAATGAATGGACTTATTATGATAGGAAAATTCTGTAGCGCATGGCATCCAAGGACTGGGATTTCAGGTTGCTTCATGTTGGTAACGAAAATCCCAATTACAAGAATTGAATAGGGAGATGCTAAGCAGCAGAATCAAGGTTCCTTTCATGATGTTTATGAAAATCTGCAAATACAAAAAGATTATTAAAATTTGTGCATAAATTATGGTGTGCAGGTTATTGGGGCACAGTTGGAGATTATGTTCATATGGTCTATGCCAAACATGAAAACTATAATTTAGTGTGTATGCTATTGATAGTATTTCCACTCCATAATTTGCTAAAACGAAAGAGATGCTGCTGATCTCATTGTTAATTCAGTGATACTAAATATAACTTCTGTAATTGATCATGCCTGTATACGAGGTTTTAAATGATTATGCTCTTGTTCCGGCATGTTCCAATCTTGTTGCTCATACAATTCAGTTACAGCTAGCAAGATTGAAGCTCCTCTCCTCCAAGTTCCACTGCTCTTGACGAAGATATTAAACATGCCAAGAAAATACACTTCATTGACTTTAGTGATAAGATCTTTAAATTACTAAAATTTATATGCTTTTTCTCTCTGGGGGACTATCTTAAAGAGATAATGGGCACACCTAATCTCAGTTTGTATTTAATAGCTACGTAGGGGTAGGAAGACAATTCTACATCAACCTTTTAAACTTTTGTATTAGGCTTATCCTATGACTTGCCTGAGGGCTTAGTTTTGATTTTATCTTAAACTAAACATTATTATATTAAAAAGAAAAGAGCCAAACACCAAAATCAATCACAGACGGCCTTAATCTGCATTCACTCACATGGTCCTGGGCAACATTCAAACGCAAATGACAGATACACACCATACTTAAGCTACAATTACTTGGGAGAAAACAAACTTAATTGCCACCATTGCCCTTTGTCTATGTTAGATCCATAAAGCTACCAAGAAACCAATGAATATGAATAAAAATTGTTTCAAATAGATATCCCTGATTCTCCCCAATGCCATTCAAATTTTAACTGGTACATATATAATGTATGCATAAGGATCTCCTTGTGGAGACGGATTTCCCTAATGCCACCACATATTCTTAAAACAGTATACTTAACTCCCCGATTAGTGTTTAAAACAAAAAATTGACTTATGACATGACTTTTGTCCTTATAAGAATCCTTGACCCAGATCCCAAAGAGCACAAAACCAAATCGAAGAATTCAATGTCTTCTACCAGAAATAATATATGTAACTGAAATCTAAAAGAAGAAATGAAATTCATACATCTGAAGAAAGATATAGAACTGAAATCAGTATTCTAGTAACCTGAAAGTTCTGTATATGACAATCTCTGAGAAGAGACCGACAAATATCTGTCCACCCTGAATATATAAGTCATATATTACATATACATATTGCTAGAAAATGTAGTAGATGAAAAATATTGGGGGAAGATGAGACCGTTGGTCTTCCAGTAGTTACCATAGAAATGGTGCCATGTTGATACTGTTGAGGTTGGCAATTTAGCTTAGATGGTGCCAGGGCAGCTGGTGCTAGCCTCCAAAGCATATAGTTGGCTTTAATGCCAATGTGGTGCTGCCCTGCACCACATGAGAGTGCTGCTTCTCAACCCTGTCCAGCAGCAGCGCTGGGAAGCTCTGAAGGGCAATGCCCCTTCAGCCTGCAAGGAAGGGGACTACTCCCATGCGGCATCATAACGAAGGGCAACGGTCCATGGAGCTGCTTTGATTAAGCTGAGATCTGATTGGTTGGCACCAAGTGCTGACTAACCAGCGCTAAGCATGTGAAGATATATCGCTGGGTCATATGTTTATCAATCATTAGTGCCACTTGTGCACTTTTGTAACTATTTTCACTTTATCTCACACATTCAAACTCACTGATCGCTAAGAAATTATTTCATACAGTGCCCATTTTAGAAATGTGACCAAATCATAGCCAATTTGGTAACACGCAACACTATGATCTCATTATCTTTAAAAATTATGAGTCGTGACCCATATGACTTAATGTTCCAATAAACAAAATTATTAATAATGACTCAAACATTGACAAATATAAATAAAATCCAACATTCATAGCATTTTCCTTGCAGTATTGAATGTTAAATTACTGAAGGATTCAAGCAAAAGTTTGAGAATCATACAGATAACTTGTATGTGGTGGAGAACATATAAAAATAGCTCAAAAGGCCAAAAATATTGCAGGAAGACTAATTAAAAAGGGAAAATGATACAAAGCAAAAATGCAGTTTTTCCTCAAAAGGCCAAAAATATTGCAGAATTAATATTTCTATATTTTTGTGGCCCAAGATCCAAAGTTTCAGCTCAGACTAGCAAAAACTATTAAAAGGGCACGGTAAAATGATTTGTTACAGTTAAAGCAAGCTCCATTTAAAATTTCAAGTGATTTGAGCAGATAATCATATTTTAAAACCATTTGTTGCAATTTGTCAGCATATTTAAAGTTTTCCATGCAATGTCATTGAGGACATTACACCCTCATGTTACATTTCAATTCTGTTTTTGGGAGACATACAGTTCTTTACCCAATCCATTCCCAGAATCCACAAAGTATGATTATGTCTAGCTGCAAACATTAAGCATCTAACTTGTCAGGCCAGGGATCTGGACTGCAGAATAAATTGGAAAATTGTATATGTAAGAACCCAAATTTGTATTAACTTAAAAATGAGATACAAGTAGATATTTATTACAATGTATGACCATTCAGTTCATCTCCAAGATAATTGTTCAGTTCATCTTCAAGATGCCTGTTCAGGTTCTACAAGAAGACATTTATTACTATAGCCTAGGATTATGTACATAATGTTACATTTCCCCCCTAATGTAAATAATCTAAGAAGATTTCTCAGGAGATTTTTAAAGACTTATCCATCAACTGAGACCCTTATCAAAACCAATGCCTTTGATTTTTATGCCACCAAATTTGTAATTTTGGTTTTGTTATTGGTTCAGTTGGTTGTGTGTCTCCATCACAAATGTCAAACCAAAAATCATTGAAGATGAGAGTATTCTCAACTTGCCTTGACCATTCTAACCAAGGATCCTTCTCAGTTAGTATTGTACGATTGATGTAATTGAATGCAATTTATTGACAATGGGATATAAATTGGTGTCTTATCACTCCAATAGGTTTTCCTTTTTGTATACCGCCAAACCAATATACTAAACCTCTCAATATGTTCACCCTTCCTATATGCATGGCGTTACATGAAAGAAGCTCGTCCTTTCAATATACCTGTCAGTCCGTGAAAGAAATTTTAACGTGCATGAGAGTAGAGTGGTATGTGGTTCTTAAGCAACACTTGAAAAGAATAAGTCCTATCAATTATTCCTGCTTAGAAAGAACCCTATATACTCATAATTTCTTATTGTCGAGATTTACATCTAACGATATAAATGAATGGGTAACGGAGGGGAATGGGAAAATGAAAAAATTGTGTCCTTTCTCCCTACGATTCATAAGGTCAAAGCCTCAATCTTAACACATATGCCTTATCACTCCAATAGGTTTCACTTTCTATATACTATCAAACCGATACACCAAACCTCTCGATAAGTTCACCCTTCCTATATACATGTCAGTACGTGGAAAAAGCTCGTCTTTTCAATATACCTGTTAGTATGTAAAAGAGATTTTAACGCACGTGAAAGCAGAGTGGTATGTGGTTCTTAGGCAACACTTGAAAAGGATTCATCCTATCAATGACACCTGCTTAGAAAGAACCCTATACACTCAAAAATTTACTCTCGGAAATTACGTCTAACAATAGAAACCATTGGGTAACAAAGGAAATGGGAAATGTGTCCTTATTTCTCCCCAGCGATTCGTAGGGTCAAAGCCTCAACCGCCATTGTTGTAGATATGTTAGGCCTTGGGTGCAATGGTAAATGCAATGACTTTAGTCTAAGAGTCTAAACTAGTGTTTTAAAACCAGCTGAACTGGAACTGGAACCATCCGGTTCAATAGCAAAGGAAAACCGGTAGAAAAACCGGATTAGTGACCGGTTTCGAATTGAACGGTCCCAAACCACTCTGAACCAGTCTAAACTGGCCTGAACCAGTTTGTGCCAAAATAAACAAATAATTGACATTTTAAACACTTTTTTCTTAAATCCAGCTTTTTGTTGGCTTAATTTGTTTTGATGATCAATGATTTGATCGTTGATATCAGACATGTAGTAGCTTGTAGCATATTGTTTTTTCGACTCTAGGAGTCTAGAGGTCATTTAGAGCCTCATTGTTTATGTATTTTGTTTCGGATATGAATTGTGTTTGGTGTCATTTTGCTATATTTACCCTTACATGGTATATACATGAGCAAACTTTGCATATTTTGTCTCTAATTGTTTGTAATCATGGATTGGAATCTTTAAAATATATTGTTTTCATTAAATTGTAATATTTTGTATTTTTTAGTAAACCGGTTCATAAATTTTTAACCAGTCTAGTTCCAGTTTGGTTCTGGTCTGACCTTTGACCGGTTTCGATTTTTAAAACATTGGTCTAAACCAAAGGCGCCGCATATACCTAACACAACGATTTGTTTTAGGTTTTCAAAATTTGTTTTGAGTTTTGATTGCATCAAAATGACTTATTTTTCAATATTTTAAATGTCATAATAAAATTCTCTAAAATGAAAATATTTGCCTTTTTAAATATCCTCTAAAGCAAACACTTTTGCTTTTCTCGAAAAAAGCTTTTCGTCAAAAAAAAAAAAAACTATTAAAGCCTAAAGGTAAGTATATCAAATAAAATATTTTCAAAGTTTAAAATTATCATTAATTCATGAATGTTTGAATTTTGCTCTGCTTCCTTGCTGAACTTCCCTTTGTAGCCTTCCACACTCCACTTCCGCATCAACTACAACGATATTATTTGCTAATAAAGCTAGGGCACTAAGCATTAAGCATTTTTCCTGCTTTGAAATCTGAATTTCACGAGCAGCCGACTTAAATTAGAGAAAATCGAGCCCTCTCAACAGATTTGCAAGGCCCTGTTTTGAGGGATCTTCTGGACACGATGAAAGAAGAGTGGAAATCTGATGTAGAAAACTCTGAGATGAAAGAAGAACAACAAAAAATTAAGCTTTTAAAAGGAAGCAATAAATGCTTCCACAGAGTTTAGGCATTTTAAAAAGAAATAGAAGGAAAACTGAGACAGAGGATGCAGAGGAGCTGCGAGGAGGGGGCCAAATGAAACTGGTTCAATGGTGGATTTAAGGACTGCAGAATAATAGCCTGTGCTCTGATACCAATGTCAGGACAGGAATTTGGACTGAAGAATGAATGCAGAAAGTGTATTGATGAAATCTAGATTTGAGATCAAAGAAATTAACGGTTGTCAGTCATTGTAACTTATAAAGTAAAAGAAAAAGGTCACACTTTCTTACCATATAATAAAGATATGGATTCCACACATCAAAATAGAACCAATGAATTAGCTAATCAGAGAAGTCAAAGACAAGCATACTGAATCAAGGAACTGTTAAGGGCAAGGAGCTCCAAACTAACATCAACAAAATAATTTCATACCAAAACAAAATAATCTGAATGTGTCGTCAGATACAAGATCTGTTTCTATGAGTACACTCTTAAAACAGAGCTTTTCTTTGCTTCCAATAAACTTTAAAACATTAGTATTTTTCTACTCTTCCAGTGTTACCCAGCTTTTTCATTTTTCATTTTTTTAATAAGTGGAGAGGAATATATAGATTAGTGTCTTGATTTGAACTGCAAACTGCACAAGCAATCAGCCTCTGAAATCATCGACCTTGCCTGCCTGTAGCTTTTGCTACAATGGATGTTGATTCCGATGATCGCTCCAATCTGTTGAATACAGCAATGCCCAATTCACCATGTACACATTAGTCAATGAATTCTTCAAATATATTGCACTGAATTGAATGTGTATAAATATTTAGTGTAGACCTAAATAAAATGAAGAAAAAATGGAAAATACTCAGGTTTCAGTGCGTACTTCAATATTTCTTGAACAGCCTTCATAACTTCATTAGAGTTTGTCTCCACTACTTGACCTCCCATTATAATCTCATCTAGAACAGTATGCAGCTGGACACAGATTTCAGAACTTCTAAACTTGACTTGTACTATAAAATGGCTAATCAAAAACAATAATCATTCACTCTCAAGGATTTCCATGAGATTCCTTATTTGTAATATGTATGATAGCAATACAATGTAACTTAGCCATGTAACTACTTGCGCATTGAAAGATGTCATTGTGTTTAGCAATGCATGTTAGTTTGCAACATGAGCCTGTGTTTTCTAATTTAAAACCTCTACAATAACATTACTGAGACAGTGCTGCACCCTTTCATTACTTTACTCTCTATACCTATAGCTTTTTTCTTTAAAATGTTGAATTCCAGAACACTGGAAAAGGACACCATATGAAACAATGCTCTATAACAAGACAATTAAAATGCTAGGTTTTCATCACTACAAAATAGCATGTTAAGAGAGCAATTTTATACCAATAAAGACTCTCTTATCTCCTTCAGTAGCTAAAATACAGTTCCTAGGACAGGAATGAACTCTTTGATCTCCTGCAGCATTATCGTTTAAACATTTTTTCATTCTGGTTCGCTTGTCTGCACAAGAGCATGAGGCCCAAAGCTCAAATAATATTTGGCAATACAAAAAGGCAGATACAAGTCTGATTGATAATTCCCATCAAAGAATTTCCAGGGCTAAAGGTTGGACAACCCTGCGGGGAGCAAAATACAGGGTACTCTTCCCCTAGAACCTCTACTAACACTCAAGGCCAATGAAACTCAAGAAGTAGAGATAAAGCTACTAACTCCTATTTCACCCATGAACAAGTTGTGGACCAAGTGGACTGGAAGGCCCTCAACGTCCAAAAAAATAGATCCATTCCTCCTGGAAAGTGATTTAGGAGATCAAGATGCTTTGGTATTGGGTGGATTGGCTAGGGTGGGTTTATTCTCATGGGCTTGGTCATAACGTCTGAACTTAAGGGTACAAAATATGAACAATATATATTTTTAAGTTAAAGTGAAAAAATCCCCTTGTTCCCACAAAGGAGCTCTCATACACCATGTTAGCTAGTTGACCATGACCTAAAAAAAATAAACAAAGAGAAATGTCATCCCATTGATACGTCCCCATCAGTATATGAATCAACTTATCCAATAGGCACTATATGGCCAATGCATGGGCTAAAAGAAAGAAGAAATCATTCTTACAGCTCTAGGGGTCCCCTGTAAGGATTTAGTTCTGAAAATGACGAGCTCTTGAAGAAAAAGCTTAAAGCATCTCTAATCAGGGTACCAGAAGAAAGTGGATAGAAAACCTCTTGAGTCTCGACTCTCTATACACACAATGGGATCTTCCCCATATCTTAGAGAGCTGCAAACATTACAGCCCTAAAGGATATAATCACTAAACATTATTTCTTGTTCTTTTTGCTTGTATTAGTTTTCACATACACTTGGTGAAATCTATGTGTGTAGTTTTGTTAGGGCAATACAATGAATATAGTCGGAAATTTCTTATTAGATGTTTAATTTTTAAACAATGACACAAGGAATTATACCTCTTAATATTAAACTTTATTATAAAATGTTGAGCATGTTAGTACAGTTTTGAGTTATATGTACATTATGTGATGCACTAGTAATAGGTCTGCAATGTGTTTCCTACTGTGTAATATTTTTCAACAATTTTAGAAAGATCTCATATGGTATTCCAATTACTTCCTTAATATTGTACTCCGTGTGTACAGGGCAAGGTTGTTGACAAGCCACCGAGAAAAGTTCTGACATGGAACACTTGTGATAAATGAATTCTAAAATACACGAATAACTTCTAGTCCAGTCATTGATAGAACACATGTGCTTTGATGGCCATGTAATTTTACCATTGATTCTTTGTGCGGGTGGTCTCCCATACTAGGTTTTAGCGTTGAATAAATCACTCCAAAGATAGATATATCCCTGATGGTCTCCAATGTAGAATTTCAGCGAGAGCATCGTTGATGACAATGGGTGGATAATAAATGTCACTTTCTGTTTTGCTTAAGGATGAACAAATAACCATCTAACACGATACAAAACTAAAATAATTATAATAGAAGATTATTATCTGTAACGTCTTTATTGAGCATAGATAATCTCGATTCTCCGTAAATTGATCAAGTGACATGCTTCAAAAGTGATACCAAATACATCCTTGGTTTCATATTCAAAATTGATTCCATGCATGTGATATTATTTCCATGCCTTGTGGTGTTATCTATGCCTATGGCTATAAGGTTTTGTGAATATTTTTTCATAGCTAAACCATTTGTGGTTACATTTATGAGGTTTTAGTAAAACACAGATATATAACCTTTGAAGCGTAGAATTAACTTGTAAAGTTTTAGACAATAAAGTGTGTTTTTCTTTGTCACGCTGGTGCTCGAGCTTTGCAATATTGATCCACTGGGCATAATTTGGTTGCTAAACTTAACCACTTTTCTATTGATGGTATTTGATGTGTTGATGCATTTTGATTTTCTCATGATTATGCCACCTCATGCAAATCAATTTTCATGAATTTAGGCAATAGATATCGTTAACTGATAGAAGTCTCAAATACCTGTTCTAGTGAAATTTATGTTGCGCCTAAAAGGACTGTGATTTTTCTCACTGTTGTATATTACTAATGTGGCATAAAACATTGGGATGATTTCATGAGAAGGAATCTAACACAAAATAAGGCTACATTCAACCAGCAGATTCTGGGCATTTGAGACAGTCATCAAGTCCTTGGTTCTATCATGTGCAAATTAACTTTCATGAGTTTAGCCAATGGATATTGCGATCTTGCAGGATGGAAACCTGAAGTACCTAGTCTGATGAAATTTAAATTTATGTTGCACCCAAAAAGGACTGTTTGGTTCTCACTCGCTCTTGCATATAACTAGAGTGATGTAATAGCTTTAGATGGTTGCATGTGAAGGAATCTAGCACCAAATAAGGCTATGTTCAACTCACAGAATCTAGGCGTTTGAGTTGGTGGTCCAGTCCTTTTACTTGCGTGGTTCCCAAGGCCTACAGGCTACAGTGGATGTTACATCACTGCATATCCTATATGTGCCTGTAGTGCGATCGACATTTTCAGACTCTTTCTGTAGATTCTATTTGTTTATTTGCTTATTTTTCTGTGAATGTGTTCTACAATAAACTTTAAAGACATCAATCTCCAATAAACTGAAATAAGCCAATCTTTTTTTTTGTAGTGAAATCAACATTTTCAGACTCTGTTTTAATATTATGGTTGTTTATTTGCTTATTTTTCTGTGAATGTGTTCTACAATAAAAACATCAATCTGCAATATAGTTGACTCGCTAACTAATATGAGCCATCTCTTTTGCTAGACAAGTATTAGTAGTCAAACTATGCTTCATGTTGATGCGATGAGCACAATTTGCTAGGATATAATATTTGTGCTAAGCACTTGTGCCATGCCATAAAATTTATGCACTCATTTATCTTCAAAGTTCAAACCATAGTTTCCGAGACGGGGACGGGGGGATGACAGGACGGGGACGGGGTTTCCGGGACGGCAAAATTTCTAAATTTTGGGGATGGCGGGGAGACGGCTAATTAAAAAATATTTAAATATTTAAAATATAAAGATATAGTGACTAAATTATATAAATAAGCTGAAATAAAACCATTTGAGATTTAAATAAGGTGAAACTTGAACTCATAAACATCAAATACATTCCTAGAACTGTTACAGACAGGATACTGTGATTTCAAAACACTCAGCTTTTCCAAACATGTTATAAACTTCTATTATGTTCTCCTTCAATTCTCTGATAGCAATCTTCCCAAACTATGACCAAGTGTTATGGTTCACTGTTGACAGTTGTGATCTATTGACCCTCAATTGCTCTTGTCAACCTTCTACTGACAAAACAGAGAATGACAGAAAACAGGTTCTCATTCAGATTCTACAGTCAGACTAAGACTGTCAAACAATAATAGTAGGGTTTCAGGATATATTAGCTTGATCATTACTTGCACAGGCCCGTGACTTGCTTCTTCACAAGATCTTGAATCATAAGTGATTTACAATTAAAAAAATATAGTTTAGAGTGTTGTTTTTATGTTTTTTTATTGAAAAATGCGGCAGACCACGTGGGGACTTCTGGATGTCCCCCACATTTCCCCGTCCCCAGGACGTTTCCCAGCCTCCTTAGACATCCCCAGGACGTTTCCCATCATGCATGCACTGTGGGAACGCTTCCCCACATCCCCGTGGACGCCTCGGGGCCATCCCGGACGTGTCAAAATGGGGGACGCGTCCCGCTGCAGAACTATGGTTCAAACCAATAACGAAAATTGCCAAAAAAATTATTCCCATGTAGCCATATTTGAAACAAACATTTAGAAAAGAAGAAATCATCAATGGAAGCTAAAAATCACCAACTTATACAGCATTGACTGCAAATCTCACTAGAATTTGCGAGTTTTTCCTCAATCAGAAAAATAATATTCATTTATATTGGCCATTTGAAAAAAAATACAATTGTCATTTAATGCATATAGAAGACTTTCCAACTATGAGTACGTGAAATATTTTGTTTCTTCAGATTTTTCATATATTTAACTTTTTTGAGGATTGCTTTAACTAGTTGTAGTAGGCGTCAAGTCCATTTAATAAGTTTGATCCTCTTTCTTTCTTAGATCGCTCCCGGGCTTCAATTACAATTAAAGAGGTGTTCATAGCATTATTCAATCCAGAAAAGAAAAGAAATAGAGAAGTACCTTGTTGAAATTGAATATAATGTCAAGTTCACAAACATTCTTGAAGCATTTATCCAATGTCTCAACAAAAACTGCGTAAAAAAAAAAACACATTAAACAAAACATAGAACTCTACAGAAAACAAGAATATCAACTTAAAAACCTAGAAGTGTATAATATCTCAGCATAAATCCAAGTAATGGAATATCAAAATGAACATAAACTAGCCATGATGGAAATAAATGTATCAGCTATTTGAAAACAATAAGATATCTCTGTGCTTGCGAGTGAGTTGCATTTTCAATTTAACAAGTTGAACACATTTTACACGCCACGTTGTAAATTCAATTTCTAGCATATAAAAATCCAAGGTCCACTCATGATCATAAAGCTATCATGCTTATCATAACTCAACATATACTACACTTCAAAGCAACTGATAGGAATGAAAAAGCAAGCAGTGAGGTGAAAGCTATATAGCATCTAGTTAACTTGATAGAGTTTTAAAATGATTAACCCCTGGCCATAACATCAAGAACAATGAATTTCCTGACAGAATGTTTTTTAGATAAGTTGCAAAAAAAAGCACACGTGGTCTTAAAGGTGTTTTGCATTTGACTCATGGTTTACAATGCTTGAAAGCAAAGTTAGAAGTTTAACTGATTAAAAGATAAAATAAAACCACATCATTGTGCCTTTTACACTAAACAAAATGCTGGTGAGGATTGGTAATATTGCATAGAAGTCTTGTTAAGACTAAGATCTCAGTCTTGGTAGTGCTTTTGCTAAAAGTACATGTCCTTTGATCAAGCCATTAATAGCAGAATATGTTTTTGCAATTTTGTAATTTTCCCATACCACTAAGGGATGTTTGTTTGCTTATTAATAAAAAGGATTGGCAATATTGCATATAAAAATATCCCTCTTGACAAACTTGTTAATACCAGGATCAGTTGCACATGTATATCACTACTCATTTCAGATACTAGAGAGAAATGTCACTATAAGATTTTACTTGTTTTATTTATATTAAATCATCATTAAAAGGCCATCATCCTAAACTACCTTGTGAACTTTAAACAAATTTATCATAATAAATCCCCTTTAAGTTTTTTCTCATCCTTTTTGTTGAAAAAGTTGAGATCTTATATGAACATAAAAAGGTAAAATACAAGTTCAGATTCCAGCATAAACCAGGCATAGAATCTGATGAACAGAAAAAAAATTTAGAATGTTTTCAATCGGCTCAATCAAAATGCTGAGTAGAAACTAAAGATCAAGAGGACACTTGAGCTAACCATTTTAACAACACCTCTGAGATTTTCTAAAGATATAATATAAAGAGTATCTTCGTGAGTATTACCAACATTTCCAAAATACTGAAATATATGTGTGTGTGTGTGTACTTAACAAATCATTTATTTCTCAAACTCATTCAATCTAAAAACCCCGTCCCTGTCCCTAGTTATAATGTTCTTCTGCACACAAACAAAACAATCCAATGCCCGTTCAAACAAATGCCAGCAAAATGCATCAACGAGGACCTGGAGGAGGTTCCATGAATGTCTAGGGCTGAGTGTTCTCAGTCATGGTGTTTTCAGCCCAGTTTGGTGTGGACTAATGTAGTTGTGGCCTGAAAACAGGAACAACTCTCTCCTCTACTAGAATTGTTGCCATCGCTAAACTCCGTGACGCTGTGGCCTGTTATGTGGGTTGTGAGAAGGGAATCCCGGGTTCGCGCATAACCTCAAGGACATGCTTTCTTGCTTTATCCCAGAGGATCAGTTTCTCCATGGTTGCCATTCTCTTGGCCAGTTGTTGTCAAGCTGCCACCTACTGTTCATGACAGGTCAGAGGTTGGAGAAAACATTTTTCCAAGGGAGGATTAGAAAAATCTCTCAGCAATCTGGAGCTAGTGCTTTGAGGGCCTGAAGTGTTGCCTTAAGCAGGGAAGTAAACTGGAAGCCCAATGGTCAAGTGCATTTGTGCAGCCTCAAGAAAGAGAGCCTTTGGGTCAAACCGAATGGTGAAGGAACTGCTCAATTGGTAGAACAAATACATCTAGAAAACAAGCAGTTGGGAGCAGAAGGGAATGGAATTTGCAACCAAGGTACATATTACTGAACTCCTGTGTGCAATAGACCTTTGTGTGGGTTTTGGGGAATAAAGAAGTAAATTGAGCCCTGTTAAATTGACCAGAACGAGTCTGGTTGGTGTTTAAAGGAGCTGATGGCATAGATGCCATACTTACCTGGTTTCAACCCGCTGAAGTGTTCTAGTTGTGAGGAAAACAAGAAACCTGGGGAGACCAATGCATGCTCGTACAGCTTAAAGAGGTCTGGATACTTTTCCCTTCAAATGCAGCACTGCTAGCCCTAAGATGAAGATTGCTCTTGTCAGGTTGCACTGGGGCTTCTACAAGGATCATGAATGCCACCCATGTGCTAATTAGTGGTGTAAACCAATCAACCTGCCCAAATAGATTAAAGACTTGTGTGAGGTGTTGGAGTTTTAGTCTGAAGATTTGAAAACCCTTTTATAATAGTTGTAACTCATAAATGATGTGGTTGTGTGTGTGAAGAGTCGCCTCATATAACGCTTTTCGGTGGGGTGAGTTTGTGGAGACATTAACAGACCTTTGGGGGAACAAAGCCTCCATCATGAATATCTTCCATGCATCCCCACTTGCTGGCATTAATAACAGGATCTGCCTTTTTTTTAATTTGGCTTTACCCTTTTTAAATTTTTTTCTATGACCATCTATTTAGAAAATTAGGCGAACACAGAAGGTATGGATGAATATAAATAAATGTGGTACTTTCTAAAGCTTGTAATTCTCGCCTTTGGTCGATCTGTCAAGAGAGGTCACATCTTGCTCAGGACAGTACACTTCTTTGTTGACTTCAAACAGCAACCACCTAGGAATCTTCTTATTTGCATGTCACAATAGAAAGACATCAAGAATGAACATGTCTATGCAGACATGTCTTCTGAAGTAACACACTCCCCACAAGAGGGATCATGCCTTGTGTTTGTCATAAGAGGGAATTGGGGCCATGTGTCTCAAATCTTATGCATTGATTGCACAGCTGGCCATCTCCTATAGTGTGATGTGGCGCCGCATCACATGGAGACAAATATCAGAACTTTCAAGCACAATAAAGGGTGTGGAAAAAACACTTAATTGAAACACAAAAGTGTGGTGATGAACTAAGTGTTGTTTGGGTTGTGTAGGAGAGGGTGTAGAACATCAGGTGACTAAGGAAGAAAGAAACATGAGTGGAATGGGAAAGAATGAAGTTAGACTTAGAATTATGTTGGGTGAGAGTTGTGGCATCCAAGTCCTTAGCTGGGATAAGGCTTACCTTTCTATGTTCATACATATTTCTTCACTTTGGATGAAATAAAGGCGTGCAATGGGTAGAAAAGAGATGCACCGGAGGATGCAATAACAAATAATGTAAGGGGAGCGCAACATATGGTTACTAGGGAGGAAGGTCATTGGGAAAGGTATAAGGTGTGGAAGAGAAGAGGGGAGCGTAAATTTGCAGGAAAATCAAGTGTGGTGATGATAAAGACGTGGGAAAAAACTTAAAATGAAGGTCGGGATAGGCAAGGAATTGGTACCTGAGATGACTTCATTGGGGACACCACACAAACTCGCATTGATGGTAAATGCCCATCCTATGTTTAGTGCATAGAATGTCAAAGAACAATATGGATAATTTGATAAGCATAGGTTGGCCTTGGTAGCCTGTTTATTATTTTTTGTTTTGAACCAAGCTATCCATTTGAAATTTTGAACCATGGTTAAAAACAGACAGTTTCTCAAAGCCAACCATATTTCAAACTTAGACAGAGTGAGGCATTTCCCACCTTAAGACCACAAGATGGCCAATTTGTTCCTGGCCCACTACTGTCTTGGCAAGCAAATCTGTCACTCTGTTTCAGCTCTTTTTCATGTTGCAATGTAATATCCGGCCATTTTCCTATTATTGATGTGATGGGAGTCAGCATTCATGGGCTTTCCTACATGCACATTGCTTGCTTTTGAGATGACACAATAGTTTTTTTAGTCCCCTTCTATGTACAATGGAGGGATCTTTTCAACTGCCAGTTGGATGCCTTTGTGGAATGCGGAATCTCAGCATAGTTAATATTTTGTAGCCCAAAGCATTGTTAAAAGCTTATGATGAATTTTCCTACTATGTTGTTAAATCCTTCCTCCCATTCCAACAGTGCCTGGGTTACCCTTGGCTGTCCCATCAAAATTCAACTTGTAAGAACCATGAAGGGAGGGGTCCACCTTTTACTTTCATTAATGTCAAATAAGTAGAGCTTATTACATTACTGAATATTCCATTGACCAGCTATCTGAAGGTCAACCATACTTGATGTCCGATGTTTGCTTGATGAGCTTGTTGTGTACATCAAAGTTGTTCCCTGAAACTGGCACTTAATTCTTTGACCAGGAGAATAGACAAAAAAATTACAATCCTCAAATATTTGAATGTTCCTTTTTAACCTCATGGTCTAGAAGATAAATACCAAAATAAGTTTGTGGATGAAATTGACTATTTCTACTTGTGTGGATAGCTTGGTATAAGAGTGCCATGTTTTCTATAATGGTGATAGCAAAGGATCTAATCCCAAAACAGTCATCCAGTATGTGCCAGATAGTTTGAGCACAGGGGCAATAATGAGAATATTAAATATACTTTCTGAATTTCTCTAGCCGTTAGGAGGTCTATTAGGCCCACTCCATCCTTTTCATTGAATATTATCAGAAATTAGAATTTTTCCTTTTAGGGCAAGCCACAAGAAAGCTTTTATCTCCAACCAAGCTTTCATTATACACAACTTGTTCCATTTTTTGGTGAGTGGCTGATCTGAGTTGTTTAGGATGTCATTAAGGGTGCACACCATGCATTCTTCTTGTATGGTGTGTGGCCAATCTCTTATGTTGGCCTTGTGACAAATGAAAACATGTCTTTTTGATGGCTCAACAAGAAAGCATCAGATCAGCCCCTTCCTTCTCAAATGTCTGCATATTCCAGCCATAATTGTTTGTTGTCAAGAGGGTGACACAGTCTCTCTCGAAGATTGATATTGGAAAAAGGCGGCATGCCATTCCAACTTTCCTCCCAAAGTCTAATGTATTTTCTGTTTCTAATCTGCCACTTTGTCTTCATAGCCCAAATTTCCATTCCATTCTTCATATGCTTTGCAGTGGCTGAGCGTTGTGCTTACCCTGCATGGCCTCTTCAAAACACAAGCTTAAATCTTTGTTTCTGATAACTAAGCTCCACAAGGCCTAAGGATGCAATCTCAGATGCTGTGCCTATTTCACTGTCGAAGCCCTGTTGAAGGCAATGATCCTTTAAATTGAGACCTCCAGCAGATTTTGGTTGAATTATTAATTTATTTCTGACCACACTACAATAAGGCATTCAAATTTTTCTTCCACAACTCCATAGAAAATTTTGCTGAATATTTATTAGCTAGCATTCAACGGTCCTAGGACAGGAACAGCTTGGAGGACAGCCTGTAATAATTGAATTCAGTCAGCCAAAGGAAGCCATCGATTTGCCCATTGTGCAATTTTCATATTCATTTTGTTTATGGCGGTCTCCTATACCTTTTTTGAAACCCTTATATAGCAGGAAACCCAAATAAATCATTGGCAGCTTAGCATCTAGGATTTCAAGGATCCGAAAAATATACATCTTTCTTTAAGCAGGGATGTAGGCAAAAATAACACTAGACTTGTCAAAGTTGATTCACTGTCCCAATGCTAATTGGTAACAAGAAAAGCATATTTTTAAGATCCTCAACTCCCATAGGATTAGAGTTGATAGTAGAGTATCATCAGCAAACCGGAAGCCCACGTAATGCTCTCTCAGTTGCTGGCAGCCTAGGTAGTGTTCCTTTGACCTTGTGAGCAGCTAGAGGCTTATTGAGGGTTTCCCCCATGCTTATAAATAAGTATGACATAAGTGCTTCCCTGTGTTGCCATTGAGAGAGATTATGTATGATGGGGTCAGAATGCAACCACTGATCGATAAGATTAATTGTGTGCCAAACCCAAAAGCCCTCAGGATCTGTAGTATGAGTTCAATTGCATCTGTCAAAGGCTTTGAACATATCCAGCTTGATGAGAACCCTGGCCACTTTTGAGTGCCGAGAGAGTGGAGAATTTCTTGAACAAAAGTATATTGAGTTTCACATATTATTTTCAGTAGGAGAAGCAATCAGCTTTAAAATAGATTTGTAGACCATATTGCATAGTGCAATTGGCCTATATAGGTAAAATGCTTCCACCTGAGCCACTTTCAGAATTAGAGCTCACCTACTAGCGTTGATATTTTTAGCATTTGCTTATTTCTTCTGGACACCTCAATGACAACCACCATATCAGCTTTGATGAAGTGCCAAAAGCTTGATAAAAAGGTCAAGAAACCATCAAGCCTAGTAGTTTCTTCCTTTTGAAAGGAGAAGCCAATATCTTTGACTTCCTCTTGTGTGGTGAAGGTGAGTCTCATTATTCTTTTGTTGTCTATAATTTCCACTATCCTTGGGATATTTTTTATGACAGCCTTTTGAGCCCTTTTTCATTCAGTATTGTCCAAGTCTTTTGTCATCAGATTTTTAAAAAAATCAATGGCATGGTGGATAATCTTCAAGTCCTTGATGATATATTAGTTGGTGGCCACATTAATTTTGTGCAGGAAGGATGCGAGATATGGGCTACAGAATGGAGCCACGTTTCAACTTGTTTTCAGACACATTTGTCTTTTGATGAACATGCGTCCATTGAAAGCATTTATTGTTTAATGTTGAAATTGGTGAGGGCTTGATGTTCGTAAGAGGGGGATGAAATACACTAGTAGACTAGTTTTAGTGATTAAAATCTTCAGATTGACGGAGATTCTATCAATATAAGTAAGGATAAAGAGCATGTACAATATGCAGACAATGAATAGAGTGTGGGTTTGAAAGACTAGGTAGCGCTGGCGATAGAAAGGGATGGAACATAAAATTTATTGAAGAATGTTAGAAAATAAAGGAGTGGTTAAGGAGATAAGGGGTGAGAAACATAACCTTTTTAGGACGATACAAAGCGTGGAAAGAGTGAGAACGGGACACTAACATATTTTCCAAACCAAGAAGTTCAGTTCTATTTTTAGAAGTGCTAAAAATATCGTTTGGCTAAACATGGTTTGTGCTAAAAATAGAAGTTCTAGTTCTATTTTTAGGAGTTGAAGAGAGTGCACGAGTGGATGGATAAAGAGAGCTTTTGTTAAATTGAGCAAGTGCTGCTCCAAATAGACATGGCGCCAAAAGAGAGTGCTTTTATTAAAATTAGCATGCTTTCATTAATTTTAGCAACTGTTGGTTCTGAATTAATCCTTGGCGCCAAAAGAGAAGTACATGGAGGTTTTTTTACTATGTTTAGCAAACTGATGTTCTTGTTATTACGCCAAGGGTGATAAAGGTGAGTTGAAAACAGTATGCATGCAGCAACAAACAGTCCCATGCACCAGCAAGAAGGGAAAATGATGTATTAAATAAGCATGCAGTTGTTACAGTCCCATGCGCCAGCAAAGAGGAGGGAATAAATAAATTAAATAAAGAAAAGAACAGCAGCAGTCTATTATTAGGAAGACAGAGCTGATTCATCTTGATATAAGCTGATTTTCCATTGTAAAAAGAATATACACACTGTGGGCTGTTTTGCTTTTGGCAATCCTAGCCTTGTACTTGCACCTTTGAATAAAAAAGCTCCATTTGCCCTCTCATATCACTGTTTTTGAAGTTTCATTGTGTTTAATAGGGTATTGTATTGCCTTAGTGTGAAATTACTCCCTCTACCGCTGTCCTTTCTCCTAAACCCTTGAATTAATTTCACAAAATAGCTTAGAGTTGTGCAGGTGTGTGGTTCTTTGATTTCCCTATGTGCAGAGTTACATGCATGTGTTAAATTTTGGTGTATCACCCTTATTTCCCATTTCCCGCATCCCTTCCCCTTTTCCTTGTCAAATTTTTAGTTTTTTAGGTGATTCACAAGGGAACCAGCCCTCTTGTAGGTTCACTTCAGACATAGGTTACCCACAGCTTTGAGGTGTTCCAATTTTGTCAACAAGAGAGTGAGTACACAAACCATTCTCTATCAGGCTGCAACTTCTGGGTGACAACAATAAACCTACGGACATAGTGAGTCAGATGATAAATATAAAGAAATCATGTTAAAGCAAAAAGAGTGACATTGTGGGGTTGGAGATCACATTTGCGAGGAGTATGCTTTGTGGATGGAAGTGAGAGAGGTGGGTGGGTTGGACCAATGAGAATCACATTGTTGTACCTTGCATCTTGTGTAGTGTTATGGTAAGGAACCATTAGTGGAATTGACTCAAGTGCAATTTGTTTTAACCATGGTTATACCCAAAATCTAAGGTTGGTTTCTATAAGGCAACCATGGTTCAAACTTCAAACTTTACTACGAAGGACGTCCTCCCCGTGAAAGTGGTGAGTGCATGTAATACCTTCTGTAAAATTATAACTTTGGCAAGGAGATTCTCCACCAAATTATATTTATGGTTTTGTGCCAAAGGAAAATATCCTAGTGTTTTTCCATGAACTCGACTATCTTGCTTATGATGTGCTCAATCTGCCAATTTTTGGAGGGGCGGAACTTAGAGCTCTTGGCTAGGGCAGATCTTGACAGTCTTTCCTTTTCAATAAGGGAGATAATAATTTTTGAGTCTCCTTCAACGTGGAGATGGGTTAAATTATCATTAACAGAAATTTGAAGGCATTGTGCAAAACAATTAGTTCAACAAAATTATTGGTTTTTCCCCAACACTTTGTTGGAGGTTAATAGCCGCCGCAGTAAAATGAAACCTTGTCATTCCTCCGATCCCATCAAAATTTAATGTAGAATAATCCGGAGGTGGAGGTATCCATTCCTACTTGCTATGGACTTTGATACATTGTGAGCTTTTAGTGGAAAAGAATGTTCCAAAGGTGGGAAAGATGAAGATCCTTCAGATGGTCAGATTGAAACCTATCATCAAGACTTATCGGTGTAGAGTTAGTGCTCTGATTTGAGCTTTATATCTCTGCAGAGTGGTTTGATCTATGTGGAGATTCTCATTTATTCTATTATTCCTTTCATTCCATAGTTTCCATGTGACAAATACAAGTGTCATTCTATGTAAACATTGTACTGTTGCCCTATCTGTTTCAAACTAGGACCACTTCGTGACAGTATTAGGCACAGAACGAAAACTTAGGATGAAACAGTCAAATGTGTTGGTCATACCCTTCCAAATTGCATGTGCAAAGCAAATATGGTATTTAGATTCCACATTACTCTGGCAATTGGGACATCTGTTAGAGCCCATCCAACCTTTTTTCCTGCAAGTTATTAGCGGTGAGGATTTTTCCCTGAAAAACAAACCATATGAAGGATCTTATTTCTGGCCATATTTGTAAGCTCCATAAGCAGTTCCAATTTCTATCCATAAACTAATTTGTTCTACGTAGAATAGCATATGCAGAGGCAACTGAACATACGCCAGTTGATGTGCCTGGCCTAACTCTTTTTTCGGGTAAATTAGTTTATATTAGAAGTCCTATTGGCCAACTCCGTTAGTAGCACCATTCACTTGAGATTGATAACAACTCCTAGTATTTTCTATTGCTGGGTGTTCTAGTGAATGTGGTTGTGTTTGAGCTGTTGTATAATTGACTATGGTCATGTACCCTCTGTTTTGCATAAGCTGCTGTTAGCTCAGGCATTTGCAGATTGGATAACAACTCCTAGTATTTTCTATTGCTGGGTTTTCTAGTGAATGTGGTTGTGTTTGAGCTGTTGTATAATCGACTATGGTCATGTACCCTCTGTTTTGCATAAGCTGCTGTTAGCTCAGGTATTTGCAGGTTGGATAATGGTTGCATACCATTCCAACTATCTTCCCGAACTGTGTACTTTTTCCTGTTTCCATTGCCTAGCTGCCGCATGGATTCTTGCCATAGGATGCTCAGATCATTTTTCATTTTCCTAGTAACCACTGAGATCTGGTGTCATTATCTGTTGAAATGGAACTTGCATTTGAGTTGCGAAAATATTTATTTCTGATGATCGCCGCCCATGGTGAGTTTGGATCGGTCCAAAGTCTCCAGCCCATTCTTGTGGCTAGAGCCTAATTGAAACTAAAAAGCCATTCATATTGAGCCCACGTGCTGATTTTTTCTTAATAACCTCAGTCCAAGCAACCAAAGGTTGTTTGAGTTTACCATGCACTCCTCTCTAGAGGAACTTTCTCTGTATGGCAATAATTGAGTTCTCTACCTATTTGGGAATTAAGATTAAGTATGAGGAGGTAGACTGGGACAGCCTGTAATAACTGGATTCATCCAGAAAGCATAAGCCATCCATTTATTCATTTGCCTAGCTTGAGATACACCTTGCCAATGGTTGATTCCCAGATTGCTTTTGTAAATTTCCAATGGAGGGGAAGCCCAAGTATGTCAAGGGAAGCTTTCTTTCATGGAACTCAAGGATGGAAGGATATCTCTTTTAAGTTTGACTGGGATATTAAGGAACATGAAATTGGATTTTTGCTTGTTTACTTCTTTACCTGAGGCCTCTTCGTATTTGTGCAAGAGAATTTTAAATTTTGGATTACCCCGACAATGACTGTGGAGAGGATCAAACTTCAAATTATCATCAACAAACTGAAAAATTGAGGATCTCTGTCCTCTCTCTGTTGTCAGTAACCATGCAATTTTCCCTTTAATTTTGCCTTGGCAATCAACCTGTTTAGAGACTCCCATTAGTATGAATAGATAAAGACTTGGCAGGTATCCCTATCTTGACCCACAAACGAGGAGAAATAAGGACCCAAATTACCTTTAAAGGAGATGGTAAAGATGGGAGTCGTGATACAACTATTTATCCAACCTACTATTTCATTGATGAAACCAAAAGCTTTCAGATTCTGAGTGATGTCCTCCAAACATCCAATATACAGAATTATTGCAAAATGTTAACATAAATTCATGCACAGGAGATGGGGAATGGGCCAATTTTCCCTAATGTTCAATATACTCAGAAATAGAAATGGAAATAGAAATAGAAATACCCTTAAGGTTGGGTTACACCATAAAATATTTCTTGTAGAAGGAATCAGTCCAAGATATCTCCCCTCAGTGAGATCCATACATAGCCTCTCATACAATAATAGCAGAGGATAAAGCCTTTATGCATGAGGCCAATCAATCAAATTACTAATTATATGTTATATTGCTTTGTCCCACTATATAAATCACCTATTGGCCCATTCTATCTAAACATTGATTATGTGTGCTGCAAGTCAGCTATTCCATAGCCTATTTATTAAAATTTATGCCGATAGGCATCCTGCAATGGCACCTAGGGTAGTGGTAGTGGACTGTAATGTTCATGAGTTGTTAAAAATTAATGGCCAGCCTTAAAATTGGTGTCCATTTGACTGTCACATGGTAATTTCAACCTTAAATTTGAAACAAATTTGAGCCTCACTTAGAAGTTTTTCTTTTCACTTGGAGAAGTCAATCATAAAATTGTAATATCTTGGCCATACGGCAGAGTTTGGAACCCTTCTCTTACACAGAAAGAAATTTTCAAGTCAGACACACAGATGTAGCTAGATTGAGGCCATTTTATCATTAGTCAATGGGAAATTTGAAGAGAAGGTAATGGACTTATTAATCAATATGGTATGTGAAAAATCTAAGATAAGTGCCAATTGATATCAGATACACTTATCTAAGATATATGTACTAGTATAATAATAGCATGGCCCTAGGTGGATAATACTCCACCCATGTAATATCGTAACATTGCCCCCTCCTTTTAGGAAGAAACAAAATAATCTAATTTTCTAAGAATTGATGACAATTAGTACCAAACACGACTATCTATAAATCTAAAGGAGAACTTCAAATTTTTTTACTTTTAATAGATGCACGCTTCCTTTGTGCTACTTTGGTTCCACCCTCATACACATCTGATATTCCTCTAGCATGGTGTATAGTTGCTTCTTTGATTCCATGTATGTCCATAGGAATTACTCTTTTGATACCACAAATATATATAGTGCTTTCTTATTTCATCCCATTTATATCCATAATAATTGCCCTTTATATGTTGAGCATATTTGTAGATGTAGACACCTAATTTTGACCACGCAATTTTATACTAAAATTGCACTAATTTTCTTCTTTACCATCATTTCGTTATAATTAGTGATTTTCTTGGTCAATTAATGAAATTTCGCTAATTAATTGGCTTTTTCCTTCATCTTGTATGTCAATCAACGTTGCTTCGTTAGTTGAAATCCTCTTTTAATTAATTAATTAACCTTTTGCACTCTTGTATTTGATTAATAAACCCTCTTAGTAATTAAATCCCCCTCTCAAACCCCTCTAATTCCACCCATTTTCCTCCAAATCATCTTGAAATGGCTTCTATAAGCTAAACTTGGCTTATTAATTAATCCCAATTGATTAATTAAATCTTCCCAAACTCCCATGGGTCACTAATCTCCAATCAATCTCTTCTAATCATGTTATACCTTTTCTAATTCTACATTCCCTTTATCCCACATTGACTAGGTTGTATGTTTCTCCCAAATTGGAAAGCTATATAAGAAACCTAGTACCTTCCTACACACCTTACACCTTGTCCTTGTAAGACATTTGATATCTCAAGAGAGCATTTCTATCACAAGAAAGCTTGCATAAATTGAGAAACCTCCTTTGCTAAAGTTAGTAGGAGAAGATTCAAAAATGGCACTTAAGCCATATTGATGAGATCTCTTCCACTTTAGTAAAACCCTTGATCATATGTAACTTGTGTTCGGCTCACATAAGGAAGTATCTACATATCAAAGCACATCCAAACATCAAAAGGGAGGTTTGCATTTAGTATTAGATTTATATTTTGTGCAATTTAATTAAACTTTTCCTTTTAGCTCAATCTTGATGTATTTGATTAAAGAAACTAAGTTAGGATTTACTTGGTGTTAAATCCCTTCTATTAGCTTAGTTACTTTGACATGCATACAAAGTAGCCTTCAATAAATTGATTCCATATATGCCTGAAATCATTTTCCTTCTAGTCCTCTATGTTGTGCCTCCATGATTACCGCCTCTCATGAAAATGTGATAGTTGATATACCTTTGTAGACTTAGTATCCTCCCCTTTTTCTTTTGACACTTCAACCTTGTCTGCCACATGCTTCTTTAGCTCTTGAGTAGGTGAGGGGTGTGAAATTCCCTCACAAGTACCTGCACCTTCATTCTCTTGTTCAAATTCTTCATCATTCTCTTCTTCAAAAATTCTAAATTCATCCTTGAGCTCCTTGTTATCTTCTTTAAGCCTTTCTACATGTTCATCCTTGATATGTGGAACACCCTACATTGTCAACTTCTTTTCCTGAGCAAGGCTTCATGAACTTATTTACACATTAATATTCATAGTTCCCAAAGTTTTAACCAATAATATGAAAGAATATGTATATGCCATTTATAGGAATGCATAAAAAATTGAGAGTAGAATATTCGTCCACAATGAATTTTAAATCTTTAAACAACTGAACCTTTTCACCAAATACCTTTGTTTCTTGCATATTCCTTGCTTGAGCATTCAACCACTTTGCCAAATCAATACTAATGAAATTATACCTATTGTTAGGGTTTATCGATACAATGACATTGTCTTTTAAATAGATCAGTGAGCCTAAAATATGGATCCTTCTTTAGTTGGGAACAATATACTTGGACTTCCTTTGCTTTCACGCTCTAATGATAAGATTTCTTTTTCTTCTCCCTCTTCTTCTTTTTCTTCATCCTGTGTTTCTTCTTTTTCTTTTTCTTACTCTATTCAATTGATTTTGTTACATCTCCATGCTTGTCCTCCACACCTCTTTCAAACACGTTTTATCCTTTCCCATCTAGCTAAGAAAGCTTGCTCCATTTCTTCCCAATTCCAAAAGAACAACTTGTTATCAAAGTCATTCCACCAATGGAAAGCTTCCCTTTAAGATAACAATACAAAATACTCACCTTATTTGATGGATATTTTAAATCTGAATGCAGTACACTATTTTCGAAGATCACTGTCACCACTTCTAGAATACTTTTGTATTTCCATGATTCATGATTCATATATACCCCAGTGTTTCAAGAAAACAATCCTTCAATAAATCTCCTTCCTACCAAAAATCTCAGCATAACAAAATATGTAGGAAAGTAGATCAAAATAATTACATCACGACACAAAAAAATGACACTTGATTTGCTTATGCAGATTGAAGATATTATTTTTTATTTGAATTTCACTTCAAGAAAATTGGCCAAAATCAGATTCATATGGTCAATTTAAAAAGATGGGTATCTCCCTAGCATGCTGCTATGATTTGCTATTGTAACTAATTTTCGGAAAGCCCTTGAAGTGCACTTTCCATGACCCAAGAATCGCCTCTTTCTAAGAACTATGCTAGGGAAACAAACCTCTCCAAGTACAACTGTTTTTAAAAAATCAGCTAGATAATTTCAAATATGTACAAAAATCTCTTATCCCTCTTTTCCCAAATCATTGGCTTTGGCACCAATGATGTGCTCCAAACATTCAGCATAGAGAATTATTGTAAAACATTAACATGCACAAGAGATGTGGAATGGGCCAATTTTTCTAATCCTCCTACCTTAATTTACTCAGAAAAGAAATGGAAATAGAAATACCCTTAAGGTAGGGTTACACCATAAAATATTCCGTCAGGAAGGAATCAATCCAGATATCTTCCCTTCACGAGATCCCAACTTGCTACCTTAATTTACTCAATAGGTGTAATCCCTAATTAGCCTCAATAGGTAGCTTCTCATATAATAATAATCATGGAGGATAAACCCTTTACACATGAAGCCAACTAATCTAATTACCAATTAAGTGTTATAACCCTCTGTCCCAATATTAAAGTCATCAATTGGCCCATCCTATCTAAACATTGGTTATGTGTGCCACATGTCGGCTACTCCATAACTCATCCAATAATACCAAGGCCCTATGTGGATAACGCTCCATGCCTATTATATCATAACACTGAGAAATAAGACCCTAATTACACTTGTCAAAATATTTGGAGATATCATGCTTCAAAAGAATGTCTGGACTTTTATGAAGCTTGAGGGAGTGTATGCTTTTTATACTGCAATTATGCTATCCATAATTATCTACTAGGGACAAAAGCAGATTGCATGTCAGAAATTAGATTGGGCTGAAGAGGCTTCAACCTTCTGGCAATTAGCTTACAGAGTATTTTATTGACCATGATGCATAATACAATTAGGCAGCATTGGTCCATAGCTTCAGCCTGTTCCTTCTTTGGTATTAAAACCAAAACGACAGCATTCATGCTTCGGAGCATCTTTTTATTCCCCCCAGACTCCTCTTGACAGCTAGTAGGTCTTGTTTAATGAAGGAAAAAATTCATATAATAGCATCCCAAAGCTATCCAATCCTCGAGCTTTGTCTTTTTGAAATCCTGGAGTTCTTTTTCCATTGCTGACCTCATCATAGCCTGTTTATTCACTTCCTTGCCAGCATTGGGATATGACAGGTTAAAGTCATTGAGCCCTTTGTTTAACATTGCTAGTAGGACCTTCTGTCAACAGTTCTTAGAGAAATTATGTTGCAAGTTGCCTAATTTCTAGCACTGTTTGTATGTATGTGTCGATCGATCCTATGCATGGAGTCTATTTTTCACTTATTGAGGACTGATTTACGAAAGTATTCGGTGTTTGTGTTCCCTTGCCTAATCCATGCCTGCCTAAATCTCTCCTAATACTATTCTTCTCTTTGCTGGGTTAGAGCAAGCTCTCTGATAGATTTTGTTCCTTGGAAGATATGTGAAGCCTATTTCTCTGATTTTCTTTTGTATAGAGGCAAGCTTATTTTGCAGATTAGCTGATAGAGTGAAAATATTACCGAAAACTTGGTAGTTCGAACTTTCTTTCTCATTTTCAAATGCTTCAACTTCCCCATAAAGTCATTCATTTCATGCCCTGTAATATTGCTTGCCTCTTGCTATCATCTTTCTACATTAGAAGCAAAAAGAATATGAGTCAACCACGGGGCTTTAAATCCAAACAGTGAGTTCTTAGGACCAACAATATTCGATACAACGTCCGACTGTATTGGCCAGTGGTCAAAGAGGGTCCTGTTATGCAACTTTGTTGTCAGCTTACTTTGTGAGGCGACCCGCCTATCAAAGGTGTGCATTCTGTCCAATTTTTAAGCGATACAGTGACCGCCTTTCCTTTGGTTGGTCCATCTGTACAATCTTGTGCAAAATCCAAGTTGATCATGGATCCAATTAATAAGGTGGGGAGGAAATCAGAAATTCTCTGATTGAAGCCATGTCCCCTCATTTTCTCTTCAGGTGACTTGATAGTGTTGAAGTTCCTCATCAGTATGGAACTTTGGACAGCATTTTGCATGACCCAAGAGAAGAGTTGATTAATGTGACCACGCTGTTCTTGCCGTAAGGTGTGATATATACAGACTACACAATATTCTTTAAATTCATCAAAGTATAAATTGGAAACCAACCCCAAAGGGGTAGATTGGTATGAATGTAAGGCATACCTAAATGCGTGAATTCATAATAGTAGATACCAATGTCGATCAAACTTACAAGTCTACTTTGCAGGCCTGCACATATCTAAACAATGTATCATCTCACTGGTGTTAGCTCTAGCACTAACTTTGAGCTATTTTATTTAGTTTTCTTTTCTAATTTTCCACTTTGATACTATTTTATTAGGTGAATATGCTGCTCCCTTGATATACTCATAAAAGAATTGTGATCGTCAATGGATATTATAGGTTCTGTGTCTTAACAAAATACTATAATGTAACAAAATTATTCTTTAGCAAATACTATTTAAGCATAAAGCTCCTTCAAAACAAGAGCTATCATGATAGTTTGGCATTAGTTACATTGATAATGTAGCATCAATTAGTCTTTCTTCATTTATCTAAAAATATATTTTTCTGTCATAAAATTTGATGGCCATCAGGATTTCCTTTGCAAAAGCACTAAAATGTACCGTGTTTTGGAAATTCCAGTAGATTTTCCACAAAAGCCTCCGTAAGCGATTAGTCAATTCAAGTATATATTGTATAAAATTCAAAAAACACTAACACATAAACCACTGTGAGCAAAGAGTATGGCCCCAACTGCATTGACTAAGATAGCAAACATCTACATTTAGACCTCTGTGTAAATGAACTGTTGATGAAAGAAGGTTACAACTCTCCACTTGGAATTGTTATGACATGGTTAAACTAGTGGTTTTTGATCAACCCTCTTAGTAAGTATTGGCGATTCTTTGACATCAAGAATGGTGCTTCCCTCTAGCTATGGTGAATTGCTCCCTTGTTAAACTTAACTTCAAAATATCCAACTTGTGACATATTGTGCTAGTGTCCTTAAGGCCTCAATATTCTGTTGGCAACCTTAATTCCTTTCACAGTTCCACATTTATCACACAGTGTAAAAACTAGAAACGCCACCTAAATTTGGACCATATGACAGGATTAGCTTTGAAAAATAAACTAGAAATAAAACCTATTTTAGAAATAAAGAATACAAAAAAAGCAAAAGCAACAAACAAAAAATCAACAACACCTAAAACTGAGTCCACGTGCCCTTTCCAATGTCACATGTTCCAAGTGCCATTGTGAGAAATTAGAATGACCTGCTGTACTCTTGCTTAGAGCATAAGTAGACAGACTGTGATTCTAGGATTCTTGAATCGAAGAAGTGATTGTAGAAACAACACTGATTTGGCTGAGTATTAATTTATGGAGCACATAATAAAGTAATTTATAGGCATTTCCAATTTAAATGCACAGTAAAATCAATCTAGTCCTTAATAATTGATCTAGACTGATGGCATTCTATTTGGCCCTATTCGACCCTATGATGATCAAGTGGACATCAAATTTAAGCTCAGCCATTTTTGTTGACATTTCACACCATTACACTGGCTCCTCCCACCTTGGTGGCCATTGTAAGTATTAAATCTTTTATCTTTTATATATTATTTTTTATTTTTCATATATTATAAAATACTTTAATGGTCGTTTCTCCACCATCCCCAAAATCTGAGAAATTTTTGCAATCCCGGAAACCCCACCTGCCATGCCATCCCCAACACTTAAGGTAACTATGTTTGAAAATTTCCTCAATAGGGATAACAATAGAGCTTCACCCGTATTCACGTCTCTGTTTGCATTGTCTTGAAATCTCTTTATCAGTCCCTTCATCTCAAGTCTGTGCTTCCATCCAAAGGGGTTCTCTTTGAAAGGTAAAGAAAACAAAAAAACAATATGATGGCCTATAGAATACAAGATTCTCTTTCCAATTTAAGATTTTGCAAAAAAAGTACATCATTATCCTGCCCCCAAAACTGTACAAAAGGCCTGCAATGTCACAATAGCAGCTTCAAGCCACACCAGTCACAGTGGCATACACATTTAGCTGTATAAAATCTAAGAATAGCTAATGGCACTGGCTTTAAAATGGGCATTACAGACACCGGTGACAACAACATTATCCATAACTATTAGAGGAAGTAGCTAATAGCTATGCAGTATCATTTTCTCATGATCTTTTTTTAAAAGAATGGAATGGTATAAGTTTCTCTTTTATGGGTGTGCATACACAACTTCCACTAATATATAAACTGATATGAAACACACAGATAACAATTTCCAAGTGGAAAAAAATTGAGATAATTCTACAGAAAATAAATTTAAAACCACCTTGTATAAGATCAAGAATACCCAACTCATTCTCGGAGCTGTCAAATACAAATACGAAGTATAGAGTTGCATAGTGCTTGTACACCAGCTTTGTATCCTGCATTCAAGGAGCATGAATAAATATGGTTTTCACTTTAAGGCTCTACATCCTAGGAAGCAAACTTGATACAACTAACATGGAAATAATTCAGCCATAGAAATATAATAAAACTAAAATCTCTACACAATCTAGGTCTACAATGCACATCATCAATTGAAACCTTCTATGAAACTCTTATTTAAAAGGATTTCTAGACACAAAAATTAATTCCTCTAGGAAACCATAACATGAACTTTCAAATACTGTGGTAGTGATTCCACAATGTAACAACACAATATCTCCTAGGAGATTCCCATTTAAGTTATTACTCTGTAGCAAAGAAACTGCATAATACCACTTCACAAAAATCACATTCGCATCCCGCATTTGTTCTTCATGAGTATTAGACCTGAATTCAGTTTCTATATTTGATTGATCAGCACACAGACAACCACATTGCGACTCAGCCAAAACATCCCCAAAATTGGAGATTGAAGCCAAGTCTAACTTCTATTCAATCAATGATAACTGGGATCATGAATGTCAAGCTACAAAATCAACAAAGGCACTACAATGTACTAGCAGATATGTTAGCAAAGCAGGCAGTTTGAAAGTCTCAGAACAATCACCTGTGGGTGTATGACAGGCCGGACAATATGTCAAGTCACATAGGAATTCAACTATGGTAATGATTTGTGAATCATTTGAAATTATTTGAGGCTATATTTCTAGAATCAAATCACATGCATAACCTATGTCATTGGATTTGGTGATTCTCTTTCCAAAACCTCAAAAAGACTTAATTTTTAAATGTATAAAAAAATTGGTTGAAAACAACAAATTTATTATTATAGGCCAGGCATACATGGAAAAAGCACACCAATGAGCTTCAAATTTCCACCAACAGTATCTCATTGAGATCGAACAGTTAAACAGGTTGCAACTTCACAGGACCTAAAAAATTAGAGTTGGGACATGGCAAGATGGTGCTATCAAGTAAAAAAAAATGGGTTGAATTGCATCTCGTCTGATAAAATTTATACTGCATGGTAACAATGACACTCATTGCAGTCACCTTTGACAGCTTAGAAATTCAATTGAGTAAATATAGATTTAAAAATATATAACCTAGGTAGTTTTTTTACAATTACAAGGACTTGGCCCAGAGTTATTAATAGATATCATATTTATAGCACTGAAAAATCAAGACCAAACATACATTTTAACCTTAGTCCTCAATGCTTTGCCAGGTTCTTATCAAAACCGTAATACTGGCAAGCAAAAACCATACCTGCCCATATTCTAAGGTTGTATATAAACATCAAAGGATTCAAGTCAATTGAACGACATAATTAATGCATAATCATAATCGACATATACATGCCTCCATACAGAAACCAGCTAGACAGACTATAAATTTAGACATGGGATATTTCAGCCAGATATTTGATAAATTTCTTAATTTCGAGCTGACTCTGTTGCTGGTCCTTCAGAAAGCAACCACAATCTTGCAGGTGAACAAGAGCTTTCCAATGCAATTCATTAGCTGTTTTATTTTCCAAGTAAGATAACCCCTGCCAGCACCAGGAACTTCACTAGCCGACATCTGAGCGACTGTGTGGACATTTCAACAAGTTCCAGTGACCCCACCTTAACAGAAGACCCACCTTCACTGCTTCCAGAACCCATTTATAGACCTTCAGGTCCTTGACGTACTTCTTGAGGTTACAAGTAAACTCTAGCTCCAACAAAACTACCTCCATCCTAGAACCCATTTTTTCCACCTTTGATTTCGTCATTCTCCATAGGATTTTTGTCCTCAAATTTTGGCTTCTCAGGGTTAGCTTGGTAGTATGCCAATTGGAAAACTTTAAGAGATTGCAAATATTTTTACAAGTATAGAATTTTAGCAAATCTTTCTCATTCATAACATGTGTATAATAGGATGATTCTAACGAAAAACATAGGAATTATTATTAATTGATGTATATTTTGGCAATTCCCTTAAATTTATGTAAATTCTATATGAAATGTTTGCAGATATTTTCAATTGAAAATTTGTCAATAGGTGAAATTAATTTTTTAACAGTTTGCAAAAAAATTAAACAATTGGCGAAAAAAACCCCGTAAAATAAATACTGCCTCTGGGCGATGGTGGAAATGGCCCCTAATTATAGCCTCTACAATCCCTACTTAAAGACCTTCAAGGGAATTCAACTATGTCATAGCATTTCTTATGGCCTGGTCCCATGAAGGGAGCAACTGGATATTTATCAGTTCTGTAGCAGAATTTAGGACAATTTTGCCCTCTCTATGGTCCCATGCTCTTCCTACAGCAACTGAACTTCTTCTGGCTTCTTGTAAAAAAGCTGCATTAAAATACAGCAACCATATGCACCCTGACACATGGCCACAAAAGTATATTGTGGGCAATGCAGAGTAACAACATCCCGCCACTTCTGTTGAGCAAAAGGACTGTCCAATGCAGCGGCTGCTCCAAATTTTGGGGAAAAGATTTCGCTTTTTACTATCACCTGAAGTAGTCTGTTGCAGGACCACCTGCAATGCTATAATATTTGCAGCTTTCCCCTCCATGGGACCAAGCTGTCATGCCACCGGCATTCTCATCTACAAACCATGAAACTTCTTTTCCTTTTCTAAACTTAGAAAAAGGCAGGATTTTGATAATCTTTTGGGGGTAAGGGTAAGATTGGAGCTCTGATCTTGGGTGGGGAGATGAAACTCTTCCTACATCAGCGCACCTTCAAGCTTTCCTTTGCTGCATATTGGTATCTAAACTTGTTTCCTCTTCATTGGTTTCATCGTTACTTGTGTGTAATGTCCCCAATTCCGAGCAGTTGGCCTAACGGCCCTATTTTGGTCTTAGCCCTGGTCATTCCCAAGGGACTAACGACTTTGGAGGTTATTGGGGATGGTTGTCTGATTTCCTACTATGTTTTTGTTATATTTTGGGCGTTGGGAGGGTCTAATGGGCCCTTTGTGTTCTATTTTGTCGTTGGGATCACTTAAGTGGACACTTTTGGCATTTAATGTTATGTTTCTTCGTTGGGGCCACTTAAAGTCCCTTTTTGGCGACTTGAGGGGATATGTATTGCATTAAATGTTATATTTCTTCATTGGGGCTCATAAAAGCTATATAAGGAGATGGAGGGTGTAGTGGGAGATCATTCATACATACACTTATATTTCTTTTCATGGTGCAACTGTTGTTTGCAACTTTTAGCTTGTGGAGTAAGATCCCACGGGAACCCTAGCTTCGGTGGTGAGAGATCCATCCCTAGCTAGCAGGGCATTCTTCGGTAGTGAAAGATCTACCCTAGCTTGTCATTTGGAGCTGATTTCAGGGCTGTTTTACAGAGGCATTTTCAGGATTTTCAGAATTAGGGTTTGAGGGTTTTTGTGAGTTTTGGTGAAGATTTTCAGCTGGTTTTCGGATCAGACCTACGGCAGCCATAGAGGAAGGGTTTGGCATCATTTACAGAGGATTTCACAAGGGTTTTGGCCATCTACCAAAGGGGCGACTTGTTTGGGAGATTGCAGCCCTAATTTCTAGGGTTTCCAGTTGGCCGTTTTCAGATCTGAAGGTTGGAAAGTCATCTTCTATATTTATATATGTTATTTCCCAAGTTTCATCATTTTTGCACTTGTATTCGGAAAGATATTAATTTTCGAAGTTTCCCAGCTATTTTAGGCACGCTGTAATTTTCTGGCAGCGTTATATTGACTGAAAAATTCCAAAAATATTTCCCTTGTGTTCTTTATATTATTATCTAGTTCTCTTTAAAATTTCAAGTGATTTGAGCGGATAATTTGGGAGTTATTCATATTTTACTGTTCGCTGCCCTAGCTGTAATTTTCTGCATAAAATCAGAAAAAAATCAGATTTAGTATTTGCTGCAAATTTCTGTATTTTGTCAATTTTTTGTAAGATCCCAACAAGGGATATTTCAGTGGTATCAGAGCTGTTGTTTCTCCAGCCTGTTGGGGTTGAAAGATGGGAGACAGAGACAGAGACAGTGAAGAGTTGGGAGTAGATCTGATGAAACGACTGTTCACCAATATGGTGAAGCAGCAGGAGACTACCAACCTCTATTTGAGCCAGCTCACTGAGAGGTTAGCACAGGGTAGGATCGAGGCTCATGCGGAGAAAGGAGAAGCTAGCAATATGGGACAGCATGGTAATAGAGGTGAGAGTGGACATTCGGGACAAGGGTCCCCTCATGCTTCTACCAGGCCCTTGGGACTCCACGAGCCTTCTTTCTTGAAGGATCCGGAAATTTCGCAGACACGACAGCCCACAGACGTTGTGGATGAGGAATCTTGTTGGGAGAAGTACCTGACATTGAGCGAGGGTTTCCGGGACAACATGCCATTTCAGGAGTATTGTAAAATGAAGATTCGCAAAGAGGCCGGGAGAGATTACCGGATACCGGTGCATTGAAGTTTCGAGGAGATTGGGACAAATCTCAATTCCACACTTCGATGGCTCTAAGAAGTCTCCCGCGCAATCTTGGATTCAAGTCAAGACTTACTTCGACTTGAATCCCATGCGTGAAGAGGATGCTATTAAGTTTGCTATCCTACACCTCGAGGGAGATGCTCATGACTGGTGGCATCATGGATTGATCACACAGGGGCACATGCATATCACTACTTATGCAGATTTTACATGAGGTGATGAGCGGTGTTCGACAGAGGGACCTAGATAGGCACTTCAGGGAGTTGACTCACTTGAGGCAGACAGGTTCTCTAGATCAGTACATTGCAGATTTTCAGAGGTTATCAGTTATGGTATCTGATGTTTCAGAGATGAGGTTGACTTCACTCTTCATGGCAGGGTTGACTGATGCCTTAGCAGGGTTTGTGAAGGCATTTGAGCCTTCTTCTTTGCATGAGGCTATTAGGAGATCTCGAGACTTGGAGTTATCCACTCCAAAGTCGAGGGTTCCACCTCGCGTTCAGCAAAGAGAACCTCCATCTGGATCAGACGAACTTCAGCAAAGGGAGCCTCCACCGAGGCAAGAGGTGGCTAAGAAGCCATTCATTTCCCGAGAGGACAGAGATGAGTTGAGGCGAAAGAAATTATGTTTCGATTGCCGCACACCTTGGGTTCCAGGACATGATTGCAGAGGTAGAGGGAAGGCCCAATTCATTGAGGTCTTCGAGGAGAGTGAGGATGACAGAGGTGAGGAGTTGGAGACTCACGAGATGGATGATGGGAATGGAGTTGCGATGGATAGTGCTGATGCAGAGCAGGAGGAGACTTTCCCTCAGGAGATTATAGCCACATTGTCTAGTACTCCGATGTACAAGGCATTTAGGATTAGAGGAGTTATGCAGGGTCAAAGCCGAGTTATGGTACTCATTGACAGTGGGGCTACCCACAACTTTATTGATGCATCATTGGTGGAGAGACAAGGTTTACAAACGAAGGACTTTGAGGGCTTCAACATTGTCAGAGCCAATGGGGTGTATATGAGATGCACACGGAGAGTTCCACAATTGAGCATCACCATGGGTAACTACGATTATCGATGATTTCACGCATTGTTGGTATGGGAGTGACCCACATAGTGTTCGGGAGTGCAAAGTGGCTTCACTCTCTTGGTGAGTTCGGACTAACTTCGCAGACGATGGAGCTGAAGTTTAAGTCCGAAGGCAGGAATGTGATTTTGAGGGGATTATCGGCAGGAGCACCTAGGGTGGTTGCAACTGAGGGGATGGAGAGGACTTTCCAGCATAATGAGGGGTTTTATTATTGCGGATCGATGTGGAGTATGATGGATGCGGGTGTGACCAATAGTGTTGCACATAAGGCAGTTACAGAGATCGGGATTACAGGTTTAGATCATCCGAGTTTATCATTATGTTGGTTGTCTGAGGTTTCGGTAGACTGGAGATCTCATTTGCTTGTTGAGTACTCCAAGAACCGACACACTTGTGAGATTCTGGATGGTCACATACAAGATGACAACTACAGATTGGAGGATGAGATGATCTTCTATCAGGACAGATTGTACCTTGTGTCGGATTCATGGTTGAGGATGGAGATATTGCGACATGTGCATTATTCTTCCATGTCTGGACACTTGAGCTTTGATGAGACCTTCAACTTCATATGGGAAAGGGTCAGATGGCATGGGTTGAGGGAGGATATCCTCAACTTTGTGCAGGGATGTGTAGTTTGTCATGGTGACAAATCGGAGTATGCATGTTCCTTATTTCTGGAGTTGATAGGGGATAACACTCCTATATGTTTTAATGCTTATGAGGATGACGAGCATGTGCTAGCTAGCCGAGGGACGGAGTCGACAGGAGATGCAGTGAGTGATCACATGATGACAAAGCTTTTAAGTGGCAAGGATTGGATCGACAGATTGATTCTTTTGTTAAGATGGGTACCAGTAGAGAATCGATGTGGGCATTATTCTACTTCAGGGACAACATTGTTATCTACACTGCATGGAGAGCATGATGACTATATGTGGTGTTTTGGTCACTTCGGATCACATCGATCTTCGGTTGACTGCAGGGTGAGATGGAGGCACTTACTTTGTGGTATTCACAAGTTTCTACAGCACAGAGGATAATGCTTTCAGTCAAGCATTTTTCGGGAGGGGAGGATCAGAATGTCCCCAATTCCGAGCAGGTTGGCCTAACGGCCCTATTTTGGTCTTAGCCCCGGTCATTCCCAAGGGACTAACGACTTTGGAGGTTATTGGGGATGGTTTCGATTTCCTACTATGTTTTTGTTATATTTTGGGCGCTGGAAGGGTCTAATGGGCCCTTTGTGTTCTATTTTGTCGTTGGGATCACTTAAGTGGACACTTTTGGCATTTAATGTTATGTTTCTTCTTTGGGGCCACTTAAAGTCCTTTTTTGGCGACTGAGCGGATATGTGTGCATTAAATGTTATATTTCTTCATTGGGGCTCATAAAAAGCTATATAAGGAGATGGAGGGTGTAGTGGGAGATCATTCATACATACACTTATATTTCTTTTCATGGTGCAATCGCTGTTTTTAAACTTTTAGCTTGTCAGGAGTAAGATCCCACTGGGAACCCTAGCTTCGGTGGTGAGAGATCCATCCCTAGCTAGCACGGCATTCTTCGGTAGTGAAAGATCTACCCTAGCTTGTCATTTGGAGCTGATTTCAGGGCTATTTACAAAGGCATTTTTAGAATTTTCAGAATTAGGGTTTGAGGGTTTTTGTGAGTTTTGGTGAAGATTTTCAGCTGGTTTTCGGATCAGACCTACGGCAGCCATAGAGGAAGGGTTTGGCATCATTTACAGAGGATTTCACAAGGGTTTTGGCCATCTACCAAAGGGGGCGACTTGTTTGGGAGATTGCAGCCCTAATTTCTAGGGTTTCCAGTTGGCCGTTTTCAGATCTGAAGGTTGGAAAGTCATCTTCTATATTTATATATGTTATTTCCCAAGTTTCATCATTTTTGCACTTGTATTCGGAAAGATATTAATTTTCGAAGTTTCCCAGCTATTTTAGGCACGCTGTAATTTTCTGGCAGCGATATAGTGACTGAAAAATTCCAAAAATATTTCCCTTGTGTTCTTTATATTATTATCTAGTTCTCTTTAAAATTTCAAGTGATTTGAGCGAATGATTTGGGAGTTATTCATATTTTACTGTTCGCTGCCCTAGCTGTAATTTTCTGCATAAAATCAGAAAAAAAATCAGATTTAGTATTTGCTGCAAATTTCTATATTTTGTCAATTTTTTGTAAGATCCCAACAAGGGATATTTCATTGTGTATCTTGGTTTTTGTGCTGGTTTGTTGTCAGATTTGGAGTGTGCCTTGGTATTTCTTTTTTTTGTTGTTTTTGCCCTCTTTTTCTGGACCTCATTGGCCTCTTGAGAAGACTGAAGTGCGCTCTCTATCACATCCCGTGTTTATAGTTTCATTATTTTGGAGACTTTCTCATGACTAGGTGGCAGCTGATTGATGCAACACTTTATATTGCTTTGATTTTATTTAGTTATCATTATGACATGTTTTGGGAGTGAAAAAGTTATTATCAATTGAGTGATTGTAATGTCCCCAATGGACATTATTTTACCCCTAAACGGATTTTAGGCAATCCCAACTTTAAATGCAACTTGTAGACAAAATACCAAACAAGTATCACACAGATCTGAATTAAATGAGGAAATGCGACTTGGGTTAAGTGGAAAACCCATACCAATCTAGTACCACTAATTTATAAAGCCCAAATATGTATAAAATTGTAGATTTCAAATGTAAACAAGGCTACAATAAATTATTTAAAAACTCTGTCTGCAACATAACTTCAAAAATTCATATATTTTGCTTTAGAGATGTCTAAATGAGCTGAAACTTTGGATCTTGGGCCACAAAAATATGAAGAATAATATTCCAAAATTAATTTTCGCACAGCGAACACAAAACCCTAATTTTGCCCTAAAAAGTAGGTCGCCCAGCACATTTAGGGCATCAAATCAGCTCCAAAATTAAGAAAACAAGCTACTTTGATTCCCAAACAAATAAACCCGAATCAACTCCAATAATGACAAACTAGGGTGGATCTTTCACCACCGAAGAGTACCCTACTAGCTAGGAATGGATCTCTCACCACCGAAGCTAGGGTCCCTAGGGTGGGATCTTACTCCACAAGCTAAAGAAAATCCAAGCGTATATGCATAAGCTACAAGCTTATGACACAAATCAGAAAATATCAAATGGTTATGCAATACCTTTCCCTTAAGTCGACTTCTCCTTATAAAGGAAGAAGAGACCCAAAACAACCTCTACAATATCCAATTAGTTCACAAGGATTTTTCCTATGCAAACATTTAATATTTTCCCATATTAAATGTTTTTCCCAACAACTTTTTCCTCCTAATGCAAGTCGCATTTTTCTAGGGGAAATACATAGTAAAATGGGCATTTATCCTTTCTATGTTCTCATTCCCCTTTCTAAGGCAAGTCACCTTTTCACCTAGGATGGATAACAATTTATATTTGAGCCTTTTCCATCCTAGATTTAATAATTATTAAGTCATATAAATTATTATAAGTGCTCTATATATTTTTTTCTTTTATTAATGGCACTTTATAATAATTAAATATAACTTAAGTCACCCTTATATTTTTCCTTTGGCCATCGGGTTGACAAAATAGGCCAAAGGTCTTCGAATGGGAAGGGGATATTACAGCCTCACTCGCTTGATTAACAATAAATGATGTTATGGATCTATATTTCACTTTTGGGATTATGGTTATATATATGTTACTTATAGTTCATTTCAATTGATTTGATTATTTGAAATGGATAATGCATTGGGTACTCTTGTTTGCATGTGTACAAGTGTTCTCCAGTTTGAGAAAGGGTATCATCGGGGAGAGTTGGAAAGATGCATCAATGGCTACGGATAGAGAGTTTTACCATGTGTGTTATAGTACACGAAACGGTGTTGAACCGTAAGTATAAGTCATTAGTTTTCCTTGTTGACTAGTTCCTTTATTTGGTGTCACCTCAGTGAGGCGGCATTTTCGTTGGTCAGCATTGTGACAACGAAAAGAGGTTGTGCTCTCGCTGCAGCGAGGAGCGCAATGTCGCATTATGTGCTTGTCGAGCGGTGCATGGTCACTTTACGACAATGGCCCACTTGCATTACATCATTACGACATTGTCTTAAGTTTTGTGGTCTCATTTTGAATAGAACATTAAAAAATTATTGTACTATTAAGAAAAACAAGGTCATTATGGTTTCAAAAAAAGGGCGTTCTTATGGGGGTAACTTGGCTTTTTGGTCCTAAGTGGCCTGTGCATATCTATGTCGTATTTTCCGCATATCACCTTATACCTCCTAACACCTTATTTCTCCGCCCTAACCTCATAATTTCCTCTCGGGTCGGGCTACACTATCGAGGAAGCCCTATGTTCAAGCATCTACTAGCCCAAGCTGGCCTAGGGTGGCGTGGCATATATGCCATGACTTCCTATTTAATAATGAAAGTCACTTTGCTTTTTATATATATATATATATATATATATATATCTTATGAAGCTTTTAAGATGGTACATGTGGGATTAAATCCCAAGTATTGTAAAAGGGGAGTTGAGCTCGCCGATATCACCAATGAGCCAACCAAATATTTGCATCAGCCTTAGACCAACCAAATTGTGTTGCCTTGCTTTATGTTGCATTTTGACCGAGTTGCCTTAAGATCGAACTCACATCGCATCCAAGCTCGTATCACTTTAAAACCAACCACCTCACAACGCAACCGAGCTCACATTGGCATTTGCATTGCATCATTCAAACCAAGCTCGCATTCCTTACCACTTAGCCATGCAATTTCCTTGCAACAAACTCACACATATTGTGCATAGCTTGATGAGCTAAGGACCAAGCTAGATAACCAGCTCGGCGAGTTACACGCATGGCTTGGCAAAAGCCAAAAAGGAGGCAACTTATAATGTGATAGGATAACCTTTAAATGGTTAAAACTCTCAACCCACCACAAATGTGGGATATTAGAGATAAGAGTTGCATAAAGGAAGGAGGTCGCAGAGTTGAAGCTTGGGCTCAGAGCCCCAACCACCTCCATCCATTGTTGCTTTGAAGTTGGAGCCCTCCGCCAACCATGCTCGCCCACCCGGCAGCTGCATGATAGCATTTGACTCAAAACTAATTCTTTTAAAAAAGGAAGCTATTTTTAGCCATGAACTTAAACTCAAAAACTTAAAATAAACAGAGGTCAAGGATTTATATCGTTTGCATGAACCAAGTTAACACGAGTTCAAAATAGGAAATAGAAAAGCAAAAATAAGAAAATCCAAAGAGAGAAATGGATGAAAGGAATATAGAAAGTCATGAGTAGAAATAGAGGGTAAAAAAATTACAAAACATGGAGTAAAAATAAATACGAACATAGATATAAAAGAATACAAATAGGCAAAGGAGGGAGTAAATGCAGAAGCTAAGGAGAAGCATTGAGATAAGAAGTTAGGGATTTGGAAGGAGAAAGAAGCTAAGAAAATGAATCACATATAAACCCAAGTTTTCCCCATTTACCTATTTTATAGTAAGTGAAAGTTTATATTTCTTCCGTCTGGTGAAGGTGGCAAAGTGGCGCAGTTGGCAAAGCTTTAGAAGTTACTGACCGAGAGATCGCGGGTTTGACCCAAATGACCCTAGCCCATATTCTTTTTGATTGCAATCGATTTAAACCCCACCAAATAATTAACATAGAACAAAACAAGTTAACATAGAAAAAACGTAAAGAAACCAACTACACGCCAAAGCCATGGAAGAGTGATGGAGAGCAAAGCCTCGGGGAGAGAGGGCTCTCAGGTTAACTCCTCTCCCACCACATACCTTTTACTAAACCATGATCAACTAAAAGCCTTTTATTTCTTGATTCATAGGATATAAACCATAAATTCATAAAGGTAAATAAACCTAGACATTTTGATAAGATTTTGAATAAGTCCGAATATGCTATAAGGGATATGGAGTAATACAAAGAAATTTAGATCACATAAACTTATGAGACATAGAAAATTATAAAGGAAGATAACTCATGAATCATAGTCATATTACTTCATGAAGGATTTTATGATACAAGAGATGTTAAACATGAAGTATGAAGTTATAACCATGATAAGAGTTGAAATGATAATGATAACATACATCTCTTGTAGGTATAGAGAACTTGGTCATTTTGTAGACAATGAATACGTTACTTATGCATCCGGAAACTCAAAAGACCGTAAACGTTGTAATACCATTGATAAACTCTTTATGAGGATTTTAAGAGCTAAACAAGGATGGTGAAAACTTAGTGACATGTATATGGAAATAGTATGTTTTAAATTTATATTAACCATGAAAAGGATAATGATGAAAAACATGTCACATAAAACTTGAAACCATGTATTGAAACTATTTACGGGCAATTATAGCACTTTTCATGTGTTGTCAAAAGACTTAGGAGTCCTTGCAATAAAAATGTTCTCTTGGGTGGTGTGGAAGATCCAAGAGGGTTGCGATTGCTCAAGTCCTATTCATGGTTTGTCTTGTATTGTTTTGGGGATCACAAATTGGGATTACAGTCCTAATAATAATTTGAACGGGTGGTATGGGACATTTGGGAAGGTTATTATTATTTGTGTCCTAGTTCTAGTTTGCCCAAGTTACTTGATTTTGAGAGATAGAGATGTCCTATTGTGAATTGCTTATGGGAAAAGGGAATGTTTTGAGAGATGTGTATATGGACTAGGAGTGATCTGTATGGATGGGTTAGTTTACCTAATGCAGTTTTTCATGCATGGCAAGTGCTCGGGATTAAAAGTTGACTGTGGATAGAATCAAGGTCTTCCCTCATGATTAGTTGGGTAGGATTACTTCATGCCCTAATCCGTTGTCGATTTCACTAGGAATGTGTACCTATTGTTATCCTAATAAGTCTTTTGGCCAAAAAGGCATATTGATTACTATTATTTCTAGGATGTTATATTCCTACCCTATTCATAGGTCTATCGCTTTTGGGTGATTACACTATACATGGTATTCTCTCTTACCTTATTGATTTCTCGCATCTTCCTTCTCGCGAAGGGTAGGGCCACTCTCACTTTGTGGGAGGTGTGTAGAGATCCGTAAGCCTCGTGGTTGGAGGTAAAGCGCTCTGATGATACACTTTCTCTCACGATGCAATTCGGCATCAGGATGGATCTTTAGCGAAAGGCGACAATTGTGTAACAACGTAGTTGTGATGTATTGTATTTCATGATATCTATTATATTGTATATTGAGACAAAAGAAATTGTAAACATTGTATATTGAATTATGAGAACCATTATGTATTGGAAACTATGTAAAGTGAATAACTTATTCATATGTAATAAAATGTGACATGACTCTTGAGATGTAAACCTATGTATTGTTGTAACACATGGAATTTGAGAATGAATGGAATCATACACTTTTGTAACACTTATCATGGACTTGTGAATATGTTGTAATCTATAAATTAACAATATGAATGCTTTATGATTAAAGTAATAAATGAACCTAATCAATGGAATTGTACTTATAATGTTCTTGTTCACGGTAATGGAATGAATGGAAATGTATGCACATGTTTAATTGGATTAACTGCAATGCCTTAGTTAATTGGATGAACAATTATATGCGAAAACATGTAGGTAATCATACTTAATGTTATACGCACAGTTAATTCATTTATGTTTATAATGGAAGCAAACTATACAAGTTAAATTGAATGACACAACTTAATCTACTATGTTAGATAACTTTGAACTACTTGTATTACTTTTATATTGCTTCTTGCATGTGTTTGATTGTTATGCATATGACTAGGAAATAGAGAGGCATCTATTTCCGTCCCTGGTTTGTGTAAGGATGATTTAAAATTCCAATTCAAAAAAAAATTGGTGTGTTTTTCCAATCACCCGTCAGGGGGTCACTACACTCTCAAATTTTAGACTGTACCTTGTGATATAATCTTATGGAAGATATACCTATGATACCCAAAAACACCAACCAAGGCAATGTACCTGCATACCGACAGACCGGATACTAGTATAGGTCTTGTACATGCCCAAAACGCTTCTGAAATGCCAAAACAATCCCTAGTACGACAAGCTCTACCCAAGACTTTTCCATACCGTTTCAGCGGTACTTTTGTTTTTAAACACCAAAAATAAAAATAAAAATACACTAGATACTTTTGTTTCAATGATACTTACGGAAAATCTAGATGATTTATTATAGAATCTAGATTATAATCATGTACATATGAAAATTTAAGCATGATGAATGTTTTGAACTTTCATGAATAGAAAGTATTTTAAGCGTTTTATCTTTTATGGACTAAAAATGGGTATTATGAATTTTTATATATATTTATACTATTTAAATAATTTGTGTCGTTTCATACCCAAGAGTTTTTGAAAATTGGCATTTCCACATTTTGAACCTGTACCTGTTTCCTAGCAAACTAGAGATATACCACTGTAGCAATTAATAAGGTGGACGAAGAGACACGGGGAAGTGATGGAAAGGGTTGTGATTCCAAAGGTTGTCTCAATCAAAGCAGCCATCGTGTGGATTGTAATCTTGAGGCTGCAAAGCAAGGGGCAGTCCTAATACAATTTCAATTATGTGAATATTGAGATTAAAATATTATCGATCACTCCAAAGATAGTAAAACAATGATTAGAGTGTGAGAATTGAATGAACTCACCAATGCATTCTTGCAGATGATGAATCAAATGCTCAAGTGCCTGATAGGAGCTGGGAAGAGAGTCGCGAGGTGCCCAGAAAATTTCAGGGAGTGATAGCATGCTCTAGACAGGTTCAAAAATGGCAAATAGGGTCGAGTTCAAAACTACCCGTCTCAGACAATATCATGACAAAATGTGTCCAGCAGCTACGAAGGCGTCTAGGACTGAATATGCGAAGCTTGCTTTCTGGTGCAAGATCGCCTGGATCAGTACTTTTATTTTTGACACCGGAATGTTGTAATGATCTGTGATGAAGCTGATTTGTCATCTCCTTTGTTAACCTAGCTTCACTTGCCTTGAAGATGGGAAACCTTAAAAAGGGGTTTCCATTTTGGGTTGGACTAGCCTCAACCATCCCCCAATGGTTGAGCGTTGCCTACCTAGCACTACTCCAAAAAGGCCCCAAACCCACGTAGTTATCCCCAAGCCTATGGTGAAATGCAACTAGCAATATAGAATAAATGCACTTAGAATGAAACAATTGATTTGACTAGATGTCACTTCATCACTTGGAGACATTACACACGAAGAGCCTAATCTTCCAAGAGCAGAAATCTGAAGCATACTAGGGTCAAAAGTCATGTTGTCAAGTGCCTCGGATCAAATTTAAGGTACGACAATAGGAAGGGAAAGGAGATTCAGTTGAAGGACATGGTAAGCCTTTTGTGCCTTCCTCCTCTCTTACCCTAATCCCAATGAAGCAATAAATGATGTGCTGAAAAAGGAAGAATCCAGGCTTTAAAACATTGGATTTTTTATTTGTCTGAATAGGAGTGCTCTGCCTTCGAGAAATTTTTTTGATGACTGGGTATCCTTGGCTTGGGGAAAACAAAATAGCATTTTAGGTTAATTTCTGCAGAATGGTTCAACCAAGGGTTTTTCTTCTGCATTTTATAAACTTCAACATGCAAAGAAGAGCTATTTCCTGGTCATTCTGGAATAATGGCTGTTCTGTTTTTCATGCCCTACCCTGGAATTCTTAAATGGATTGGGATAGGTTGGTCCTCCAAACAATGCCTAGGAGGTTTGAGTTGAGGAATGTTCCTCTGCAAATTTGAAATTTTTAGCTCAAGTTCTCAGACCTACAAGAATATCTTGCAGATTGAGGAAACTAGGGTTACTAGCACACATGAATGCACATTTGTTAATCTCTCAAACCTTCCACCTCCTCCCCTTAAACCCTCATCATTATGCTGAAAAATAAGGAGTTTTCATGCCCCATGTCTGGGTGGGGGGCAGTTAAATGCTTGTTTCGGCAGTAATAAGGATAGAAATGTTAAAAAAATATCCCATTGACTACTTGTAGGCCCAATTTGCTTTCAAGGCCTGACTGAATAACTTCCAAAATATCCTTTTCGAAGTCACTTGAAATTTTAAGAGAACTAGATAAAAATATAAAGAACACAGGGATTTTTGGAATTTTTCAGTCCACTGAGAAATTTAGCGTGCCTAAAATAGCTGGTTCGAAGAAGGGAAAGTCTCAAGAAGGAACCCCTCATGTTGTGGTCATAGGATGTGATGCCCCAACCCCTCCAACCCCTATTGAGGATGTGGTTTCTGGTTACTTGCCTGAGGTTTGTTTTGAGATTGTGTCTGAGATGGACAAACCCACTGAACTTACTGATATGGATTTCTCTCCTATTAGAAATCCAAGATTGTCAAATAAGTATGAAGTAATCTTTCCGAATTTTGGCCAAGCAGTCTGGGTCTGTTGTACCCTCTAGTGGTATTTTAGATGCTTCAAGAGAGCGCTTTGGACCTCCTTAAAACTAGTGTCAATCGCTAGGGGGAAGAAGTTGTTAGTGTCCAACAAAAAGAGACTCAGTTTGCTCTGACTTTCACCCCCCCTTCCACGTACTTCAAATGGGCCCTGACCTTCCAAAAGAGGTTGAAGTAGTAGAGGTTAACGCTGGGATTGATCCTCCAGTTCCCCTATTGTTAAGCTCAAGTTGGGAGTGAAGAGATTTGAATAAAGAGGGGCTTTTGAATTCCATGATAATACTCCCTCGCCTCTTGGGGAACATAGGAAGGGAAAGAATTTTGGAGGTGCTGCCCTAGAGTAGAAGAAACAAAGGAAAGGACGACAAGCTTCCCTCCTGTTTTGAAAGGCTCTATCAGGTTAAGGCAGGCAGCAAGCATCTCCACTTTTCCCTGCCCCATAGGATCATCTCATTTTTTTTTATGAAAGTTAGTTGGAATGTGAAAGGGTTAAAAACCCGTGATAGAAAAGAAGTTGTTGGAAGATTTTGTAGATCCAAAGAAAATCTTTTTGTCTGCTTCAGGAAGCTAGGGCTATTGGGTTTAGTCTGTAATCTGCTCTCAAGTTCCTCTGACCTGAGGCCTTTTTCTTTTCCACTAATCATGATTAGGGTAGACGTGGTGCTACTATTCTCCTTTGCAAGAAATGGTCTGTGTGTTGTTGATTCAGGCTCCTCCTCCTCTAATAGGGCTGTTTGGGTTAAGGTTAAAAATCAGAATCAGGTGTTTGGCAACTGCTCCTTGTATGCTCCTGATGATTATAGAGAAAGTTGTGAGCTATAGAATTGGGTGTCTTCCAATCTCAAAGATGTCCTATGGATTATTGGAGGTGACTTTAATATGATTTCAGATTTAGGATAAGATAATATTGGTGGTCACCCCTTTGAATGGAAAGCTAATGCATATTTCTTGTGGTCCAAATTGAAAAGACTCTTAAGGGTTGTTGACCTTCTGTATAAAGGAAAAAGGGACAGCAACGGCATTTGGTTCACTTGGTCCAATAATCAGTAGGGTAAGAAAAGAATGTATTCTAGGCTTGATAAGCTCTTGGTTAACAAAGATCACTTCCTTATCCCTCCCTCTGAGAAAGGGAATGTTGTGAATGTATTACCTTTTACTCTTTCTAATCATCACCCTGTTGAAAAAATTTCAGTTGGCCTCCTCTCCTCTAGCTGTCTCAAAGGAATGGAAGGGCCTTTACAACCTTAATGTCTCTTACTTGACTTGACTAGCCTTGGCTGTTTCAAAGGTCTGAAGACCACTTGGAATATTATCAAGACTTTTTCACCTCTACCCTCTGCCTCCAGTTTTTGCAACCAATGTATAGCTGCTTGTCAAAATTTCATGAGAGGTTCTGGTAGGGCCAGTACCAAACGTAGGCAGAGTAGGGAAAGGCACATCCAAGAAGAACTTATTGGCATTGAGGCTTGGGTTCAAGATTCACCTGAGGATGAATTTCTCCAAGAACTGATTAGTATGAAACATCAGCACAGAGCCCTATAAACTTATATTCCTAAAGGGGCTTGGTAAGATATAGGCTCACTTGGCTTAAGTGTGGTGATAAGGGGACTAAGTCCTTCAAAATTCTCAAATCTAAGCATGTTAGAGAGAAGATTGGGGTCATTGACAGTAGGGTTATCTCATATGATTGTGAAGTTAACAAAGCTTTCTTCTCTTTCCACTAGAATCTTTTCACCTTTGATGGCTCCTCAGATGCTGTAGAGAGGAACAGGACCTTGTGTGCCGAAGTTGTCCAAATGAAGGTTCTCCCTCAGAGTTCCCCGACTTGGAAGCCGACGTTTCAATTGATAAAGTTAAGTTGTGATTGTAATCTTAAGTGTGACAAGTCTCCAAGGTTTGATGGTTTTTTTGTTGAATTCTACAAGGTTCATAAAGATTGGATTCCTCGTGAGATTTTCTCAGTTTATTTGGAAGCTATTAGGGTTAATACTTTAGGGGTGATATTAACTGTGGTGCGATCGAGTTGATTCCTAAAGATGGGTACAAAACTCCAATTAAAAATTCTCCCAAAGATCAATTATGTCACCCAAACTGGTTTTGTTGAGCGAAGGTACATCTTGGACAACCTTATCACTAGCTGGGAAGGAATGCATTGGGCTCATAGTTCAGGTCAAAAAGTGTGTATAGCTCTCCTAGATGTTGAGAAAGCTTGTGATAGAATTGAATGGACATTTATTGATCTTATGTTGACAGTTGAGGTCTCTTGGTTTTGGTGATAAGTCTTGTAGAATGGTCTCCATTTTGTTTCAAGATGCTTCTGCTCTGGTTGAATCAATGGGAAGCTGTCCGATTCTTTTCCTTTGCAAAGGTCCATTAGGCAGGGTTGCCCCCTCGCTTTACACTTTTTGTTATTGCAGCTGAAACCATTCGCTACCTTCCCAAAGATGCCTCTTTGGATCCCCTGGTTAGTGTGATTGTTCTCCTAATATAGATGAACTCGTTGATATTCAGTTTGCAGATAACACATCTTGGTTTTCCTGAGCTTGATCACGAAAACTTCTCCCAAAATTCTTTAAGGTTGGATGTTGCAGTACTTCTGACTCCAAAATATCCCCAACCAAATCTTTGCTGCTAAGGTGGGAAGATGACCCCTGAATGGCTCTCCTTGCTTGGGTGGTCCGGGGGAGCTAATAAGCTTGTTAGGAGTCTAGGAATTCCTTTCTCCCTCTCCACTTAAGGAGATGTGGCAGTGGATCTTTGAGAAGATTTCAAAAGAGGTTACCAAATGGCAAGGACATCTTCTTTCTTTGCTGGGGAAAATTCAAGTATGCCCAAAATTTATTTCTTTCCTCATTCAGCACAGTTTGATAAATTGCAGGGAGTTGTCACAGATTTTCTATGGTCTGATGGTAAGGGGGTAAAAAAGGCATGTTGATATTTGCCGTAAACCTAAAGCTATTGTAGGATTGGGGATCAAAACTCTTAGACTTCAGGGAATCGCACTCGCAGAAATGGGTGCTTAGAGCATTGATGGGCAATGAACCTTTGAAAGTTATGTTCAGATTCAATATTGTCAATACAACTCCCAAGGTTAAGAACTTAGAAGCTTTGGAAATGGTTGCATATGGTGGACCTCCTCTTTGGTTCTTTCCATGTCAGTTCAGAATGCTCCTGAATCTTCAAGTCAATTCGGAAGGCCTAGGAGCTGTTAAGTACTTGGTGGTGGGCCAGCCAGATTTCTCATTGTTTGACACTAGATGTCAAGGATTTGGGTCCTAATGGTGGAATCTGACTCACAATGATGTACCTTTGACTTTAACTAGAGATTGCTCTTCTTTAGCATGCTTCTCTAAAGGTATTAGCACTTTTGAAGATATCTACAAAAATGGCAGTTAATTGTCCTGAATAGAATTCAAAAGTATGTTTAAATTGTCTGATTTTCAATTAAGAACCTATATTATGCTTATGAAGGCATATTATGCTTATGAAGGCTCGTAAGCCCCTACTTCAGGTCTCATTATGGATTCAGATGGTGATTTTGGGAAGATGGTAGATGGCTAAAAGGTCCTTCCCTGTTTGAAGTTTCTTCTAAACAGATTTATGATAAACTTATTTTCTTCCAAAAGGTTTTTCTGAGTTTTAATAAAAGTGGGCTTTGTGTGATGCCATTAGGAGATTGTCTTATAGACTTGCTGTGATTTGGTCCTCTTGTGTTGAACCTAAAAAGTCTTGTTTTAGGTGGAGGTGGTTGCACCATAAGCTTGTGTTGTTGGTTCTGTTCTTGCTAATGGTGTTTTATCTGTATATGAATTGGAAATTGTCAGGCATCTCTCTTTTGAGGGTCCTTATGCTATGTCTATGTGGAGTGTTATTCTGGTTGCATGAAATATTGTTGCTCGAAAGAATATAGATTGATTTGATGTGTTATTTGGCTAAATTAGCTGTGGTAAAGTATCCCATTATTTTCGCAGAAATTGTGGTTCTTTATATCTATTGAAGTCTTGTGGTTTTTATGGAAAGCAAGGAATAATGATGTTTTTCAAGTCAAGGGTAGAGGGCTAACTGACTTCACCAGTGAAGTCATGGTTCATCTCTTGGCTGTGCAGGTTAATATTCATCTCAAAATTCAACAAGATGAATTGATGAAGTTCCTGCAGGAAGGCTCTCTTGCCATTTCTTCTGGTGGACATCAGAAAATTCCCCAAAATTGCTCCATCTCCTGATTGGCCTACTAGAGGTGGCATGGAGGCAGATTCTGATGATTTTGAACCAGGATGGGATGAAGTTCAAAAGAGTTATTTTCTACAAGATGATCAAGAGCAAGAAGACTTGAGTGATAAAGGTGATGTTCCGACTAGCAGCTCCCTTCAGGCTAGTAGTAAGGTAGTGTCTCAAGGTTATTATGGATGTCATCCGTGCTATTCTTGAAAGAATTAGGTATCGGCAAGCACAAGAGAATGTTGATTTGTTGATGGTACAGTCAGAAAGATAACCTCCACCCTGACCAACAAAATCATGTTACGCCTCTTCAACCTTACCCACCTTCTCTTGAGAATATTCTTGTACCTGCTTTTGGCCTAGGTGTGCTGCCTCAGTGGGTTGAGAAGCTAATTGATGACCATGTGCAGAAAACTATTCAACATGGACCAAAAACATACACAGAAATTCAGAAGAGCTTTGGCGAATATACCATTCTTCTGTAGATATATAAGCAGATCAGTAAAGACTTGTGCTGAATTTCTACCAAAATTATACAGATTTCTGCCAAATCTCCAGATTTCTCCAAAATCTTTGCAGAGCTATATGGATATTTATACTCAATTTCCGTGTTGTACAGGTCTGAATCCAGTTTCTTTGTTGTCTATTACTATCTGCTCAATTTATGTGTCATACAGACCACTAATGAGATAGCTGATGAGATGACAAAACGTTGGCGCACCAACCAATCAATCAGAAGAGCGGTAAGAGACAAAGATGCATGTGGCCAATATAGATTGGATAGGCACTGTACGTTCGATTCATCACTTTACCCCCTCGACCATACCCCTACTGGAAGAAAAATACGGACATAATCAACAAAGAAAGCATGTTCCTCCTCCTGACTTGAAACCTCAAAGAACAATACATTCAGTCAGTTCAGATTTGGCTTTCTCAAACCTAGTCCAAATCTGTTTTCTTAAGCCCCTACACGGTCCCACAAAGACTCTTTCTTCCCCAGAAACTGGGTCTAAAACCCTATGCTCTGATACTTTATTAAAGTAAGAGACAAGATGTCTGAGACAACATTTTAAACTCGCCAAGTTAATGTATAGGGTAAGTTGGACAAATAGGAATTGGTAGCAACCATAAAATGGCAAGTCTTATTCCCAATATTTTCCCTATAATGAATGTCAAATGGCACCTTTTGATGATTGTCACAGTATGTTTGATAGTGGTTGTACTCTAATCCTTGCCCTGATAGTTTTATTGGATCACTTACGTACTTTACATTCTTAGTGTTTGCATAGGTGTATTGGACGTTGACCTTACGCATCATCAATTAGCTTTTTTGTCCAGATATAGGAGATTGGTTCATAATAGCGATACAGAGAGGGAAGAAAATGTTTCCCCTGCCCCCAAACATGATGTCTAATAATCATGATTCATTAGAGTGATGGCACTAATGGTCCAAAAGATCCTTAAAACGACAAACCGACAAACTATAAAATAATATATTGAATGCAAATGCAAACAAGCACTAGCACATCCCTTGCAGAACCAAAATCCTAACCTCATGTAAGGCCAAAGTTTCACCCACGTTGATGAACACAAAAAGAAAAACCATCTACAACAAAAGGAGGTGGCATTTGCTAGAATATGACAGAAGAAATTGCAGTGGTCTAGAAAGCAGTCATACAAGGCATTCAAAAAATGTAAAAAGGTTAGGTTATTTCAAGCCACTGGCACTATAAAAGAAAATTTTACCAGACAGAGTAAAAATTGCAAGCAAGGACATAATTTATTTCATAAATAAGGTCATTGTAAAACCTAATCAAGAACCTGATAACAAATTTGTATAAGACCTTCATTATGTAAATTTGAAATTAGTGAAAAAAAGAAAGCAAGCAAAGCCCCATCAAGGCAAGCCGACAAAAAGATGGATCTTTCCGAGAATCAAGAGCACAAGAAAACATCATAAAGGCATATTGCAATCACAACAAAAATAAATACAATTTGATTAATGCCAAAATAGATTCCAAATTCTAAGAATATTAGGAAAAATCAAACTACCCAAATTCTTAATATAACTTGGAAAAATCAAGTTTTATTGATGTCAAATAAAATTACATAGTTTGTGAAAGAGATGTACCTACAGGACCAAAAATAGCATCAGCCTCAATGAAATTACTAACATTTTCAGCTCTACTGCATAGCACTGTCAAAAACAAGTATATGCATAAATTATAGGAGTCAGAAAATGTCAAAACACATATCAACTAGATCAACTAGTAAAATACTAGATTCTCGGTTTCCCAAAAGCTTCCAGAAAAATTAAAAAGGATATTCAATCTGTTTCTTCATTCAAAAACTACAACCCTAAAACTCAAATTAAGTATCCAGAACTCGGACAAAAATCCACAAAAAGTTCCACTCACAATGAGAATGCCAAGGAACTTTTATGACTTAACATTACAATTCTCCCCAAAATAACACATTTATAATTGTACTCAATACCAATTGCAATAAATAAACATAGCAGGTAGTGTAATTGAGATCCATGAATTATGCTTAGACTTTACCAACATTAAAATGAAAGATATAATCAATTATTATGGAAAATGGATTAACATAACTATGGATATCTATTCAAAGATATTTTCTAGTACATATATACATAACTAAACTTCAGTAATAGTGATTAGCCACAATTTGATGGACAACTTGAAAGACTAGACAAAATATGGAGAACATGCTAAGGTCCGTAGTAATAAGAAGGAAAGCATGGGAAGAAAAACTACCCTTCATAGTATTTGCTTAAGAGAGATTGCATACACAGCCACATAACAGGTCCTTTCAAAGCAATGTACAGATATGAACCCCACATACCAAATAATCACAAACTTATACAATTTCAAGTAAAAAATATGTCAGACACGAAATCTCACATATTATGCATGAGTAATCAAAATAATGCAGAGGATTCATGAAAAAAGCAGAAGAAAGAGTGGAACTTTTCCAAAACCAATATAGTAAACCCCGCCATCAATTGAAATAAGGAAAAACTATGCCAAACAGCTCATTGTCAACTGGGAAATGTACAAAACTGTTCTTTAGATATTGTGGACCCTTCAAAATAATCGAGAAAATGAATGAAATAGCATATAAATCAGAACCACTGCATCATATTGAAATACACGTAATGTTTCACTCAGGTTTCCTAAAGAAACACTATCAAGATACAACATTAGTCTCCCTTCTTATGTCCACGTTACAGAAATAGTACAAGGGGCACATGGATGAGTCCTCTCAGAGCAATGTATGGGTATGAACCTCACACACCAATAACCATAAATTTATACAATGTCAAGGAAAAACTATATCAGACACAAAATTTTACAAGAAATGCACAAGCAATCAAGAGAATGCGGAGGAAATCTAGACAGAGCAGAAGCAAGAGAAAAATCCAAAACCAACATAGGAAAGCCTGTGATCATTTAAAATAAGAGAAAAAGTATACCAAACAGTTCATTGTCAACCGGGAAATGTAGAAGCCTGTCCTCTAGATATTGTGGACCCTTGAAATATTAGAGAAAATAAATGAAATAGCATATAAATTAGAACTACTTCCTCGTGTCAAAATACATATGATATTTCACTTAAGTTTCCTATAGAAAGAACCATTAAGATACAACATTTCTCTCCTTTCTTATGCCGACATTATAGAAACAGGACAAAGGACACGTGGATATGTCCTTTCAGAACTATGTATGGGTATGAACCCCGCACACTAATAACCATTGACATGTACAATTTCAAGGAAGAAACTATTTCAGACACCTAATGTTACAAGAAATGCACAAGCAATCAAGAGAATGCAAAGGAAATAAGGACAGAGCATAAGCAAGAGAAAGTTTTCCAAAACCAACATAGGAAACTCCGTGATCATTTTAATTAAGAGAATAAGAGTATACCAAACAGCTCATTATCAGTAGGGAAATGTAAAAACTGTTCTCTAGCTATTGTGGACCCTTCAAAATATTAGATAAAATGAATGAAATAGCATATAAATTAGAACTACTGCCTCCTGCCAAAATACATATGATATTCCACGTAAGTTTCCTAAAGAAACCACTATCAAGATACAACATCATTCTCCCTTCTTATGTTCACATTACAGAAATAAACAGAGGACCCATAACCCAATCAGAATCCCAGATGAAGGATCAAGTAAGTTGAGAAACAGAGAGTTCATTGATTACCCTCAATAAATGGCCCAAAAATCCTATAGAAGAAATAACTTGGAATGTTCAAGCTATAGAAAAACATGGAAAAGTTGGGCTTAAGCTAGAGAAGTCAAACTCATAGAGAACGAGTTTTTAAGGGTGGGAGAGTAACATGATTCATTACAGACCAAAAGAGATCTTTAGTTAATCAAATTAGTTATGTCACATTATGATGAATGTCCAAGGACGCCTGTCCTTAAGATATGGTTTTGGTTCCTTTAATAAACCATATTAGTGATGTCATATGGATATGAAGCCAAGTATACCCATCCTTTAGATGTGGGTTGGACTCACACCCAACCAATTGTGTTTTGGTTACTAACTTGTATAGGTTGTGTATACAGGTACTTGTGGGACAGTCAATATATGAAGTTTGCCAGTTAACTTATATCCTCTACCATATAGAGCGGCGATCTCATGAAGAATTGTCCGAAAACTAGTGATAATTGTCTATGTACAAGATCTGAACTAGATGCAATGAAAATCTGAATATTCTTGGGGATCTATTACAAGATCGGGGGTTTCAAGTCAATCCTTGAATGAGTATGAGTAGATAAAGATTGCATAACTTTTCTCGTTTTATCTATGTGAGTTAAAGCAAAAGGAAGCTTGATATCTTCATCAGGCTGGATCAGGTGAAAGAACAAAGCAACCAAACTAGTAGATCTAAAATACCCTTGCAAAGACTGATGCTTACAAGTCACTGCCTCAAAAAGATAAAAGACTTAGAGAGACAAGACCATAAGGGTGATGTGCAAGACATAGCATGGAAGACCACTTTGAGCATGAATGTCCCAAACCATTATCTAAGCATTGTTAAATACGCAAAGGAAAATTGATAACTTGGATGAATATCCAATCAAACCTTTTTTAAATGAGCAAAGAAAAAATCTGTATATGTAACTAAAACAACACCCTAAAATAGCATAGCTATTATTGAGGATATAGAATCCAGCAGTGGAATAGACAACTCCAAGAAGAAGAATTAAGTATGAGTTTAATAGGACATCAATAGTCCAATGTAGATCATGTAGAGAATGGGGACACTAAGTACAATACTTTCCCAAACAACCTCATGGAGCAAAGTTGTGAACCACAACGATAACAATTATTCCCATCATGCAACCAAACTAGTGGCCTTAATAAGTATTGATGTTGACCTAGAAGCTATAAAAATCACATGAATATAGGCCGATAAGATGCGACATTGGCATGACATAAGTGAGGAAAAGCAAAGAACAAGGAGCCTCAAGTGTTGTCTAGGAGGCCACCAAAGATAAAGGCATAACATAAAAAATTACCACAAGGAAGATTGGGATGAAAACCATGAATAAGACCGTAAGAAAGATCATATGAAAGACTACATGGTGAGGAAGACCAAGGACACTAGAGAATTTGTTGAGTAAGTTGTCGTGAGCCCAACATATTTCACTAGGAGGACTCTTGATGTAAGAGAATTTTGAACATGAACAAAGAATAAGTAAATTCTACAAGTATAGGATGAGAATAAAGCATAGGAAAGAAAGTAGGAAAAGAATAAAGCATAAGTATATTCAAGACAAATAGAATAAAGCAAATAAAACCATGTAAATTTTAAAGATTGATTTAGACTTAAAAGCAAATAAAGCCATTGAAAAGCTTAAAATATTGCTTTAAAAGATAGAGCCAGGATAGGGTTTATAAGGATTTTTATCATTCGGGGTGTGTCTAAGTTTGGAGATAATTTCCTTGCCTATAAGGATGGCAAGACTTATTGTAATAGGAGACATTTCTTTATGGAAAAACCGTGTCATCAAGTTAACCAACTTGTAATGCTTCGAAGATGGCTTCATCTTCACAATTGGGAGTGGCTCACGTTAGAGATTTTGCTGTTTAGTATATTGGTGGTATCAAGACACATTTTAATTTTTTTTTAAGTGGAGAGTTCTTTATGAATCAATTATTGTTTCAGATTTCAGAAATTTATATTTGTGCTTCCAGAATTTTCAGATTTCAATTGGATTCATTTCACAAGTTTTTGCAAGTCGAAGTTTTGAATGTGTTTACGAAAATAAGAAATGAGAGCAAAACAGGAAACAAGAGTCATATAAATTTGGACTATATGTGGAAGTACTAGGAATTTCTTGAGGCGAATTTTAAACTCAGTAACCTAGGTAGCCGATACGGCTAGAAACAACCTTGGGAGTGGGAGCGGAGCGGCTGGGAGCGGGAGCGGGCAGGGAGCGGCGGCAGAGCTGCGAAGCGAGCCCGGAGTGCGGCGGAGGAGCGGCAGAGCTGCAAACGGCCGGGTACGGCATGTGCCATACCCACCGTTTTCCGCAGCTCTGCTGCCTGCTCCCGCCCACTCCCACTTTAAAAAACGCGATTTTTCATTTTTTTAAATGATTTCTTTGTTTTAAAAGCACCACTCCTTTAAAAAACGAAATATTTTTCTAATCTAAACCCTAAAAGCTAACTCTAAACAATAAAACAAAAGAACAACACAAAAACAAAACATAAAGCAAAGAAACTTACCTTTGGCTCTCCAAAATTGCATTGTGCTTGTCTAGGGTTTGAGGAGCTATTGCTAAGCTTGTAGGAGTGTGAGGAGTTGTAAAGGAGGAAGATTTGTGAAGGATTTGTGGTTTACAAAGTGAAGGTAAGTTTTTTTTTAATTTCTAACTTGTTTTTTTTTTTTTTTTGTTATTTAATCTTGCACACATTACATTTTGATTTTTTTGCTTATGTTCATCTTTTTTTGCTCTTTCTATTTAACTTTTTAATTTTCATTGTTCAATCACAATGCAATTGCATGCCATTGTTTTCTTTGCTTTTTTTTTTTGGAACCTTGTAGGTATTTCTACAATGGCAACAACAAGTTCTGCTTCTTCTGGGCAATCTTTGGCCAAGGACTTTGACCCAAATTCACCATTATGGAGGCACGTAACAATAGTTCAACAACTTGCAGGTGGTGGTTGTTTTGAATGGAAATGCAATGATTGTGATGGACTATTCAAAGGCTCTTACAGTAGGGTGAAAAGCCACTTGTGTGCCATAACGGGTAATGGCATAAGAGTATGCAAGGGGAAGAATAATGTTGGGGTGCCAAAAGCAAAAGTTTTGGCATATATCAAAGAGCAGGAAGATGCAGAGGCAAATGTGGCTATGAGAGCAGTCATCCATTGGCTAAAAGAGGAGGTTCATCTTGTTCAACGAGGCCTCCAGTTGCTCCATCACCTAGTGGATCCCCAATTATGGCCATGCCACATCCATTTGTGGCTCCTATCTCCACGGATGAGGATGTTTCCCTTGCACGAAAGAAAAGCAAGACAAAAGGGCCATTGGAAAAGGCCTTTCAAAATGAGACCAGGGCAATTGCAGATGAACACATTGCAAGGTGTGTATATGCTAATGGGTTTTCTTTTAATGTTGTGAGATCGCCTTATTGGCATGAGATGGTGAAAGCCATCAATGAGGCACCAAAAGGGTATAAATCACCAAGATATGAGAAGATCCGCACCACCCTTTTGGATAAACAAAAAAAATATGTGGAAACCTCCTTGCAACCAATTAGGGACTCATGGACCAAAACAGGTGTGTCCATTGTTTCTGATGGATGGAAAGATGCAAGAAACCGCCCTTTAATCAATGTGATTGCAATAAGCCCTAAGGGGCAATGTTTTTAAAGCATGATTGATTGTGAGGGGCAAGTGAAGGATGCCCAATTTATAGCCAACATTCTCTTTGAGTCTATTGAGGCGGTGGGGCTCGAAAATGTTGTCCAAGTCATAACGGACAACGCCAAAATTGCGAAGTCAGCGTGGGGATGCTAGTTGAGGCACGGTATGGGCATATTTTTTGGACACCATGTGTTGTGCATTCATTGAATTTAATGCTAAAGAAAATGGCAAACAAAATAGAGTGGATCCAACAAGTGTATGAAGAAGCTGAAGAGATCCAAATGTTTATCACCAACCACCACATGTCACAGGGCATTTTTAGATCATTCTCGCAGTTGGAGCTACTGAAGGTAAGGAAAAACTTTCTTTCTTTCTTTTTAATTTAAAATTTAAATATAAGTTTTTAACTTTTTTAGTATTCTTTTAGCTTTCAATTTTATTTTTAATTTTTGTTCCTCATTCTTATTAGGTTGCTGAGACTCGGTTTGCATCACACACAATCATTTTGAGATGACTAGTGAAGGTGTGAGAGGCACTCATGAGGATGGTAACATCCAATCTTTGGTCTATATGGAGGCAATCAAACACTCAACGGGCTCAAAAAGTGAAGACCCTAATCTTAGAGGACCCTTGGTGGGATAGAGTGAATTATCTGTTGAGTTTTACGGAGCCCATTATGAGCATGATCCGGTTTACTGACATGGATCAGCCATGTCTAGGAGAGAGATATAACAGCATTGACTCAATGATTGAGAAGATAAAAGCCGTCATAAATGCAAAAGAACAAGATCCCAAGGAAATATTTTTCAAACAAGTGAAGTCAATCCTCATTGAGCGGTGGAACAAAATGACCACCCCATTACATCTATTAGCTTTTGCATTGACTCCTAGATTTTAAAGCACAGAGATCCTTTCCTTGCTGGGAGGGTAGCACCATACAGAGGATGCGGAAGTTAGTGAGGGATATATGGCGGCATTGGCTAGGCTCTTCCCTGATCCTGAGGCCCAAGACCGGGTTATGGTAGAGTTTGGCAATTTTATAGCAGAAATGGGTCATAGCCTTCTCGCTCTTCGGAGCAAATACAAGATGGATGCTCATATGTGGTGGTACCTCCATAGTACTTCATCGGTTTACTTGCAACCTCTTGCAATCAAGGTCTTAAAGACAGTAACTTTTAAATTTTTTATTCTCTTTCAAGTTTCTTTTAGTTTTTTTAAAATTTAAGTTTGAGTGTTTAAGTTTGAAGTTGAACTTTGCATTGACTTTAAAGTTTGGGTTGCCTTAATAGGTTCAGTAAAGTTCATCTTCCTCTCGAGCGCAATCGGAGTACATATAGTTTCATTCACTCACAAAACGCAATAGCAAAGTCGAGGGCTAAAAGGGCTAAAGATTTGGTATACATACATTCCAACTTGCACCTTTTATCCCACAAGCAGCCGGAGTACAAGGAAGGGTCAACAAGACATTGGGACATTGATCCAGAGATAGTTGACTTGGATGCTTCCATTTCCCACCATGGAGCATATGATGATGAGGGGAGTTCTGTGGCACTGGCACCATGAGACCTACATGCACAAGGGGGTGTAACTGAAAGTGGCCCTAGTGCGAGTGGTTCGAGCCCATGTGGTTCTAATGAACCACATAATGATGATGATGTAGCTGGTTTTGATCCTCTTGATGAAGAGGAATATGATGAATATTGACAATGAAAGATAGTTTGAACTTTGAATATTGATCTATGATTGAATTTAATATATCATGAGATTCATGACATTCACATTGTGTTCGATTTAAGTATTTTAAATTTTAATTTAACTTTTAAGCTTTTAAGTTTCTAAGTTTTATCGGTATCCTAGCTTGTTTGTTGTGGTTATTCACTTATTTAGCTTATAACTTGTCTTTTATCTTGTCTTTCATATGCATAATATGTGGTTAATAATTAAATTCCTATTTAAAAGGCTGAAATTTATATATTTTTTAATTTTTATATAGTTTTTGTACTGTTGTATCCGGGTTAAAAAAAAATTGTTGTTTCGCGTATCGGATACCCCGCTCCCGCTCCCGTATCCAAAACGTTTCGGCAACTTAGCCTGTACCAATAGCCAACCGGGATCAAATGGATGAAGAGGTTCTAAGGTGCTACGTGGAGCAAGATATTTTACATAAATATTGTCAAACATAAAATATTAAAAGAATGTATTATGATACAAAGCCTTTTGTCTTGAGATGAAGGAAGTGCATGATCCTTCCTACATTACAGTCTCACAAATGGCTACACCAGTTGCATTAGTGCAGCTTTTAAAAGGCCTTCTTTCATTTGAAAAGTCAACTACCCAAGACCACTCATCCTCGAAGTAGGTTTCCCAAGTGGGTTTTGCTGCGAATCAATTCAATGTCTTCCTTGTCAACTAACTGATGGGGTAGAAGTCACTTATCCTGGAGTTCTTATCATCTTATTTGCTTCACCCTGCTTTGGGCCAAATCATGCTACTTCATAGCATATCAAGAGACGAAAATTAACGAGACAAGTATAATAAGAACTTCAAAAGAGAGGCATACGTGAACACTCCAAAACAAGACATCAATTGTTTATGTAATAAATCACATAATCAGACAAGGAGAAAGCAATCAACCAAATCAGATCATCTTCTTGAATTATAAAAACAATTAGGATGCATATTCATATCCAATATGACCAGATGATCCATATCCATTGTTATTAGAAAAACAGTTTCACTTGAACATAAGCCAAATTCAGAGGTTTCTTCAGAGCATATATAAAAGTACTCAAAGTAAAGCTATGGTACCAATCTGACTATTTTCATCTTTACTTACTAGATTTATTCTTTGGTCTTCATCATAATATTCCCTATGTAGACATATAATACATATATGCATATACAAACAAACACACACACAATGTGATATCTAATAAAGAAAGACTCTAAGCAAACACAAATACATAACATCTCTAAAAATACAAACCTCCAAATATGTCTCGAATCAGCTCTTGTTGCTTCTCTGCAGGCTGACCTTCACATAAACAACAATGGTTCAGTTATATGCAAATCATTACCCCTTGACAAGTCTTCTGAGTGTAAGCGTCTTAGGAGTGATTGATCACATTAAAATTATCATGAAATATACTATACAAGTTACAACTTCTTTGTTTTAAAACCTTTTAGTATAAGGACTGAATTATTGGTTACCATTAGAAGAAATCTACAAGACATTAAAATGACAGATGCATGCATGTACACATTAATACAGCGTGACTTTCCCAGGTCAAGATCAAAGATTTATATATTTATTAGAAAAAAGAGCCAACAATCAGGATGTTTGTTTCCATTCCACTTTACAGAGTCTCTAGCATCAGATGTGCCACCTTCATCTTGTCATATCCCATGTGGACCCTCCTTCATGTGCCTTAGTTTTTTTATCTTTGTACTGCTGGTTACACTTTGAGGATTCTTAGTGACGGTGGATTATGGATATTGTGCTTGACATTTTTATGATTCTGAGGATATATTGCTATTTGCACCTTGAGATGATACGTTGCAGTTTATTATACTCTTGTGCTCAGAAACATTGTGTGGATTCATGGGCTGCAGCATTTTTGTTATTATTATTGGCTTGCGAAAATGATTACTTTAACACAATGGATTACATTGAGCATTATTATTCCTTTTCAGTTAATATATTATCATTATCTGATGTTAGATATTTGTACTCATTCATATTCACATTCTGAATTCTTTTGGTTTATGGAGATTATTACTGGATCTGATGTTTTTGGTGATTTTCAAGGAAGCAGAAGAAGGGACAGATTGACAGGGCCCAGTTGACACTGAACTAGGTTCGACACATACCACATGTGCACAAAGGTAAACTGTAAGAAAGCAAGGGCTTGGACCTGGTCTAGGAGTCCATCCGGCAGTTTAGATGGCATTTGCATGATTGTCGTCATTTTACATTTTTTTGAATAATCCAACTTCACAATCTTGATTGCTTTTATCAAAGCAATAGTTGTGTGCATGAATGTGTAGCATTTTCTGACTTGTTATTCTTGCTTCAAGTTGTTGAGCAAGTTGTTTAGTATGGGTTCATCTCCTTATAGCAATCATAATTTCACTATCCTCTTGCTAGACAAAATGACACTTAGATACCAGATTGGTATGCAAGTAGCTTGCAGCAGTTATAATGGATTTCGTTTCATCATAAAATCAACTTATAAAACAGGAAGGGTTGTATCATGCGGTATGTGGTATGAATAAGTATTTTTAATGAAATTGAATTTCATAAAAAAAAAAAAAAAAGCCATGGAGCAGCTTAGGTTTTGAACATAAAAACATACCCATCATTTTGCCAAAAGGGTAATAAGCCATTAGGGTTACCTTTCTGGAGATTTGCAAATAATTTTTTTATTGCAAAAAGTTCACAAAGATATATGACCCGAGGGTCAACAAAGGTATACATCAAAAACAATCAAAACTGCCCATACAGGCCAGCACACAGTTCAAACTAGACCCATACAAAATATTACATCACTTAATAAACACCAGCCTTGAAAAGTATATCATTGCAATATTAATAAACAACTAGAATTCCATGAGTAAATTCAGATCTTAAGAAGGCTCATTCCTGTTAAGTTCACAGTCCATCCTCCTATCAGGTCCCTCTGCAACAGAAAGATCCTCCATTAAAGGGAAGGCAAGATCTTCGATCTGATGAGGATCAGCAGAACTATATGTATCATGGAGATCATTACTATCATAGTCCAAATTCAGGTGTGTAAAAGCCTTTTGAGTTTCAAAGCAATTGCTGGACTTAAATACAAATAGCATCTGCATGTCTGCCGAGAGTGGGGCAGTAACCCATCCATGTTTCTTTATGAAGCTCTTTCACATGATGAGAATGTGTAGTACCTATAATACCCTAAATCTTGACCAATAGCATTTGGCATTTATCCTCGGCATTAATCTCAGGCCATTTCCTGTTGTGCACTTAATGTACTTATTCCTACACTGTACACGCATCTCACTCAGTTTAGCATTCCATAGCCACTATGTCACACTTGTTACTCATCCTTGAACCATCAAAAACCTATACCTTATACAGAACACATCTTCGGAATTATGGCCGCCTTCTCCCGATTTCACAATAGAGATTGCTAAGACAAAGTCACTTGGCAGGGACAAAACCAGCCAATGTTTTTATCCTCCACTCATGCAACGGTCAGGATATCAAATGCACAAGTCAGCCCAGCAATTGAGCAGAGAAACCTTATACAAAAGTCACATGTATAATTACAATCACCCCACCTAATCAAAGGGCCTCATTTCTTACATCTTTGGGCTACCTAGGAGATCACAACAAAACACCCAATTGCAAAATCACTCTTTGTAGCACATCTACCAGCTACTAAGTCTGCCTACGTCTTACACAGCTGCCCTAGGTCATTATCACATGCTACAATCTACACCAAAGATCATTGCCAAGTGTCGAGGCCATTTTAGGATCTCACCAACACATTGTTTATTGCACATTCACCAAGAGGGAGAACTATGGGAGACTTGATCCCTCGTCGGAGTATTGGCACATAGTGCAATGCTCATCACACCACAGGGTGAGGTGATGACAGTCGAACCCTATTGGACTAACCCCTTTTAAGTCTTCAAGAAGAGAGCTAGGGTTTGCACAAAAAGAAGCCCTAATCTACTATAGAGATGCAACTGCCAGAATCTAACACAAATCATAAACCCTAAACACAGAAGATCACAATGCCAAAGTCGGATTTGAGCACAAAGCTGCACAAATTAGAACCGGCCAGCTAGGACAAATCCACCTACATATTCTGCTCTAGACCAACGAATTTGTCCTCCGTACACTTCCAAATCACACAATTTTAGACAGAGCCATATCCTTGCCTGCACGACCCAAATCTATCATCACAATTGTCAAATCAGCTTAAAAAATAATCAATCAGTGCAATCCGTGAAGCCATGAATGACACACGAGGGGCCCACATTTCTACCGGAAACGTTTCAGAAACGTGAAACGGTACGAAATGTGGGGAAACGTCCCAGCCATTTCCAATGGTTTTTAATTTTTAAAGCATCATAAATTTTTAAAAATAAAAATACCTTCATTTATTGCACCTAAACCTAATCTACCTACCTAAACTTGCTAAAGACACTTCCTAAAATCTATATAATGACATCTTGGGTCCATTATAAAAGGTATTGATGAAGAAGAATCGGGATCTTTTGCACAAGGGATGGAGAGTGGAGCTAGTGGGAGTGGAGCTGTCAGTGGTGTTCATGGAGATGATTATGAGGAAAATCTAGATGATATATTCTAGAATCTAGATTATTATCATGTATATGTGAATCATTGAAATTGTAACCATGTTGAATGACGACTCTTTAGAACTTCAAATTTCAATGAATACAAAATATTTTGAGTGCTTTATCAATTATCTCTTATGGTCCATGGAGTACAATTATAAAATGAGTACTATATATATATTGTACGGACATTTCCGCCACGTTTCGTATCCAAGGTTTTTGAAAATTGCCGTTTTCCGCATTTTGTACCCATACCCGTTTCCGTATCTGTTTCCGTACGCTAACTCACAATTTCAGTTATCTAACTTTCTGGAGTATGAATATCCGAATAATGAACAATACATGATATAGGATCTGTGGGATTATTGTATTTATGTATTTTTATTCTAGATCATTTACAAATTTAGTATATATCTTAATTAGATGAAACCCCTAGTTTTGATATTACATTTTGGTGAACTCGCTTGTTTAAATTACATGCAATCTACGATTTCCATCATTACCCTTGGGGTTTCAGATCTTAGTCCATCCTTGATGTTCGGTTTGATATTTATCCTCTTAGGTTATCCAAAACCCTTCTACCCTTTGGCACCTAATCAAATGCTATCTTCATATCTAAGCAAGCTAAATCCACAACTCTAACATGTCATAGTGCTCAATTAGAGGGAACTCGAATACACCACATCTAGATACCCTTAGTTCCTCAACATCCTAAGAAGATGGCCCATATTCCAGAAGTTCTTGTGTCCTTCCTCATTGAAGTTACTCCTAGAACAACTAGGGAAACTCTTTTTATGTTCATGGTGATTCCACACATATTACAGAGAATACATTCTAAAGTGGGATTAAAGAAGATATAGAGAGATTTGAGATCTGTCCAATTCAGCCATTTCCCAAATCTATACAAATCATGATATGTTCTAATACCTCTCTCTAACCAAAAGAAGGTACAGCAACCTCTTGCCAAGGCAAGGACCATGTCTTTATATTTCAAATTCCACCAAATCGATCTGAAACTAAGGCACCTAGTATCAAAGGAAGAGAAAATAGGCTGCCCCACAACCAAGTGTTGAACTTATTCCCACGCCTTCCAATTGTTTGAAAAATAAAGGACCCCCAAAGGATGACTTCAAAGCCCCAAAGAGAAAATCAATCAAGTCAAGCCCTTTCCATATCTTGAGACCCTTGGGGTGACCACTAATAATAAATCTTACAAGAACTTTCAGCAGCTCATTTCCAGTCAAAGCCCTCAAAATCCATTTTGCAACAACAGCAACATCCAATCTCTTGAGATTCTTGATCCCAAGCCCTCAGAGGGCTTTAGGCATACAACACATATCCCAGTTACCAGCATATCTCTTCTTTCCCTCCTTGCCATCCAACCAAAGGAAATCTCCTACAATTTCAGGTAACTTATCCATGTATGAGCTGGGAGCAGCCAGCAGGTGCAATAATAAATGGAACAAGAAAATAACACTTTTTGACAAACTTGAATCCATCTAGGTAGAGAGAAGAGATGACCCTGCCATTTAGTAACCTTTTAAGAATTTTTTTCCATCCATTGCCACGCCTTTGAGAGAGGGGGGACAGCGCAAAAGGTATCCCAAGGTATCTACCCATCTTATCATGGCCACCCCAAGACCACCCAAGAGAGGTATCCAGCCAGGGAGTCTTCATCCCAACCCAGCAATATAGACTGAGTGGTGGAAACGTTGGACCCTAAGGAAATACAACGAATACAAAGCCAATTAGTTGTCAGCAAAAAAATCTCTCCTCAATTTCAAGAGTTAAGTGTTATCAGTAAATTGCATATCCAGAAGTTCATCATTGTTGGGGAGAATAATGCTTCTAACAGGGGCGGCCAAGGGCAGCATCTCTAAGGAGATTGTGGAGGCCTTCAACAACAATAACAAATAGTTCCAGTACAAGAGGGCGCCCCAATTGACATTTGCAGAATAAACAGAGGAGTGAGTTCACCATTGATCTCAACTTCTGCAGGCATCCTGAAAGAGAGCAAAAACCATTCTACAAAATTTATTTCCAAACACCAAGGTTCTCAACATCAACTCAATAAATGTCCATTCAATTCTATCATAGGCTTTCTCAAAGTTAAGCAAAGCCATACAAACTTTCTGCCCAGAACTATTGCCCCAATGCAATCCCTCCCAGCTAGTGATCAGGTTATCAAGAATGTTCCTGCCCTCAACAAAATCAGTGGCGTATATGAAATAATAAGAGGAAGGAACCTTGGCAATTCTATTGGCAAGGATTTTTGCCAAAATCTTGTAAGAAACATTTAGATGGATTATGGGCCTCCAATTCTTAGTCTGAGTCTTATCACCATCTTTGGGGATAAGCTTAATGATTCCTTTATTAATCTGTTCCAAAGTGCCAGATGAATTGCTTCCTAATAACCTTAAAGAGGTTATTCAACCATCCAACTCTTGTTAGCCTTGTAGAATTCAGCAGGGAAACCATCACAGCCAGGATATTTATCAATCTTCGAGCCCTCATAACAAAAGAGATTTCATCTTTTGTAATGTAACCATCCAAATCAGCAGCATTGGTAGAAGAGATTTTTGGGGCACACTTCTAGCACAGATGGCTCTATTTTTCTCAATCAGCTGGGAAGATCCATCGGAGATAAAGAGGGTCTCTGGTAGAAAGAGAAGAAAACATTTTGGACATCTCCAAGGTTGTCAGAAACCATGCCCCCAATATCAACCGCCTCCACTTTTTCTCTAATATGTTTAGCTTTCAGGATTCTAAAAAAGAACCTGGCACCCTTATCACCAACTTTGAGCCACGAGTATAGACCTCATCATAGCCCCATGTAGAATATAGTTTTGTAGAGTTATATGCTGATGTTTGATTGAAATAGGTTGCTGCAACAAACTCTCATTTCGAGGGAAGGCCTGGAGTTTCAATTCAATAGTAATGAGATCTTCTTGATTCTTCTTTCCACATTCCTTCTAGCTCTAGCTATAGCTTTTCCATATCCCCTCATAAATTTATTGCAGGACATACACTGGTCCCAAATGCAAATGGCAGAGTGGGAGGGGGAAAGAGCTTGGAAATGTTCCAAGAAGTCTTCAAACCATCACGACAATTTGCACATAATTAGAAATTTAATCATATGATTAAAATGATGTTAAGATTTGTTTGGTGGTTATCACCACATTGACCTAAATTGCAGAGAGATTAGGATTTTCTTTCTTTTGTGATGGCTGGAAGTGGTTGTTTTCATTTCGTTCTCTCCCAAAAATGGCATCTGTATGAGGGTTTGGTTAAGAGTGCTGTTCTATCTCTCTTTGTGGCAAGAGCCCAACTGCCATGAGTGTTAGAAGGGGACTGTGTTTCATTGCATTTGACTTCCATTTGGCACAAGCCGTCCCAACACGTGATATCCAGGGTTTTTCTTGAAGTTTAACTCCACCATTGAGGACGGAATATGAGGAGTTTTGGAGGTGGTTCTTGGCAGAGATCTTGGATAAAAATCTTAGGAAGAAGTTTGGGAAGTAGGATGTGGGCAATAGTAATCAATTATTATGTGATCTGGATATTGTGGTGGTTTTGTGAAGCCACATTCATATTCTTTGGATTTGTGCATTTTAAATATTGTTGGACTGTCATTTCTTTGAGGAGCTCGGTCCTTGCTGTAGCAGGATGATTGGAATCTGGTTTGAGCATTGTAAGTTAAGTGTTGAAGAATAGTGTTAACAAATTCACAACAGTCATGGGCTTTAAAACCTGAGAGGTTTCAAATATTCTGAGAGGTTATTGCAAACGGCCAAGCAGGTCGCCACAAGCAGAAATCAGCCCCAAGGAAGCAGGTGATTGGCACCACCAGTCAGAGGGCGCAAAAGCAGTGCACGGACAGAGGGCTGGCAGAAGTACATGCAAAAATCCAACTGTGCCGATAAAATATCCCCATGACTGGCCGAACCACTCAATACGGAGGGCAGACAAGCAGACCACCAATGCTGTGCCGCTCAAGATAAAGAGGGCAGCGAAGCGCCACACACCTTCCCCCACATGTTGCAGGGCTTGTGTAAAGTCAAGCGACCTCCCTTAAGGGGTTAGGCCATTGACTAGCACACCTGTATAGGTCAGGATGCTAGCAAAGGGAGGCCTTGGGTTCGAGTCAGGCCCTTCCTTTTGATATTCCATGATTGACATCAACACTGACAGGAAATTCGCCATCAATTTGGCATCCATACAGTTGACATGTGCTGCATGATAATTGGCCGAAAAGCTAAAAATATATATTTAAGGATGTCCAGTTAAGCCACCCAATCAATGTTGACCAATCAAATTTTGACAAGTGGCAGCAAGACCAGCAACAGCAGGCAACAATTGGCAGAATCGATAGCACTTTTTGAAATTTTGAATTTTGGCAGTAAAAGGATTTTCTAGCCATGAACTTCTGGAGGCTATAAAATAAAATTCCGACTCCATTTTTTCCTGTTTGAAGTGTTGAGAAGGTATCACCAAGCTCTGTGCATTAATGGAAATTGTTTCAGATTTTGAGCACATTTGACAGAATTTCCGGAGCTACAATATATGCTTCAAATTCAGGAATTTTTGTCCAAAATGGACAAAATCACAGACTTTGGGAGCAGGCTATGGAAGAATACTTGAAGAGTAAGGATCTGTATCAGATAACTAATAATGCAGAAAAGGCTTCAAGCAATGCAGATGAGGCCTTCTGGGTAATCACTTCTCGTATTGCCAAGGAGCTGAAAATTCACACTCAAGGAGAGGAGATCCCGAAGGAAGTGTGGTACACACACTGCCTCTTTGTGGATCTGTTTTGGAAGGAAGAAATTTACTAATGTTCGGATGGAATGACAGTTTGCAGATGTTTGAATAGGTGCCCTGCTTGTACATGGTTAAACACTTGCTTAAGTTGTGTGGCCAAATCATGTTTTTTTATCAAGTTTGGATGAAGCCCAGTAACCTCTATGCTTCAGGACTGTAACCACCAGAACATCCAGTTTCAGTTTTAATAAGAATGAGAGAAATCTGGAGTTGTTTGTCTTTTCAACAGAATGCAGTCCTTTGGTTCAATACTTAATTTTTGCATGAGTAGATGGAGGCTTCAACTCTGCTGTATAGACAGATTTCAGTATAACAAAACATGAGATTTGACATCCTCTTAACTTCTTATTTTACTGCTTCATTGCCCCACTCTCTGTCCCAGGTTTTGCGGGTTGGATGATGCAGCAGCTGATATTAGTCTCTGTAAATGTTTTCAGATCTTGCCTACTTGATTTTGAAATAAAACAATTTCCATTATGTCCACAAACCGGAAGTGTTTTCAGATCTTGCCTAATTTGTTTTAAATTGACAAAATTTTAGTATTGTCTACACAACCAAAAACAGCCTATAGGACCACATTGTTGTAAAGCCACACAACCCGGACGCAGGCCTCTCTACACAACTTTACAAAACCGGTAGTGAACAAGAGTAAGTACAGTTCTTTCAAAATTGCAGCAAACATCATGTTTATAGGATTCTACATACATGGAGAATTCAAGTAAACTGAATTCAAGGTTTTAATCTATAATGGATTTCCCCATTTTATTTACCTATGAAAAGTGGGAAAAATTTATCTGGGTTATTAAGTCATTAACTCTACAGAGACATGGTAATGTAAAGATGGAAACATCAAAATCTCATAAGTAACTCAAGAGACCTCATCAAATGTCGCCATATAAATCCCAAATTTAGATTGAAACGGCATCTAATTGAAAAACTAGAATGCCTGACTCTTTGTTTATCCAAAATTAACTGTAAAATATTTTTTCGGATCAAAACTTAGATTCATGGGCACTAAAATTCAAATTATGAGGCGATATTTTTTAAAGGAAAAATGACAGAAACAAAATTTTGTACAGACAAAACGGAGAAAACCTAACCTGATATTCATAAAATTTGGTGATACGGGGCTTGCCTGCGTGTTCATGACTATTACGGCCCGAATCATCCTGGGAGAAACTCCTGTGATTGATTTCACTTAAATACCTTCCAAATTGCTATCAATTTACCACTCTTAGACTTCACATAATCTATGAACGTTAAACAATTCGATCTTGAATGTTTAAGGTTATCTAGGTCACATTTTTTAAAAAACAAGTGCTGGTTTAATCATGCGGAAGATAGTGTACAAATTAAACATGTTTAATTATATTTAATGAATGAATAAATAAACCAACAATTTTAGTAGGAGGGGACTCAAAGTTGCAATTGAAGTGTACAAAGTCATTATATGAGTTGTTCTAAGAGTATTGAGTAAAATTCATTGTCTTTTGATATTGGATTTAGTATTGTGGATATTGACTAAAAGATTTATTGTTTTGACGAGTCTTTCATCCTCAAACAAAGATGTTATATTGTCTGCTTTCAAACTATCATTATAATTTATACAAATGGTAATATATGACAAGCATTTCGTGATATAGTGTCATTCTATTTCCACCAAGGGTTAAATTTGATGGTCGTTTAGACGTTTTTTTTCGATTTTAGTAGTAAAATACTTGCAAATATTTGTAATGATTGTCACATGTGACTTGTCTATTTAAAATTTGACCGTCATTCTTTTATATACATTTAAATGTAAATTATAAACATATATCTCTAAAATAATTAAATAAATATAGAATAATTGCTATATGCATAATATTGTTTTGTATTTTTGAAGCGTAGATTTTAAAATATTATCGTCACCTGAAAAATATGTGATAAGCATAGGTGGTAGTCAAATTTAAGCTCGAATTCCACTACCCCTTTTGTTATAAAACATGCATGTTATCTTTTCTCGCTCTTCATTAGGAGATGTCCACTTGTCAGTTTCACACATAAGATAATGTGAACTAGTCCTTAATCTGGGCCATCAACATTTTTGCCTTCCATTTGATTTTTGCCCCTAAGTAGGCATTTTCCTTATGGTCACAAGTTAGATTAAATTCTTTGATCTAATATTCTTTCTTTCACCCAAGTAGTTATGTCCACATGCCTATCCTCAATTTTCTTCCACATATTTTTTGTTTCCTCATTCGTGTTAGGGCACTCTTGCATGTTAATATTTCATTTGTTCATCCATTTGATGTTTTGTTTCATCCATGTTTCCTTCCTTCTACCTAGATTTTCCTCCACAACCCTTCCAGGCTGTGAAATTCCATGATTTGCGCCTTCTTCAAATAAGTTAATAGTGAAATTTTCATTGATGCCTCTAAAGGGAAAGTTTTCACTTAGCGAATAGAATCTCATATGAAACCGATATTTTAATTTTGAAGTTGTTTGTGATTAAGTGCTTTTGGATTCTCTTTATTTATCTTCACTTAAGATCGATAAATGGATGCCTCAAACTTCACAACCAAGCAAGCCAACCAAGGTTTTCCAATCCCACAATTATGCATTTTTGCACCTATTTTGTAATGAATATAATGTCTTCCACCCTCCTTGAATACTATATTGGGTAAGTGTGTTTACATGGAATAGGATTTTTTTAATGTGAAGTGTTTTCATATAAGAAGGATTGTTTTGAATATAAAATATTATTATGTATAATTACATGCAATGGATGGTATATTAACATTTGTCTTCAAGGTGCAAAGTAGATAGTGGAGATGTGAAATATTTTAATATGAAGTGTTTTTATATTAAAAATTAAAGAAAAATGTCAATCATCAATATAGTTTTAGTGATTGTTCATGACTAAAATTTAAAATTGTTGAATGTGATGTTTAAAAATAGTCTAAAAGTTACTTGAAGCATCTTTAATAAAATAAGCATGGTCAAATATTTCATTTAGTCCATAAACACTTAATATTGATACCAGATTCGTTAATTATTCTAGTATTAGTGTTGGTACAAAATCAATTGATTGAGCTTATGATACTATGGTATTGATGTGTTTCGTATTTCTTAATTCTTTGTATGGAACTTATTTAATTTTTTATGTTATAAATATGATAAATGGAATATTTACAATAAAAATAGAAATGTTAGTTGATAAGATGATCCAACATATAATACCAATAAAGATAAAGATGTTGGATGGTGTGATAGATCTTGTGATATCAAAATTAAGCATTAACCAAATTAAGATATTAAATAATTATGCAATTATGAGATAAGATCATATTACAACAAACAATAATAAAAATTTAAATCTTATAATATAATATTTTAGTATTATACAATTTATTACACTATCATAGATGAGCTAACTATGAATGTAAAAATTAGGGTGAGAGATGATTACATTAGCATTTTGTCAAAACACAACGACAAAGATTTGAAAGTGTGCGTAAAGATTGTGTAGGGTGTTTGGAGTTGTCTTAAAATTTTAAGGGTCTAAAACTACAAGCGGGATGAAGTCATGTGTCTTAGACAAATTCCTCCAAGTGACTTTGTCTTAAATGGATGATTTTTTCATCTATGACTTTGATTTGAATTATATTTTTTTACATAATCTTCATCTATATTTTAAGAGTAATGTTTGGTATTTGGTTGTTTTTTATCTCTCATCTTTAGTTGATTTAGGGCTTCTTTATTAAAACTCTTGAGTTTCCTCTTTTTAATGAAAACTTGAAAAAGAGGTTAGTCTACAATGGTCGATCTTCCTTAACCCCTCACAGGAGCTCGAGAGCTACCTACATTGCACTTCTCCGAAGATGCCTTAGGCCGACATAGTTTTTCCTCCTAGAAGGTGTGTGAGAACATGTGATAATCAATGCAATACTACATGTCACTCCCTAGAGCCCAATGTCACAAGAGATGATGTATGTAATAGGTGTTATTCTGATTTGTAAATAACAATAATTAGTGTTTTACTTCAATGTGTAGGAGATCTTATATTCTCGGTAAGTGTATTGAATCTTGTAGCGTGTCCCCCTTACAATGTGTTTAGTGATGTGTTTATATAGTCCTCATATCTCAAATTTGTTACCCTTTTGGTGTGCAACCAACTCAAATTTGAAAGCAAGTGACCCAAAAGGTCAACATGAAGATATTTGTTTTGTTTAAATTTGAGTAAAAATCAAGAGAGAATGAAGTCGACTATATTAGAAAAAATAAAATTAACCGACTTTGTCTAGAAAATTTGATTATGTCTTATACATAGGAGAAGGAAACCATATCAAAACCACAAGGTGGAAATTCCAAGAAAAAATAAGAATATAGATGAATGGTGACTAGATAGGTGTTTAGGAAATGTTATGGAATAGTTTGACTTAGACACAAGTGTTGACATATCAAGTAATCCCGATTGTTTGAGTTAACCAACCATATGCACAAAATCATCTAAAACCCACTATAGAAAGGGCTTGTGCAATTTTTAGGTATCTACATTTCCCCACTTTAAACTAGAATTGAAAATGTTTGTTTAAAGTAAAAATGATACCAAAAAGGATATTTTGTACATGTCTTGTAAAATCTTTTGATCATTTGTTTTTCCAATGTGCTCTGTAGACAATATGACAATCTATAAAATCAAGCAATCCACAAGTAGATAATAATTCTTTTGATAAAATCTTCATAATTAGTATTATGAGAGATTCTACATCTTTTCATTCAAATTGAGTGAGTTTTTGCGCAACTTTTGACCACCAAATTTTTACACCATTATTTATTAAAACGCTAACATGGTTCCCTTAACCGATTTTCCAAAGATGAAATTATTATGTTACTTTGCGCACCATCACACAAATTTCCCTTTATACACTATTTGCATGTGCCTTGCACACACTTTCCTCCCTTAGCATAATGAAAACTTGCACACTCCGTGCCTTTCTCAAAACTTTAAACCCTAACTTCCAACTCCCTGCATAACTTCAAGTTGTATTTCTTCTCCAGACAAGAAAATTCTTGTGACATCTTAGATGCACAAGTTTAACTACATCACGCAACCAATGTGGTCACCAAGAGTTGGATTTATTCTTAGGAAATTAGATTATTTTTAGCTAGTTAAAAATTACTAATTTCCTGGGATGATCTTGCATCAAAAATCTATATTTGGACTCAAACAACTTCTTAGGACTTAGTATCTAGTGCGTTGACTCTTATTTCTTGAGAAATGGTCTCAACAAGAGCAACAACAAACCCACTCCTTATATCAAGAAGAATAAGCAAGGTGAGATCTTGATAGGTTTTTAGTATGTTGATGAATTGAGTTTTATTAGAATTTTGTTTTATTGAGATGTTAAATTCGGTAATGACAAAGGAGTTTGGAATGATAGACTTGGCTTTAATAAGATACTTTTTTGGCATTGAGGTAAATCAAACAAGTGTTGGGATTTTTGTATTTCAAATATAGTATGCTAATGATGTTTTTAAGATATTTAGAATGGCGCATTGCAAATAAGCATCAAAAAATGTTATTATAGGTCATATTTTGAGAACGGAGATAACTACAACAACAATGTGGATCCAACACTTTATAAGATATTGGTTGAAATTATGATGTATTTGATAGCTACAAGGCTGATATAATTTATGTAGTGAGCTTACCCTCCAAGTTCATGGAAACACCAAAATAGTCTCACTTGCAATCAAGAAAAAAATTATAAGATATGTCAAAGACACTAAAGATCATAATACATTATATATTGTATATAATAATTTTGAGTTAATTGGATACATGGACATTGATTATGCATGAAGCATTGATGATATAAAGAATATGTCCAAAGATAGTTTTCATTTTGGTTTAGAAAGTGTCTTGGGATTCCAAAAATATCTCATTGTAAGTCTCTTTATAGTTGACATCGAGTATCTAAAGAAGAGCCAAAATAAGGAGCAACACAATTATTTGACATTAATTATGCTATAACTTTGTCAAAGAATCATGATTTTAATAAAATGAGTAAACATATTGATATGAAATATCACTTCATAAGATAATTTCTCAATAATGGTGAAATATATACAATAGTTTTACAAATCAAAAAACCAATTCATAGAAATGTTTACAAAGCCACTATCAAAGGAGAATTTTGAGTGCTTAAGAGAAATTTTGGATGTTATTGATATGGGAAGTCAAACTTAAGGTAGGTTTTGGAATTATAAGCTCACCTTATTCTAATATTTCATAATAGATAGCTCTACCTAATTTATATAAGATATTTATTGATTAACTTTTCTTTATATATGCATATAACTAATTTAGTATTTTATTGTGTTTAGAGTTTAGTAAAAATCTATCAAACCATATAGAATAAAACAAACGGCCTAAGGTCAGAAGTTGTTTACATATAACAAAAATGGGAAACTTCTAAAACTCATTGGTATCAATATATTATATGAACATTTTTGTTATTGAGCGAGAAAAGAATAAAAAAGTATGGAGGAAGCAATAGATCTATAAAACATAACTAATTATAGATGTTTCCAAAATGAGCTCCTTGTTCATTTTGATCAAATGATTAACATGTCCAACCTATTTTCTCATATGTATAAACACTTTTAATTTTTATGCTTGAGTGCTTTGTAGCCAACACAAGATTTTGTGGAGCTTTGCATTTGATTATAATCTTCCTTAGGATGCATTTAACCTTTACGTGGTGTTTTTAGTCATGTTAAAGCTTATATCAAGGATGTCCTAATGGTTATGCCTTTTTATCTAGTTCAAGTTATAGTCACTTCAAAGCCTTCAAACATGGTGGCCTTCACATTTTACTTTGGTGATTTATCAAGCACTTTTAATAGAGGTGGAAGAGTTCACAAACCTCTATATACAAGGATGTTTCATATGTAAAGAGGAGTGAAGGCTTCATAAGACTTATCTTTTGGGCAAAGTGAAAATCGACTATGGCACGAGGCGAGAATTGTAAAGATCTCATATGTATGTCACATGGCATAAATCTAGAAACCCATATTCTGCAAGATCTAGTGGAAACAATAAACTAAGGTAGGGAGGTTTTAGAGTGAGGAAACATGGATGGGTGCAATGAGGTACACATTTGGAAGTCGAGTTCCAATAAGTTAGAGGAGAAAATAGAGAAAGCTTAGAAGTGCAAGATTAGGACATATGGTTCGGATCTAGAAGCTATGGTTTATGAAGTTAGAAGAGAATGGAGATATCAGTTAAGAAAGGTCCAAATACCAAGGACACCAATGACTACCCCGTGGCACAACTAGGTGAACTTAAACAATTTGAAGCCCAAAAATGGTCAAACAAGGACATCTTGTGAAATCCCTAGAGCTTTCCATGTGGCACTTTACGAGCCAACCAAGGAGCGGTGGGTTCCAAAGGGACTTCTCTAAGGTTAAATTGATGACCTCACCAATGTTGTATGTGTTATATGATAAACATACAATCCAACATCCATATCATTTGTTACATGGCAAAAAATTAAGGAAAAATTAGTTTTATGTGGTGCTTAGGGGATGGGATTCCACATGATAGTTACTTGGGGCCATACCTTGTCCTATTCTTGAGCATAATCAATGACTAACAATCTTAACCGTCGTTATCTATATTGAATGCAAAATACAAATTTGCACAAAGCTTAAATGTAGTTAAATTCTTTAGCCTAACACTCATTAGTGCCCTTTGAATATTTCAAATATATTTATGCATGAGATTTTGGCCATTAATGCCTAACTTTCTATCTCTTCTCTCCTTCTTATATAAATAACACACTCTATTTTGTTATAGAGACTCGTGGCCATTTTGGGATTTTTTTCCATTTTTGTGCTCTTCCTCTTACATTTGTTAGTTGTTTCTTCTCTATTTGTTGTCTTGGTCTCTATGCTAATAAATGTAATGTGTTTTAATCCTCCTTACTGATCAATAACAATTATGCATATTTGAGAAATGATTGGTGTTGTGGCATATATCTACCTTGTTATTTTTCTTGTCTTTATTTATCTCTTACAAATTGTCTTACCTTTTATTTGGGTATGATAAATATGTTTGGGTTTAATACTTGTATTTTTTATTTTACTATTTTATTTCCAAGTACAAGAGGGACACGATTTCTATTTCTTTTCTAGCACACTACCATTCCATTTTATTTTTGTTTCCTCTCGTTTTCCCCATACAATGTTAGATTAGGTAGCATTATGAGTAAAGATAGATGAGAACCAAATTTCTCTAGAGGTTTTCTTCACTTGTATAAGTCCCGCACTTTTGAAGTATTCCCATGTTATGTTGAAAATGATCTTAGCTCAAAACACATATGCTTTCAACCTCTAATAGTATATGAACATACAATTTATATACAACCATATTAAGTAATATAGCTATGATTTATTACAACTTATATACAACAATATTAAGTAATATAACTATGATTTATTTTGTATGTGTGCAAGCTTTGTTTTGGTGCATATTTTCATATGTGAACATCATTCATTTATGATTATTTATAATAGTTTTTGTAGTAAATAATAAAGAATAACTGGAAGTTATATAATTGAAATGTGCACGATAGCTGCTAGCTTGAATCGATGGTTGTTAACCAAAAAATCATTTATCTTCATGTGCCTAGGTTTCAGCCTTGCAAACTCTTAACTATTGACTTTATGTCTTCACTAGTCCACCTACACACATAAATGAGACCTTATTCTATCTATATTTTACTATCAACTTCTTTTTGAATGGATTGAAATGCCACATTGATTTGTGGTCAAAATGGGTTTCTATATAACTTTGCCCCAAAATATTTTGGTAACATAACAAAGCACATTTACAGAGTGCACACAACATTTTTTTTTATTATGGGTAAAAGAGGGTTAAGGGGACCCTACCCCATACAATAAGGAGAAAAATATTTATCGATGAGGAATGAATGAAGTAGCCTCTACTACTAGCGGCAGAAAATCAAGGAAAACACCACTAACAGTAAAAACTAACTAAATGAAACACAAACATGAAAGCTCATCCCGGGATCTAAGGTGCATCTTAAGGGATTCATTGTTCCCTTTCTTTCTTCTTCTCATAGTAGACCAACCATTACCGGGAATCGGATTTACATTTTCAGTTGTGTGAACCGGCAAGCCCGTTTCCGTATTATTGTTGTCCGACTGAATACCAAGAGGAGAGGGAGAAGTCCCCACCTCACAGGTCTCCTCTACATTGTTAGACAAAGGGGGCCTCCTCCTCCACTGAAGCCAAATCCTCATTTGCAGATCCATCTTCAAACTCGGAATCTGAATGATTGTCAACAACCAACAGCTTGGATCCACATTCTTCCACCAAGAAGTGTGTCTACTTGCATGTTTCTTCCCATTATTGCAATCCATAGCTAAATGTCCAAGTGAAAAGAAGGTTCTGCATCTGAAGGGAAAACCTTCATAGTCCAAGTTTTGAGTCCATATTCTATCCTCAACCAAAAGATCAATAGAAGCAGGAAAATCTGTTGAGGTGTTCATGTCAACTAAAATGTGAGCATACGTAGTATACTCATACAAGGTCGTTTTTGTGTCGATAGCCAGGGTTTTACCTAGAGTGCCCCCAATGGTGGTTAAAAATTTCTTGTCCAAAACTACTAGAGGAAGATATGGCAGATGGACCCAAATATGTCTTATTTGGAAAGTTTCAGTGACTAGATTAAAAAGGGGAAACCATGGCTTCATGAGTAGAAAGTGGGATTGAAAGTTTCCACAATCTATCAAAAATTAAATCTCTATCAGAGGTAATATCAAAGACAACAATGAAAAAACCTCTAGTTAAAGGGTAAATATCCACTTTACCATCCATTAATGGCTTCCAAGAAGAAGAGATCCAGTCATGGAGAGTAGGTAGTCCAGGACAAAATTTGTTGAATCTACAAATAATGCCCTTTTCCTTGAAATAAGCCTTTGTTTTCAAAATAGTTGGGCCAAAACACACGAGGGGGATGATTTGGCATGAGTCATGGCCTTTGGAGGAGGGAATGCTGAGGATTTAGCCACATCAGTGAAGCTTTTGACTCTGCCTTGAGCCCCCAAACTCGTAGCATCCAAAAAACCGTCAAAGCCTAAAGGTAAGATCTGAGATAGTGAGGGAGAGACTAGCATGTCTACATCAGAGGAGTTTCCCTTCAGAGGAGATCCAGCTGAAGAACCACTACCATTATTCAAAACACCCCCTGCATGAAGTAGTAAAAGTAGGGGAAATAAAAACAGTTGTTAAAACATTCATTTTGTGCGTAAAGGAATCATATTGTTCCGCCCCAGAGCCTCCAACACCACCAGCAAGCGCATCTCCCGAACACCCTGAGCCAAACCATACAGGGCCATTTGGGACATAACATTATCATTAGCATAGGATCTCCCAAGCCCGTATCCCCCACACCTCCAGAGATCTTTCAAAGCATCCACGACCCAAGTTTGGAGCAGGGCCACCATGGAAGTTGCAAGGGTTAGGGCATTCATCCGCAAGAAAAAAAAAAATTTTCAAAGTAGTGTAAAATTTCCTACATATTTCCTAAAATATTTCAAAGGGAATCAAAGATTTTTTCTTGGAAAAAATAATATGAATAAATCATTTTCTCCTTAGGTTTGAGATTTTTGATCTTTATCCATTTTCCAATGTTTAATCAATATCTTATATTAAAATATGTAGTGCTCACTCCAATTATGTGTTCGTTATAATTTAATCAAAATAATGTCAACTTGAATATATTGTTACACACCCATTGCATACCCTCCATTTCCATTATATTCCCATCAACCCTAATATTTGATGTATTTTTCGGGTTTCTTCCCGTATTCTACTTCTTGCCATAATATTTCCCCATACCCCGCCGATGTGTTATTAATTATAAACTTACTCTGTCCTTCCCATGACCGAGGAAGGGGTTTGTTGATTGTTTACCATGTAAGAATCCTTCATGAGTTCTCTCGTGCATGAGATATAGGTGGTAGACCAACAACAAGAGTAGGTTGAGACATGTCATACATGCTCCTAAAGTTAACATGACCTAATCTTTCATGCCACAACTAAACATCATTCCTATTTTGAGTAGAAAACATGAAGCAGATGTAAAACCTTTAAAAACATATAAAACATTATTTTGTCTTCCTTCAAGCGGTAGTAACATCTAACTCATTTTTAATAAACCATTTATCCTTTACTATCATTGATTTGAGTTAGTTGTGAACAAGAAAGTAAATTCATTTTAATTCAGGAACATACAAAACATCATTTATAAAACCATTGAAAACTTTTGCTTTTCCTTGACTTTGAACATCAAGAATGGAATGATCACCTAAATAGATTTGATCATTACATTCTCTGATATCAATTAGAATATCATATCTATATGACATGTGCCTAGATGCACCATTGTCTAATATCCATTCATTTTCTTTGGTAGTGACTAATGCAGCTTACAAGGTAACTACATTAGATTTTTTATTATTCTCTTTATTCTTGTTTTGATTTGGTTTATTCCCTTTTTGATTTTTGAAATTTGGCTTGTTTTTGTTTACCCTACAGTCTTCATTTTTGTGTCTAAACATCCCACAATTGTGACATTTCCCATCAAAACTAACTTATAGGTGATTATTCCCCGATTTATTTTCTTTACTAGGTGTTTTAAAGTTTAATTTTTTATTCTTGTTGAACCTAGAAATGTTTTTCTTAGGTTTTTATGTGAGAAGTGTCTCAGTGGCATTCTCCTTCGAATCAAAGTTCAAGACTTGCTTTTCTTGATTCAGGAGAGCACTCAAAGTAGAAAGGTCGGGGATATCTTGTTCAGTTTGATATTTTAAATTTAGAATATAAATGAAGTTCCTAAATATATCATAGATGTTCATTTTAATAATAAAACGTGTAAAAATTTATCATGAATCAAATTACAATTACATCCATCTAATTGAGATTTAATATTTTTAATTTTGCTAGAAAATTAACTACTTTTTCATCTCCCTTCATGGGAGTTGTCATTAATTCAAGAATCAATTTTATAATTTTCAACAAACATGTACCTTCATGCATTGATTCTAGCAATGTCCAAGCTTCACTCGGACTTTCCTGATTTCCAATGTGAAGTAGGAAGTCATCATGCACACTTTGTAGTAAGATAGACATTGCTTCTTGCACTTTCTATTGAAACATGGATACATTGTTTGTTGTCACATGTATGCCATTCGGTGCCTTCTTCGTACCATTTACGACAATCCAAAGCTTGTGTGCCATGAATTCTGCCTTCAGTCTGATTTTCCAGATGTTGTAGTTTGTCTCATTCAACATCTGCATCTTGTCAATGCTAAAGTGATTAGACCCCTTTTTAAGCTTTCAAAAATTCAAATGAAGAGCAAAAATATGTTCATTATGACAATTGAACATTTTAAAGCTTTACTTTTCACTTTTCAAAAACAAAAGAGGTTCAAAAATTGAAAAGGGTTTAAGAGAATCCCTCTATTGTTATTAAGTGAGAATATGTCAAATTTAAGTGTTTTTGACCTCTTCCATTCCGAAATTGATTTGTCACCAATTCTTACACAAAATATATTAATTTCACGATAAATTTCATAATTCAAAACTGAGTTGTAAACTTTTTTTTTAGTTTTGAAAAAATAAGACTCTAATTTACGACATTTTACTAACCTAATTGTCGTAAAAAAATTGCAATAACTTCCCTTTTTAGAAAAAAAGAAAATAAAACACTTATTTTCTGATTCCCTCTTTAAAAACAATCTTAAATATCTAAAAGATAATTTTAATTATCCTAGCATAATAATCTATGGAAAAATTAATAATTTATTTTTGTGGAGACCGAGCTCCTTATGGGGTGAGCTCACAATCAAGTTGGTTGAGTTGAAACCGAGTTACATGTCATTGTTAGCATGGTGGTCAAGCCACATTGTTACATAGCTCACCAAGATATGGGCGATCTAGGTGGGCTCACCCATCTCCAAATTGCTAAGGGATGCGATCGAGCTTACAACTTTATACACCACAATACATGTCGAGCTAATTATCGAGCCCACTTTCGAGTTATACTACTAAACAAAACATTACAAATATGTGACCATAGTCACAATAAGAAACCATCACAACATGATATTTAAAGCCTTATAACATCATTTACATCCCCAATGTGGGATTAAACCCATTCAATTTAAACTAAGCATGTTATATTAGAAAAAGGAAAGTGGTTGCAGAATAACATATGCAAGATGAGTTGCTTTACAACTCATGTCTTGAGCGCAAGTACAAGGCATAGATATTTTTAGCATCTAAACATGTTTTAGTGGATAAGCATTAGTTAGGTTTTAAATGGTTACTACACAAATCATGGCCAATCTTCAAGGCTCCAACTATCCAAGGTAAAAGTGAGGAGTATGTGGCCCAAGCCACATGGAGCGCTAGGAGATTGACACATGGGAATGTTTTATAACTTAAGTCTAAAGTTTATACAATGCTATGAAAAGTGTATAGGTTTAACAAAACATGTTTATATAATTTAAAACTAATGCTAATAGGAGGGGGGTTATGGGTTATACATAGGTTTAGGATTTAAACAATTTATTATACTTCCAAAAAAATACCCCCTTCTAAGGGTCCTCATCCGATCCAATCAAAAATTCGATGTGTTATTTTTGTGGAAGTTATCTCCATCTTGATGTGCCTTCCACTTTACCCTCGGATAACCACCACCAATCTTTAAGGCTCCAACTATCCAAAGTAAAAAGTGAGGAGTATGTGGCCCAAGCCCGGGTGGAGCACTAGGAGATTGACATATAGGGAGGATTTATAACTTAAGTCTAAAGTTTATACAATGCTATGTAAAATGTATAGGTTAAAGAATATATGTTTAACAAAACCAGTTTATATGATTTAAAACTTATGCAAATAAGAGGGGGTTATGGGTTAGACATAGGTTTAAGATTAAATAATTTATTATACTTCCACAAAAATATCCCATTCTAAGGGTTGGAGGATCACTAAAGAAGGACTCTTAGTTGATATTATCGTAAAGAAATATCTAAGGAATATAGGCAGAATGGAAACCTTTTTATGTAAAATGATCTTCCTAATGGTTCCACATTTTGGAGGTCCTTTGTGGCTTCTAAGGATATTTTGAGTAAGGGTATTAAATGGAACATTGGGAAAGGAAATAGAATCTTCTTTTGGTAAGATTGTTGGATTGAAGATAAACCTCTTGATATGGAGGAACCTTGGAAGACTATTTCTCAGTATTTTGAGGAAACCGCTAAAATTTGGATCCATGACTATTGGATTGATAGTAATGAGGGGCCTAAATGGGTTGTTATTGATCCTCCACCCAACTATAATGGGTACTTATAGCCTTTCACAAACCTAAACTCTAAACTCAAGAATTTCCACATTCCTAGGTTTCAATCTCAAGAGGATTCTATCATTTGGAAGGAAGAGGGGTTTGGACACTTTACAGTTAAATCTGCCTATCTTCTACACTTTAAATATTTTTTTTAAAGGAGTGCTAGAATTTGCTTTGGGTGAAGGAACTTATACCTCCTAAGGTTAACATCTTCTCTTTGGTTAGTTGTTTAGAATAAGATCCTTATATTAGATAATATGAGGAAGCGTTGCATGATTATACCTAGTAGATGTCCTTTATGTGGAATGCAGGAGGAAAGTGTTAACCATATTTTTATATTTTTCCCTTTTCTCAGGTAGTTTTTTCTTCTGTGATGGAAATGTTCAATGTTCAGTGGTTACAAACTAATTCCATGGAAGAATTTTGCTTGTAATGGGATTTTCCTTTTAGGTATCCTATCCTAGTTGCTCCCTGGAGGATGGCCCTTCCCCACTTCCTTTGGAGTATTTGGAAAGAAAAGAATGTTCATATTTTCAGGGATTAGAAAGCTAATATCAAAAGGTTTAGTGCTCATTTGTGCTCTTCCATCAAGGAAAATATCGACGTGCTCAAGGGAAATATCAAAGCCCCATGTCCTAGGGTGAGGCGAGATGTTCTTAAATAGTTCACCTTTAGTCCCCCTCCGATAAATTTCATCAACATGCGATTAAATGGTCTAGATCAGGAGGAGAACTACCTTAAACCGAAATTTGATGGAGTTTTGAAGGGAAACCCCGATCAGTGGGGAGGGGGATTATTAGAAATCATAAGGGAGATTGGATATTCATTTATGTTAGGCCTTTGGGTTTTCATGTTGAAGTTAGAGATTTGTTGTGGGCTAGGGAGAAGGGTGTTAGGTATACTCAAATTGAAGGTGATTCATTTATAATAGTGAATGCCCTTAAAAGGAACCTCACAAGAAGCTGGACACTTGACAACATTCTACATAATGTTAGGGAACATCTTAAAGCATTTGATGATTATAATATCACACATACTCCCTGTGATGGAAATAAATGTTGACGGTTGGACTAATCTAGGGGTTTCCTGTAATGATTTAAAAGTTTGGGTTAAGGGCGATGAAGTCCCCTTCCCAATTAATAATCTTATTAACCATGACAAGTCATAATTTTGTTTCATTTGTCACACGAGGGATATCATTTTTAGTGCTTGTCAAGGCATGGAGCTTAAGTGCCATGAAATCATTTCGGGCCTTTTCGATTGTCTTTCATTTGGGTGATTTTTCATGGCAAACAGAGAAGCCATGGTTGGTGGTAAAGTTCGTGTTGAACTATCTAGCCATATGGCCATTGTTAATAATCCTTTTCTTTGGCACATCCTCATAATTGGTGGTTTTAGGGAGTACATTTTAAAGCTTAAAGGTCATGATCCCTCTCTCACCATGGAATTTGGCAAGGCTTGGGATAAAGGAAGGATTGTGGTGTCGGGGATGGATTTGGAAGTCTTAGAGCAGTTTATTGCTCAAAGCCATGGGCATGGACACAAAAGGATTAAAGATTTTCAAGGACTGAAATCAAGGGATCATGAATTCCATACTTTCTTTAAAGGTAGGAAAAATTCTATTTCCTTATTGATGGCATTGCGAGGTCCCGTATTCCCGTTGTTTGGAAATATGTGTGTTATCATATCATGCGTTATATCACTCTTGAAGGAAAGTTTCAAAAGATATACACGCATCATCTATCCATGTTAAATATGTTTAGGCATCATGTTATGATGAGCATTCCTTTCTTCTTGTATATGTCGCTCTTTGCCTTTGTAAAGGATTTTCAGAATGGGAAGTTGGATTCTCCCATTCATGAAGGGCTTATTCTCCTACTTTACCATAATGGAAAACCCATTATGCCTAAGGAGTTTGCTTCTATGGGGAATGAGTTGAAGGAGGACATAACCCTGGATGAGTGTTTGGCTAAGATGCAATGGGTAAGGAACCCCAAAATTGGGTTGAGGGGAGGAGAACTCGTTGACTAAGGTTTTTAAGACGGTGGAAACGAAGGCCCCTCTAAGGGGAAAGTAAAATTTTAGGAGGAAAGGGAGTAGAATTTTGAGAAACTAAAAAAGTAGAATTCCACAACCTGGAAATGATTGTGCAAATAATGGAAGAAGCTAGCTCATATATGAGGGATAATATGATTGATTGCATCGGTGCTTCCAAAAATATATGCATTTCTCATAAAATGATGAGAGGAGAGGTTACGAAGTTGGAGAATTTGGTCAAGGAAATGCAAAAGAGATTGGACACTGTGGAATCAAGTTTGAAGAAGAGAAAATTCCAACTTAGCCTGAGCAATTCCGATGATGATGAAGGCGGGATGACGACTCAAAAGGATTTGGCTCAAGATCATCAGCATGAGGATTTCACTAGTACCTTTGGCGGCCCCCAAAGTGTCAAAAGAAGAATTAGTTTATCTATTTGTTTGTTAGGTCTTTTTGTTGACTATATGTGAACTATGTTTGCTGGACTACGCAAACTATTAGTTTTTATTTTCTTTGGTTGTTGGTTTTGTGGACTTGTTTCCTCTCAAGTTAAGCTTGTTTAAATCTTTTTTAGTCCACTCTCACTTTCTGTTTCTATATGGGTGCTATCACGATGTATATTTTCTTGTAAGGACTTTGGGAGCCGATCCCTATTTATTACCTTATCTAATAAAAATTTGGGCCATTCAAATAATTTGATGTGTTATTTTTGTGGAGGTTGTCTCCATCGTGGGAGACCTTCTACCTTACCCTCGGATATTAATTTTTCCTACAGATTATAACATAGGAAACAAATATTTAAATCTTGTAAAATATTCAAACAAATAAAATTTACTTGCATATGAAGAGTGGGCCTAGAGAAGAATTCCAACACCGGTATAACCTTTTCCAAGTTATTTTCCACACAAGAGAAAAAATGTTTGAGAGATGATTTATTTGAGAGGGAGACCCATGAAATGGAGGGGGTTTATTTATTTCTACCAACTATAACCACCTAACCAATCGTTATATTTTTGGTTAATTTAATTTACGCTTTGATACCATGCAAGGTCGAACACATAAATTAAATAAATAAAACGTTATAAGAATTAATTAAATACACCACATTTAACCTATATTGCAATGAAATTAAATAACACATGAGATAATATTTTTATGTGGAAAACCCGAATGGGAAAAACCACGGTGAAACTTCTCAGTAAGATTTCCATCTACGTGAGAAATAATTACAATCCAGTTAAAACACTCCATTCATCTCACTCCTCTCCACCTCGGTCATTCACCACACAAATTCCATACCATTTTATTTACTCGAGCCCACAGGTAAAATATAACTAATTTGATCGGGTGTGACTTCTCACGAAGCACCCCAAATATTTAATAATTGATTTATAAAAACCAATAAGACCATAAACAAATATTTTATATTAAATAAATTAAAGTATATAATATTATAATTTATTTAATATAAAACTATAGTTTATATACCTAGAACACTTAGTATTAAATATTCTAACATATTATGCCAAGATGGACTCCTTTCTTCTTGCTTCCGGGTTCACTAGGTGTCACTCTAACCCAAATGTTTACATTTTGTGGTAAGATGAGTCCATGTTTATCTTAGTTTTATATGTCGATGACTTGTTGATTATGGGTAGCTCTTTTTCGATCATTGATTATGTCAAGACTGCCTTAGCCAACAAGTTCTCCATGACCGACTTGGGTTTGCTTCACTACTTCCTTGGGATTTAGATCACTCAATATGACTCGGGGATCATCATTTCTCAACCCAAGTATGCCCTTGATTTTCTTGTTAGGTTTAACATGGTTAATTGTAAGTCATCTCCCACTCCCTTCCTTTATGGATTCAAGTTAGTTGATGATTTCTCCACTCCCTTAGTTGATGGTACCCTTTATTGCTAGTTGGTTGGGATCTTGATCTACTTAACCCATACTAGACCGATTTATCATTCGTTGTTGGCATTGTATCTAGATTTATGTAGGAACCTCATGAGATGCATTGAAAAATAGTGAAGCAAATTCTTCATTATGTTAAATGCACCTACATTGATGATATACACTACTGGGGGACAAAGATTGACTTGGTTGAAAACTCGGATGTTGATTAGGCTAGTGATCTTGATCATCAAAAATATACCTCTAGATACATTTTTTCTCTTGGTTCAAGTCTTGTTAGTTGGTCAAGAAAGAAGCAAAACATGATTGTTATATCTTCTACGGATGAAAAATACATGGGAGGAGTCAACGCGTTGCCATCGAAGCTATTTGATTACATGGGATTTTGACAGAGTTTGGTATTTAATTTAGGTTGCCTACCATAATCTATTGCGACAACCTTAGCACTATCTCCATATGCAAATATCGGGCTCAACATCAACAAACAAAACACATTGAGATCCACATGTACTTCATTAGGGATTTGATCCTTGGAGACATCATTGATTTGTAGTAATGTCATATATCGATCAAATTGTAAACATATTTACCAAACCCTTTACTAAATTCAAGTTTCTTCACTTGCGCTCTCTTCTTGGGGTGAGTTCACTACTGCAACACATCTACTTCAGGATTTCTAGTCCTCTTTTCCTCCTCTTCTTCTAGAAATATTGTAGTTTGGATATAGGTACCTCATCAAGACTAGTTTTTGGGACCCATATGATGCATCTTTCTTAGTTTATTTAGGTGAGTCTTCTATCTCTTGGAAGTGGACATTTTTCCCATTGGGTTTTCTTCCATTATCGGGGATATTTATTTTACATGGGTATCTCATCGTGCATAGCTACGAGACCCATATATCTTTTGTCTTGCTTTACCTCATCCCAAGCTTTCTTGAAGGGGGTGTTGGTGTGAGGGGGTATTATTTACCTTTTATTTATTAGGTTAATTACCCTCACCCATGGCGAGTCATCTCACTTAGGTGAGTCATAGGTCTTAGACGATTCATTAGGGAGTTGTATGATGAATGACTAATTCTTTCATATGTGTTATAGTGTCATTGTCATATAGGAGTTACATGTCATTCTTGTATCAGAACCCCCTCACCTATTTTTGGGGTATGAAAAGTCCATGCATGGGAATTACATAACACTACTTTTATGTGGCTTTCATTTTTGATCTATGAGCATGAGTAGACCTTTTTTTATACAAAATTTCTTTGAGATTTTTTCCTCGCTAATTACTTGGAGTTCATCATGTTTTCATTTAGAGTGAAACTCCATCGATGTGCACTCATTATGGATGATATTCATGCCCTCTTCAATATATTATTAGTGAATGCCAACATGATAAGGAAAAAATGAGATCGACACATGAAAATTATGAGTTTTAAGATTGGGGAAATGATATCTCGTATAATTAAAAAAACATATAAAAAGATATTGAAGAAAATAGATAATTAAAATTTGCAAAGTTTGAATTATTAAATGTGTTTTACTAGGGTTGAGAAAATGTGAGGGAAGTTACATATGCATTAAAGACATCCCAATCAAGGGAATGATACTTAATATGTTTCATGTGTCGTGTCCGAAGAAGAATATAAGGATGTATATGGTTCCTTAGATAGATCTATTGATGACCGATGAAGTATGAAAGATTGTGTTGTAACCACAATACATTATTGGGGGAGAAATTTAGGAATCTTAAGAATATGATTGTGTGAATGATAAAGATGAAGTGGAAAGGGTTACCCATATAAGATGGAACTTTAGAAATAGAGGAATTTGTTTGCATAAGTATTTAGACCTAAAAGAATGCAACTAAAGACATATATAAATTTTTTTTTAAACCAAAATTTTGGATTTGTAATAACATGTGCAAAATAAAAAGGAGGAGGAAGAAAATATTAAAATAAAAAACTTCCCAACATATTAAAAATTAGGCAATTTCAATGCAAGGGTGAAAGAATGTTAGAAAATGTGCCTAAAATGCTAGGGAATCCTAAGAGTAAAAAAGCAAAATAATCCCTCATTCTAATTCATGTGTTATTTTAGGTAGTGGTGTTTGGTGAGATGGTCATAAGTAGGGGTCTTGAGTTCCATTATCATAATGTAACATTTTGGAGTTTGAATAACTTTAATGTCAAATCTATTTTAATGGTAGTAGGGCATGTGTGTACCCGAACACAACATATATTTGTTTCTTTAGTTATTATTTTTATTTTTATCATGTCATGTTGGGTGTTAAGATTTAGTGAATGGTTAATCCATCGGTAGTTGTTTATGCATAATTTAGGGTTTCTATAATTTGAATATTAAAGGGAAAACCCTAATGAATGTAGTATATTATCTAGAATATTAAGACACAATGCAAGAGGTTACCCGTTATGCGAGATATTTTTGTCACATTCATATTTGTATGTGCAATCCATCCTTAGAGAAACATGTGCTCTCATATCCATTATTTTGCATTTCTTTTTTCATTTGGTATTTAGAATGAACCACTTTTTTATGAGTTTTGAAATTATATACCTTTTCACAATTGTTATATCTAATAAATATACACTTGGAAGATTTATCATCCACCTTGGTCCTATTTTTTATTTCAAAATATGCATACAAACATCACAATAAAAGACCTTAGATGTCAAATGGATTGATAAGGGATGATGTGTGTGATCTATTTATTGAATAATAAGAAGGTTTTACTTCTACCCAAAATTTGACATCCAAGTATGCACCACTAAGCATACTTTTGTCCTTTATCCATCAAATTCATATTCATTATTTTTCAACTCCACTTTGATGCTTTGTTATGAATTTATATCACTCGTCTCTATTTCACACTATTAAAAAAATTCTTGAATGCATTTGAGCAATACTCCTCATCATTATCATTTCTAAAAACCTTTAGCTTCTTCCTTGTTTGATTTTCCACAAAATCCTTGAATTAATTTAACTTATTGAAAATGTCATTTTTATTTTGAATGAAAACAACCATAGCTTCCTTGATAAATCATCTATAAAATTAACATAGTACAAATATTTCCCTAGTGATTGAACCTTCACACTACATATTAAATCAAAAATCATTTTTCCTCTTGTAGAAATGTATAGAAAAATTACTAAAATTTTCATGTTAGAAACATGGTGCTCACCAAAATCAAATCATAAAGGGGAATACAAAATTTCCCTCAACCATACCTTTATTTTTGAACTCTCAAATATATTTCTCTCTAATATGTCCCATCATATTATGATATAATATTTTATTGTCTACAAGTAGTGCATGTTCGATTTGAAATAATTTAACCTTAGAAATAACAGATAAATATTACACCCACCACTTATAGTTCTTTCCCAAAGCTTGAAAAAATTCTTTCATTGAATCATCTTCCCAATACCATTCCTACACAAACCAGCTTGCAACTATCCTCACTAAATATTACATGCACACCCTCATTATTCATCTTTTTATGGAAACTATGTTTCTCACCAAACCTAAATGTGAAGAACATTGGGGAGGGTCTTAACCCTTTCATCTCTTAGCATCAAAGTTAACCTTCCTTGAATTATGATGTTATATGTTGATTTTTTTCCTAGGAATACATCACCTCCATTGATATTTTCATATTCATTGGACCAATCTCTATGGGGAATCGTATGAAAAGAATCACCCGAGTAAGTCATCCATGCATCATCACATGCATGTGATCTTAAATCTACCAAGAATAAATCCCTCAAGTCTTCCCTAAAAGGCTTCGTATTTTTAGATGTGGCATAGTCTTATGACTTACCATGTTTACCCTTGTTAGATCTGTATCCCTTCTTAAAATGCCTCGTTTTACCATAGTTCTAGCATTTCCTTTTTTGTTATAGTATTATATTTCTTGTTAGACTTTGATTGCCCTAACTGATTTTTTATTCACTCTCGTGAATGGCATCTTACATAAAAAGAATCCTTCATTTGATAATCCTTAATATATATTTCCTCATTTACTCTTATAATAATGGTATCAATATACTCTCAGATTTTAATCTATATGTAGTATGTCTAGTAATTTCTATAACCTGAATTATCCCAAGAGTTGGGTAAAGAAAAAGTATGGTAATACAATTTTCTTCTTCACCCATTTTAATTTCAATGGAAAGTGAAAAACTTAACATTATATTAAAGGAGTTTAGGTATTCACCCACATAGTCACCATCATTTATCCTCAACGAATATAAAAAATTTGGACAAAAACTTTATTTACTAGAGAATTTTTACCACACACCATCCTTAACTTATCCAATAATTCCTTAGCTACGACTTCTATTGATACATTATGAAAGACTTAATCTAAAAATCACAATTTGATTGAACTTTTGTCCTTGTTATCAATCATTTCTAAATTCTTCATCCTTCATACATGCAAGTTTTACTCCTAATATAAAAACCACCGATATATGTCTATAAGGAGATCTCCCATATTTAAAATGTTTTGCACTTAATTTATCGATCACTATCTTTGTGCTTCTCATCATTTTCCTTTACACACAACTCCCACTTACAAAAACATTTATCATAGGGAATAAATCTCCCACTCTTCAAATAAATCTAAAACCTACATTTGATGCCAAATGAAGATAAATGACATAATAAACTTATAGATCGAAGAAATACTAACATGATGTTATGTTACAAATAAAATATTAAAATTTACATATGCACAATATTAAACAATAAAAATATTTCCTATGGGAAAACCCTTTTGAAAAAATAAAAACACAATAATTCTCTTCAAGTTATTGCATTAACTCTGCCATTTACAAGATAATAATATACTTAAAAGATATGTTTTATCCTATTGCATGTGTGAGTATATGTAGGAGCATCAATGGGTATTTACTTAAGTGGTATTACAATATAATAGGTACCAAAACCAAGGGCCAAAAATACCACCCATAAATGATTCCCATAAAACCATGTAATTTTATGGGCATAAAAACATTAGAAGATCAAAATGTGTGCATGTTCTCCATAAATGTTTTCTTAAAAGCCAACTCCTAAAACCCGAGTTGGGTGTTTATGGTTCCCCAAACTTCCTAGTTGGGATAATACCATGAGCCCCACTAAGTGTGATAAACTACAAATCATGTCCAGATATATAGACTATAAAAAGGATAACCCATGAAATGAAAAATATACAACACATTCCAACGTTGATTTAAGCATGTTGGTCGTAAGGAGCTTTGTCTCATATTTCTTCAATGTATGGAAAAATTCATCAAACTATTTTTAACTATTGAAACATTAATTTTTTTAGGATTGTTTGAAGCAAGATTTGAATGGAATTTAATTTTAATTCATCATCATCAATATGATGTGACTATTGAGAAATCTGAATTTTGAATTTGAGCACTAGTCACCAATACGCTCATTAAGACCTTGCTAAAATTGCGTGAATAATTTATCAAAAGAGACATTCTAATACTAATGGAAAATGAGTTAATAAGCTATCAATCAAATGATTGAAAACATGTAAAATTTCCAATGGCAAGGTGTAAAACCAATGTAAGGCATAGTCCATGACACTTTGTGGAAAGAGGATGGTTGGCAATTTATTGTCACTTGCATAATCTAGACATACAACATACAAAGCATTGATTTGTGCAACATACCAAATATTGATTTGTTGTTTTGGATTACCATTTCAATCATATAATATAATCCTAGTTGTAATAACACATGTGGGTAAAGGGTAATAAGGAATCTAAGGGCCTAATGGAATATATAACATGTCAAGAGAGATCATCATATGAATTTCCTTATAGGATTTTTGTTGTAATTGTGAGAGTTGGGATTCCATATCTTGAATTTTTGTTAGAATTTATCTTGAGTAGGATTTGTAGCAACATGTATAGTAGTGCACACTTTATAATTTTGGAGAAGGTCATGTAATAAATATGTAGCATTATGAGTGAGTCTATGAGGCATAAAAGATGTATGCTATGTATGAATTTTAGTAGTAATCTAAGGAGCAATGTGCGATGTCACCATGGTAGAAATACTAGGTATAAACATCACTTGGTAATCCATAGACCTAAAGAAACATGCTCAAAATCAATAGTAACATTAGTTTGAACACCCAACTAAAAATGCAAGTCTCTAGAAGGTAGCTTTGAAACACTCAAAGGTTCATTGTATACATCCTCAAGTATGGATTCCTTAGCTAGCCTACTCTATTCTTCCCTAACCAAATAAATCATTTTTTAATCTCATTAGATATGGGGTACTTGGGTAACATTTTATTTTGCATTCCTTTTAACACAAGTAATATGCCATTATTTTGTCAAGATTTAACTTGATAAATTGTTTGAATTCACATAATATACATCGAACATTACTATTACAAATAACCCTATCATGTGTTAAAGGACATGCTAACATTTTATGATATAAGCGAGAGATGGAACATGAAATAATTGATAAATAGTTATGTGAAAACCATGTCTTCAATGTATGCCAAATATGAATCACATTTTTCCATAATAAAAGAGACACAAGAATATATATATATATATATATATATATATATATATATATATATATATATATATATATATATATAATGTACAAGAAAGAGTGAGCATCAATAGCCACTATTATGTAGATCTATCCTTTTAATTGGAATAGGACACAAAGATGAAAACAATTCAAAAGCTATGGCAAATGATATAAATAAGAGATTAGTCTAAAATCATGTCCTAAAAGGGGATATATGAAACCCTAAGGTTGATATTCAATCCAACAAATAGGTTCAATAAAAAAACTATTTAGGGTTTTAGTTTCTAATTAATTAAAATTAGAGGGTATTTCATAATTAGATAAAGGAAAGTAATAATCATATCTAAAACATACAAGATATGGGCATTTTAGTTGATTAGATTTCAAAAGCAAAATATGTTAGCTTGGGAAAGGACATATCCATCCATATTATATTGATGAATGACTATGTTGATGACTTAGAATCAAGGGATGTGATTAGAATAAACCTTGAAATTTTAATCATTTGAAACTTTTTCTAGGGTAGGTTTGACCAAGGAGACACGTTTGGCCATTGAACCTCTCTTATGACACTAAAATTCACCTTTTCTAACTATGTAAACTCTAAATTCCATATGTGCATTCACCTATCTCCACTCTTTGGGAATCTCGTTGAAATTTTTGTGACATGATGTGATACACTAGGCTTGTCTTCTCCTTGTCTATAACCCTAATGACACCTCGGAGAGACAAGGAAAGATAAGTCTTACACTAAATCTAAACTAATATCTAATTCCCAATTTATTGAAATCACTTCATTACATATCAAAAAAATTAGGGCTTGTGTATTTATTCCCATGTGAGTGAATTGTACGTGCTTTAGTATTTATACTATATACTTAATCAATGTAATTATTCTCAATAAAATGCAACTAATAACAACATGTAGCTTCATACCTATGTGTGCTTCATATTATAAATCATCGCATGAGCTACTCTTGGAAGATTTAAGATGTGTATAGCCTTTGTAGTAGTGATGACCAAGGTGTAGGATGTCCTTTGCATGTGAAGATTTAGGATACAATTTATTCTAAGACATTGTTACATATGGGATTCTTTGTTGAATTTCTTATGCAAACCGACATGAAAGTCACACCTGCTTGAGCCCTAATAGAAGTTCCCAAACTAAAAAGACGGTCATTAGAATGGAGAGAGACAAGTTTAGGCATAGAGATAAATTTGACCACCAAACTTGTCTTGTTCTTCCAAACCCGTTTATAAATAAAAAACAATTTAGGAGGAATGAAGAGGGGTTTGTGATGTGGATCCAGTTGCAAGAGGTTGAAATGCCTCTAAAACACACACACATGATTTAACAAATCTTTAAAACCTTCAAAATAGTTTTCTTCTCATTCCTGAATCCACACTAATATTTTACAACATTGCAATCTTCCTTTTATTATCCACTATCTCTAAAAACCTAAAATTCCACAAAACCCTAAAATGCCACGAAACCTAAAACACCAAAAAATTACCTACTAGTAAAACACCTTGAATGGGTCCCAAATTTTGTGTACTAAATATGCCTTTGTAAATTAAAGTGTATGCCAAATCTTGACTTATTACATAAAACATAGCAAAAGATATTAAAACTCAAGTTCTAAACAAACCTAGAAACATTCGAGAGCGATTTGAGACCCTTTAGGCGAAGGAATTTGGTGCTGAAAATATGTCAAAAATTTACCCAATCTTTATGAAAAGTTGGTCATGGCATATTACTAATTAAGATCTAACACGTTGAAAAATTTCAAGACGATCCAACGGTTGGATCAAAAGTTATGGCCTTTTAAGCAAAAACACATAAGTGTGTCCCACTTTTTGCATTTTTGTACCTCTAAACACATGAATTTTGACATCACTAAAATTGTAGAGGTAATTGCCACAAAACTACATAGAATTGGAAAATGTTGTAAACTAATGAAATGTTGCATTTTGAATGTATAATGTATGTGGATTTTGTTTTTGATTTTTTTTTTTTTAGTTATTTATTTCAAAGGTTGTTTCTTATTTTATAGTAGAGCTACATTGTGCCAACATCTTGTAATGTAGTCAAAACATATTTGTTTTCTACAAAATTTTAGATATATATTCTAGACTTAATTATCTATTAGATGAATATTTTTTTGGATTTTTTAGATATATATTTAATTTTTATTAAATTTTTAGTGAATATATTATTCGATTTAGATATGTATAGATGTTTATGGTGATATATCTCTTTATTTATTTCAAAATTGATTTTTTTCATGAGCGTAATGATAACATTAAAATTTAGTAAAATATATTTTTCAAATTTTTTGGAAATGATTTACTATTTTTCATAGTGTCTCAAATGGGACGTATCGAATTTCCTAAAATACCATAGTTTAGAAATAATTTTTAAAAAATAGAAAAACCCATTTTAAAAATTCAAAAATTATATTTTTGGAAAGATCGTAAAAAATGAATTTATGTGTAAATTTTCATAATTTAATTCACTATTTAGACCTAAACATGTGGCATCTAAAGTGGCATATTTTGGCCTATAATTGCTCTCTCCAAATGGATTAAGGGAAAAATAGGCCACATAGGTGCCACCTAGGCTCCACATAAGGGGGTTCGCTCGAACCCCCCTTAAGCCTAATTCCATTGGTTCACTTTTCGAAAAGTGTGGAAGGTAAAATATGCCTAAGGTGGTTTGGGTGAAGGGGGTTCGAGCGAACCCTTTTTTTATGACATGACACAATGTTTAAGGGGGTTCATATGAAGGGGGTGTTCGCCCAAACAACCCTCAAACTATTGATGTGAAATTTCGTGGGTCACATATTTGGCCCACCAAGTGGGACACACTATTGTGCATCCCGCATCAATTTGTTTATGTGCACTAGGAGTCTTACGAAACTGGAATTGATCCTAAGAGTGTGAACTTGGTAGATTTAGGTGACAAAGAAGACACAATATTAATCAATAGGTGTAAAGTGTGTCAAAAAAATTCAAATGTATTACTGGGGAAATGCCATAAAAGATGCTAAAGCGATGTTTTTACATGCCTTGTATTGAAATTAGTTTACTACATGTCAAACTTTATTTCCCAACAATGTAGATCCTGTTCAAAATTGCCACCCCTTTTTTTTACATAGAAGGTTCAAATTCCATCCATCTTTGTATCTCCCTTAATGCTATGAAACATTGAACATGTTGAAGCCAAAGGAGGTATTTTATTTGAGCATTTCATATTTCAACATTTATTATTATCTTTCGATTACCTATGTTTGTGTAGAAACAACGAGTGGTTTTGTAGGCTCCAAAACATGATGGCTCCACCAATTGAGAGATTCATATGTAAAGCTATATCGAGGGCACTTAGGGTGATCTCGACGTCGATTACAAATCATATTGAAATTTATTGGCAAGGTGTCTTACAAGTTTAGTAGCACATTTTGAGTTTGAATTAAAACTAAAAGTCTTTAAGAATATCACATTCAAAATATACCTTTATATGCATTTATTTTACTAATAAATTTCAATATTCATTATATATTATATATAGAATTTGTTGATGTATGATAAAAAAATTGATTTAAAGTTTATTTTTTCACAAATGTTAATTGGTTAAGGAGTTCATTTGGTTCATTCTATAAAGTTGTTTGGTTCACATAGAACCCATCAAATATCAATTTTTGCCAAATGCAAAGGTCCCTTATGCCCCGAGTCAAGCAATTGAAAATAAATCCCTCTCAATTCAATCCCTATTTACCATTAACGAACTCAACCTCGTTAAGTTTTTAAAAGACAAAACAATCCCAAAGAGTACAGGTATTTTTATGATCCTCCACACTAATTATGTGAAAAACAAAATAAACAAATCCCCAAGTAAGAGTGTTCATTTATCGGGCCACGTCAGCACAATGTCTAAATCTCCTTTTCTCCAATCACAAGAAACTGATTGGCCAAAAGCACAGATTGCCTCATCTTATCTTTTTTTTTTTTTTATCAAACTCCCCATATCCACTCATCTTGGGCATTTCCTCTATACTACCACCACCTGCAACATCTCCATTGAAATCCCATTGCATTTCTCTCACTTCAGATCCCACTCTGGTCTTGGAAAATTTCTCAATAAAATGGCCTGTGCAACAGCATCCCTCTCCCTGACACTGCCCATCAGAGCCCACCATGCCAAACTTGCACAGGCTCCTTCCTTCTCAACACCCACTAAGTTATCTAAACTCATGGTCTCAAAAAGAGCAGTCTCATAGTTAATGCATCATCATCATCAGCAGCAACACCAGAGGGAAAGAAGAAGAAGAAGGAAGAGGAGGTTTTTTCTGTTGCAGGTTTGACAGCTTTGGCTCTGACAGCAGCAACAGTGATTCCAGAAATGGCAGAAGCAGCAGGACCTGGTGTGTCTCCATCTCTCAAAAACTTTTTGCTGAGTATAGTAGCTGGAGGTGTGGTCATAGCTGCCATTAGTATTGCTGTTATTGGAGTCTCCAACTTTGATCCTGTTAAGAGGAGTTAGTTACATATGGGACTCTGTAAATTGCTTTTTAAAACTATAGCTGTAAATTCAGTTTACGTGTCTGTGGATTCTGTGAACGCAGAGTTATCAGTGTTGTCCTTGATTTCCTTTGTTTAAGCTAATTTTCAATACAGTTTTTTTCCCCAACTGGTTAATTGTTCTGAATAATATTAGCAAGTTTTTGCAATAAATTTAGTTGATTTGTCACAATATACTTAGTAAATTCTATGATTACCATGAGATTTAGAAAAACAGTCGTACACTTAAATTTGCCATAATATTCATTTTGGTAAACCAATAATTGCATTTCATGCATTTTAGAGGCAGGTTTGATTTGAGGTATTAGAAGTTAGTAGATATGGACTATTATTTTTGAAAACATTTTAAAATAAAATAATTAATACTATTAATCAATCAGAATCAATACTAATTTTCTTTTAAGGAGGTTTTTATATATAAACAATTGTTATTTTTAAAATTGAAAGATGAGCATTCTAGCGTGATTGCCATATATATTTAAGATTTGAAAACACCAAGAACTAATCCTTGATTAGGGAACTAATTATTTACCGGGACAAATTTGATTCACTTTCTTTTCATTCTAAAATTTGATTCTTTATAAAAAGATTAGAGTTTAATTAGCCAGGAGATTATAGTTTAAATAGCTTAATTAAGGAGGAGATTATAGTTTAAATAGGGAAGATGATGGTTCACAAGTTTCATGTTAGATAAGATAAGATACAAATATTAATGTTCACGATAGGTCAAATTTGATTTATGAGATTGGAAAAATACAATATAGAACAAGGTGAATGCAAGAGACAATTTTCTAGGTGCAGAATATTGTGGAAGAAGACCTCAACACAATTAATAAAACATCAAAGTTAGTTAAATGGTCCCATCATTTCCAACACGGGTTGAGGGCCACCAAAGTTCCTCAAAGGGTTAATAATTTCTCTTTTTGGCCTACTATCATTCGAGAAATTATTTTTACATGCAAAGAATTTATATGGTCAAAGAGGCTATTAAACATTGCTTTTAAATAAATATTATTAACTTTGGAAAATTTCTTCTAATTAAGTTTTTAAGATCAATTAATGGAAAAGAATTTTAGGAATATGAATATCAAAATAACAGCCATTTGATATTTATTTTGGATTTGATATGTAATATTGTTTATTTTGGATTTGATCAATAATTAACATTGACATTCAACTGCATGTACGAAATTCAGAAATTTGGATTATTTTCCTTATGTATTGTTTGTAAGTTCCGTGCTATTGAAACAACACCTAAAATTTAGGGACGTAATGCTTCCTATCTCTCATGGTTTTCATCTATGCCATAAAATTCATTATCCAACATTCATATGCTATATACATTTCATATCATGCTTCACATTTTAACCATGCTACCACCCATTACATGATTGTGATTCACATTTGTAAAACAATAGTGAAAAATGAAAGCGATGTTCTTTAACTTTATGAGTGAATCAATTCAATTTTTTTATGTTGTTATGAACAAGTTAAAACACAACAACAAAGAGAGACATTCACAAGAAATTATCTTGGAGAAACCCAATGTACACAAACTTCTAGAGTGAAGCCATGCTTCCTCATCTCCATTCTCTTCTTTGTAGTATCAAGGCTATTGACATTAATTAAAGCCATCGACACTTTCAATACTCTCTGCAATCTATTGTGGATAACTTGCTTCCTTAGCAAATTTGACTACTTCCCTCATCTACCTCATTTGTGTAGCCTTCTTCATTCGGTCTTAAAACATGCAAATGCACAACCGAGATAAATTTACTTCAATCCACTTTGCATTCCCTAGACCCAATTGCATTTCAATGCAAACAACTACCCTCCTCAAACCTCCAAGGGTTCATTTATATAGTTACAACATTCCCTAGGCTTAAATGAAGCCCAAAATTCAAGAAAGCGAAGAAGAACCACCTCTCTATCCTTTAATTCTCACGTGGATTGCATTTGAGAAAAACTGCCACTTTATATAGTACAAAAGTTTTGAAACTATTGATTGGTATGGATTGATTATTGCAAAACTACCACTTATCATAATCGATGTTTCACAACCCTAAAAAAATCCTTAACTTCATGAGGTCATAATTTTTGCATACAAATGGAATCGAGTGCCATTTTTTGAAATACATATTTTTTTAAGAGGAACCTAACTAGGTAATCAAAAAATAATTTTTGATGAAAACCATATGTTGTTTTAGCTTCTACACTAAAACTTATCTATTGCTGTGAATACTTCTTGAAACTTACTAACATTTAGTTATCTTAGCCAAATGAATTTGATAATGTACATAATCTAGTTTTAGATCAAATTTCCCCAATTTGAAGGCTTTTGGTTCCACAAAAACTCCATACTAAAAAGATAAGAATTTACCTTCTATCTTCTCAAATTCGGGAAACATGTTCTTCATCATCCTCTTGGATTGTACTTTGTCCATCTATCTTAGAGTTTATTTTACCAATTTGCATCTTGTAAAACTAGATTAGTTAAGAGTACATGAATCCTTCAAATATTTTCCAACCGACCCTCTTTTATTATGTGATATCTTGGTATTTTTGTTGTCTTACTCTTTGTAATCTTGGTACCTTACCTCTTTCTCTTGGCTATTCCTCTTAATCCCTATATTGCAATACACATGCTAGTAGGCGAGGGTGAATTCCTCCCTTTGGAGAATTTTATGTTGCATCCTTTTTTTTGTTCACATTCTTTCAAGAAGTGAAGAAAATATGTTTCATCATGTAATTGACATTATAACAAATCACCAATTTTCCATATTATCCTTATCTTGGGTGTTACAAAACAATGATCAAGCATTAACAACAAATGCAATATATATGGATGGAAAACACAATTCCAATTACTGAGCTACCCCCATTTTATAACTTCAACATTTTCATAAACAAACCCGCTATACATTGAATAATTTTTTTCAATGAAGGAACATGATTGCCAAAATACACATCCATCAAAACCAATAGTCTTCTTATGGAGTGCTACTTACCACATATGCAATTCTCACAAGTGGAATGACACGATGTCGGGTCACTTCTTTTCCTTTCATGGAAGAAAACTTGGACTTGTGAGCATGCTTCTATTCTATGAACTAGTGTCATTCTAAAACATGTTTTAAGAACCTAATCCATGTACATACAACAATTCAAAATGCATGTTACAAACTTGCTACATCTATTTACAATTTATAATGTACATACCAAAACCACCATAGGTATTCTAAAATCATTTTGATTATTAAAACTTGAATATACTTCCATTCTAATCATTTCAATTATAATAGGTATGCTAGATCACATTGATAAGTGTAGTGCCTCATCTATACCCACAACTAGAAATAGAGGAGACATGTTTTTGTTGCGTTTAGAGGAAAAGTGTGACCACTACTATCACGCGCATACATACACACACTAGGGTGGAGATAAGGTGAATTAAGTAAGCCACAATGACCAAGGGAAGATAGGTATGTTGGGATCACAATTGACATTTGCACTACGAGGCCCCACTATGAATTAGAAAATGAGACCCACTACACAATCTTGAAGAGATGCAAAAATAGGTTTATCTTATTTGTTTTGGGGTTTTCTTCACATTGATCCTATTATAATGTAAAGTTCATAATGTGCAATGTCATTCTCAACCACAATCCTTATTGAGTTAAATCATCATACTATGCTCACTATTTTGTTTTAACTGTGTCATCACCTTTTTAGTTTTGGTACACAATAAAACATGTTAAGAGACATTGACCCATAGTCATTTTGTCCACTAGGTGAAGTAACCCAACATCTATGGCTAAGTTGGTGCCCTAGGGGACCATTTAACTTACGTTTAACCTAGGTCAAGTAATTGTGAATACATAATTAGATAATCTAATTTATAGTTAAATTATATTAATAATCCCCATTCAAGGTAATCCTTCAATTATATTTTTATTTAACTTGAAAAGGCTAATATTTTAATTTAGTGTCCCATCTACACCCATATTATGAAACATTATTTTAGTATGGGTGGCTAAATTCCATCCATTTATTTAAATATTTTCCATTGGGCAAAATTAAAATATATTATATAATTCACTACTAAATTTAATGGGGTTAAAATATTAACATTTTATTTTCATGAATATTTTAATCCATTAAATAAATCTCCCTTAATATAACACTATTACTTTCCTTTTGTTAATCCCTTTTTTCTTTTGAACAATAATATATTATTAAAAATATTCATTCAATTAATAAAAGACTATAGTCATTTATTTTAAAACTTCTACTTAATGAAAGGTTTTTGGCCCTATGGGGGAAGATTGACGGATCAAGAACATTGGTAGCATTTGATCTGGACTAGTTAGAAGAGTTTACCCCTGCTTGGAAGAATGTGGATGGGAATCAAGGATATTTGCTTGATTTGAGAAAGCCCGTATCTTATGGCTCGTGAGGCAATGCAAAAGATCTTGTGGTTCTTTTAAAAAACTTGAAGAGAACATGAATGGTGTGATCGATTCTAGTTTTTATAGGGATTCTTCTGAGGAAAAGAAATGGGAAATGGAAGATTCATATGGCTCTATGTACAAATATTTTGAAAGAAAAGAATCTTGGGACCTTGAGGGTTCCTGGTGGCAGGGAAAACCTTGTCATGCTTCTATGATTTCTTTTGGAGGAAGTCAAAAACTATTATAGGATGTTCCTAGAGTGGGGAAAGCTACATATTAAAGAGATATTAAGGAAAGGGTAACCATAGATATTGCAGTTGTAAGATCCAAATATTTGGATACAGTCCCCATAAACCTCCACAAGTCATCTATGCAGGGTGACTAAAAGGGATGTAAATTAGAAGGTGCCATGATAGATCAAGATAGTGAAAGAGCTCAAGGGTTTTTAGATGAAATTCAATAGATTTCAACTTATTTATCTAGGGATGGGGATTTTTCTGATTTAACATTACATGTTAGAAGAGTAATGATCCCTCAGAAAATGGTGGATGAGTAGTGTAGGAACTTGGATAACTTGATGCTCCTAGGGAAAATTCTGTGATGTATTAGAAAGGGTAGTTTTTGGAATAATCGCTTTAAATAATTGGTAAGGGTTCTATAGATATAATCTTAAATACTTGGCAAAAGGTTGGTTTATGGTAAAATTACAGAATTAGAAGACATAGATTGTGTCTTGGCTCAAAATTGGTTTTATGAGGGGAAAAATATATTTTTTAGCCATGACAACCAAATTTTATGAAACCGGAAGTATTTGGTGGGATGGATTTGTGTTAGATCAAAATCTATTCCCTCCCTATGGAATTATGGTGGCAAGAGATATTTTAGAGGATTGGTGAAGCTATGGGAGGTTTTTTCAACTAGATTCCCAATCTTTTGGAATAAATGCTTCCTTTGTGCGATTGCAAGTTAAGGTGGATGATACAAAATGTCTCCCTCAAGTCATAATTTTGAACATCGATGGGAAATAATTGGTTCAACTAATTGAATATGAATATTTGTGAAAGATGGTAAGCGCACGGAAATGGGGGACCAAAAGGAGGTCAAAAGTGGACACATTTTTCCTGAAATCAACAAAACCTAAACTTCATATAAGAATTTGGCATGCATATGCTCAAAATTTGATAAAGTGATAAGAATAAGTACTGTAGAGCTCAAAATCTAGTTTCTAAACTACTATTTTTTTTTAAAATGGTGGAGATTAAGAGGGTCAAATGCGGTGTGCACATAAAGTATGTCTATTTTTGTGTCAAAAATACAAGAACCTATTGTGTGTGTGCCCCCTCTTTTTTTGAGTTCTATAAATTATTTTTCAAAGTGCACATATCCCAAAAAATGAAGTATCCGTGTGTACACCACATGACTTTGAGAAAAATAGACATTTTTTTAATGTGTGTAGAATGGATTTTAGATGAGGCATTTTTTTTAAAATTTGGATGAAAAAATAATAACTCGTGTACAAAAACATATGCATAGGTTTTGGCAAGAAAAGAAGGCACTATTAAAAGAAATTATGGATGAAAGCCTTAAACTAGTAGGATTTTAGAATGAAGATATATCATCATCAAGGTAAAACTGAGCTTGACATCATAGTATAATTTTTTTAATATTATGTTATATCACATGAGATATCGGGGTGTACATGTGAGATTTTAATGTTTTTTTGTCAAACACGGATTTATTCACAAATTACACAATCCAAACCTTAGGTTTGGATATCCAAGGAAAATCCAAGCTTATGGATTGGGAATTTCAAACTCAAAGAAGACGAAACAAGAGTGTGTTATAATGCGAGTGCATTATAATGCTCTCACATTCTTGTTTGCAATGTGGAATATTTCCATTTGGGAGGGATAAAACAATTCACCACATTGTAAATAGGAAACAATTTTGGTTTGGTAAATCTAAGCCGTAACACACTCACGTTATAATGTGACCTTGATTTTTCCTGTCGCGCGTTATAACGCACTTTGAGCCATAACGCGAGCACATTATGGTAAAAATAACCAAAAAGTGAATTTTTGGTCCCCATCTTTGTGCACTTGCCCAAGACACACTGCGATACTCAACAAGATAAACAATTAGCATGGCTAGGTGGATATAATTATACATGCCTTGCTCTTATACATCCAATTCACATGATGGTTCAAAAGGGTCATTTTTCTCAAAACAAGTTTGGAAAAGGAGATAAAGAGAGGAAAATAATGAAAACATTTCACAAGAGGAAAACGATGAAAGATTCGATTTAGGTGTGAGTTAGAGAGAAAACAATTAAATGATTTTTGTTCTTTTCATTATGTATGCCAACCAAACATAGAAGATACTTATTCCAAAAAAATTATGTTTCCTAAAGTAGAAAAGAGGCAAGAGGAGAAAAATTTAGAGCCAATATAACTTGAATGTGTATGTCGTAAGATGTAGATCCAAGTATAGTTTGAATGAGCATGCTCACCGAGAGACATATGAAGGCAAGATTGATCTCTAACCTCTAATTATAGATGAATATCATCATAAAAGACAACTAGATTTAGAAGTATCTATAGAAATGGTGGTGGAGGAGACCTTGGGCAAGTTGGTTACATACAGAGCCACGAGCCTTGAAGATACTATTTACAAAGTGTATCTTCAATAGTTATCCTACCCAAACCATCTTGTGTGAAATAAACTAAGTCACCCTCTCTCTCCTTCTTGTTTATGGTTTGATATTATTGCTTATGTCTTACTATAGTTTATCACCTGTATATTATTAGTTATAATAGTTACTCGAATTAAGGTTTAATACTAATTTAAATTAAATCATTTGGTGAACCACAACTTGTGATAGACCATTCAAATCCTTAATTTTCTTATTCTATTGGTTTTGTATTTTCCTTACCCCAAACCCTAGTTATATCAAGGTTCATATTTCCATCTATTGTCTATCATACCTCTGATCTGTATAGGTCTTCCCAGGGTTTCATCCTTGGTATTATCTTTTAGGGATCTTATTTCACACACTACCTTTTCTTCCATGGCCCCTAAGGTTCCTTAGGTCTTTTTTATCAATTGCTTCAAATGCACCCAATTTTAAAGATGTTTTGCAAAAAGCCCTAGACACCATGTACCTCCCTTGCAATACGCCACCTTCATAAATAAGTGTCATTTTTTATCATATCTTTGACTCTCTTACTAGTCTAGATACCACAACCGATCAATCCATCTTTGAGTCAATTCAAGCTTTACACAATTTATTTCAAAATAAATTCCAAGATATAGAAACCACAATCACATATTTTACAACCGAAATCCAACATCTCAAGGTTGCTTCTAGGCCCAACCTGTTTCTCCTTCGCACCTCATCCCGATCCCATGGTTATTGGTTTAATATAAATGGAATTAAATATAATTTCAAAGTAACTACTGTAATGAATGATATAAAATTGATAAAATACACTAAGGAACAAGAAATAAGCAAACAAATATATGAAACCCTAAGCAAGAGAGGGAGAAAGGGTAACTTAGTTGATCTCGAGTGATCCGGAAGTGATCTAGGTTAAGGAAGCTGTAGGAACAGATCGGGAAGAGGTTTGTCAAGGCTCACCTGGAGATTCTAAAACTTTGAACAGAGTGTAGGAAAAAAGCACCCACAAGAGGATAGGAGTGCCTAGATGTTAGTGTCCATTCTAGGTGCTAGTGTCTGGGTCAAAACTCAGGATCTGATCTTTTTAGGGCTAGATGAGCTTCATTGTTAGTCTTTGTTTTTCACTCTATTTTTCTCCAATGTTGATAGTCATACACACGTAACCTACAAAATAGATACCTCGCTACACATACCCACAAACCATATCAAACCTAATAAATAAGATACAGAATGGGGAGTTAGATTGGCCCCGACGGTAACCCAAAGAGTGATCTTATGACAAAGTGTTATACTACATCTCATACTCCACGTAGTTTTGTGTGAATGTGTGTGTAATGATGTCCTTATGCAAGCTACACAATGATAACAAGCTAGATCTAGAATGTAACAATGTATAGAATGCGTGTGATGGAATAAAATGAACTTCCCCCTCCTATGTTGTGTATACAGAGTGATGCATCCCTTTCCCCTTGTATGGATGTTCTAGATGGATGATTTGTAATGATCTTGTGCCTTTGGATGCAACCTTAGGTGATAGTAGGTAATTCTTAGTGTGTGGTCCTTTATTTAAGAGCTATAACTATGTATACATATGATTCCCTTGTTTGAATTTCATAATTGATAACTGAAAGGCTGACCCAAAAGTGTAAAAGATGCCCAAGAGGTAAAAGAGACCCAAATGAGTGAGAAAAGGATGCAGAGGGCGAGGAGTGCCTGAGCACTTTTTTCCTAAATGAGTGCTAGTGTTTAAGGCCATAAAAGATAAATCAGTCAAAAATCTTGGCAGGGTTGTAGGGTGTGTAAGGTCAATAAAAGTATAAGAGACATAGAAAAAGGTCCAAAATACATTGTCAATTACTAGTTTTCTTACTTAGGAATAATGCATATATTAGTATGCTTTAGGACCTATAAATGTACCCAAGTAAATAGATTTTGTGTCTACATTTTGCCTCCAATTTATGATGTTGAGTGAATACTTGATAGTATAAAGTATATAAAAGATGCATACCTTGTGATCATGTAGAGAAGAGTGTAGTTGATAGTGTGTCGAGTGGACAAGTGAAGCGTGAAGTGATCACAATGTGAAGCGTGGAGACTAGGAAAGGGAAGTAGACCCTAGGGGTGAAGTGTATGCATAATAGCGTGTTACAAAAGTTTGTGATTGCTGATGTGAGCTACTTATTGTTGCGTATAAGGATGAACATGCAAAAGAAGAGAAAGAAAGTAGTCAAATTTTTGTATATGAAAAATCAGAGTAATGCATGTATAAGTAAGTAAAGAGTGTAAAAGTGTGTAAAAGAAAGTGTGCACCTAATATGTAAGAGAGTATAAGATAGAAAATTGTCTTGTTGCTCGAAGTTTCTAGATTTGAATGTCGATGGTGAGGTTTTTGGCGATCTCATGTTGATAGTGAGTTTTTTGGGCCATCTCACACCAAGAGTGAGTCTTTTGGGCGATATGACACCAAAAATGATTTTTGAGCGATCTCACGCCAAAGGTGAGTTTTGGGTGATCTCATGCTAAGAGAAGAGTTTTGGGGAGAGAGGTATAATTTTCTCTCCTTCCATGACGCTTCTCGATAATCACCACTACAGATGGTACGTCCCTGATTTGTTCTTGTTGTTCCTTTTATTACGATTGCTCCAATTGTAATCGAAATGTAGTGATAGATCAAGTATATAACTAGAGGCAAGTGCTCGTTATTGCAAAACTGATTTGAAAATTGTTGTAGAATGTGTTTAACTAAGAAATGTAATGTTTTTCTCCCAAGAAACTAGCACACGGGGGGACACAAGTGCCCACCGCTACTATCCAGGATTAGGCACTAGTGTTTACTCTATGTTTTGGGTCCAAGTCTGATTCGGAATGACATGCGACTGTGTGCTTGTGTTGTTTTTGTATTGTGTTATGTTGTACTAGAGCTTTGAGATGTTGTAGGGGTGATTTATTCACCCAATAAATGCTCCCTTATTTGGGGTGCATGTGATGATTCAGAGGAGAATGTGGTCTATAGGAGATGACCGATATTGACATATATATATATATATATGAAGTGGATACCTACATGGGGTAGGGGATGTGCATGGTAGAAACCAAGGCACATGCAAACAATATGGGCTAGTAAACAAGTGTTAGTTGTAACAATAGCTAGCATGCAATGGAAGACAATGTAACAAACAAGTAGGAAGACAAGATGGACCGTGAAAAATGGGTTTCATACATGGGACATCACTCACAATGTCACAAGAAAATTAGGGCGAAGCATCAATAAACAAACAATAGTCAAATAAGACATAGGGCATAACCCAAAAATAATAACAAACAATAACACACAAAGAGTTACACACAACCATGGTTGCATTGATCGTGTAAGAAAAATGCTACACATGAAGCACCTGTTAGAATGTTAAAAATATAGATAGTATGTCACAATGTGTATAAATCATAAAAAGTATAATGATAGTGGTTAGAAACAATAAGTACCTTGAAATGATAAAACTTGTGATGTGTAAAGTATGATAATAACCAAAGTAGTTGCCGTAGGAGCCTTAGTGGGATTGGTAAAGAGTTGTGTCAAGCATTATGCATCATGTATGAATCTGTGAAAGGTCTTGCATCCACCTCAATATACCAAGTGAACCCACATGTGTGTATAGAAAAAGATAATGACATACTAAGAATCCTTCTAGCATATGAAATGAAGTATAACATGTAAGTAGAATAAGCTAACAAGAGTAAAATAAACCAAGATATGCAAATTCAATGCCGGTGTGATAGTGTGATGCGATGTGAAATATGTGAAGAAAAGAGGATCCATGTTTCTCCCCCTAGCAGATGTGTATGAAATGAGGTTAATTTATAAATTCCCCCTCAACAAGTAAGGAATGAACCATAGAACAAGAGTGTGTCATCGGGAAATGATGATATAATGTGTATGCAGGAGGTGTGAGAGTGCAGAGAAGGATTGTTCGTGAAACATAGAGTGTATAATAAAGAGTAGGTGATGTGAGGTTCATTTGATAATTGGACCCTCAATAGTTGAGTATGAACTATGGAACTAAAGTGTGTCATTGGGTAATGAAGAGAAAGTATGTGAACCAATGATGTGGTGATGCTCGAGAAAGATAGTCATGAAGCATGGAGCAAGAGAGAGTAGTAGATGTTATGAAAGATGTATCATGAAGTATTGAGCTCAAAGTGTAGTGAGAGTAGAGGATGTGAGGTTCATGGATGAAGTGTGCCTCAATAGTCAAGTGTGAATCGTAACACTAGAGTGTGTCATTAGGTAATGAAGAGAAAGTATGTGAACCAATGATGTGGTGATGCTTCGAAAAGATAGTCATGAAGCATAGAGCATGAAGTGTAGTACTAGAGACAATTGATAGTGATGGAAAGGGGGAAGAAAGTGCGATGCCCCCAAGTGTGTGAGTAATGGAGATCTATGTGATGATGTGAGAAGGAGCATGTCATGGTGGTGGAGTTTGAAATGTGTCATAAGAAAACATATGGTCATCACAATGGTAGGTAGGAGCAAGAGTATGACCAATATTAGATTGTGGGTCTAATGGAGAAAATGTAAGTAGGTGACTGATCATAGCTTGTGTCGAGTGAAGTGGTTACTTTTCTTTAAATGTTGGTTGATTATTTGGAATTGTTAATGCTGTGGAGGAATTGACCGGAGGAGGTAATGTAGTATGTATTTTTAAAGGTGGTTTCTTTATAGGAGGAGGTAATGGGGTAAGTATTTTTAAATGTGGTATGACACTAGTTTGAATAAGTGGATCTTGAATTACTGGAGAAGAAACATTATCAATTATGGCATGATGCTCATTAGACATAGAGGGAGCATATTTGGGATCCCAATGGGATTTATCAATTAGAGATGAGCATGTAGCATAATGTTGTGTAGAAAATGAAATAAAACCCTAATGCTCAAGGTGCCCAATTCTTCATTTTAAAGCATAGAAATCATTTTCATGATGTCCATTAATTATGTGATAATTACAAAATAGGAGACCTTTGTATTTGACAAGTGATAATGAGGGTAGTAATGAGTAGGTGACAAGTTGATCAATTGGTGATTGAGGAGCTCAGGAATAATATCATGTTTCTTAGCATTTAGATCAAACTTGAGAGGTGTTGGTAGCAGTAAGACTTGGGATTCACTTATATGAGCACATGTAGTAGACATAAGATTAGGATGAAGTGCGAAGAAAAACTAGCATGGGCCTGAGAAACAACCTTGAGATGTTGGATTTCAGTTGTGAGGGATGTAATTGTGGTTTCTATAGCTTGAAATTTATCTTGAAATAAATGGTGTAAATCTTGAATTGACTTGAAGATGGGTTGATTGGTTGTGGTAGTAGGACTGATAGGGTCATTAGAGAGATGATCGAAAATGGCACTTACTTATATAGGTGGCATATTGTGAGGGAGGTACATAGTGTTTAGGTATTTTTGGAGAACATATTTGCAAGGTGGGTGCATTTGAAGCAATTGATACAAGGAGACTTGAGGAGCCATGAAAGAAGATCCGATAGAATAAGAAAAATAAAGATCCAAGTGTTTGATCATGAGTGGGGTTCACCAAATTTAAATTGAATTAAATCTAATTTCAAAGTAGCTAATGTAATGAATGATATACAAGTGATAAAATATAGTAAGGCACAAGTAAAGATATGAAAACCAAGCAAGAGAGGGAGAAAGGGTAACTTAGTTGATTTCGAGTGATATTGGTTGAGGAATTGTTGGAAAAAGCTCGAGAAGAGTGTCATCAAGACTCTTTGGAGATTCTGGAACTTTGAACGGTGCAGTAAGGAAGTTCCCATGGGAGGACAAGAGTACCCATGGGAGGACGGGAGCACTGAGTGCTAGTGTATCCGTGAATACCAGGATCGATCTTTTTAGGGCTGGATAAGCTTTGATGTTAGTCGTTGTTTGTCACTTTATTTTCACTCCAATATCACTAGTCACCCCTGTAACCTAAAAAATAGACACCTAGCTACACATACCCATAAACCACATCAAACCTAATAAATAAAATACATAATGGGGAGTCAGAATGACCCCAAAGGTCACCCGAAGAGTGATCTTACGACTGAGCACTACACTACATCTTAGACTCCATGTAGTTATGTGTAAATGTGTGTGTGTAATGATGCCCTAAGATGACCTTGTGTAAGTTGCACAATGATAATGGGTTAGATCTAGAATGTGTGTGATGGAATAAAATGAACTTCCCCCTCATATGATGTATATGTAGAATGATGCAGACCCTTGTCCCTTGTATGGATGTGTTATATAGATGCTTTGTAATGCTCTTGTGCCTTTTGATGCAAGCTTAGGTGATAGTAGGTAATGGGGTAAGTGCATGGAAATGGAGGGCCAAAAGGGGGTAAAAAGGGACAAATTTTTCTGAAATCAGCAAAACATGAAATTCATCTAATAATTTGGCATGCATATGCTCAAAGCTTTACAAAGTGATAAGAATGCATATCATAGAGCTCAGAATCTAGTTTCTAAACTACTCATTTTTTTGAAAATGGTGGAGATTAAGAGGGTCAAATGTGGTGCACACACAAAGTATGTCTATTTTTGTGTTAAAAAGATAAAAACCTATTGTGTGTGTGCCCCTCATTTTTTGAGTTTTATAAATTATTTTTAAATCCCTTTGGTAGAAAGTTAGCTAATTCCATGTACAAGGTCACACTAATTTTCATAATTTTTGGATGAATATATAAATTTTTATTAATTTTCAAAGTGCACACATCCGAAAATGAAATATTTGTGTGTACACCCCTGTAACTTTGAGAAAAAAGTCATTTTTTTGTTTTTTTTTTGAGTGCGTGTAGAATGGAGTTTAGAAGAGGATTTTTTTGGAATTTGGATGAAAAAATCATAAGTTGTGTACAAAAACGTATGCATACATTTTGACAAGAAAAGAGGGCACTAGTAAAAGAAATTAAGGATGAAAGCCTTAAACTAATCAGATTTTAGAAAGAAGTATATCGTCACAAAGGTAAAACTAAGCTTGATGTTGTAGCATAATTTTATTTAGAATATTATGCTACAACGCATAAGATATCAAGGATTACACATGAGATTTTTGTGTGTTTTTGTTAAACACGGATTTATTCACGGATTACACAGTCAAGCCTTAGGGTGGGATATCCAAGGAAAATCCAAGCCTATGGTTTGGGATTCCCAAACCCATAGAAGATGAAATGTGAGCGCGTTATAACACGCGCGCATTATAACACCCTCACGTTCTTGTTTGTTATGTGGTATATGTGCTTATGGGAGGGATATATTTACTAAAATAAATGGTTTAAGTATAAGTTTTTCTTTTATTAATATTTATACTTTATTATTTCACTTTAAATTTATTTTAGTAAATATAAGAATTTAGGGTCACTTTGCACCTTATGGAACTAGTCTCATAGCTCCATCTGTCATAATTTAGAAGATCATTTTTCATATTCTAATTTGGTCAGTACATAGGTATTTTCAGGATTTCAACATTTAGTCTTCAAGCTTTTTAGGGTTTAAATTATACAATTGATATATGTTTTGTGAAATAATATAGTCATTGTTTAGGTTTTGGGGCCTTTTGGATTGGTTATTGACATTTGCAGGAGTGTTAAATGTGTCAAAATTATAATTTACAAACCTCACAACTCCCAAAGGTAGAGATGGTGATCAAATATATGGACTCATGAATTTTCCCATGAACATGGAGTTGAATCTCTAATTTTGTCTTAGAATATGGTAAAATCATACTATGGATAAGTACCTACTTTACAAGCTTAAGGAATGCATATTTTGCTTTCTGGTCAATTATGCGTCCTTCCTTTGGCCAACCTGCCTTAGTACCACTATCAAATTGGATCAAAATAAATTATTAACAAGGTTTTTATAAGTTTTTTTCAATGTGCAGGGATGAATGGATACGATGATTGATGAGTTCAGCGTGACTTGATGGAAGATAACTTCCTATGGAGGCCTAAAAGGCCATTTTGAGCTAATCAAATACCCTTTGGGAGAGTTCAAGGAATATATTAAGCATCTGGAGGTGTTGTCGGAGAATCTTGGAAGTGCTAGAGGAAATTTAGAAATATTTAGGAATATTTTTTAGGGCTCAGGGTTTAGGGTTTTAGGCTCAGGGTTTAGGGTTTAGGGCTCAAGGTTTAAGGTTTAGGGTTGAGGGTTTAGGGGTTAGGGTTTAAGGTTTAAGGATCAAGGATTAGGGATTAGGGCACATGGTTTAGGGTTTATGGTTTAAGGCTAAGGGTTTAGGGTTGATGGCTTAGGGTTTAAGTTTTAAGGTTTAGGGTTTAGGTTTTAAGGCTCGGGATTTAGGGTTTAGGGTATAGGGCTCAGGGTTTAGGGTTTAGGGTTCAAGTTTTAGGGTTCATGGTTTAGGGTTTAGGGTTTAGGGCTTAGGGATCATGGTTTAAGATTTAGGATTTGGGATTTAGAGGCATAGGGTTTAAAGTTTAGGGTTAAGGGTTTAGGGCTCATGGTTTAGGGCTCATAGTTTAGGGTTCGGGGTTCGGGGTTAAAGGTGGCAAAAATAGGGTTTAGGATTTAGGGTTTGTTAGAGTAGGTATTTACCTTAGCTCATGTTCACCTAGGTAATTTATTTACCTTTATTGTATTTATCCTCACCCACTTATGTGTGTGGATATTTATTTAGATATTAGGGGGATATTATCTAGTTGTTAGGTATAGTTCTTTCCTTGATCTATGATATTGACTAGTTCTTTCCTTGATCTATGGTATTGACTAGATCCTTGATGTCTAGTTCTTTCATAAATCTATGGACTTAACTAGTTCTTTGATGACTAGTTCTTTCCATGATTTATGGCTTGATCTACAAACTTGACTGGTTCTTAGATTGTTATTCCTTGCCTATATAAGCAAGGCCCATTCTCATTGTATTTCATTGAGCTCCATAATAATATATGATATTCTTTGCTCATTTGTTTGCAAAGGTTTATGTAAAGTTATTATGATGAATTGCTTTCATCATATTGATCATGATGTTTGATTAGCATTTGTGTTCTTGGCTTGGTATGATCGGTTATCGTTCTTTTTATGGTATAAAGTGGAGATTGCTATTGACATTCATCATCCTCATTAGCCTTTGGTCATATGGTATGGTTATATAAGGGCTTAAAGTTTGTGATTCCTACTAGTAGGTGCTTAATTTAGCCCCTTTCATCTTATTTGTGTGGTGAAGGAAAGAACATTTTATTCTATTGTAGTGGCAACTAAAATAAGTAGTATATTGAAAAGCTTGTAACTTTTGATCGGTAACTCAATTTTGAGTGCCGTTTTTACAAAAGTGCTTGTTTTTCCATGCTCTTTCCATTGGAAATATTTTTTTGAGAATCACACTATAATTATAAAGTGCCATATTGTAACACACACTCGTTATAAAGTGCCAAAACTAGGGGGTCTTGTTGCATTGCTTGGGGTCTTGTTGCATTGCTTGGTTCTTGCATTGCTTTTGGTGATTTTTGAGGATGGCATCTACGCATTAGATCATGTTGAGCCATTAACAACACATAATTACCACACATGGAAACCAAGAATGTAAACAATAATTAAGCGAAAGGATTATGGGATTTAACTTTTTTAGAACCAATGTTCACTAGAGAATATGAAAAATTTTAGTACCAATGCAAATTTGATGAGTGTAGGGGTTTGATAGGAAATTATGTAAGTGATAGTATTTTATTTCATTTGGAAAAATGTGACTCTCCTTTCAAAATTTGGGAGAAATTGGAGGATTTATTTAGTAAGGTGGATCATATGAGAGCCACGCAACTTGAGAATGAGATCACCTCTCTTAATCCTAAATATTTTACAACAATTATAGACTATCTTACCAAGTTCAAGCATTTTTTGACACGGTTGAAGGGGAGTGGAAGAGATAAGAAAGATGAAGAGTGTGTTTACTTGATTCTATCCAAGTTAAGAGGACCATTCCAAATTTTTTCTTCTACCTTTTTCTCTAGCATGGATGCCTTAGGTGACACATTCAAAATGCCTAACTTAGAAAATTTTTGTGAAAGACTTACTAGGGAAGAATCCAAATTGTCTCACCTTGAGTCTTCCACCTCTCAAAAGGCATTAGTTGCATATAATCCTAAGGGCAAGGGAAAACCAAACAAGTAAAACCAAATCCACACCTTCTCCATCTCAAAATGCTCCTAAACCCAAAGAAAACAACTCAAAACCCAAGGAGTCTTCTAAATCCAAGAATAAGTCTAGCTGTTCATGCTCTTTTTATGGGGGTAGTAATCATGAAGAACATAGGTGTTATAAACGAATGTAGGCCTTAGAGGATGAAGTCAAGAAATACAAAATTTCTATCTCCACGCCACCTCCTTCTAATCAGCATGGCAAATCACTTAATGTTGTTGGTAGATCTCAGTCACCACCACTTGAAAAGTTAGGTTATAGATTCCTAGTGCTTCGATCACATGACTTCTTCCAAGGAGTCTTTTGTTTCTCTAGGTTTGAGTTCTACTTCCAAAATTGAGGTTGGAGATTATTCCTTTCTTTCTGTTAAAGGAAAAGGTGATATACAACTTGATGGTGGCAATATCAAGATGCACTATATGTTGCTAACATCACTACAAATTTGCTTTATGTATATCAAATTTGTCATTTTGGTCAAGGAAAAACAATGACTTTTACACCACATGGAGTAGAAGTACGAACTTTTTGGAGCCTCATTCACTGGTTGCTCGGGTATTATTGATCATAGTTCTAGACTATATCACTTTAAGGGTTTTGATGACACTTCTTCTATAGGGACAAGATTGGTTTCTCATGCAGATTCAGAGAGTAAGCTTTGACATGAAAGATTTAGACATCTCAATTACAAATATTTGAAGGAGTTGAACAATCATGGTATGGTAGATGGTCTCCTAGAGTTTCTTGTCTTGAGGATTTTTTCATGGTTGTGAATTAGGAAACAACACCAAGATCCTTTTCCTAAGAATTTGTCTAAGAGAGCTTTTTCACCACTTGAGCTTGTGCATAATGACTTGATGGTTTTTCCTACACCATCTTTCGGTGGAGCTAAGTATGCACTTATGTTTATTGATAATTTCTCGAGGCGTACTTGGGTTTATTTTCTTAAGTAAAAAAGTGATGTTTTTTCACACTTCAAAGTATTCAAGGATTTGGTCGAGAAAAATCCTCTAGTAGCATAAAGAATCTTCTTCATACCGATAATGGGGGAGTACTTCAACAATGAGTTTTTGATTTTTGGCAACTCAACGCATTATTCACCATCATTATGTTCCTCACTACCCACAATAGAATGGCTTAGAGAAAGGAAGAATAGAACTTTGAAGGAAATGGCTAATTGTATGATGCATTCTAGAGATTTACCTCCTCTCTACTAGCAAAAGCAGTTAATTGTGCTAACTACATTCAGAATCGTACACCCCATAGAGCACTTGAGCATTTGACTCTAGAGGAATATTGGTCCAACACTAAGCTAGATGTCTCATTTTTTGAGTCTTTGGGAGCCATGCTTGGGCCTTTGTGCCAAAGAAGAAAAGGAAAGCTTTGGATAAGAAGAGAAAACCCTTGATATTTGTAGGGTATTGTGAGGACATGAGAGCTTATCGACTTCTAGATTCTGATACTCATGATGTTTTTTCCGAACACATGTTCAATTTGATGAGCACTTCACTCCTTATGATTCTTCATCTCTTCTATGCCTCCTTATTCTTCAACTCATCTTGAGGATCCTTTCTTTGAGGAGGTTGTTGAGGAGGTTATAGATGTCGTTGAGGATCCTATTCCCACTGATGTTGTCACTATGCCTAAGTGGGCTTGTACTACAATTTCTGAGGAAACACCTTTCATAGAGGATCTTCCACCCACTAGGCATCATCACACACATTCTATAGGTTTTGGAATTTTGTGTCAAGAAGTTTTTGAGGATCCAAAATCTTTTCAAAGGCTCATGGGATACAAGAGTGGGATGATGCGATGGCAACTGAGTATTCTTCTTTGATGAAGAATCATACTTGGGATTTGGTATCTCTTCCTAAAGGAAGAAATATGGTTAGGTGTAAGTGGGTATATCGAACCAAATATGCGCTGATGGGTCCATTGACAAGTATAAGACTCGTCTTGTTGCAAATGGTTTTTCACAAGTTGAAGGTATTGATTACTCTTAGAATTTGCACCCATTGCTAAGATGGATTCTTGTATGCCTTGTACTTTCTCTTGCTGCATCACAGGGGTGGCATGTATACCAGATGGACGTGAAGAGTGCCTTCTTACATGGAGATTTACAAGATGAAATATACATGGAGTAGCCGAATGGATTTTTTCAAGATTCTTCTCTTGTTTGTAGGCTCCGAAGGTCTCTACGATCTCAAACAAGTCCCTCGGGCTTAGTATTAGAAGATGGATTCTTTTCTTCTATCTCGTTGGTTTTTTCGTTGCCACTCCGATCATATAGTGTATCTCAGAATGTTGGTGAGGATATTTTGATACTTGTCTTGTATGTTGATGATCTATTACTTACTGGAAGCTCTTCTTCCCACATTCAGAGTATTCAGAGGGCTCTTTCTACACAGTTTGACATGACAGATCTTGGGTTATTGCATTATTTCCTTGGTTTGTAGATTTCTTAGACAAATTCAAGGATTCATTTGAGTTAGCAAAAGTACACCCATGATCTTCTTCGGCGCTTTGATATGGCTGATTGCAAGCCAAGTCCATCTCCTTTTCAGTCATGGGGTTACTCTTACTTCCACATGTACCACACCACTTTGTGATCCTACATTGTATAGGCAGTTGGTTGGGAGTCTCATGTACTTAACCCATAATCACCCACGATATTTTATTTGTAGTAGAGCTTGTATCTCGGTTTGAATATTCTCCTCATAGTAGTCCTTTGGTAGGTCATTGCTAAAAGGATTTTGCGCTATTCACAGGCACTTCCCACAGCTTTGGCTTACACTACACTAGGGGTTCTAATAAGTTGGTTGGGTATCTGATTCATATTGGGCACGTTCTATTGATGATGCAGACATTCCACTTCCGGCTATATTTTCTATCTTGGTTCTTCTCTAGTTCTTGGGCGTGCAAAAAGTAATATGCTATTACACTTTCATCTTAGAGGCAGAGCAAAGGGGGCGGTGAGTTATAGCGAGTCAAATAGATTCTTTAGCTTCGCTAGTTATTGTGAGTTTGGATTCCCACATGATTCACCGATTGTAATTTGGTGTGTGACAACCAAAGTGTAATTCACATTTCTCATGCAACCTAGTTGAGCACCAACAAACCAAGCATATTGAGATACACATCTATTTCATTCGGCAACACATTTAGGATGGAGTTCTTTGCTTGGAGTACCTTTTGACTCAGCATCAGGTTGTGGAAATCTTTACGAAGCCCTTTGTATCACCTTGCTACCTTGAGTTTCGTGGAATGCTTGGGGTTTCAGAAGTTATTTTTGGGGGGTGTTTGTGAGAACATCTTCCTTCTTCTTCTTCTTTCTCTTTCCTTCTAGCAGGATTCTTTCCTTCTTTTGGTTCGAGATTTCTTCATGGATATATTGTACATGAGTACCTTATCAAGCCTAGTTGGTGGGACTCATACTGTGGACATGCCACTTCTATTTTTGCCCCTAGCTTCACTTGAGGGGGGGTGTTAGAGTAGGTATTTACCTTATCTCATGTTCACCTAGGTAATTTATTTACCTTTATTGTATTTATCCTCACCCACTTATGTGTGTGGATATTTCTTTTATTTATTTAGATATTAGGGAGATATTATCTAGTTGTTAGGTATAGTTCTTTCCTTGATCTATGGTATTGACTAGATCCTTGATGTCTAGTTCTAGTTTTTCTAAATCTATGGACTTAACTAGTTCTTTGATGACTAGTTCTTTCCATGATTTATGGCTTGATCTACGATCTTGACTCATTCTTAGATTGTTATTCCTTTCCTATATAAGCAAGGCCCATTCTCATTATATTTCATTGAGTTCCATAATAATGTATGATATTGTTGCTAATTAGTTTGCAAAAGTTTATGTAAAGTTATTCGACAAATTGCTTTCATCATATTGATCGTGATGTTTGATTAGTATCGTGTTCTTGGCTTGGTACGATCCGATCTGGTTATCATTCTTTTTAGGGTTTAGTTTTAAGGTTTAGGGTTTAGGGTTTAGGGCTCATGGTTTAAGGTTTATGGTTTATGGTTCATGGTTTAGGGTTTAATGATCATGGTTTAGGTTTTAGGGTTTAAATTTTAGGGTTTAGGGTTATAGGTAGGAAAAATAAGGTTTAGGGTTTAAGATTTAGTATTTAGGGTTTAGGGTTAATGGTTTAGGATTTAGGGTTTAGGGTTTAACGTTAAGGGTTTAGGGCTTAAGGCTTAGGGATTAGGATTTAGGGTTTAGGGTTCAAGGTTAAGGGTTTAAGGTTTTATGGTTTAGGGCTTAGGGTTTATGTTTTAGGGTTTAGGTTTTAGGGTTCAAGGTTTAGGGCTCAGGGTTTATGATTTATGGTTTAGGGCTTAGGGTTTAGGGTTTAATTTTTATGGTTTATGGTTTAGGGTTTAGGATTAAGGGTTTATAGTTTAGGGCTTAGGGTTTAGGGTTTATGGTTTATGGTTTAGGTTTTAGGGTTTAATCTTTAGGGCTCAGGGTTTATAGTTTAAGGTTTATGGTTTATAGTTTAGGGTTCAAGGTTTAGGGTTTTGTTTTTGAGTGACAAAGCTTCTAACCGAAAAAGTGGTAAAACATGAGTTACTATGAGTTGAAAACATGTTTCTAGTGATGACTTAAGTGTTTAGAAACACTATTATGAGACCTACATTGTGATGTGAATATGATTGTCTCTTCTAATTACAAGGAACAAATAAGGATCACTTCTTATTTTTCAAGGTCTCCATAATTAACCCTAGTGATCACAAATCAAATCCATGATTTTCAAACCATTTTCGATTATCTATCACTTCTTGAATATGCATTCACCATGTATTGTTATCACCGAATCAAGCACCCCGTTGTATGTATTTGAACTCACAGTGTGATTGGATAACATGGGTACTATCTCAAGTTGTGGGACTTTTACTTGAGATAGACCTCCAGAGAAAGCCGGTTCTTGCTCCTAAACTACCCGGTACAATCTACTCTAATGCGGGATAAGCTAACTTTCTAATCTAAATTTTCAAGGGACCAGGGAAAGAGAATACATAAAATGAAAGTCTACACCTAAAGCGGTGATACACATGAGAAAAGGAGGATGAGAGTAGTCTCCAAATGTGTGAAATTAGAGGCAAAGTGGACACTAGAAGAGGTGATGAGGAAAGTTCACCATAATCTAGCAAAATGCATTCACAACAATATTCCAAGCATACACAATGTTAGTAATTGAGGAGTTAAAAGAACATAACAATAGACACAATATTCTTGTAGAAAGATAAAAGGGGCAAGAAGAATCAAGAAAACACAAAGCAGGGGAAGATACATCCCAACTTTGTATTTTATTACTTATGGTATGCAAGTTCTCAGTCTATTACAAGATAAGGGCTCGGATCACCATGCAGGAGTCCACTACTCTGTAGGGCTTGAACACACCGGCTTCACAAAGCAATTTTGATCAGAGCTTTGTTACCCAAAAACTCTCTCCTTACAATGAGCCCAACACTCCAATTTATAGAAAAATGAGAAGGAAAAGAGAAGGAAAATGGAAATCCCGAAATCATGTCCTTCAACCACCTATAAGAGGCATTAAATTGAGTGAAAAGGTTGTATTACTTGAAAAAGGCTCCCCATCTTGTCCCATGTCTTTGAGCATGAGAGAAAGAATGATGATCATGCCTCTTAATTGCACTCCACCTACCAAATAAAACACTCGCTTACGAACCCGGCCACGTTTCCTTAAAAATCTCAATCAATTTCTGATCAAATCTGGAATTTCTTGATTTCTATGTGCATCGGGCTCGGAACCACGATTCCAACGAGACCAATTTTGTGCAATTTCGTTGAGAAATGCAAAAGTTATGGCCTTCTCAGTGCGGGCGGCTATTTTGGCAGCGTTTTTCGTCATTTGTGGGAATGAGCATTAAGAGTTGGAGCCGAATATATTTATCCTTTTTAAATATATCTACTCTCATTAAAAATAAGAAATCCAGTTTTTGTGGCGTAGAGGACGTCGTGCTTTCGTTCGAAAAGTCCAATTTTATGAAAATCGGAGCTTCTGAGTCAAAAGTTATGGCCGTTTGAAGTTTTTAGGACCAAACGTTGACTTTTCTTCCCTGCCTTCGGCCATTTTAGGAGCCGGCGTCCGCGCGTCCCGTCCCATTATGTGAATCCATATATATGTTTGTCATTAATTATTGAAATTTCCCATTTGACGGCGAGAGGCGTATTAGAATTTCATATGTCCCATTTGCTTCGGACAAAATGGGACAAATTCTGCCCGATTGACCGAGAGCCTGGGTCGCGCCCTTTTGTCCCAAGCATTAGGACAAAATTTCTCATTTCGGCCGATCCGGAGATTACTTCTCGCAGCGCGCGTCCCAGATCAATTTCAAAGGCTGCCTTGACTCATTTCGCCCGTTCGGCCGGTTCGGTTCCATTTTTGTCCCGCTTGTCCCAAAGGCGACCCTCTCGTGATTAGCCAATTTTTCTCTCTTTTAAGTGATTCGGATTTCCGGCGTCCGCGCGTCCTTGGCCTGGATGTCCCATTTTCTTTCGGACCGTCTGGTGGCCTTTCGGCCGGTTCGCGCCTTTTGTCCCAATGGCTGTCCCAAATGCTTTGCGAGGACTAGGACTTAGCCATTTTTCGTGATTTTTTCTGGCCCGAGCTTGTTTTTGCAATTTTTTTCACATTTTCTCAGAACTTTCTCTCTTCTACTTGGACAGGGGAGTTAGAAAAATATGAGGGGACCCTAGAAACATGAATTTTTTTTCCCTGACTCAATCTATTTGCCTGGGACTAAAGAATTTGATGCATGTTATCAAAATTACCTTGAGGGTGAATTTTGGATAACATGTACATGGAAGTGTTTTTCATTGAAGGAGATTCTTTTCATGTGGCCACTTGTTTGACTGAAATGATGTGGTTATAATGTACTTCCTCCTTTGAAGTGTGATCACACTACAAGGTTCAAATGAGTGTTTAAGAACACTACCAAGTGAGTGACATCAAGTGAAACTCAAATGATTTCTCATTCTTACATACATGGTGCTCTATATGAAGATCATCCTCTTACCCCTCCTAGCTCTAGAATTCTCCTCAAATGGAATCAACTTCAGGATACTCATACACCTCTTTGCTCATATGCCTCTCATGGAGATAGATGATTCTTGATCCTTCACACATGATGGTCCTAAATGCCTTAATAGCTTGAATAGCTCATCTTGGCTTGTTCCTTGAAGAGGTTTTAACATGATGGTAGATTCAAGATATGATGATCCTCAACTCACTCCATGAGCTTCCCATTTCACCTTTGAACATGATGACACCCTTTTAACTTCACAATTCACTTCCCTGACCAAGATGTCACATGAGTGGAAACATGATTATAGTATTTGGACACATCTTCACTCGATTTCTCCTCATGGAAATAGGTTTCCTCCTCTATATGGAAGGATTGATCCCTGAATGAGACTTGAAGGAATGTTTGAGGGTGAGATCCATATTATTGAACTCAATGCATTGAAGCACTGTGAAATCCACTCCTTGAATTGCAAAGTGTGATGATTAAGTGTTTAGAAACAATCTCAAGAGATATGCACCATTTGTGATCTCAAGATGACTACCATCACCATTGATGCAGGAGCATAATCTCCATCTCTGTAAATATGTCATGGTGTTATCAATTTTTAGTGTGCAGGTGTGTTATAGGTCTAGGGAATCCATGTGAGTTAGTTTGGTGTGGTGGTTTGAGTCTTGGCCTTTTAAAAATTTAAATTGCATACTTTCCCTCCAAAAGTGCAAAATGTGAATTTGAAGGCTATTAGGGGTATGAACTAGGAATCTCAAGGTGTCATGTAGGTATTTAGGGGATTTAAGTCATGAATGTAAGTCCTAGTGGGGTCTAGGAGTCAATGTGAGTGAATTTAGGAAGTATGGGTCTTAGAGTCACCATTTTAAAGCTATGATGTTGTATTGAGGGACTTGAAAGGTCACAAGACTAAAGGAAGTTGAAGGGTCACAATTTAAATAGTAATTGTCTTGTAAGGAGTACAAAACCTCATGTTTGTAACTGATGAGACTATCATTCGAATGATCCAAGGTTTGGGAGAGCTGAGGCTCCAAGAATTTGAAGAAAACATAGTTTGCAAACCATTGTGATATAGGGAATCTGTGTATGGTGATTATATGATGAAACTACTAATGGTGAATCCAAATGCTTGTTCAAGATGGTGTTTGTAGACTGATGGAGAGATAAGTATAGATTATTTCATTACATTCCTTGCATGTATGTATATGCTTGTTCTTGTGGTTGTGAGTTATGGTGATTTTGTTGAATAATTAATGGTTGAATACTGTGAAGCACAGTCAGAGTTAAGAAAGACAAGAGGAATGAGTTGAAGAGTTATCTATTGTGAATGAGACATGCTCATAACAATATCTTACACATATATTAGGTTGTATTTGATCATTATTGTTGATAGTGTTGTTAACAGTCTAGAGATAGGGCATGTTAGTGTACAGGTTGTGTAAAAGGATCAAGGGAGAGTATCATGAAGACAAGTTGAGTGGGAGAAGACTGGAAGATTATGGAAGAGTGCATGGCACCTCATAAACTTCCAAAAATGTGGAATGTTAGTTGGAACTGTGATTAGTTTGAGTAAACCCTCGAAAGCATAGTAACCCTACCCTACTATACACCTATAGGAAGATAAGAAAAGACCCATTATTCTAAGCCTTTGAAAGGTTCATTACTCTCTCACTAGTAAAATAATCACGAAGGGAATGGGTTAATAAACCTAGAGAATTGATTTGGAGTTTTGAAATTTTGTACAAGTCAAAAGGTAAAGGAAATTCACCTTCTTGGGTTGTTTAGTAACCCCTCATTGGTTAAGCCTAGGGCTCATGGTTTGAAGGCTCTAATTGATGAGTTGAAGCTTGAAAATTGGTAGATATGATGCTAAGGAGGTCTATTAGGAGATTCAAAGGAAAATTGGAAGGTTTATTGGGTGCATGTTGAGGTGTGAGTGACAGTCTAGGGGAGAAACAACAAATACAAACCTATACCTAATTGTTAGCTCAATTTAATGAAGGAAGTGGTATTTATCTTTGGAGTTCAAACCTAAAACTCTTAATGCAACTAGAAACCCTTAATGGGTACTCTACAATTCCCTCAACTTGTTGAGTATGTGTTTAAAGCTAAAGATATAATCAACATAACACCCATGTAGGGCTAGAAAGTGGGAAGACCAGTCTAAGAAAGTGGGAAGACCAATCTAAGATAGTGGATAGTGAATGGAGCAGCTAATGGAAGGTTATGTTAACCAAAATTTTCATACTTGCTTGAGATTTAGAAGGGTGTTTAGCGATGATTTTAGCTTGCATGAAGATTTTGCAAAGTATACAAACCAAGAAGTGACCAATGAACCTTGCTCTTATGTAATGTAAGGGTAATTCTGGTAAAGGCAAGTGAGAGGAGTCTTTGGATGAATCTTTGAGCAACTAGATGATTGAAATAGGTGGTTTAGTTGTCTGAGAACATGATGGAATGATAATACTATTTCAGAAGAGAGGAACAGATTCAAAGGTGCCTAGATTTGAAGCTTTTTAGTTGAGGAAACAAACCCAATTGACGTAGTCAGGGCAAAGTTGGACCAAATTAGAGCACTAGAGGAAATTCTTGGGATAGGGATAATAATGAGAGAATGAAGGAAGCCTTGAGTAAGACCTCATGATTTTTATAATTGTACCCATTATCCTCATGATTTTTCAGATCCTTCATCAGACCTCATGATGACCATTCCCTTGATTATTTGAATCAATAAAAACTTATGTGTTTTGATTTATTATGTGTTATAAGGAATTGCATGAGTCCATATATTTGAGAAATTGTTGCTACCTTTGAGAGTTGTGAGATTTATAAAATATAGTTTTGATACATCTAAAACTCCTAAAAATGTTAATAACCAATCAAGAAGACCCCAAAACCTAAACAATGACTATATTCTTTCACAAAATAGATATCAATTATAAAATTTAAACCCTAAAAACTTTAGGCTGGATGTTGAATCCTAAAAATACCTATGTACTGACTAGATTAGAATATAAAAACTATCTTCTAAACCATGAAATATGGAGCTATGAGACTAGTTCTATAAGGTGCAGAGTGACCCTAACTTCCTATACTTACTAAAATAAATTTAAAGTATAAAGATTAATAAAAGAAAAACTTATACATTTAAAGTATAAGAAATAATAAAGTATAAAGATTAGTAAAAGAAAATCTTATATTATTTTAGTAAATATATACCTCCCATAAGCATATATACCACATAGAAATCACGAATGGGAGTGCATTATAATGCACTCCCATTTTAGGCTTAGTAATAACAAACTTGATAATTTATAATGCGCTCACGCTTTCCCAAGACGCACTCACGTTTTTCTTAAAATCAGATATGTGTCCACTTTTTTTCTTTGTGCACCCGAATGCTTTGTGCACTTACTATGTGTGTGTGTGTGTGTGCATATATGTGTGTGTGTGTGTGTGTGTGTGTGTGTGTGTGTGTGTGTGTGTGTGTGTAGTGCTCGACCCTTTATTTGAGAGCTATAACTATGTGTATATATATATATATGTAATTCCCTCTTTTGAATTTAGTAATTGACAACTAAAAGGACAACCCAAAAGTGTAAAATATTCCCAATAAGTAAAAGATACCCAAAAGAGTGAGAAAATGATAGAAAGGGTCAGGAGCACCTAGAAGGGACAAAAGTGCCCATGCATTTCTATCCTAAATGGGCGCTAGTGTTTGAGGCCATAAAAGATAAATCAATTAAATATTGACAGGGATGTAGGGTGTGTAAGGTCAATAAAAGTATAAGAGACAAAAAGGCCTGAAATACATTGTCAATTATTAGTTTTCTTGCTTAGGAATCATGTATATATTAGTAAGCTTTAGGACCTAGAAATGTACCCAAGTGCATATATTTTGTGTCTACATGTGCTTATACAAGTAAGGTCCACATCTCTCCATGATAAGCACCTCTCAAGTTTGATCGAAATTCTAAGCAACACAATATTATCTTTGAGATTATCATTCATCGATTAATCACCTTGCCGCCTACTCATTACTACCCTCCTTATTGGCTTACAAAATACAAAGGTCACCCATTTTGTAATTATCATAGAATTAATGGACATCGTGACAATGATTGCTATGATTTAGAATGAAGAATTGGGAAACTTGAGCATCAAGGCTTTATTTTATTTATTACACAACATTCTACTACATGCTCATCTCTAATTATTAAACCCCAATGGGCTCCCAAATCTGATCCCTTTATGTCTAGTGAGCATCACGCCATAATTACTAATGTTCCTTCTCCGGTAATTTAAGAGCCACCTATCCAACCTAGTGGCATACCACATTTTGAATTACCTACCCCATTACATCCTCCTATTAAGTCATCTACAGTGTTACCAACATTAAAAGGAGAACCGCCAATTCCCTCGCCACAAGATGAGATCCCTCACCAAACTATTCCAATTAAATATATAATTCCTCTTTTCGATCAAGATAATGCTTATGTTAATGATTAGGACACATTTCAAACTCCACCACCATGGCATGGTCTCTCTCACATCATCATATAGATCTCCATCACTTGCACACTTGAGGGGCATCAAACTCCCCCTCACGGTTGCATGTTCTAATAAATAGTTTCTTATCCATACTACTCATATACACATATTTTACTTTGCGATTCACTCTCTTTTATCTACACTATGGGAACACCTTCTACATCTATCTATACTCATATCGCAATTTTCTCCTCATGATTCATAATTCATACTACTTCATATATACGGTATACATTATTTTGTGCACTATACATACTCTAGATATTCTTGTTCACAATGATCACATCTATTTGCCAACAACTCCTGATATACACACTTTGGTGGCATCACACTTTCTTTTCCCCCATCACTATCATCCTGTCTCTATTTTCTACTCTTATCTTACATTTACACCTTTAGTTCATGATAAATCTTTCCTAGTATCTACTCTCAAGTGCATACAACACCGTTATTACCTAATGACACACTCTTGTCCTATGGTTCATGCTTGATTGTTGAGGGTACACTTCGTGCATCATGACTATATTTTTGAGAATTACCACATCATTGGTTCATGTACTTTTCCTTCATTACACAATGACACACTCTTGTTCTATGGTTCATGTTTGACTGTTGAGGGTGCAATTCCTTAATGAACCTCACTTGCTGCATCTTGGCTACTCTCTTTTCCCTATGCTTCATGACAATATTTTTGCACATTACCATATTGCTTTGGTTCACATACTTTACCTTCATTACTCGATGACACACTCTAGTTCCACGGTTCATACTTGAATGTTGAGGATCATTCCTAAATGAGCCTCATCTCACACACATACGCTAGGGGGAAATGTTTCTCCTATCATATTCACATCTTGCACATTGTAGCACATTGTCACTTTCACACAACATTTTCCTATATTGGTTACATTTACTCTTGCTAGCTTATACTATTTACATGTTGCACTTTTTTTCCTATGATAGTCGGATACTTAGTATGTCATTATATTATTCTATACACACATGCACGTTTACATGGTATCTTGTGGTGAATGAAGGACTTTCACATATTCGACATGATTCATGATGCTCAACACTACTCTTTACCGGTCCACCAAGGCTCCCGATGGCATCTACCTTTACTAATTTCATACTCTAAATATCATAGGTCCTATCGTTACATTATATACTACTTCTCGTTACTATCACTTTAATTTTCACTGATCTATACACACTTAAACATACTATTTATCTCTCTAACATGCTAACATATGCTTCATGTGTAACATTTTCCTTACAGGATCTATATAATCATGGCCATTTGTCACCTTTTTCTTACTATTGTTTGTTCTTGTTGCTTACTACTATTTTCTATTGTTTGTGGGCTATGCCCTATGCATTTCTTGATCATTGTTTTTTTCTTTTGGTTGTTTCAGCCTTGATTGTCTTGTGACATTGTGAGTGATGTCCCATGTATGAAACTTGATTTTTGTGGTCCATCTTATCTTCATAGTTGTTTGTTACATTGTTTTCTATTACATGTTAGTTATTGTTGTACTAACACTTGTTTTCTAACCTATCTTGTTTACATGTGCCTTAGTTTCTACCATGCACATCCCTACCCCCTACATGTATCCAATACATGATATGTATATCGGTTTGGTCCTCTCCTTTAGGCCACATTATCCTACATTCATTACATGCACCCAAATAAGGGGGCATTATTCGGGTGAGAAAATCACCCTTATAACATCACAATGTTACAGATCGAGTAGAATAATACACAATTAACAACACACAATTACAAATGGCTCATAATCAGATTTAGGTCACAAACATAGAGTGAACACTAACACCAAGAACAAACATGAACAATGAGTGCTTGTGTCCTAGGGGAAAAAATAGATTGTTTCTCAATTTAGCATAGTTTTTAGTAGTTCATAACACGGTTCTACAAAGAGCATTAGATTAAAACTAGTTTCAAAATTCATTTTACATTTAGTCACAAATAGTTACATATAATGATTGTCTTATTTTTGTAGTGGAACTTATTGGAGAATCATCATGGAAGGAGATTAAAATAAACCTCTCTCCCCAACACTCTTCTCTTGGCGTGAGATCTCCCAAAAATGTGTCCTTGGTGTGAGATCGCCCAAAAAACCCATTTCTGGTGTGAGATCACCCAAAAACCTCACCCCTTTTCCAACAAATCACATAATATCTTCGAGAAAATCAGGACAATTTTCTATCTTTTACTCTCTTATGCATCAAGATGTAAAGTTTTCTTTTACATACTTTTACACTTTTACTTACTTATGCACATGTTACTTTGATTTTTCATATACATAACTTTGACTACTCTTTTTCTCTTCTTTTACAAGTCCGTTCTTCTAGGAAACAAGAAGAAACTCACACCAAGAAACACAATCTCTAAACAAGTACTACACATACACTTCACCCCTAGGGTCTACCTCCCCTTCCTAGTTTCCACACTTCACATTACGATCGCTTCACGCTTCACTTGTCCACTCGGCACACTATCGATACACTCTTCTTTATAGGATCACAAGGTACACATCTTCTATCTACTTTATGCTATTGAGTAATCTCTCAACAACATGAAGTGGAGGTAAAATTTAGAGACAAAATCTATGCACTTTGGTACATTTATAGGTCCTAGAGCATACTAATATATACATGATTCCGAAGCAATAAAAATAGTGATTGACAACGTATTCTAGGCCTTTTGATTTGTCTCTTATACTTTTATCAGCATTACACACATTACAACCATGTCAGTATGTGAATGATTTATCTTTTATGGCCTCAGACACTAGCACCCATTTAGGACAGAAGCACCCAGGTGCTCTTGTCCCTTCTGGGTGCTCTTGACCTTCTTTGAACTCTTCTTACTCTTTTGGGTCTCTTTTACTTTTGGTCATCTTGCATAACTGACTTTGGGCTGACCTTTTAGTTGTCAATTATGAAATTCAAACAAGGGAATAATATATATACATAGTTATTGCTCTCAAATAAAGGGCCAAACACTAAGCATTACCTATCATCACCTAAGATTGCATTCAAAGGCACAAGAGAACTTTAAAGGAATTCATCTAGCATACTCATACAAGGGACAAGGGATGCATCACTCTACATACACAACATAGGAGGGGGAAGTTCATTTTATTCCATCACACACATTCTATACATTTCTACATTCTAGATCTAGCCCATTATCACTGTGTAACTTGTACAAGGGAAACCTAGGGCATAATTACACACACATTCACATAGAACTACATGGAGTCTGAAATGTAGTGCAACACTCGGTACTAAGTTAGATGTAGACATGTAGTTATATATGAATGTGTATGTAAGTCAGTGTAAGACTCCATATTATGCATCTTTTTAAATATTTGATGTGGTTTATGGACATGTGCGAGGAAGATAATTGTTTTATAGGTTATAGGTACAAAGAGAATCTAGGAGAAAACCGAGCAATAGAGGGAAACTAACAATGGAGCTCCTCCTACACGAAAAGGGCAGAACCTTAGCATCTAAGCTGGAAACTAGCACCTAGATCAATTACTAGAGTTTGGGTGCTCCTATCTTCTCATGGATGATTTACGTCCTACAAATCTATGAGTCCAAAAACCTCTAGTGAGCCTTGATGACACTACTTATAGTTTTCTTTAACAGTTCTCTTGGCCAAACCATCTCCAGTTGTGTGAAATAAACTTAGTCACCATCTCTCTCATTCTTGCTTAGGGTTTCGCATTATTTTTTACTTATTACTTGTGTGTTTACATGATTTATCACATATATATATCATTAGTTACAATAGTTACTCTAAATTAAGGTTTAATTATAACTTATATTAAATCAAGTGGAAAAGAATGACATGTCTTTTCCCTCCCCCAGAAAAAAAAGAAAGAAGAGGGGGTAGAAGTCCATGGTGGAAAAAATGGTCCAAGAATGTTTGGAGGTAGTATAAATCGAGTGTCAAAAGATGGTGGCGAAATGTTTTCTTCCTCCATAAGGAAAAATTTCAAATGATGAGGGGGTGTCAAACCCCTTCTCATTCCTTAGGAATTTTTGTCTAATTAATTTTTGGGAATGATTTTAATACATGATGTTTTTGTGGGCGTCCCATGGGATTTTTAGTTGATAATGGAAGATACTGATAAGAGATCGATAAAGTGTTACTTGTAGAGCTATGAACAATAGGAGCATGGAACAAAGTTGAGATGGAATCAATCCTTCTAGAAGCCATGGTTTGTATAATATTTCTAAATAATTATATATTTCTTGAGTTGTGAAAGAAAACAAATATAGTTAGTTGAATTATGAGAGAAGGGGTAGAGATTGGTGAGAGAAAAATAAAGAATTATTGCAAGTATTTGAGGATTGAGGATGCGAGGACTATTGAATGAATATCATGAAAAATTTTCTTGAGTTGTGGAATTTTGGGGCTTTAGATGCATATTTTATTAAATTGTATCATGAGAGAATGATTTTAAATACAATTAGTTACTGGTTGTTTTTTTAGATATTGTTGTATAAATTTGGATGAGGGAGAACAACATTTGATCTTATAGATGTATAATTTTTTAATTAAAATTATTATTGTTGATGCGGAAGACTTATCTCGATTAATCTAGTGTAGATGCAGACACCTAAAATCAATATCTATGCCTTCATTCTCCCACATGCACATATTTTAATTCAATCACCCCCCTTGTTCAATCAAATTCCCATTGATCCTTATTAATTAATTAAGCTACATTAATTAATTAATCATTTAATATTTCATATGCTCAACTATTCCTATTTTGGAATGCTTTCATTCCAAATATACATCTTATGCATCCCATGATTTTTCTAACCTATCCTTATCTCCAACTCACCTAAACCTCATCCTAAAACAACCTCTTCCTGCCTAATGCTTTAAATCATTCTCCCATCTCAAAAAGAAGGGAATCACCAAAAAAATAGAAAAAATCTTCCTATTGGGGAAAATTTCCCTAGAATTTGTGGCGACCCAACTTGGTCACCACCGACCCTATAAGATTGGTTTCTTCCTTTCCATTCATCATTAGAAAATTGAGTGCATACAATTTTATCGCAACCATCAGACAATATTTCATGCCCGAACGTTCAGAAGCCATTACTGAGACCTCCCAACCTCTCCTGCAAAAATGTGCATGCATCAATTGTGATCGATATTGTTGTGAGATTGTCACCATTTTACAATGCTTTAGTCAGATTTATCATATTATCTTGGTATTTCTTGTGATTAACCTTTTGTAGGTTTAGAGCAGCAACAACAGAGTTCGTAGCCTCGCCATCAACCTCTTTCTGCAAAGCTACAATTGCAAGTTGTCCATCTAGCTTGTCTCCTTTTTGGCCTTATCCATCTCTGACATAGTCATCGTCGACCCTCATGATCGCCATCGATTGAGCCTCAAGAGCTCTTTATTTTCTACCCTAGAGCCATCCCTAGTCCCTGCATGTGCTTACCCCTTGTTCCAGATTGCTAAGCTCTCATCCTAGTCTCTCTGTCATAGCAAAATCAACTTGTTTACACCTTGGTCACCATTGACCAGGGTCCTAGTTTCAATCCCTAACCTTAATCCCTATTTCTCATTGTCTCCTTGGTTTTTATTCCTTCATATTTCCTCTACAGGTTGACTCTAACATTTCTAGACTTCTACAGACTTCTAGATTGCACTTTGATTCTACACACTCTACATATTTATCTTGTTTTCCTGATCCAGCCCTCGAGGTCACATCGACCTGTCTTTGCATAGTCTGGGTCACCATTGACCTAGACAAGGTAAGCTTGGTTTTGTAGTTTGATTAGTTAAATCAGTCTTAAATCAATCTCAATCCTTCCAGATTCAGTAATTCTCTATTTATGCATGTTATTTATAGTTCTTGATCTATTTTCATATTTCTAAACATGGGGTTGACATCCACCAAGGAAGCTAACCACTTCTTGGATCCAACATTGTTGGGTAAAGCCCCACATACATCTATCTAATCTAATATTTTTAGTCTTTTTGTAAATATCTTTTACAATAGCGAGAGATCCATCTTTGCACTTATCAGTATCAAGCATCACACATCGAGGTAACATAAACCTCTATCCTTTGAGTTGGCTAGTTTCTTTAGTAGCTAGTGCATTCATTTACATTAAGAATGAGAAATTTGGAACAACATTCCTAGCATGCCTAGTGGGACCACCCTTTAGGTGGTTTCTTTTTTTTATATATATATTGTTTTTTCCTATTTCACACTAACACTGCAGCGAGAGGCCTTCCTTTATTGCTTGCTCAGTTCATGGCTTGGATCACTCATCACTCGAGAAGTGCAGATAAATAGGAAAAGTGTTATCCAGGTATTTCTTTTTCCTATTTACTCCTTTTTGCATCATACTTTCTATCCCTATTTGTGTCCTCATCAATATCACATTTCATTTTGGGCCTAAAAATAATATTATTTTTCATCTTCTTGCCCACATAGCTTAATTAGGAGTTTAATCCTCTGCATCACACATAATCACACACAACCTTAAACCTCACAAACCAAATTAACACATCAAAACATCCCCTTACCTAGTTTTCTGATTGGGATTTCATCACCCAACAATAAACCACCTCAAACATTCCCCAACCATAAAAAACTTGAAACCAAACATAGTTTGCTTCTTCTCTATAGGCACTGGTCAACCATCCTTTTTTTCCACATTCTTAATAATCAAACATAAAAGAAAAATTGTTTTCTTTTTTTTCTTGGGTGAAAACTATTTTCATGCCCATAGTCACTTGTTTAGTAGCCAAAAGAATGGAACAAAACTTTTCTTCCACCGATCCCTTGTCTCAACAATGTTCTCTACAACAACCACCTCATATGTACCCTTGAGCACTCAACCACTCATTGACATCTCTCAACCAGAGCCTTTGTTCACACTACAACTTTAGGAGAGACCAATCCATTATTTTACCATCAATCTATCCCATCTAGGCCAGCCACCCCACCATCAATCGATCAGAACCCTCTGGACCACCTAAGGTCCTCTTGGTGATACCATGTTTCAAGAACTTTTGGATGCCAATCTAGTTACACTTCAAGATTATCTCCTTAGGAGATCAACCAGATTCCCCCAGATGGACCACCGCTCCAACAACTCTATCCCTATCAAACCAATCCTCAAGCCACCCATCCTGTAGCTAATGAGATTTTTATAGCCCATATTTCTTCCTCCTCTACCAACCCTTTGACTTATCAGACTACCCAGATAGTCACACCGATCCCTCACAATCTCTCCATTGATCAACACAATAATCAACACTACTCTTCCCTCACTTCTTTTTGGTCATTATCCCCATTAGTGTCCCTACTCAATATGCCCAAACATCATATCCCTTGTCTGGGAAGTATGATCTTCTTACATCCAACATGCCAATCAATGCTTCCCATCCCCCTTTCATGGGTGCTTTACATTATGCAATATCTAACCCTTTTCAACAACAATATCAACTTATTCATACCCACATTCCTACTCAACACCTACCATAACAACCTACCCAATCCCAATAATCCTATCATCTTCCCATCACCCAAAAATAGTTCTTTCAATAACCACCCTTTCAATCACAACCCATGGCTTACCCCAAAAATTCCCAAACACCAACACATCCACAAGTTTATCAACAAACCCATCCAACCACTTCTTACATGCAACCACCACCCCTCATCCCCCAACAAACTCTTTCAAATGATCCCATGCATGCCCTTGTAAATAGGTTAGCCAACCTTGAAGCTAAAACTTTAGGGACCAAGGTCTCGTTATCATATGAGAAAATATACAATGATCCCATTCACCCATCCATACCAATTAAACCATATCCTCTACACTAGGAATTGCCAAAATTTGCTAAGTTCAACAACAAAGAGGATCCACAACAACATCTTCATGCATTTAAACATGCATGTTATCTTATTGTGCATGATCAAGACTTGATGCTTCACACTTTTCCCATGTCCTTGGCTGGTCCCACCTTGGACTGGTACAATAACATCCCCCAATATTCAATATTCTCTTTCTCCCAACTCGTATTATTTTAGAACATTTTTTGATTAACATTGCATGAAAAATAACCATCAATGATCTATACACCATCCAAAAATTTGAAGATGAATCCATTATAGACTTCATCACATGATGACACCTCACTATAAGCCAATTATCCTTTCCTCTTCCACAAGATGACCTCATCGATCTCTTCTCACGTTCATGTGTGAAGCATATATCTTTGACTTTACAAATCCAATCATTCCAAACCTTTGATGAGGCCTTCACCATGGCCCAAAACTAGAAAACATGCCCTCAAAAAGGCCATTTAAAACTCAAATCAAATAAACCCAAACATGAGTTTACTAAAACATCCATGCCAAATGAAAATCAAAGGTGGAAACCAATGTCATGGTTGTTAAATCATCTCCTCATCTACATCTAGCACATGGACTCAACAAAGAGTCACTCGACCAACGCCCAACTACACCCCCTTGAGGAGTCATAAAATATGATATTTGAAAATTAATGACAAAAACCTTGTCACACTTCCTCCTATCTCAACTAGTTGATGAGTCAAGACCAAAACCTACATGGTATCATGAAGATCATTACTACAAATATCACCAAGTCCGAGGCCATGACATAGAAATATGTCATACTTTCAAGGATTTGGTCCAAAGACTCATTGATCAAGGTGATCTTCAAGTCAACAATCCAAATGCCTCACCCAATCAACCCCTTGACATTTTTAAACAACCTTTCCCAAATCATACATCAACTAGCCAAGCTACCACTTCTACCACAACCCAAGCACCTAATGCTCATACTATAAACACCCTAAACACTAATGATCAGAGATGTTCCATCCACAACTTCATCATTGACCACCTCTATTCCCTTTGACATCCTCCCACATTTTTACATCTACATCTGTCTTGGAGTCTACTCCTACATCTACAACTACTAGAACCCCATTAGCAAATATATCATTTATGCCCTTAGAGACATTCATGAAACAACCATTTCAGCCTATTTCCACATCTGGGTTGGTCCTTCATCAACTTCCTTATCCACCTCATCACCCACTTCATCCACTCCAGTAGGCTTGACTTGACCACCTTGCATATATCTATTCCACCCTTTCTTCATACCATCCATGGAACCCATATCGGTCCCTCCTCCCACTCTCTTACCCATACCAACTACTATGGTTACATCCATGTGCCACCTACTCCTTTTATCCCAACTCCATCATTTGAGGAATGTTTAAAATAACTTTACCTTGCAATGACCTCAATGTCTCTTCCATGTCATCAACACAATCCCCTCAATCCCCATCTTCTGGATTCATCTCTAATAGATATGTTGTTTCTGTACCCAAACCAATCATAGCATTACCATCGACCTCCTAGTTAATATTGTTGATGCTCCTCCTGATAGTGTGTCCCCACATACAAAACCTATGATCCCTCCTAGAGGTAAACCATCTAATCCAAAATCATCTATCTAGAACCATGAACGTTTCAACTCATCAATCCAAGATCATCCTACACCAAAACACCAATCAATAGTAAAACTGAATCCAAATCATCAAAGCATCAATACACTGGGTCTTATCTCAAACATCCAAAAAGTATCACATAAGACATCTTTCTAGCACTCTTGGTTAGATCATACACAAATATCTTCCAACACTTATTACAAACCTCTGCAATTACACTTCCTCCTATCAAAGCCTTTGACCCAAAAGGAAAGAAGCCTCTATGGTTTAATCCTAACCTTATGTGTGCCTTTCATCATACCCATGGACATGATACTGAGCATTGTAGAGCACTCAAGCCATTATTCACAATCTCATTGAAGAGGGAGACTTTCCCTTGGACCAAGTCAATCCCTTCCACATCTAGTTCAACATCCATTATTTCACCTTTAGAGAAGACTCATCCCTAGATAGTCCTCCCTTGTTCATCAATGTAGTTTGGGTAACCACTCGATCCGGCCCATGTGAGCCCAAATCAACCTCTAAACCAAAATCTAAGACCTTCATTGCCATCCCTCCTCCTAAGGAGTTGGCGCATCATCAAAACCAAAGGTTTTTTTTTAGCAGCCCCTAAGCCTATCAAACAAAGTATCGTTAGACAACTTCATCAATCCCTAGTCAAAATGTCACTCTATGAGCTCATCCAAAGCTCACCAGATCATAGAAGGCTCTTATTGAAGCCTTGAAATGCATTTTGACATCTGATGATGAGGCTCACCCTTCACATCCTTCGTAGGAGCACTTGTTAGGCCTCTACTGCTATATCATTCAATGAAACTGAAATTCTGGATATCCCACATTGGAAGAACATGACCTTCCCCTCTTTATTATGGTTAGGATCAATGATACATTCATTTGACGGTCCATGATCGATAGTGGGGTGAGCATTAATATCATCCCTTCACATATTTTGATCAACTTAAGATTCCAAAGGAATCATGTCACTCAACACACATGTGGTCCTTCATGCCTTTAATGATGCCATCACTCCCACCTTGGGAATGTCATCCTTCCCATATGTGTTGGTGAGAAGCTCATCCATCGACCTTTTATATCATTGAAGGATAATTTCAATACAATGTTCTCCTTAGATGACCATGGATCACACCATGCGTTGTGTCCCATCAATGCTTCATCACTCCCTTAAGTATGAGCATGAGGGAAAAATCTTGACATGCTTCTAGGGATGCTCCTCCCTTTCAAGGATGCAACATGACTTATAGACCAAATGACATGCTCATCCCTAAGGATGATCCATCTACACCATCCACTAGTTCAGCCATTCCCTCATCCAAACTCCCTAACAAAGACTCCCTAGATGATGTGGTGAACAAACTTACGATGGGGGAGTATCACCTTCTCATGCTTAACACCCTTCCCACTCCCAACCATATTGGTAGACCTGATAAGGCACCTATGTACCAACCAGACATCGGAGACATTGTTCCTTTTGGTCCCCCACATCATCACACTAATCTTATTTATGGTGGTTTTGATACCCCTCTTCCCACATCGATGATATTCACACATGCAGGATTTATACTGAGTGGATTTAGCTTTCTTGACAACCCATATTTTTCCTATAACTATTTCCATCATTGCACATGGAATGGATTTGGCTTAGGTCATTATGAACATGGCCCACATGGTCTTATTCCTGATCAATGTTGTAAACCTTATGAGAATTTTGGGTTAGGTTATAGGGGGCAGTCCCTGACCCCATTCCACCATATGAGATTCTCATGGACATGCCTCCTCCATCCTCCTCTCCTTTTTCGAATTTTGAAGATGAGGGCATATCTTCTCTACCTTCTCCATATTTTCCAACCCTCGAGGATCTTGTCATGCTCAAAAGATATGGACATACCTTCTTTACTTTCTCCATCTCCCTAACTCCCGAGGACATGAACATACCATCCCCATATTTCTTGACTCTTGAGGACATGGAACTAGATGACACCATTTCCATTTCCTCTGATTTTTTTTTTAGTCTCCACCATAACTTTGGGACCGGTCACCTATCAAGTGTGACAATCAGATTAGGTCCCTTCCTCTTTTCCATTCGGAGATGATAGAAGATTCTTCTACCATTGATGTCCTTCAATGTGCTGATGATGACACCATCCTTTCCCACATGGGGGAAGAATATTCTTATCTTAGAAGACCTTACCATCTGACTCACCTACTCTTCTTAATGAAGCCACCATCGATGTCAATATGGGACTCCACAGGAGCCTCACATTCTCAAAGTGGGCCAATCGTTGATCCACATGAGCTAGAATATTTCACCGCATTCCTCTCCATCATAGCCAAGAATTTACATGGTCATATTCAGACATGTCAGGTCTTGACCCCTCTATCATCATCCACAATATCATCACTTATCCCAATGCTAAACGGTAAAGAAAAAGCTTTTCACCGCATGCATCCTTGCATTTCTCTCCTTGTTAAAGAGGAGTTACAACATCTTTTAGTAAAAAAATTTCATCATTCCCATTGAACTATCCCCAGTGGGTTTCCAACATTTTTCCCATCACTAAAGCATGGAAAACTATGCGCATATGCATGGACTTTCGGGATCTCAATCTCACCTGCCCTAAGGATGACTTCCCTCTTCCAAACATTGATCAACTTGTGGATCTTACCATAGGTCATGAGATGTTTTCTCTCATGGATGGTTTCTCTGGTTACAATCAAATCCTTATCGCACTAGAAGATCAACACAAAACCTCTTTCATCACCCCTTGGGGACCTTTTCTATCATCATGCCCTTTGGTTTAAAGAATGTCAATGGTACTACTTATCAAGTGGGCCATGACTTACATATTTCATGATCTCATCCACAAAACCATTGAAGACTATGTCGATGATATTTTAGGAAAATCTAAGCATCGACGTGACCATATTTCCATTCTCGAAGTCCTTTTTGAGTGCCTCATTTACTTTTTCCTTCATCTTAATCCAACCAAGTGTGTATTTGGAGTCTTAACTGGAAAACTCCTTGGATTTATCATTTCTATTAGGGGCATCAAATTTGATCCCACAAAAATTAAGGAAATCATTGAAATGCCTCCCTCCTTCCAATCTTAAGAAACTACAGTACCTCAAGGCCACCTTCAATCTATTTTTCATTTCATCTCACAACTTTTTGATCATTGTCAACCTTTTCATCACCTCCTTTGGAAGGACATTGAATTTGATTGGGATCATGATTGTCAAAAATATTTTGATGACCTTAAACAATATCTTCTATCTCCACTAGTGCTCACACCTCCATGAGGGGGAGCCATTTTATTTGTATATCTCTGCTACTAATCATGCTCTAGGAGCCATGCTAGCACATCGTGATGACCAAGGTCATGAGCAGGCCATTTATTACATCATTCACACTCTTCATGACTGTGAGACCCACTACACTAAAGCTGAAAGGTTGTGTTGTGCCCTATTCTTTGCTACATCTAAGCTTTGACATTATCTTCTCAACCACAAGACTTATGTCATTACTAGATTTCATCTTCTTAAGACATTGCATTCTAAACCTTATCACAATGATCACGTGTTACTTGATGGCTCATGCTCATCATGGTAGAGTTTGACCTTGAGTTTATTTCAAAAATCCATTAAGGGGAAAGCTATTGCTGACCAATTGGTAGAATCCCCTCTTCCCAATACACATCTACCTCATGAGAATTTTTGGATGAATCCATTAATCAATTTCATCATGAATATGATACTCTTAAATTCACTCTCTTCTTTGATGGCTCAAAATGTCAGCAAGGGGGATTGGCATCATTCTCATTCCTCCTTGGGAAACTCCTATTCCCCTCACATATAAACTCAATTTTGAGTGTACAAATAACATGGTGGAATATGAAGCCCTCATCTTGGGTCTTGAAACCACCATCTTTTTAGGTGTTCAAATTCTTGACATCTATGAGATTTCAAGCTCATAATCAAACAAGTTACATAGTGAGTATCAATGTAAAAATGATACTCTTCAAAAATATCATGACATTTTCATCTTCTCTTGAAGCATTTTGACTCTTACACCATCCAAGTTGTTCCTCGATCAAAAAATCATTTTGCTGATATGATGGCGTCCCTCGCGGCTCTCATCCCATGGAAAAAAGGAGTCTAAGCTCCTATGTTGTCATTCATTCATAACCTGGCCTTTTTTCAATGAATTACCTTAAGTTAATCTTATTGAATCTAATTCACTAGACCTTTGGTACTCTCAAATATTTGATTATCTATCCAAATCCATCCTTCCTCCTGATCTCTCCAAAAATGCTAAGAGGTATTTTTTCTTCAAGCATGCTCACCACTATGTGATCCTTGGTGGCATTCTTTATAAATGGATTTGATGGTGTTCTTCTCGATGTCTCAAATCCCATGAAGCCTCTCGAGCCATCAGGAAGTCCATGATGGTATTTGTGGTGGAAACTTTAGTGGCTTAGCCATTGCTAAGTGTGTTCTTCATCTTGGCTATTATTATTGGCCTTCCCTCAATCATGATTGTTGTGAATATGTTAAGAAATGTGAAAAATTTCAGCAACATTCCAATCTTCATCGTATTCCTAGTCAAGCTCTATAGCCGGCTCAGACCTTTGGCCCTTTTCACAATGGGGCCTTGATCTTATTGGTCTTATTAATCCCCATTCTTCACAACAACATCACTCGATCATCACTACCACTAAATATTTCACCAAGTGGGTGGAAGAAATCCCACTCACCTCAACTAAATCTGGCCTAATCATTAATTTTATCTATCAACACATTATCTTCCACTTCGCATGTTCCCCACAAACTTGTTATGGACAATGGAAAGTCCTTTAAAAATAAATATCTCAAGAAAATATGTAATGCATTCAACATTCAACTCATATTTTCTTCTCCATATTATCCTCAAGCTAATGGCCAAGCCAAAGCCACTAATAAAACTCTTTAAAACATTCTTTCCAAACCATTGATCAAGTAGGTCATAATTGGCATCTCAGCTTCCTTTCACCCTTTGGGCCTATCATACTAGCATTCATACCTCCATGGGGCTATGCCTTTTTCTCTTGTTTACGACTCTAAAGCCATCCTCCCTCTCAAAGTTCAAATCCCATCTTTTGCATGTGTCCTTCGTGACTTCATCTCTGATGAATATTATCACCAAGCTCATCTAACACAACTCGAGATACTAGATGAGTGTCACCTTCTCGCTCTTGAACACCATCATGTTTATCAAGAGCACATCATGTGCTTATAATAAGCACCTTAAGGAATGTGAATTTAATGTTTGGTGACCTCATCCTCAAAGAAAATCAGAATGTCACTACTCTAGAAAGGAGCCAATGTGGAAAGTTTTCCCCTAACTAGATCGGACCATACATTATCATGCATAAGTATGGGTGGGAGCCTATCATCTAGCTTCCCTTGATGGTAAACCAGAAGTGGAACTACTTAATGCATTGCACTTGTGACCATTCTATTGTTAGCACATTTACCAATGTCCCTTAGTCATGTCTTCAGATCATTCCTCCATCTTAGCCATTTCCATTTCTCATCGTGATGATTTGGAATCTATGTGGTCTTTCGTCACTTCCTAGATGTGACCTTAAATATGGGCACCATGACTCTACCCATAGCATTTCCTTATGGATAGGTTCTCCCCTTTGGTGAGAACTCCACAATCATCACATCCATTTCCTCTTATTCACCTATTGGAACCATGCAAAGGGTCCAGGGTGTCTCTTGTACATCATTTATCCCCTCCTAAGTGGTCTACTTAGCTAGTCCCAACTCTCCCCATGTAAAAAAAAAAAAATCATGGATGCTCAAATAAAAATCAAAGTTATAAAAAAATAGATGATCCCAAAGGAAATTATTCATGCAAAAAAAAAAAATCAAAAAAAAATCAAAAAATGAAAAAAATCAAAAAAATAGATTGATCCCTCGAAGGACAACTATCATTTATTCTTTCCATCTATATATTATAAAAAGTAGACCATACCCTGAAGGATGGCTACTCCTTATGGCATTTGAATCTTCTTCCACATTGATCAACCTTCCATTTTATCAACATCCTAAAAATCTCTTGCATTGATCAACTTTTTTCTTTCCTTGAGTCTGGGGCATAGTTTAGGGAACACCACTTTTGGAGAACCCTCTTTCCTCTATGTACAAGTGCATCTCAAACCCCTTTTTCATGTCAACATTAGGTTTATGAGATCATCTCATCCATCATTTCCTTATGATATTCAAATGACTAACTATTGGTTATTTGCTAGCATTTTCTTTGGTCACATGTGCCTTGTGTTACCCAAGATCCTTTCTTGTTTACCTCCAATGTGGTTGGAGGCATGTTTTCCTCGCATGATCCTTAACACAATGTAGTCTCATTTGTACCTTCAGGTCACTATGCTTATAATTGTGCCTTATCTTTTTTAGTCTATCTCTATCACTAAAAGTCCCATGGGGCCATACTTATATCCCTTTTTAGGCATACATTTTTTTCCAAAGTCCACATTCGTGGCCATATTCTATATTCTCCCTTTAGGGCATTTTGTTTTCATATTCTGAATCCTCTCCTTCTCATTTTCAAGTCCACTTCATGTGGCCATTTTCCCTTTTAGGGCATTATATTTTCAATCTCAAAGTCCACTTTGGTGGCCATATTTACTCTTCCTTTAGGAATTTTACCTTAGACTATCCTAATCTAATTTTATGCACAAAATCTACTTGGTGTCTATACCCTTTTCCCCACTTGGGGCATATTTTAATTTTTCCTTTTTCCTTTGGCCATACTTTCCCCGCTTGGGGCATATTATCTCTTCATCCATTTTTGACTCTTCCTTTTGGCCTTTTCATGTCCCATTGGGCACCATACATTTTATCCTTTGTAGTGAAATGCATACCTTTCCTCGATTCCTGTGTATGAAGGATTTTGCATACTTTTTCACATATAGTTGTGCATATTTTGATGATTTCCCATGACCCATTGGTCATCCTGGCCTTACATCCATATTGCAGTGGTCTTCACCCACTCACTGGTCCATAGAACATTGTTTCATCTTTGTTGAGACCACAATTGTCCCCTACCGATGTGATATTGGAGTCACCACCATAGTTTTTCATCATTATTGTGAATCCTTTTTTTTTCTGGGGCATTTTCCTTGGTTATGCTTTCACCCATACTATTCAATCACCCACCCGCCCTTAATCAATAATCCTTTTTCAAATGCATCATCGATTTCCTTGTGGCATCATCAATCCCCCATTTGAGGGGGAGCTTATCATCAAATCTTTACCCTCATCCAACCCTTTTTTTTTTTTCTCATGGCTTGCTACTACAAACCACTCAACAAAAAGGGAAAATGTAGACACCTAATTTTGGTATCTATATCTCTTCATCATCCTATGCATGCACATATTTTAATTATTTATTCAATCATCCCCCTTGTTTAATTAAATTCCCTCCCAATATCTATTAATTAATTAAGTAATATTAATTAATTAATCATTGAAATATTTCATATGCCCAACTATCCCATCCACAATTGATCTTATTAATTAATTAATTTATTAATTAATTAACTCATCATGCCCTAACTAACTTCTATTTTGGAATGCTTTCATTCCAAATATACATCCTATGCATCCCTATGCTTTTTCTAACCTATCCTTATCTCCAACTCACCTACACCTCATCCTAAAACAACCTCTTCCCACCTAATGCTTTAAAGCATTTGGCCATCTCCAAAAAGAAGGGGAATCATGCCAAAAAAATAGAAAAAATCTTCCTATTGGGGAAAACTTTCCAGAATCGGCGGTGACCCACCTAGCCTGGTCACCACCGACCCTATAAGACTAGTTTCTTCCTTTCCATTCATCATCAGAAAATTGAGTGTAAAAATATTTTCTTAGAGCAGTAAACAATATTTTGTGCTTGAACATTCTAAAGCCATCCAAGACCTCCAGACCTCCTTGCAATGTGCATGCATCAATCGTGATTGGTCTTTTGTGAGATTGTCACCATTTTACAATACTTTAGTCACTTTATCATATTATCTTGGTATTTCATGTTTAACTTTTGTAGGTTTAGAACAATAGTAATAGAGCTCATAGCCTCACCATCAACCTCTTTCTACAAAGCTACAATTGTAGGTTATCCATCTGGCTTCACCTTTTCTTAGCCTTATCCATCTCTGACGTAGTCACCATCAACCCTCACATATCACCATCGAATGAGCCTCAGGAGCTCTTGTTATTTTTTTCTTTAGAGCCATCCCCAGTCCTTGCATGTGCTTACCCCTATTCTAGATTGCTAAGCTCTCATCATAATCTCTCTATGTCAACAAAATCAACCTATTTACACCCTGGTCATCATCAACTAGGGTCCTGGTTTCAATCCCCAACCTTAATCCCCATTTCTCATTGTCTCCTGGTTTCTATTCCTTCATATTTCCTCTATAGGTTGACTCCAACATTTCAGAATTTTGCACAACTTTCCAGATTGCACTTTGATTCTACATAGTCTACATATTTCTCTTGTTTTCTTGATCCAACCCCTCAGGTCACCATCGACTATGTCTCTACATAGTCTGGGTCATCGTTGTTAACCCTAGACTAGGTAAGCTTGGTTTTGAGTTTGTAGTTAAATCATCTTAAATCAATCTCAATCCTTCTAGATTTAGTAATTCTTTGTTTTTGCATGTTATTTATAGTTCTTGATCTATTTCCATCTTTCTAAACATGGGGGTTGACATCCACCAAGGAAGCTAACCACTTCTTGGATCCAACATTTTCTAGAAGCCCCCACATACATCTATCTAATCCAACCATTTTATTTTGAAAATTTTGTTACAACAGATAGATCCATCTAATTGGCACTCGTATCAACATCACGCATCCGAGGTAACATAAAGATGCTATGGTGTTGGGTGGATTAGATGATGTAGAAGTGGATGGAATGTGTACTCATATTGGTAAGGTTAAGGAAAATTACTAAAATAGATTAGTGTAAGTGTGTATGGAAGAGACTAGTGGAAAACTTGTAAGCTTTTAAAATAGATTGGATTAGTGAAGGTTGAAGGAGATCTTCCGGAAGAGATGTAGAAGTAAACACAATATCTAAAAATGGGAAATTTGAGCATCCAAAGAGTTAAAAAAGTAAAATTTGGTAGTTGAATGGAAAAATGCTAGTAGAGACAAAGTGTAGAAAAATAAAGAAAAAGATACCATGGAGGAACTAGAACAAGAAATCACGGGTAGGATAGAAGAAGCAATGGAATAAATCCTTTGAGATGGATAAGGTTAAAAATTTTAGGGGGAATTTATTGACTTTGATATGTTGAATATAGACTATAAAGGAATTGGTTTGTGGCTATGGATATTGGGTTGATGTAGATGTAATTAGCTAGATGAAATATTCTCTAGAACCGTGTTTCACAACAGAGGTGAGTGACACTACGGAATTAGGCATATGGTATTATTGGATTGGAGTACGTTGGTTACCATATAAGTGGTTATATGCTTTTGGAAAAAGTGATTGAAAGAGTGTTTTTCAACTTTTGTAGCTGAATTTCTTGCCACCTACCATGAAGGTTGCTTATTTGGAACTAGTGGAACATATGTAATTTTGATATATAATATTAGCAAAAGGGTAAGAGACCCACAAACCCTCATTTAATGATCAAATAAAAATAAAAGCTTCTATTCACTCAAACAAGTTTGATAAATCTCTAATACTATATTATTTTAAATTAATAAGCATCACCTAAATCAAAACAAGATCCTATCCTAGGATCCTTTTAATATGAACCATTTATTTACCAAACCATAGAAGAATCCTAATTTCTATAAAATAAAAAATGTAGTCTATGTATTGCTCATTTTTGTTCTCATTCCATTGATTGTAATAAGTTATTCTCTTTTATTTTTCATTAGTTTAATGGAGGAACATAGAGGTAGAGCATTCCAATGCTCTTGTTTCCTCCATCTCTATGTCTAATCCATTGCGTAAGTTTATGTATTTGGAAAAATAGGTTTTAGTTTAAAGTACATGTTCTATTTGTAGATTGTTGATATTTTATAGAGATGATGAATTTGTTAAGTTGTGGAGCTTAATTGCTTCATTGTCATGCTTTTATAGACTTGCTAGAATACACAGTAACTAACATCATGGACCGGTATTAGTTTGGAAAGAAGGAAGCTGGAATTCGTTAGGGCTAACCAACATCACTTAAGGTTAAGCCGACATCGGTTGCTGTGCGTGACTACTATAATTAAGTTGTGGGAATTAGATCTATCTTTAGTTATAAAGTGAATCTAATGGTTGTAATTGCATAGCTAAAGTGCCCTAAGATTGTAGATGCATATATAAGCATAAAGCTAGGGTTTAGAAGAGAGAATTCATTGAGAATTAAGAGAAGTTTCCTTTAGAGAGAAAAAGAGAAATTTATAGAGAAGAAATTACAGGACATCTAAGAAGGTGTGGAAGATTGTAAATCTTCATTATATTTCCTCTATGATAATAAATTGGATGTTTCTTGGTGGACATAGCCCACACTGGGTGAATCATGTTAAATCTTGTGTATTGTTTCTTCTTGTTTATTTATGTATTGATTTTTATATGCTTAGATCTGATTAATATATTTGTACAACTAGTGTGCTAACCCCAACAATTGGTATCAAAGCTTCTTTGTTTGAGGGTTGTGTGTGTTGGAAGATTTACTCATAGAGGGATTTTTGATTGAGTGGGAGCAAAGAAATGGGAGAAGAAGGAAAATTTAGAGTAGATAAATTTGATGGTCATGACTATCTATTATGGAAGATGTAGGTGGAGGATTATCTGTATTAGAAATATTTATACTTACCGTTGGATGAGAAGGAAAGACCTACAAAGATGACTGATGAAGAATGGAAAATTATTGATAGAAAGGCTCTGGGATCTATAAGATTGAGCCTAGAAACATTTGTGGCTTGAATATTACCAAAGCAGGATCTATGGTAGAGTTGATGAAATCTTTAGCAAATCTATATGAAAAACCTAGTGCTTCAAATAAAGTTTATTTGATGAAAAATTTGTTTAATTTAAAGATGCAAGAAGGTGGATCTACATCAAGTCATTTGAATGATTTCCGGTCTATTGTAAATAAATTAAAATCAGTTAGTATTCCATTTGAGGATGAAGTGAAAGCACTTTTATTATTATGCTCTTTTCCAGATAGTTGGGATAACTTGGTAATGGTCTGTTAGTAATACAACATCTTCTACTAATGTTTTAAAGTTTGATGATGTGGTCAGTATAATAATAAATGAAGAAATACACTACGGGAAAAGTATAGGAAAATCATCATCTGGTAATTCTTTGAATGTATAAATTAGGGGAAGGAAGAAGGAGAGATCCAAGAGAAATAATAATGGAAAATAAAAGTCTAAGAATTACAGATCTAAATCTAGAGGTAGAGGTATAATCTACTAGAATTGTGGAAAGAAAGGTCATGCAAAGAAGGATTGTTAGTTCAAGGAAAACAAAGAGAATGTACCAGAGAAAGGTAAAGAGGAAAATGTTGCTGCAAAAGAGGTAATGCAAGATGCCCTAATTCTCTCCTTGGATAATAAAATTGAGTCATGGGTTTTAGATTCAAGAGCTTCTTTCCATGTAACCCCTAATAAGGGCTATTTCAAAAATTATGTCTAGGGTAATTTTGGGCATGTTTATTTAGGAGATGATGAACCATGCAATATTATTGGTAGAGGTGAAGTTCATCTTAAATTGTAGAATGGAAATACATGGATATTGAAATATGTGAGGCATGTTCCAAGCCTAAAAGAAATCTAATTTCTGTAGGAAAATTGTGTGAAACTAGTTGCATGGTTACACTCACAGCCAAATCTTAGAAAGTTACTAAGGGATCTCTTGTTGTAGCAAGAGGCAAGAAGGTAGGATCATTGTATTTATCTACATGTATTACTGATTCCTTTTCTATTCTATCTACTTCAGATTTAGATACAAGCATGTGGCACAATTGGCTAGGCCATATGAGTGAAAAGGGAATGTAGATCTTAAAGGCAAAGGGTAAGTTATCAGATCTGAAACATGTAGATCTTGATTTATGTGAGCATTGTATTTTTGGAAAGTAGAAGAGAGTGATATTTCTCAAAGTTGGGGAAACAAAGAAGAAGCATAAATTGGAGCTTGTACACTCAGATGTGTGGGGACCAGCCCAAGTAGCTTCTCATGGAGGATCCCAATACTATGTTACTTTCATTGATGATGCCACAAGAAAGGTATGGGTTTATTTTATTAATAATAAATATGGTGTTTTTGAAACTTTTAAAATATGGAAATCCCTTGTGGAAAATGAATCGAATTCAAAGTTAAAGTTCCTTAGATTTGACAATGGTGGTGAGTACTATAATAAGGTTTTTAATGATTATTGTTTAGTAAATGGAATGCGCAGAGAAAGGATGGTTCCTAAAACACCACATGAGAATGGTATTGGAGAGAGAATGAGAAGGAAAATCATGGAACATGTTAGAAGCATGAGGATACATGATGGATTGCCCTTACAGTTTTGGGTAGAAGCAGTAGACATGATGGTTTATTTGATTAACTGTGGACCTTCAAGTGTACCGAATGGTGGAAAACCAGAAGAATCTTGGACTAGAAAAGAGGTAGATCTTTCTTTTCTTAGATTATTTGGCTTAGAATCTTTTGTGCATATTGATAAGAAAAATAGAAAGAAATTGGATGCAAAACCAAAAGATGTACTTTCATTGGTTATGGCTCTAGTGATTTCAGATTTTGGTTTTGGGATTTAGAAGGTGTTATCCCAAATTCACCCCGGAAAATTTTTCAAGACAACTCCACACATAGAGAAAATATGAAGGGAAAATGTTTCAGACCTACGAACTCACATTCCAGAATGAGGCAAAGGAAAAAGTCAAAGTTTGAGCCCAAGTCAAAGTTAAAATGAGGAGTGGAGGAAAAGGTGAAAATTTTCCTTTTGTCAAAAATGGCATAAAGGAAAATATGGAAGCACATCTCCCCAGCCAAGCAAAGAGTGCCATGTGTCCAATTAGAGCTTTGGGGCCGTGGGAGTTTTCTGAGTTTTGTGTTTCACGAAAAGGGGAAAAGGTAAATTACGGACCCTTTTGAACCTGAGCTTTTTTTCTCTAATTTGGCTGCCACATGTCCCATATTAAAAGGAAGCCCAAATGAGTGCCAGGCTGTCGTGTGGCCTTGGTAGGTGAAAAATGAAGAAGAGTCTTCTAGGCCATTAACTGAAAATCCAATCTCTTCAAGTACTAGATCCGATTCGATTTGATTCACTGGGAACCAGAAGCGACATATTGTGGGTGGATTTGTAGAAGGAATTAATATTCGGTGGTTGAACTTTCAAACCGAGATTTGATGCATATCCGGGGTGGTTGAAACAAGATTCAAATTTTCCCTCTTCTCTCTCTTTTCTTTCTATATATACTGTAACACTTCTCGTTTGAGAAAGAGAGACATTCTGGGCATAGAGAAACTCTGTCAAATTTGTTTCTCGATGCCATTTTTGAGTAGTAAACCTTCTCCCACACTTGGAAAATGTATTTGTGCCTCTATTCTAGAAATGTAATGGTCTGTGCACCTTCTAAAGCAATAAAAACATGTTTTTGTGGTGTTCTTCAATAGTTTGCATTGTTTTGTTGTTTCCTCGTGCCTCTCCCTTCCAGATTTATTTTTCTGTGCATGTATTTCACATTTGCAGGTGTAGGATGTTGTGTTTCATGGAGTTTAATGGAGAATTTGAAGATTTGGGCCGTGTCACTTCTGTCTGACCTCCCTCATCTCCATTTTCTCTGTTTCTTTCTCCCTCAATAGAATATCTTGCTTCCTTTGCTAGTGTATCACCATTTTAGTGTAGGCTTTGTTTTTTTCAGTTTTCTTTCTCTCCTTGTCTCCTTGGAAGTTAGATTAGGATTAGATTAGCTTGCCTGCACTGGAATAGCTTGTGGTAGGTAGTTTAGGAAGAGGAACCAACCTTCTCTGGAGAGCTTTCCCATTTGCAAGGTCCCACACCTTGGGGAAGTTCAATGTTATGCAATCACACTAGATGAGTCTGCCTTAGAAAAGTAGATTTTTAGAACTCATTTGGGGGTGCTTTGATTTGCACTAACGGTTTGGCGCGCCAGGTGGGATAGATATGAAGCACCTTGTCATTCAGGTTCGATGTGCTCTTGGTGAAGTTTCCGGCCTTTGGAGGCACTTTCAAGAACATATGGCAACTCCATTTAGTTAACAACCATCCTCGAGTTGTAGAACTTCTTCCCATCCATTTCCACACATTATTTCTTCCATCTCCTTCATCTTCTTCAATCCCATGAAGTTGTGTGATTATGACTTCATTCCCACCAAAAAATTCACATCTATAGTAGCATCGATGCATTTAACTCAATAAGCTTTACAAATCCTTTAAATCAACATTTTGAGCAAATCCAAAATTAGCATGGTTACCCCTATGAGCAAGCAATGCCAAAATCAATTTGGCTATGGAGCTTTCCAAGAGCAGGGGTATGCAAACAATGAAGAAAATCAAATGCAAGATGTTGGTCTGTTGGAGAAGATCCAAAAAATGGAGATTGGCATGGTTCAGTCAAGAGATACAACTCAAATGAAGGCATTTAGAATTGGTTGCAAGGCACCTTATCCATGGGAAGGCCCTTTTCCAAGACATTACAGCCCTCAAGAGAAGCTTGACTTCATGGTTGAAGTGTTGCCTCAGCTTACACAGTGGATTGAGGACATTAGGGCTTATGAGCAAAGTGCAGGACAACCTTGTCAATGGGTAAGTCAATCACCAGCTCCTTGCCTTTCATTTTCTCTCCCTCAATCTTTATCATTTCAGTAGAGGCAAGAGTCAAGCCCCTCACTTGCTACCCCAAGTGTTGATTTCATTTCTCCATCTCCTAGTCTTCCACCTCATCTTAGTTCTTCTGTCCTTTTCCCTTCCAAATAGTCATCCCCTCCAAACAAACAAGAAGTTACACCTCCCTTCCCACCACAAACAATTGCAAAGATGGTTGAACCCCAACCTGCCACTCCTCTTACTTTCCCAAGCCCATGTTGGGAAGAGACTCAAGAATCTAGTCAAGGAGAACAAAAAGAAGAGGAGCCCAACAGAAAAGAAATGATAGACAATCTGAAGAGTTGGGCTGCCAAATTTGGGTTTACAAAGATCCCCTTGATGGTCAAGCCAATAGAGGAGGTCAAGATTGAAGAACCAGTGGTGGCTGAGGTTGAGTTTTGTAGCAGAAGAAGAGTAAGAACAAGAGGAGGAACAATCAGTCCCAAGCCCCATTGAAGAGGAGTAGATGGGAGAGATCAAATCAGTGTTGAGGCCACTCAATGAAGAAGGCATCATTGAAGATTTTTTGCTTTCATTTCAAGGGCTTGATTTGATTGATGAACCCATGATGGAAGAGGACCATACAGTTTCAGAGGCTCTAAGTGTGGAGCAAGCCATAGAAGAACCTTCAATTCTTCCTCCCACTTCATCCCCTTCAAACTCTAATGTTGAAGAAGATTTTGAGCTTTCAAACTTCATGTTTGAAGATGAGGGGAACCATGGTGAGAAAATTACAGATTCAAAAGACACCATGGAGGAGGTCGAACACACGCAACAGACAACGAGGAAGAAGATTATCTGTCTGATTTGGAGGATTGTCTTGATGGAGAGGATCCCAGGAGATCACATCATTTGCTCCTCCATCATCTACCTTCCAAGAACATGAGTTTTCTGCCACAGAGGAGAACATCTAAAGACAAAAACCTACATCTCACAACGTCCCTCTGGAACCATGGTTGGAAGATCTTGATCTTCCATGTTCTTCATAGGAGGAGGAAGAGAAAAGGTAAGAGGATGTCATCATCTCTCTCACACCATCCACCCAAGAAGGTCCACAAGAAGACTCCATTTTTGGAGTTGAATTTTAGAGAAATGGGCACATCCAAAGGATCAGACCATGCCTAATCAGGTACTTGGCTTCATTGGAGCCAAAGGAGAAACCAAAACCAGTCATGTCCATTTAGGGCATGAGGATGAGCTAGAAAGCACCAAGGATCAGCCGCCATACCTCTTCAATCTAAATGTAGAGTCAACTAAAAGAGGTATTTGATTTGTCTCCAATTGATACTTTAGTGATTTGGGTGGAAGATTAACTTGTAGTTAGTTTTTCACTCATCCAACTAGCCATGTTCAGTGCCAAATCAGTTGCATGGCTGCCATTTTTGAGGAAGGGAAGCTATTTCTCCCTGCCAGTTGTAGGCTTTGTTTGAGCTCCCTTTGCTCTTGGTTAGAGTAGTGTAGGTAGGTTTGTTTTCAGCAGAAGAAGTGCTTTTGCACACTCTACATGTTCCATTTGGAGCATGTATGATTTTTGGTTTATACATAGTTTTTGGTGATGTTGTATTGCTCTTACACGGTCCATTTCAATTGGGTTTTGGTGAAGTTCAACTCCAAGTTCAGTGGGTTTCCAAGTGGCTCAGGGATTAGATCTTCAAAATTTCAGATCATTTTCATGTTTATTAGGCAGACTCCATGCCTAATGGATGTAAAAAGGTCACTGGTCTCTTCATCTAGCAGGAAAATGTCCCCATGAGTCACCAAATTGTTATCCCAAATTCACCCCGGAAAATTTGGTCAAGACAACCCTGCACATAGAGAAAATATGAAGGGAAAACATTTCGAGACCTACGAGCTCGCATTCCAGAATGAGGCAAAGGAAAAGTCAAAGTTTGAGCCCGAGTCAAAGCAAAAACAGGGAGTCGGAGGAAAAGGTGAAAATTTTCCTTTTGTTAAAAAGGGCACAAAGGAAAAGATGGAAGCGCATCTCCCCAGCCAAGCAAAGAGTGCCACGTGTCCAAGCAGAGTTTCGGGGCTATAGGAGTTTTTTGAGTTTTGTGTTTTGCGAAAATGGGGAAAAGGTAAATTATGGACCCACAAACCCAATTTTTGCTCTAATATGGCTGCCACATGTCCCATATCAAAAGGGAAGCCCAAACGAGTGCCAAGCTACCGTGTGGCCCTGGTAGGTGAAAAATGAAGAAGAGTCTTCCAGGCCATTAACGCAGAATCCAATCTCTTCAACTACCAGATTTGATTCGATTTGATCTTCGGGAACCAGAAGTGACATATTGTGGGTGGATTTGCAGAAGGCATTGATATTTGGTGGTTGAAATTTTAAAGCAAGATTCGATGCATATCCGGGGTGGTTGAAACATGATTCAAATTTTCCCTCTTCTCTCTCTTTTCTTTCTATATATACATTGTAACACTTCTCGTTTGAGAAAGAGAGACATTCTGGGCATAGAGAAACTCTATCAAATTTGTTTCTCGATGCCATTTTTGAGCAATAAACCTTCTCCCACGCCTGGAAAATCTTTTTGTGCATCTATTCCAGAAATGTAATGGTCATACACCTTCAGAGCAATAAAAACATGTTTTTGTGGTGTTCTTCAACCCTTTGCATCGTTTTGTTGTTTCCCCATGCCTCTCCCTTCCAGATTTGTTTTTCTATGCATGTATTTCACATTTACAGGTGCAGGATGTTGTGTTTCTTGGAGTTTAATGGAGAATTTGAAGATCTGGACTGTGTCACTTTTGATGATCTCCCTCATCTCCATTTTCTCTATTTCTTTCTCCCTCAACAGAATATCTCGCTTCCTTTCCGGTGTATCACCGTTTTAGTGTAGGCTCTATTTTTCCTAGTTTTCTTTCTCTCCTTATCTCCTTGGAAGTTAGATTAGGATTAGATTAGCTTGCTTGCACTAGAATATCTTATGGTAGGTAGTTTAGGAAGAGGAACCGACCTTCTCTGGAGAGATTTCCCATTCACAAGGTCCCACACCTTGGGGAAGTTCAATGTTATGCAATCACACCAGATGAGTTTGCCTTAAAAAAGCATATTTTTAGAACTCATTTGGGGGTGCTGTGATTTCGCACTAACATAAGGTTCTAAGATAATTAGGAGTCATAAGATTGATTGGAATGAAAAGAGAATGTACAGGGGTCAATTTTTGGTACATAAAGGTGAACTAGTGGAGAAGTTTTTGGATGAAAATGAACTTTCAGATTTAAAATTAACACCTACATGTTTACATAGTAACCAACATCAGTTTACGCTTGACCGGTATCGGTTTACCATTGATCGACATCGGATCCCTATACCGACGTCGGTTACAGAAGAGACAAACCAGTTTCGGTTAGCCAAACCGGATTTGGTAGAAGGTGACCAACGTCAGTCATTGTTAGAAGTAGATAAAAATCTACAGAATGAGTAGATTGAGCCTCCGGTACCCCAAATCTTAGTGAGAAAGTCACAAAGGGTAAGTAGACCTCTAGAAAGATTTTCACCTTCCTTATCTTATTTATTATTGACCGATAGTGGTGAACTAGAAAGATTTGAAGAAGCAATGCAAGATAAAGCCCACATGCAATGGGAGCATGGCATGAATGAGGAGATGGACTCCTTAGAGTAGAACTAAACATGGAATTTGGTTAAGTTTCAGCATGTAAAAGAGCATTGCAAAAAGTGGGTTTACATGATCAAGGAAGAAGAGGGTGGACAAAAGAGATACAAGGCAAGGCTTGTAGTAAAGGGATTTACACAGAAAACAAGTATTGACTTTGGTGAAATATTTTCTCCTATTGTTAATATGAATTCTATTCATATTGTATTGAGTTTAGTTGCAGTAGAGGATTTACATTTAGAGAAACTTGATGTCAAGATGACATTTCTTCATGGTGATTTAGAGAAAGAGATTTACATGAATCAGTCACTTGGGTATGAAGTGAAGGGTAAGGAGAAATTCGTGTGCATATTGAAAAAGATCCTATATGAGCTCAAGAAAGCTCCAAGACAATTGTATATGAGGTTTGATAGTTTCATGCATGATCATGGTTATTTGAGATGTGAATCGACCATTGTGTTTATTTCAAGATGCTTGGAAATGGGAGCTATATTATTTTGTTACTGTATGTGGCTAATATGATTATTACATGATCTAGTATGCAAGATATTGGTGAGCTTAAAGAAAATCTTGGTCACACATTTGCAATGAAGGATTTGGGTGTCTTTGTAAAGAGAATCCTTGACATGAAAATTCAGAGACAGAAAACCAGAAATTTTATTTATCTCAAGAGCATTATATCAATAAGGTGTTGGAAAGGTTTAATTTGTAAAATTCAAAACCTGTAAGTACACCTATGGATGGACACTTCAAATTGAGAAAAGATTAGTGTCCTCCATCACACAAGGAGGTTGAGTACATGGCACAAGTTACGTACACTTCAAGTGAGTTGAGAGCTTGATGTATTCTATGGTTTGCACTGATCATACATTACACAGACAGGTGAGAGTTGTGATGCATTTATGGCTAATCTAGGTAAAGAGCATTGGAAAGTAGTTCAATGGATTCTCGGTATTTTAGAGGGACATCCGACATGCGGTTATGCTATGGAGGGTCGATAATTCTTTACGTTGATATCTTGATGTATGCTATGGTTTGCGAGACCATACATTGCACACATCGAGCGATGGGAGTTGTGAGCGATTTATGGCTAATCTAGGTAAAGAGCATTGGAAATCAGTCCAATGGATTCTCAAGTATTTGAGAGGGACATCCAACATGTAATTATGCTATGGAGGGTCAGATACTTCTTTACATGGCTATGTGGATTCAGACATGGTTGGTGATTTGGATGGTAGGAGGAACACAAATGGATAAGTTTTCACAATAAAGCATAATAGTTAGCTAGATTTATAGATTATAGAAGATTATGGCCTGTCTACTACAAAGGATGAGTATGTTGTAGCTACAAAAGTTAGCAAGGAGATGATATGGATGAGCAGGTTCATGGGAGAGTTGGGAAAGGAGCAAGAGGATTGTAGATTATACTGATAGTCAAAGTGTGATTCATTTGGCAAAGAACTCAAAGCATTTCATTCTAGAATGAAACACATTCAATTGAGATATCACTTCATACGACAAGTATTAGAGGATGGGAAACTGAAGTTGGATAAAATTCATACAAAGGAAAATCCACGGATATGCTAACGAATCCATTGGAAAAGGAGAAGTTGGAGCTACACTCCACTTCTGTTGGTCTTCGAGTTTGAGACTTGAGGAGGGAGAAACAGGCCAAGGAAAGGATTAGAGGAAGGAGCTATACGGTACAATGTAATAATTTATCTCCAAGTGGAAGATTGTTGAGTTATGGAGCTTAATTGCTTCACTAGCATGATTTTGCAGACTTGCTAGAATACACATGATATGCAGGCGTCGATTACCCATGGATCAATATCGATCGGGAAAGAAGGAACCGATATTGGTTAGGCTAACCGACATCGGTTAAGGCTAACCGACATCAGTTTCATGTGCATGAATATTATAATTAAGTTACATGAATTAAATCTATCTTTAATTGTAAAGTGAATCTAATGGTTGTAATTGCATAGCTAAAGTTCCCTAAGATTGTAGATGCATATATAAGCATAAAGATAGGGTTTAGAAGAGATAATTCATTAAGAATTAAGAGAAGTTTCCTTTAGAGAGAAAAAGAGAAATTTGTAGAGAAGAAAGTACAAGACATCCAAGAAGGTGTGGAAGATTACAAATATTCATTGTATTTCCTCTGTGATAATAAATTGGTTGTTTCTTGGTGGACGTAGCCCACACTAGGTGAACCATGTTAAATCTTGTGTATTGTTTCTTCTTGTTTATTTCCATATTGATTGCGATATATGCTTAGATTTGATTAATATATCTCAGACAACCGATGGGCTAACCTTGAGACTTCAAATTTTTCTTGAAGGATATCTATATTGGTTTTGGGATTATTTGTTTTCAATTTGTTGATTTCGAGATCCATCCATGTAAACATCAAGTTATTCACCCTTATTATGCATACACACTAGAAATGTAGTCTTTGAGTGCATAATTTGAGATACATATAAATGACATTGGTGTGATAAAAAAATTATTTACATGATTTGTTTTTGAACAAAAATCCATGAGTTTATTTATTCTTTCTTGGTATTTTTATTTTAATCATGATAGTCATATTTCATAATAAATCTAGTTATTCTTATGCTGTTCTCTTTCAATTTTTTCATCCTACAAGGTGATAAATTGTTTTAAATTTGGGAGGATCCTTGAGGATTTTGGAGGAATATATTTTTAGACATAAAAATTTCCATGTTAACCAAATTGTGCCCATTTCCCATTTTTGTTTACCAAGGCTCCTAAGAACTTGTCTCAATTTAATTTTCTACAAAACTATTTTAATATAGTGGGCCACAAACCATTCTACATGGTTGCATATCACTCTCACATACCATGATATCCTATTTTAAGTTGTGATGTATTGTTTCAATACATGAACTATTCTACTTCACTGCAATACACATGGCCCAACTATGTGACTTGCGTAACTTTGAAATGTCTTGGCCCATCATTCCATACTAATTCTATCCTGCACTAAGATACGAAATGTCATTCCCAGTCATATAATGTTAGAAATTCCATTCCCAAGAATTTTTATTCTCCTTTGTTTCAATTTTGACTACCTCTTCACTTCCTCCCATAATTTCTCCTTATGTGTCATGTTGTTAACTTTGTGAAATGATGTGAAATATTACCTCAATTCGTAAATTTTTGTGTAATCATTACTATTTTATTCAATATGGAAAAACCATTCAAAGATGTGGAACACTATTTTTAGTCATGAAGATATTCTTGGGCCACATGCCACCATGTAGAACCACACTAGCTTTCTTTTCTCGTGATGTTTCTTCCCATGCTTTGCTAAACATTATCTTTTCTTGTGATGCTTATTTCCAACATCCCAATAGTTCCAATAACACGCACTCTACTATTTTAGCCACTTATATGATTTGACATCATCTTTTCTACATTCTACTTGATTGAGGACCCATAAGAACATCCTTTAATTTGTTGAACCTTCTCAATGCCACCATGTGTTTGGATTTGTTTATTACTTCATTTATGACATGAATCTTGTATACCAATTCTTGTCATATCATATTGATGTTTCAAGATACCATTTTGTCATAGATAATACTACTATGGTCATGGAGCTCTCTTTTTCACCTTGAGTGGTTGTAGATTTTATTTCCTAACCTAATGCAATGCAAGTGGAGGTCAAGATAAACTCTTACAATTGAATACTTTGGGATTACCATTAGATTCACTTGATTATTTTTTCCCTCTATATTCATTATTCACTTCTATAATCTTTGATTTCATCTCACAGTTAGATCTTGGTATCACTTTAGATTATAGACTCTTTGTAGCAAGGTATGATATGTTATTCATTTATGATACCCTTGAATAATTTCTCAAGACCACCTCCCCCTAATTTTCTATAAATAACATAGCTTATTATGTTCTAAGGGTTTTTATTCTTTCTCTCTAAAATTCACTCTAATTCCCATTTTTTATGTATGGTGTTTTAACTTCTATATTGATGACTATAATGTATCAAGAATCTCATTTTTAGTCTAATAAAGTTGTGTATACCTAAGAAAAATTAAAGTTATGTGGCTTATATCTACCCCAATCTTTCTTCATGTCTCCCTAGATCTATAGCAAATTGTTCTTAGTTACTATCATGTTTGTGATGTGTGTGGACTATAATTACATTTATCTTATATACAGTGTTATCCTCAAGAAAGAGCAAAAGGAATCTTATTTCACTCTTGACACTTTGTTCAAACTTTTTCCTTTATTTCTCATATTCCTTTTCCCTTCTAGCTATTGGATCATGTAATTAGTGGTAACATTAGGAGTATAAGTAGATGAGAACTACCTCTTTATAGGTTTTCTTCAAGTAAAAAGTATTACACTTTAAATTCAATCCCACGTTGAGTTGTTAGTGATTTAATATTTATAGGAAAACACTTTCGACCTTCAACATCCATATAAGATATTTACAACCTATAGGGAGAGGGATGAATAATAAAAATAAGGGGAAATTAATTTATGATAGGGTCATTAGGCCTCATAAGGGAGTGTTGGCCTTATTAAACACTAGAAACACTATGTGGAGAAATATAGGGGGTGTGGGGTGGTGTAAATACTCCCATCATGTGCCTACTTTTTCTTTGGTTTCCTTTACTCAATAAAATACAACTTTTTGGGAAGGAGGGGGTGGGTGGGTCGGTTTGGTATCCTATCCCTCCCAATTTTATCATGTTTTTATTTTTTATTCCCTAATCGTGGTACCCTAAATTTGGACCAATGACATTTAAAAATTATCCTTGGCATTTATCTTAGTCCATTAATCTTTATGCTCTTAAATGACTAGTTTTTACACTTATCTTGCTCAATTCAATTGTCACTTTGGATACTTAGGTCACAATTATTACCCATCATTAACTATTCAAAAATAAATTTCTAAATATAAAACAAATCTTCAAAATTATGGCCACCTTCTCTAATTACCAAAGTTCAATTTACACCTCAGTAGGACCAAGTCACCAATGATGGAAAAATATGTTGAGACAATTTTTCTTAATGCCGATGGGTTTTTCCTATGTTATCTTAATGGTTAATTATAAAATTCACGAGAGTTTTTAGTATTCTTAGTGTCACTTGAATGGGAAACCATTTCACAATGATCACCTATAAAATCACACTCACCCCACCCATTCATAGGGCATCTAATCACACATATTTATAACTACGAGAAATCAAAACAAAGCACCCGATTACTAAATTAATCTCTCAAGCACATCACCCAACACTAATTATTGTATATATCCTATATGGTTTCCTAAGCCATTTTATAAAGCTACATCCTACACCAGATATAATTTCTAAGTGCTATAGGTCCTATTGGGGTATTTTTTTCCAAACACATTGGTATTGGTCTTTTTGCACACATTCATTTGTCTAGAGAGCTATAAGGTTTTGATGCTTCTTTACAATATTGTTGTGTAGATGTAATGTGTGTAACCTAACTAATACTGAGACATGGCTAGGGTATTCAATGAAGAACTACATTAGACCACACACCCATACTAATCCTATGCATAAAATATACAACATACATGTAATAACAAAAATTAAAATCAACAACAAAATTGTTAGATGTTTTAGATGTGCACCCATGAGATTAGCACCAGTTTGAAGGGATTTTGGTATCTCAACATCAAAAATATAAATGCATCATATTGGTGGTACACTTGAATCTTTGATACATACCTATGGAGAATGCCAAATTCCTATCCTAACTACTATATTCTAATCACTACTCCACTCTAAACTACTACTTACAAGAGAAAATGGATGAGAAAACATGAAATAAAAACATGGTGATGCACAAAGAAGAAAGGGATCACTTTCCTTATATAACTTAGAAAGTGAGAGGAAAAACATAGATCCAAAGGGTAGATATGAGCCACATCTAGAATAACATCTAAATCTAACTCTCACTCTAATCATTTGAGAGACATAACAAAATAAAACCTTGCAAATTCCATGTATAATAAACCATAGAGATAACATAGAGGTAAAATACTATTAACATAAAAACCAAGGGAAAATATGAGCCAAACTCATAATTATATTAAAAGATAGAGTATACACAATATGATATCAACATAATCCAAGATGTATATACATTGATAGTGCTGAAAATTAGAGGTCGGAGAGGCACTAAGAAATCTCGCACCTAAAAGAGTAGAGTAAACTTACATTCAGGAAGAGAATATTTTTACAATGTGTTCTATTTGCTACTTATAGCCAAAGAAGAGAGAAGGGGATGAATAATATGGAGCATATCTCTTCTCTCATGTCCATCTTCTTATAAGTGATCAAGAGCCTCCAAAAAATGCTTAATCCATTGACATTATCAACTCCCAAACTACATCTTGGCATATTATAGGATCTCTGCAGGTGAAATAATGATCCATTAACCATGAATTAAAGTTGGAAAAAACTTAGTAAAAAACCTTATATACAAAACCTTCATGGTTTTGCAAGAAAATATAATTTTTGTTTGATCTAATTCCTTCATCTACAATAAACAAAAAGATATTTATCCTTAAATTGACCCCTTCGATAGAATCAATTCTATCCCATGAGATCACGAAGATGGATGGATATTAAGCTACAATTTCCCAAAAGTTCATGATTTCATCTCTGGGAACACTATAACAACTTATCCATTTATTATATAACTTTTTCAAATTCTTTATTTGTGTTTGAGTGAGACCATGATGGTAATAAAAATGCAAAAGAGCGTATTCATAGAGAAGGAATTCCCTAAAAGTATCATAGTGAAATGAAGACACATTGATATGATTTTTATCAACTAAAAACCAAAAAATTATGCTATGAAATTCTCTTAGATATCTAAGCCATTCCTATGAAAAATAACTCAATATGAATCCCTTTGAGGGAATTTTACAATGAAACCAATTTATTTCTATTTGGAGTTCTTTATTAAGAGTTATCAATGAAAAACTAGAGCTTTATCATAGCCTTTGTGCTATACCCGAGCCTCACTCTTCATTAGGTGAGGATATTATTCAACCTCATGCATGGGTCAACCTCTGAATTTTACATTAAAAACAACAAAACATCAAATTTGCATAGACTTGAAAATGCCGAAAAGTAAAAACTATGTATTGGTACCATTCCGGAGACAATTATAGAAATACTAATTTTGTATATAGAAGAGGATAAATACATTTTAAATCAGGTCTTTAAGACACTTTGGGTATATATCTACGTTTAAGATCAAATACTCACTTATTAGAATGATAAAATTTATAAGCAAGAAAAGTACATGTTAAAAAAAAAAAGTATTTGATTTCAATATTTTTATGAAGTTTGGCCGGATAGTTTGTTTTCTTTTATTTTCATACCACTTTCACGGAAAAATCTAAAATATTACTCAAAAAATACATAAAATCCATTCCAAGATTTTATAACTTTCAACATTTCTCATTTTGGACACCAACGCCCAACTTTTGCTAGCACCCCCATCCCCTTGTGGGCAAACGGACTATAATCTTATCGGGCGTTTTTAAAAAAAAATACCAAGTCATTGAATTTTGAGGTGCCCCGGATGCTACGACCTATAATTTTGTCTAATTTTGCTGTAATTTTTTGTTGGTCATGCAATATGATGTCCACGAATGACCCTATAGCCATCAACTTGGGCATCTTAAAAATTTTCTTACTATGTCCCATGTATATGTAGACACTAAATTTACTTTGGGTTAATTAGTTTTGAAATTCTAAATGAATAAGGAATCATATAAATACAATTTGATTGCTTTTTGTTTCCCTTTTAATCTTAAAGGACCAAGTATTCCTTTTCATACTAAACATTTTGGACACCAACGCCCAACTTACCCCTATCACCACCTAAGGTTTCTAGCCATGGGCATCTTTATTTCTTACTAGTCGGCCTTTTAGTGGTTAATTAAGAGCATTCAAATCATCTATACAAAGATATGTGACCTAATAAAGGACCAAGCACTAAACAGCTCTAAGAGCATTCATCATCTAAGGGACGAAGGGACAAGGGATTGCCATTTCTGCATACATGCATAGGAGGGGAAGTTCATTCTTTCATGCACACATCTATTTACATCTTTTACATCTAGACATTTCTCACTATCAAGTGTGACATGCACAAGAGCCACCTAGGGCATGATTTCAACACACACACACACACACACACACACACACACACACACACACACAAATACATTAGGTATAAAATGTAGTGCAATGCTTAGAAGTAATTTCACCTTGTTACATCCGAGGATAGTATGGATCCTCATTTTGCATCTTTCTTTTTAGGATTTGATGTGGTTTGAGGGTTTTGTAGGTGATTCTTTATTATTGCAAGTTTCAGGTGAACAAAAATGAAGTCCAACAAATTACAGGAGATCAAAGGTGACAACTAGTGAACATATCATGACCTTGTGAAACTAGGTTCAATATATTCTAAGCAATCACAGGCCCCCAGAATAGGTCTATGACACCCCTGACCTTCCATAGGTGCCCTATTCTAGGAAATTCTGACACTCGTACATTTTTTTGGGTCTAATTACAATAGTCCGAGTTCCTATTCTAGAAATATTCGAGCTCGGCATACCTTTGGGATTTTATGAATCAGCCAAGTACTCTATCCCTTCATTTGTAACTAGGGTTTCATACTTCTAGCTTATTTTTCTTGGCTCAATTTTATACTTAATTTTTTTATATTTAGTGCTATTACATATTTAGATTTAGGCATTTATTTATTCAATATTTTCTTAATCTTTTGGTGAACCCATCGCTCAAACCCACCTTTCTTCTAGGGATTTTTATCCTCTTTGCATTATGGCTCAATCTTGTGGTGAATTTACTGAAGCCCATTTCCAAGAGCTTAATGATCATCTCGTTGAGCATCCTCAAGATCTAGACTTGCTTTTATTTTCTACTCGTGAGGAGTCCACCAATATTTTAGAGCTTAATGTTTTTGCCTCCATCCCGCTTCCATTCTACCCAACTACCTACTTCCACTCTCCACATACTTATTATGTTCTGTTTCTATTCCTACTCCCACAAATCACTTCACTCCACCTCTTGTTTCTCATAAGCGGAAAGTATCTTCCACTAGCACTCAAAATTTAGCCTCTCTTTATCAAGACCTTTAAGTTAAAATCCGTGAATTGCAACATGATACTTATCATGTGTCTCCATCCCTGGATTCCACATTGCAACTTCATAATCCTTTCACACTTGAAATTTCCTCTTATGCACTTCCACCTAATTTTGTTACTCCCAAGCTGCCAATTTTCAATGGTCATGGTAACCCCCAAGATCATATTTGAGCATTTCATGTGGCATGTCTAGATTTTGTGGGTGATGATATTCTCTTAGCTAAGATCTTTCCTAGAATTCTTCACGACTATGCAATGTGTTGGTTATATGATCTACCTATCCACTCGGTAACATCTTTTACACATTTAGCTGATGATTTTCTCACTCATTTCTCTATCAATATTGACTCGAAGATATCCTATGCTCAACTTGTGTAACTTAAGCAAGGATATAACGAACATCTATCAGATTATGTATTGCGATATAAAAACAACCTAGCTAAGATGTCTAATGTTCTAGTGGACTGGGAACTTCAATATTAATTCATTCAAAGTATCTTACCACCTCTATAGGAGAGTGTCACACTTGAGACTTCTCCATCATTTGATCATTTTTTCATACTCTTAAGCTACAAGAAACTAAACTATTATCTATAGGCAAGCTTAAGTATCAAGAGAAGGCTTCATCTTCTACATGCTTTCCAAGAAAATCACCTTCCAAGCCATCTACAAAACCTATTGAAGCTAAAGCCATTGTCAACACTATATCTAATACTAAAGAGATTCAATAGTAGCGCCTAATCATACATACACCAAATTAACTATCACTCCACATATTTTATTACCACAAATTATTGAGAGAAATCTTATTATGCTGCCTCCTCCACTCAACTTGGATCCATATCATCCAAATGGTCATAATTACAATAAAAATATTGATGTGACTATCACCAATGTGTTGGGAATTCTAAAAATTGATGCTTTAAACTTCACAATCTTGTTCAATATCTCATCGATAATAATGCACTTGAGATTCCTAAACCTATGACATATGTGCCAATCAACGAAAATTAGAAGCTCAAAATCTTCAAAACCCTCTTCTTAAGTATGAAAATCAAGCGAATGACTCTTCATCCAATCATACATATTGTGTAGTGCCTACTACTGCATCGAGGGTTCTTGATTTTCTAGTTACTCATGTTGATACATCTCCATCAATCATTACTTTCTTCGATCATGACTATCATGCTACATTCTCTTATGATCGTTTACACATTAATTGTTCCTCATTTCACTTCTATCAATAACAATATAGTTGATCATTCATTTCACATAAGTGCATGTTCTATGCACTTTGTCAATATTGGTTATCCACTCTCACAAATCTCATATCTAGTTCCTAAATCATACGGATATGTCAATATTGTAGTAATATTCGGTCCTCTTATCATGCTTATGCCTTTTCTTGTGGTACCTTCACTCAAAGGGCATGACATGATCTTAGGTCTTTCTTTGGATCCATATAACTTAGACTATCATCTCCATGCACCACTTGTGTCTCAAGTTCATTCACAACAAGAAATTCATCACTATCAATGGTGTTTCTCCATCCACACCATAGTCACTGACCTCCTCTTGAGGTTTCCATTACACTCACTAGAGCATCTAGGTCCCCGTGCCCTATTAAAGTAAAAGCACAATCTACTCCTAGATTGCCGGTTCGCATATGACCTAATTGGCCTCATAGGTCTAGTAGTCCATATTTCTAGTCTAGGTTGATCACTTGGACAAATCCTTCACATTGGTATACATTACTGTAACCTTGTTTTACTCCATCTAGGTGTTCATACCCTCCGTGCTCTACTTCAGCTAGGTGTGCATCACCTTTGCACTTTGCTTCACATTGGTGTCCATCACCTCCACACTCTCCTTCACATAGGTGTACATCAACTTCGTGGTCTCCTTCACCTAGGTGTCTGTTGCCTCCTAGGTCCCATACACATATGTCTCATTTACCGATACACCAATTGTACCATACACTATCGATATTAGAGCATGGGCACATGAATTTGTCTCCACAAGTATTAGGTGGAGGACCCTCATATTTCACTTTTATCAGATAAAAACATCACTATTACACACTTGGGGGCATCATTCTTATTCTCCCCCTTTAGCGTTAACAAATGTCTCACATTTCTACTTATTCACTCTACACCTCACATCTAGTATTTCACATGTGTCTCACAAATCTTGATACATTTTTACTGTCACTACCATATGACGCACTCTCATGCTATGGTTCACACTTAACTATTGATGACACAATAAATTCATTAACCTCACTTGTTGGTTGGAACTTTTATCTTTGGATAAATTCAATAGTTCGGGGAAAACATTCCCTCCTCTTTATGGGGAGGTTCCCTTATTTTGACCAAAACTTATAACTTTAAGTATTTACAAATGTACAATCAAATCAAATATGAATGATGATATTGGTGCATGTGAATGATTCCATATTCTCAATACAAAAGAAAAATAAAGAGTAGGGTTTGGAGGTAGAAACAACAACTTATACGGAAAGAAGTATGAATTAGGACAAAAAAGTTTAGGATAACTCATTTATCAAGGATACAACTAACCTCCTTGGTTATACAATATTACGTACTACTTTAAGGAAATAAGTGAAGAAGGAAACACTTTTAGATAGAGAGAACACAAATTTATACCTTATTGATGATATATAATATCTTAAGAACATGTGAATCAATACATATGAAATCCCATATAATATAATGCAAATAGACACAAATTTCTTCACATCACATTCCATGGATTAAATGCAAAGTTTAAGAATTCACATATATTAATATTCACATTCACAAATTGCAAGAAAGAGAAAAAGGAAAGAACAAAGATGGGAGAAAGAAAAAATCTTCTTTCGTATTGATCAAAATTTTGTATTTACATTCTAGAACACCAATATCTAACCCCTTTACAATGATAAAGAATCCTTATATAGGCTGAGGGGAGGATGTAACCAACTTTCTAACTAATTGTCTTTTAATTAAGTGCTAAACACTTAATTAGTTAATTACATAAGTTGGCTTTTATTTACAATTTTATTTTCAAAATAATAAATCCAACTTCAAAACATAACAATTAGATAGAAAAATACTATGAACCGAGAAGAAAAAGGAACATTAGGAACATTTGAAATAGGCATATTTCCGTAACCTTTATCTTGAGGACCTAGAAATTAAATTTAGTGACAACAATTGATATTTCTATACACCTAAGAACTATGGTGTTTTCCATGATATCCAAACAACTTCCAAAGTAATATTCCATTTCTTTTCAACATATCCATTTTATGAGAGTCCTTTGACAACTTCAACAACCACATTATGTAGTTCAGAAAGTTCCTCCATCTTATCTTTACTAACAGATTACTCCCTGAATATTTCCTCTTTGATAAATTATTTAAAATTTTCATTAAATTGATCCACTGGATTCCTTTTTGTAGATTTTTCCTTGTCTAATTCCCAATGAAGAGCTTGGAAGTTAGTAAAAATTTATGATTTCAATGATTCTCCCTTTTGTACCATGTTTCTTAGCTTAGTTGCATCTTCCTCTAGCACTTTGATTTTCCATTCTACAATATAGGTACATTTATTAGACAAGTTTATTTTAGAGTAAAACTATTTTGTGTGACAAGAGGATCTTCTCATCAGTGGTGCTCATGATCCAAAGATCTTGATAACAATCAGCCCAAAGTTTTAGTTCTTTGACAATGGCATCCATCCTTGAGTTGATCCGATTTTGAGGAGCAATAATGTTATCTTACATTCTATAAGACTCCTCAATAAATTGCAATCCAAAGAGAAAAATTAATTCCTCCTAGGCCTCATAATCTCTGCCATATGCTGCATGCTTTTGGATCTCTGTTATACCTTAATATCAATTTCGAAAGAGCAAGTTTAAGAAGCAGAAAGGAAAGGGAGTAGTATCCATAGGGTTTTTTCAGATGAGAGAAAGGATTTAATGAATTTTGATAGAAATATAACCTATTCTTCAAGCTACTCTTATGTTGTTTTTCCTTTCTCTACCCTCTCAATGACCTTTGAAACAATTTCTTTGACATTCTACACTTCTCCTTCAGGAGTGGATTCTCTAAGTGAAATCCTTGTCAAATCCAAGTCTAAAACAATCATTTCATTTTCATTTTTATATTCCTTTGGTTTAGAAAGTTCAAGAAATTACTGTCCTATAACATCTAACACCAAATGATAGGTTACTTTAGCTTTCTTTGGAGGAGGGTTGTGTTAAGTAAAGCAACCACCTGCATAAAATAAAGGAATGATAATTTGGGAATAAGCCTTCCTTTTCTTACTTTGTCTATCATGGGATGAACCAATGTGAATGAGTCACTAGAAGGTGGAGCTGGAGGAGGTTTTAATGCAAGGACATTAAGAGGACCAAGAGGTTGAGTAGTGCAAACCTCAAGAGTAGGAACCTCAATAGAAGAAGAAGATGGTCTCCTGACTTCAAGCTTGGGTCTTAAGGCAATAAATTTTCCTGCATCTGGATCTATGATTTTTACTTCATATTCCTCATCTTGATCTTACTCATTACCTTCTTCCTCCCCATCTTCCTCTTTATCATTATTTTCTTGTTCCTCACCCTCCTTTTCTCGGCTCATCCTTTTTCTCCTCGATTACATTTTCTTCAACTAGTTTCATTTCCTCTTCAAAAGGTTGTGACACTTGTTCATGCATAGGGTAATTCCTTCAACCTATTCTTGAGTTTTCTCTTACTCCACTTCTTTCTCGGGTGTTTCATAAATCTTTTCTAATACCTTTATGTTGGCTAGATTTTCTGCATAGTTGAAAACCTAGGCATTCATGAGATAAATCTCCCTCATTTACTAGTGAGGCTCCCGTGTAAGATTTTGTCAATTGTATTTCCTAATATCTATTTGTTGGTATTACTTTAACTATGTAGCTCATGAACCATAACTAGACAATTTTGCAGCAAGTAAGCAGTTGTAAGCAATATGTGCAGGAAAGAGAAATAATTAAATACGAGAAGAAAGGAAAGGAAATGTGCAACCTAACCAATAGTTGACAGAGTTGATCACATGCACATAGATGAAACAAATAGATCTTAAAATATAGAATTTGAAGTAAAGGAAAGTTTCAGATCTAGATCTAAGACAACACAAAGTTTATGCATAGATCTAAAAATAAATAAGAGATGAATGCACCGTTGACACAAAGTTCTCCAGGAAATCTCTTCTCTATTCCTCTGCTTGCAGAAAGCTATTAGGGGTTTCAGCTCAAAGTCTGGAACACAAGAATGCTTTGATTAAAAATTCGATCATCTAACCCGTAGGTTCTTCCTCTATTTATAGTGTATAAAGGGAAATTACAAATAGGAATCTTTAAATGAATTCCCACATGCGGAATCTATGAAAAGGGAAACAAGCTGGCAATCTTCCTCTTGGAATTCCTCTTTGCATGACATGCATGATTTATAACTAAAAAATAGAACCTTCTATTTTGCATATCTGCCACCTATTTCCAAGTAATTGAATTCTTCAAGTAATGAATTTTAAACCAATCACTTAAGTTTTATAATTTAATTGATTGCTCAATTACTTTGTTAGAGAAAATAAAAGAAAGAGGAAAAGAAATAAGAAGAAATTTGTAACCCTCCCAATCTTGTTCTTCTTCCATATTTTGCATGCGGTTGACTCTTTTGCCTTTGATTCTCACCAAACTAGATCTGGAAGCTATGCATGAATGTGATTTTCTTATGGGTATTGCCTTTGACATGTCTTCCCTTCTATCCTTGAAGATTTTGATACTTTTCTTCAGCACATGCACCGAGTGTAATGTTTGCGGTAAATAATTCAAACAAAACTCATAATTTTATTTTTCAATTGCATATGAGCAATTTTAAATTCTGGAAAGCACTCTGGGTGAATGTAAATACAAGTAAATTCAATGAAGGCTTCAACTGGAAGATTGGGAGCACATGCAAAAGATATTGGAAGGAATTTTCCATGCATTATTTGTTGAGTTGTGGAGCTCAATTACTTGATTTAACATGTAATGGAAACTTCTTTGGAAAATACGATAACTCGTCATAAGTTACTGTGTGAGGATGTTTTAATTAACTCTCGGGAATTAAATCTATTTTTAGCATTAAAGTATTTCTATTGATTGTAATTACATGGCTAAGTGCCCTAAGTTTATAAATGAATATATAAGCATAAGACTAGGGTTTAGAAGTGAGGAGAGATTAACAAGAATTAGAAAGAACTTGCAAAAGTTGATGTGAGAGAGAATTCTTGGTGAAAAAGAAGAAAATCTTGAAGGAAGAAAGTCTTGAACATCGAGAGGTGTAGAAGATTGTAAATCTTCATTGTATATCTTGTTGAAGCTTTGGATAATATATTTGCTTGTTTCTTGGTGGACGTAGCTCACACTGGGTGAACCATGTTAAATATGGTGTTAATTTATGTGTCTTATTTTGTATATTTCTTCTGGTAGAATATCCACTTTTATTTGCATGTATGCTTAGATATGATATATTATGCATGCGGTCGGTGTGCTAACCCTAACAACCTGGTATCGAGATCTTTTTGAGGGTTTGGGTGTTGTGATTTACTCACGAGAGGTTTTTTCGATTGAGTGGGAGCTACAACAATGGCAAAAGAAAATAAATACAAGGTAGAGAAATTTGACGGCTGAAATTATCAATTATGGAAGATGCAGATTGAGGATTATCTATATCAAAGAGATTTGTATTTACCGTTGGATGAGAAGTCTAGAACCACAAAGATGGTGATGAAGAATGAAGATTCTTGTGAGAAAGGATTTGGGATCTATAAGATTGAGCCTAGAAGCATCCGTGGCTTCTAATATTACTGAAGCGGCTTCTACGGTAGACTTAATGAAATCTATTACTAATTTATGTTGAAAAACCTAGTGCTTCAAATAAAGTTTTTTTGATGAAGAAACTATTTAGTTCTAAGATACATGAAGGTGAATCGATTCTAGTCATTTGAATGATTTCCGATCTATTGTAAATCGATTAAAATCAGTTGCTATACCATTTGATGATGAAGTAAAAGAAATTTAATTCTTATGTTCTTTTCCGATAGTTGTGACAACTTGGTAATGGCTATTAGTAATACAACATATCCTAATAATATTTTGAAGTTTGATGATGTGGTTAGTATAATCTTGAATGAATAAATTCGTAGGAAGAGTACAAAGGAATCATTGTCTGGAAATGATTTGAATGTAGAAAGCAGGGGCAAGTAGAAGGAGAGATCCAAGAGTAAGAGTAATGAGAAATTAAAGTTCAAGGGATAGCAGATCTAAATCCGAAGTAAGGGAATTACTTGTTGGAAATGTGGAAAGAAAGGACATGCAAAGAAAGATTGTTGGTCAAAGGATAAAGAGAACCAACAACCAGACAAAGGTAAAGAAGAAAATCTTACTACATCAGAGGTAATGCAAGATGCTCTTATTATTTCTTTAGATAATAGAATTGAATCATGGGTTTTGGATTTAGGATCTTCTTTCCATCTGACCCCTAATAAGGGTTATTTCAGAAATTATGTCAGGGCAATTTTGGGCATGTTTATTTGGGTGATGATGAAGCAATGCGGTATTATTGTAAAGGGAATTTCATCTAAAATTTCAGAATGGAAATACATGGGTATTGAAAGATGTGAGGTATGTGCCAAGCCTCGGGAGGAATCTTATTTCGTAGGAAACTAGGTGAATGCGGTTGCATGGTTACTTTTACGGGAGACTCTTGGAAGTCACAAAGGGTACTTTTTTGTGGCAAGAGGTAAGAAAGTAGGAACATTATATCTATCTACTTGTATTGCGATTCCTTTTCTGCATTATCTACTTCAGATTTAGATGCATGCATGTGGCATAGCCGCTTGGGTATGAAGTCAAGGGTAAGGAGAAATTAGTGTACAAGTTGAAAAAGAGCCTATATGGGATCAAGCAAGCTCCAAGGCAATGGTACATGAGGTTTGATAGTTTTATGCATGAGCATGGTTACTTGAGATGTGAATCTAACCATTGTGTTTATTTCAAGAAGCTTGAAAATGGGAGCTATATTATTTTGTTATTGTATGTGGATGATATGCTTATTACAGGATCTAGTATGTAGGACATTGGTGAGCTTAAGAGAAAGCTAGCTCACACATTTGCTATGAAAGATTTAGGATATGCAAAAAGAATCCTTGGCATGTAAATACATAGAGATAGGAAAAACAAGAAATTGTATTTGTCTCAAGAGGATTATATCTAAAAGGTGTTAGAAAGGTTCAACATGTAGAATGCAAAACCCATTAGCACACCTATGGTGGAAACTTCAAATTGAGCAAGGATCAGTGTCCTTCATGACATGAGGAGGTAAAATACATGACATGAGTACCATATGCTTCAACGGTTGGAGGTCTCATGTATGTTATGGTTTGTACAAGACTAGACATTGCACGGGCGGTGGGAGTTGTGAGTAGATATATGGCTAATCCAAGTGAAGAAAGGTAATAAATGCTGAAAATTCCTCTTTGAAATATGACCTATAGAGGACCTTAGGCAACTTGGAACCTCCCTCTTTTAAGTTTTGAGCTAGGACTTGGATATCATTTTACTATACCTATCTTTGTCTTGATCAAAGATATTTTGATCTGAGCTTGGGTGAAGGTATTGGAGTTTTCAAAGGTGGGGATTCCCATGGCTGCATTTATATAGTTGGCATCAAGTTTAGAAATTATTTGTCTTTGAGGATCCTTTATTTCTTTAGTTTGGGTCAAAAATTAAAGCATAGGCTATGATGGTGTCGGATGCATTTAATAGAGAGGGGAAATCCAAAAACATAGGCAATTCCATTATTTAATGCATCGAGGAGTAATTATGGTGGGGGTGTCTTTAGATATGTGGGCCCAGAAGTCATCTAAATTCATATGCCTAATGTCACTATCACCAATATTGGGTATAAAGGTTTTAAGGTAAGAAATGTGTTCATATTCTCCATCTTTGGAACTTCATTATGGAGATGTGAGAGAAAACTAAGAAAGAATGGAGGCTCAACAATGATTTTATAAGGAATTTGAAGGAGAGGATTGAAAAAAAAAAAAATAGATAAAAAATTGGACCAAGATGGAATGAAATCAATCACCTTCATTATGAACATAATGATGCCTCCACAATAGTCCTAATGAAGTTTGAATTTTCAAATTTGGACAAGAAATGAGCAAGTTATGGTTGAAAAACCTCTTCTAGGTCTCGGGAGCAAAAAACACACCTAACAATAAAAAATCAATTAGAAATTATAAAAACTACCTCAAGTTTACCCTTTTATAGAAAAATAATTCAAAAATAGGGTTAATGTGAGCCACATAGTGAAATCGAAGTTGATAAGCTTTTAGGAACTCTTTTTAATTAATTCCTTTATAATGGTGATATGACATGGTTGCGGGAACATAAAGCCTAAAGGAACAAGTTCCTTGGGTTCCAAAGATTGCCAAAATATATGCATTACATAAAGATTCAATAGATTGTGGGAGATTCAAGGCTATGGGAACGAGGTGCTTGAGGAAGCAGTTCTTCCCAACACAAAAATCTCTGCATTGACTAAAGGAAGCGAGGCTTGCAAATGGAAGCGAGTGTGGGAAAAAAGGTCAAATTAGAACTCTTCCTTATGTTGTAATGATACTCGCATCATCCAAAATGAAAAGGAACTCTATATAATGTAGGAAAAGAGGGATTGTGGGGAATGGAAGGTTAGCCAAAATAGTTCCACGGGGACTTAAGAATTTACACATATACTATGAAAGATAAGACTTGCGGGCCAAAGAGTAATGCGGGGAAAAAACAAATGTGGGGAACAAAGGCTCTGGGGAGAAACATTTCCACGGGGGAGCTAAAAAGGAAGCATAACAATGATATTGAATGCATTACAAGTGGAATGGGGATGCAGGGAACATGAGGAATAGAGGAACTACTCCTCCTATTTAACCAAAGTTTGCAAAGGCCACAAAACACAAGAAAAAGACCCAAATCATCTCAAAATAAACTATTTTTTTCATTATTTAGATTTGAACAAGGGAAAATACATCAAGACAAGGGTCACTTAACCAAATTTCATTTTTTTAAATTTCATGTTTTTGGGTAGGTGACAATAGTTAGCTCTTTCTAGGGTTTGAATTGACTTAACACAGAGTGTGTTGTCACTTCCCAAGAGTGGTGAATTTTCTTCTTCAAAATTTAAAAATTTACTGGGTAAGGTGACTATAAAAATGCCCTTTGTTGGACCCCTGGAATATTAACCAAGTATGAAGATGCGTAGGCACATAAGGTCCCAGTTATGAAAAGGCGCGCAAGGCAAAAGCACACAAGAGAAAGGTTTAAGGAAGCACATAGCACGTATGGCATGCGAAAGGAGGTTTGGGACTTAGTCAATTTGAGCACCTAGGGTAGAACATGTGAAAAGCATGATCGGTTGTATGTGGATAAGATGCCGGCTGGCGATAGGTTGGCCCGATAGGGGCATGCCTTGGAATCTTCTAGAAGAACATCATGAGATAAAGTGGAAAGCTCAGGCCTGGAGAAGCATGCTCACATGAAGGACCACATTCGACACTTGGCACCAGATCTGAGGGCACTGGAAGGTGAGTTGGTAGTGTAGGAGAATTATAAATACAAGTGCCTGTGGAGTAAAAGAAGAGACACTAGGAGTTAAGGAGATAAGGAGTTTGATATACATGGTGAGTTTGAGATATAGTATGGGTGGAGCTCTGCAGAATTGCTGCGAAGACTCTGTTAGTGGATAATTGATTCAAGAGAGAATGTACTAGGCATGGAGTTGTAAATTTTATTTTTGATAGCTTAGTTACACAAGTCCAGTGATATGCATGATTGTGGTTTGATCTCTGTGACACTCTGTAATGAATCAATTAATGTAATGAGGTTGCCGATATAATATATACATGGTTCTAATGCATATTTCTCTCTTATGAGTTCTCTTTCCTTTCATGCCATGTATGAATGCTTGTATAATTCTTTCTGTCATAATATATGTTCTAGATTCTATTAAAGCACTCAATCTGAAGTGACTGCAAGGATCTAGAGGCCATTCTGAGCCCTATGGTTCTTGTATGTCTTAACTTCCCTCCTAAAAATCTTACACTAATCCTAGATGATGCTTCCCACTAAACTCACATAAAAGAGAGACTCGGTACCGCGTGTGCCTTGGGTGAGTGCTCAACTTTTGTTGGGTGATAGGCCGACGCACATGGGGTTCCTTCCTTTTGTGATGGGAGTAAAAATGACTACATCTTGGTTCCATTGCCGGGACCTCTTTTTGAAGTTGTAGTGGGATATAACATACATCATGATCTATGTAATGAGTAATGATAGAGTGGTTAACATTGGAAAATGTTGAATCGTGGTTCAAGAGCACAAAGGATGAATTTTCTCAGAGATTTAGCATTGGACTGAGTTTAATGCATGTAGATGGGTAGAAGAGAACCTCTACCATGATCTATATGAGACCTTCTTCTGCTGCTTCCCAATAGAACTATATGAATGGATTTCAGCCTATGCATCTAGATCAAGTTGGCATTATGGATCACATGTGTGGACAAAGAAGACTACAAAGGTTGTAGGATGTAGATCTGATGTGGACCGTGTTGTAGATCATTGGTGGAGAGGAGTACTGACTAGTTACACTCTAGAGTACGCCATTTCTACGTACTCTTGTTTGGAGGTTGCTGAGTTTGAATTTTTGCGAGAACCTAGAGGAACATTTCTACATGCTATTCCTCTAGCTATGAAGATATTGATGGTTACCATGAGTTTAGAGACATTCCCAATGGCTGGCTAGACCTTTTTGAGTGCTGGGTAAGGGAGCTTGGGTGGAGGAAGATGGCTAGATATCATGACAGAGAAGGAGAGGGAAGAAAGATGGCTCAAGTATAGTGAAGTGCGTGAAAGGGAGATTGCTAGATGATGCAAGGCTGCTAGTGTGATGGATCTATGGAGACAGATGTTGGGAAGGAGTTGAGGTTCATGCAGAGGACATGGAACTTGAGTAGTCTATGCTACCCCATCTTGGCAAGCACATGAGGGAGACCCCTTCGGATTTTGGTGAGAGTTCATCACACGGAGAAAGGAGAGTTGTTGGTGCATATCTGAACCCACCTAGTGACCAAGCCTTGGTGCTTGGTTTTCCTGAACTAGGAAGAAGTGTTATTGACCCAGTTAATATTAGTGGAAGAGATAGATCCATGCCTAGAAGGTACAATTTTATAGTTCCTTCTTCTATGGCTGCACATATTCTAGTATTTGGAGGAGTCTTTGGACAAGGATCAAGTGTACAAGATTTCGGTCTCACATCAGGGAGTGGTGCGAGACATAGTAGTGGTAGCGGAGTGCCATCACAGACCATTGGCACATAGTTCAGTGGGACCATGGGGGTGCTTGGCATAGCTCCTACAGGCCCTATTGGACCTAGTGGTTTTAGTGGATCTGGTGGCTTTGGAGGCATAGGACCTGGTGGACCTGGTGGATTAGGTGGTGGAGGAAACACCGGAGGGAACCAAGGCTCTGGCTCAGGAGGACAGGGACCCTAGCCACCACCTCAAGTATTCTTTGAAATGTCTCTGCATTTACCAGATTACAGGGGCATTGAGGATGTTGTGGAACATGTTCACAAGTGTGAAATGCTATGGTGCACGAAGGGTATCACAACCCCAGAATGGAAGGCTAGTCAATTTGTAACCACGTTGCAAGGGCGCGCACATAGCTGGTATAGGAAGTATGACCCTCATCAAACGGTGGTGGACTACATTGCTTTAAAGAACACATTCTTGGTAGAATTCCACATTCCTGAGTTTGAGTAGAAGAGCATTAACGCTGAAGGAGATCCAACAAGGAATGGCTAGAGAGTGTGTGGGAGTATGATGCACATTTTAAAACTCTCTTTTCTAAATTATCATATGATATTCATCCTTCTCAACATGCAGTGGTTTTTTGGAGGATTGATCACCCCTTTAGAAGGGCCTTGTTTCATAAAACTTTTACAGACCTGCGAAGCATTGGAAGCTACCTACTGTGCCGAAGTTGTTGGTAGTATTGATACTGGCGTTAGCCCATTCTTGGAGGCTCAAATTATCTGCTATGGAAAATCAATTGGAAAAATTATCTGTGAACTCATCCCATGAGACTTGTATTGGTTTGTGGTGCACATATTGTGAAATAGAGGACATGTTAAGGATAATTTCCCTTGGAGGACGGTATGCGCTATTACAGTAGATTGTGAAATTTTTCATGGGGACCATGATGCAAGTAGATGTCCCTTGCTGCAGCGTGTGATCAGGAAGAATGTGTCTTGTTATTGTAAAATTTGTACCTCTACGACCCATGATACTAAGGATTGTAGGCTTATTGATAAAATCCATGAGGCCATTGATCATGGGGTGTGCCAAACCAACATTGCCGGTGGTTCTAAAGGTGATGATCACCATTATGAGGAGTGTATAGATGGAGGCACATGCGAAGAAGAGGTTTTGAGGAGGATTCTGTGGTCGAGGTAACCACGGAGGAGGAAGGAGTGAGTTCCCACGTGGAACATGTTTCAACTGTGGATCTACAGAACATTACAAACATGAGTGCTCGGACCTATTGCAGTGCTCATGGTGCAGAAAGAAGCATAAGTATGAGGAGTTCCCAAAATTATTTGAGCATATGAATCAGCAACACCGGAAGGACAAGGGTGCTGCAATGGTCAGCATCAAGAAGGTAGACATACAGTGGATGCCTTAGGTAACACGGGATGCTAGGTTTGGAACCTATCTTGGTAATAACAAGGGAAAACTCCACACACGTAAGAGAGTTACCAAGATAGAAAACCCTAGTTTCAAGGGAAGAGGTCATTCATGGAAAGTATCAGACCCCATGTATCAAAAGGAGATATATCAGGACACCATGGATGTTATTCAAAGCTTACGAGGGAGATCGATGTTTAAAGAAGCAATCTAGGAGGGAGGAACAAGGAAGGAGAGTCGAGGCACAAAGGATGACTGGATGAGGTCAAGGAGGTGTGTAAAATACTAAGGCAAGAGAATATCATTCCCTTGCTAGGATCCTCGTTGAAGATAAGGTACACATGTGCGAGAGAAGAGTGTGAGAGATAGGTCTTGCACGCAACCTTCCCCCTCACAAACTTGACTATGATAAGGAGATTACATTGAATGTAGTTGTAGATGGATGGATCCTCAACAATATCCTCATTGACACAGGTGCGGAGGTTAATGTTCTGACTTTAGATGCATGGCATCAAATGGGAAGACCTACATTACAGCCATCTTCGAATGTGCTGTATATGGAAAAAAAGACTAAGGAAATGCCCATCGGTGTCTTGAAGGATGCAACTATTACTATCCAGGGAGCCAAGTTTACTGGGGACTTCGAAGTCTTGCGCTCGCCAAGGTGGAAAATTTCCTAGCACTACTTGGGTGCCCTTGGTGTTACAAGAACAATGTGGACCTTTGGTTCAAAAAAGGGTACATCAGATTTGAGAACAAGGAGGAATGGGTCATTATACCCTTGGATGATGGGAAGTCGACACCATATATTGAACCATTGGGAGAGGAAGTTCTAGACAAGATTTATGTGTGCTCAATCAGAGACCCTGAGATGATACACCCTACTAACGGGGTTATCTAGTTTGAAGATGCTCAGTTAGTGAGTGATACCACCAATATGGCATGTGATAATTGGGCACATGGAACTTATGAATTAATGAGATGGAAGTTGAGAGGGTCGGTGACCAAGGTGACTAAGGTGCACATGGTTAGGCACCTTGGAGGAAAAGAACTGCCCAAGTATTTAGGAGGAGCCTTCCCTGAGATCTTTCTGCAGGAGGTGGAAGCTCAATGGAAGGATGGAAAGGAACAGAGGGGATGTTAACTTATGTCTTTCTTGGCACAATGCTTGATGGTGGGCCACACATCAAGAGAGCCTTTTAGAGTGGCATGAGGTAAGAATTGCTCTCTCTATCAGATTTTCTAGGAGCAATGTACCCACCATCATCAAGGAGTACCATGGGAAGGAGCCCACCTCTTTCCATATCTAGGAGTGTGAACGAGTCTGGAGAGAAGGTGCGGAAGATTTTCCACCATCCCTTTGGGTACACAAGTTGTATTCTACACTACAGGGTTTAGTGTGTGCATGGTACATTCATTCGAAGACATGCCACTAGACAAGGAATTAATAAGAGCTCGCGGCTGACCTTATTCAAACCTTTGAATATCAGAGTACCAAGCCATCGGTTGATAAGGCCTTGTAGGGTATCAAACACCTTACCATGGGGGATAGTGCGGGATGGAAGATAGAGCTTTGGAATTACTAGGTGAACTAGGATCGGAGGTGCGTTTTGAAGAAGAAGAGGAAGCTTAAGAGTTACTGAGCTTGAGTGCACGTGTTTAAAAAGGAGAAGGGAAAGTTGGTGTATATGATTGATGGAGAGGAATTGAAAAACTTAGATGTTAGCCATTCTGTAGGGATGCGTGAGGTAGTGGACAATGTAGATACTCATGTGCGTGCCTACCATGAGCCTTTAAAAATGAAGAAAGTTAACATCGGTTCAGGAGAAGAACCTAAGGAAGCTATTATTGGGGATTACTAGATAGAGAAGGAAGTATCGAAGATCATTGATCTATTGCGTGAATTTGAGGATTTATTCCCACATGGGTACCATGAGCTCAAAGGCGTTCACCACTCCTTGGGAGAGATGAAGATAAAATTGAAGGATGGTGCGTGCCGGTTAGAAAAGGCCCTACCGGATGAATCCCAATTTGTGCGTGAAGGTCAAGGAGGAGATAGACAAAATGATAGCTTTTGGGATCATTGAGGTAATGGAAGAATTGGAGTGGATAAGCCCGATGGTAATCAACATCAAGAAGGATGGGAGGATTAGAATTTGTGTGGATTATAGGGAATTGAATGCAGTTTGTGTCATTGATCCATTTCTGACCCCCTTTACTGAAGAAATTTTGGAAGGATTTCGTTGGGCATGAAATCTATTCCTTTATGGATGGATTTTCAAGGTACCACCAAGTCAGATTGCAAAGGAAGACCAGGAGAAGACAAATTTCACCACCGAGTGGGGATTTTTACATATACGATAATGCCCTTTGGGTTGAAGAATGCGCCAGTTGTCTTTTTGCGCATAGTGGTGTAAGCATTCTAGGACTTCATCCATAAGTTTCTTCAGGTCTATTTGGATGATTGGACAATATATGGTCTGGTTAAAGACCATTGTGACAATTTGAGGTTAATGTTTGAGAGGTGTAGGTAGTTGAGGATATCCCTCAACATTAAGAAATGTGTGTTTGCTACACCCTTTGGGACTTTATTGGGGCATATCATATGTAAGGAGGGCTTGCTGGTAGATCCCACTAAGGTTGCAGTTATTGTGGGGTTAAGGGAGCCTACTGGCAGAGTGAGCACATGCGTGGATTCCTTGGGCATATGGGCTATTACAGAAAATTCATTAAGGGATATGCCAAGATCATCGCACCTTTAGAGGAGCTGCTTAGACATAAAAGTGCCTTCCATTGGGGAGAGGCGCAATAGAGGGTGTTTGATACATTAAAAGATAGGCTTATCACCACGCTTATTTTACATTTTCCCTCTTGGGACAAGCCCTTCCATGTCCATGTAGATGCCTTAGGGACCACCATTAGAGTAGTTCTTGCACAACTAGGTGAAGGGATTGTTGATCACCCTCTATGTTTTGCAAGCAAGGAAGCTGACACCAGCAGAGCAAAACTATACCACAACCGAGCTGAGGCATTGTCAATGATCTACGCGCTCTTCAAGTTTAGACAGTATCTACTGGCAACACCCTTTGTGTTTTACACGATCACATGACATTAAAATATTTAGTGAACAAGCATGTTCTATAAGGGTGCATATGTTGATGGGTATTGTTGTTTCAAGAGTTTGAATTCACCATTGTAGTGAAGCCCGGAAAAAAGCAACTGTGGGCCTGATCATCTATCAAGAATTGATTTAGGGGAGGATGCGTAGAGTATTGAGGAAGTAATGCAGATGCGTAACTATTTAGGTTGCAGCACATGCCCTCGGATTTGGAAGATTGCAATATTTTTAAAGGAAGGTGTGGCACTGGAAGGAATGAAGACATTGGAAAAGAAGTAGTTGGCCATATGCGCCACGCCCTACATGTTAATCAGTGGAGACTTATACAAGTTGGGACGTGATGAAGTTTTACACAGATGTGTCTTAGAGCATGAGCACTGGCCATCATGGAGGAAGCACACGAGAGGAAGTGCGGGTGGGCATTATGCAGGTGATGCCACCGCGCACAAGATATTAATGGCAAGTTTGTGGTGGGAAACCTTGTACAAAGATTGTAGAGACTATTGTAAAGCGTGTGACCATTGTCAGTGCATTGGAAAACCAAGAAGGAGAGATGAGATGCCTTTGTGCCCTATTCCTAGCGTGGAGCCTTTTGAAAAGTGGGCGATAGACTTTGTAGGACCTATTGCACCAGCAGCACGCGTAGGACTAGGTCACGTTATGTCATCACTTGCATGGATTATCTCACAAGGTGGGCAGAGGCAGCCCTGACTAAATACTGCGCATGAAGCAACAATGGAAAGGTTCTTATGGGAGAACATTATCACGAGGTATGGATGCCCGTTGAGTTTGACCAGTGATAGGGGTACACATTTCCTGAATGAGACCGTGAGGATCCTATTATCAGAGTTCATGGTGGCTCATCACAAGACTACGCCCTATCACCCACCACAACAAATGGAACTGTGGAAGCATTCAACAAGATACTAAGTCATACCTTGACCAAAATTTGTGATGTCGGAAGACAAGATTGGGATGACAAAGTATCGGTAGTATTATGGGCTTACAAGACAATGTATAAAAGGCTAAACAAAGCCACACCTTTTCAATTGGTGTTTGGCATGGAAGCTATTTTCGGTTGAATTTATGTTGCCTTCTCTATGAATAACGTGCGCAGGAGGGTTAGCTTGATGAACAAGTCGTTGGAAGAAAGAATTGATGAGTTAATGAAATTGGATGAGAGATGATCACTCGCGATGGAGCCAAGTAGTGGAAAAAGGCAAAGCAAAAGGCTTGGCATGATCACCACATTAGGAACAAGAAGTTTGAGGTTGGGTAGATGGTGTTACTATATGATTCCAAGTTTTACGCCATCCTGGGAAGTTGAAAGTCCATTGGTTGGGTCCTTACACAATCTCGTACATCCTTGATTCGGGTGCGTGTGCGATTCAAGTCTTTGGATGGGATGAAGTTTCTGGACACTTCAATGGGAGTAGGTTGAAGCCCTACTATAAATAAGTCTTCTTGGTATTTGTAAATAAGGTAGTTTTTCAGTTAGTTTAGAAGTTTCCTTTATGCATTTTCCCTTTCTTGTGTTTCCCTTTCGTGTTGTTGTTTTGTTTTGCACCTTGGGTGCTGGTAACCTTATTTCTATTTTGAGAATTTGTGAGTGTGCAAAGGACCATGCATTGCTTTAAGTGTGGGGTGGAGAAAAGTGAAGAAGTGCATGATTAAAGTACCAAGGAAGTTGTGTTGAAAAGCCTTGTTGAGTAGCCAGGTTGAAAGAGGTATATAAAGAGAAAAGATAAAAGAACGGTTGGTGCCAGGGTAAAGCTACTTGTAGATCCCATGTACTAAGGAGGAAAAAGTGCATTTAAAGCAACATGAGGTAGGTGAGAGCAAGAATCAGGATAGAAGAAGTGCCTTCGGCGTGGGTTACGTGTGCACGTAAGAGTCTCTTATTAGGTTGGATTGGTTGTGCACCATAAGGTTGGAGGAGTTTTCACGTAGGAAGGGCACGTGAGTGAAAGTGTTGAAGATGGACTTTGTTTGAAAAATCTGCATTAAATGAACAAAGTACAATGGTAGGTGAGGTAGCATTTAATGTTCAGAAAAGAGAAAAACTATAAGTAAAGGGTCAGGGCACTCTCATTTTTACTTTGTGAAATAGAGGAGTTTGAGATATAAGCGAGTTCTATAAACTAGGGTTTTAGATTTGATCGAGTGAAGGAAGATCTGTGAGATTGAAGCGTGAGAAGCCAATTTGAGTTTGTGAACTAGAAGAAAGGGGTTACATGGGTGTGGAAAGAGTTGAAGAGGCATTGTCTTGTGAATATTTTATCCTAGTTAGGGTTTGAAAAACTAGGGCATGGGTTCAGAAGAGTTGTATCATGGATTTGAGATCGGAGGATTGGAAGAAGTAAGACAGAGTAACAAGGAGAGAGTAGGAGTGATAAGAGGACCTCGAAAATGGCACCCAAGAAAGGGAAGGCCAAGGCCAAGGCCAAACAACAAGAACCCGAAGTAAACACAAATGAAGAATGGTATGCAAGAGATGCAATACCCAGATGGGGTGATGATGGGGAAGGAATGGGAATCCCACCTAAGAAGTGTACCTATTAGTGACTATAATCACCACACAAACACAATAGAAAAGGAAATGGCATTGGAATTAGTGCACCCCACCAAGCAAACGAACACCAGAGGGTTTCCAATATACAATGATGACGTTAAGGTCAAAATGGAGAAGGCAGGGCTACTATAACTCTATGAGTTGCCCTATTTTTTGGGAAGCCGAGTGCTGTACCAATGGTTGATGTCGTGGGTACATGAATATTACTTCCACTTTGTAAGGCACAAGATGCATGTGACTCCCCAACTTATTTCACAATTTACAGGCCTCATATGTGAGGGAGATAGCTTGGAAGATGACCTTGGTGACAAGGAGGCTATTCAAGAGACCATCACCGAGTATGCCTACAAGAAGGGTCATGATATTATGACATTTCAGACATCAAGGACCCCATGGTGAAAATGGCCGTGCATCTGGTGACTAAGTTGAATGGCTAGGAAAGGTGGACACAGGTCAACAAACCCTGGTTACATGTCTACAGGAAAATTACAGAAGGCACCATATATAACCTATCTGCATACATCACTAGAAGAAATTGTTAAGTGCATGAAGGAAGGGGACATGATCCTCTTCGGCAACGTCTTACTCACCATTGTATTCATGGAGATTGGGGTGCCACACACCGGAAAATTTTGTATGGGAGTACCCCGCCAAGGATCCTTTACCCGCGAAGAGGTTTGAAAAGTATGCCTGTGATACAATGACAACACCCCATAAGGCACGGCTAGAGAAATGGTACACATGCCTAAGGAACGCATTCGGGGTAGAGTGGAGAATCCCTGAACAACTCCTACAGCCCTAAAGGGAAGTCAAGTTTTCTATCTATCAACATTTTTGTTTGGGAAGGTTCAAGCTAATAGACGAATCATGGAGCCCTTGGTGCAAGCTTCCCTTCGCATTCTTTGCCCTTAATACTTCCAAGTGGGAGTGAATAGATTTAAGGAATCAAAGAAGTTAAGGCTGGAACTAGGTAGTCTAGACCGGGAGCATAGGGAGATGAGGAAGAAGCTAAATTACCCTGGTAGTAAGCGTGCGTATGTGGAAAAGTACGTGTCACACGAGATCCAGATGATTAGGCCGATAACATTACCCATTCTGGAGGAGCCGCGATGCACGTGTACCTCTGTATAAGGCCAAAGTTTGAGAAGGGTGTCTATTTGGAGAATGAAGTCTCCATACCTAAGGATCCCTCATGAGAGAAAGAATCCCACACCCAAGAAGAGGGAAGAGAGGAAAAAGCACCAAGTGTGATGACTACTCAGATAGTGAGCATGCCAACAAAATGTGCCAATCCAAACACCTACATATGGAGAAAAAGTCTCTAGTGAAGGATAAGATGCGAGGAAGTAGAGGCACCTGGAAACCCCTCACGAGGAAGAATCACCTGAGGGAGAAGATAAGGCCGAATCCCAGTTCAGGAGCCACCTCTCAGGAAAAAGTAGAGGGTAGATGAGGAAGCTGACTCGGAGGTGACCGACAGCTTGGAAAAGTACATGGGTGGAAGAGGGGATGAGAGTGAAGAAGATGACGGTGAAGAAGATGAGCCTGAAAAAGACCAGGAGCCACGGGTTTTAGCATCTATGACTTGGAAGAGGAGAGTGGAGATGAGAAGCAGGAGTTTGTATTCGTGTGGTGCAAGGGCACACAAGATGAGGAAGACACTGGAGATAGGGAGGGGAATGAAGAGGTTGGTGGGGAAAAGTAGGGAGCCATAAGTTTTATGAAGGAGTAGATCACTGAGGTGGTGGAAAGAGAAGCACAAAAAATGCTCAAAATCTAGTAGACCAAGAGTTGGAGCACAATGTGGACATAGTGCTGAAGGAAGGGAAGGAGGAGAATACTGAAAAAGAGCATGACAGCCTAGGAGGAGGTCCGCTCTAACAGTAAGTTTCCCCAAAGGCACGCGCTCGGGCAGGAGGACTCTTGATATGGAGCAGAGGCAAGTAATGGGCTACGTTGATGACATGAAGAAGGTGCTATACACGCATTTCCAAAGCATTGTGCCCACATAAAGACTTCTAGCCATGGGGTCTTTTGAAAAGGATGCGTACCCCAGAACAAAGAAGATGCTCTCTTGGGCATTTGAGTCCCACATTGATGAGCCAGACTTTGAAGTCTATCAGGGGGCACTCATAACATTTCCAAAATCTAAGGGGTCAATCCCTTAGTGAATGCTTAGGAGCTCTTGGATGAGAAAGTCTGCAATGCACTTAACAAGGTCACGGTCGAGACCGAGGCTAGACTCTTTACATGAAATGATAGGATAAGAGTCTTGGAGGAAAAACTAGGGAAGAAGGAAGAGGAGCTGGCAGAGAAGACCCAGAGCCTAAAGCAGGAAGAACTGATTAGTGCACAGCTAAGGTGTGAGTTAAAGGAAGAGAAGATAAAGGTGCAGGAAGTGTACAAGAAAATGGAGTCTATCAAGGGCGCCATCCTTTTGAAGCACCCAAACTTAGCGCCGCCCACACATAAGTACTCATCCCTTCTAGAGTGTATAGAAGATCTATAACATCCTCACTATGGAGAGATGACCTTTGGCCCTAGAATCTACTAGAAGAAGTGGCCGTGCATTTGAAGGAGGAGGACAGATTGAAGGTGGTAGCACTCGTTTCAGTATAGCCAAGTACTCATGGAGGTTAAGGTCGCTGCCCAATCTACGGAGGCCGCGTATGATACATGCGTAGATAGGGATAAGGTGGCAAGCTCCTTGGTCACCACACTTGAAGTAGAACTAAAAGAGTTCCAAGAAAAGAACAAGGGGAACAGGGCGGAGAGGGAAAAGGTTCTGGCCAAAGTAGAGAAGAAATCAGAGGCAATTGAGGCTTTAAGGAGCTCAATTAAGGCTTGGATAAAGGAACTATACCCCATATTACTAGGAGGATGGATAAACTCGAGGACCTAGGAAAAGAGATGGAACAGATCGTGGACACTTTGGGCACCCAGGGAATTGGCCTGAGTTTTGATGAAGTGAGCACCCTGGTGGGTGACCTCTGCTAGAAGGCACAGGGTGAGGTCAAAGAGTGGAATAAGCTAGAGGTAGATTTGTGAAAATATTTCCCTAGCTTGCTGAATTGATGCTCCCCCCATTCTTCATTCTTTCCCCAATTCTTTCATTCCTTATTCTTTGTAAAGTGTAAGACTATTCATTGATTCCCTAGACAACATGCATCTTGGTTAAGTAGAGTGTTTCGAGGACGGAGAATAGGTGTAGTGTGGGGTGATGTTGGACCCCTGGAATATTAACCAAGTATGAAGGCGTGTAGGCATGCAAGGTCCCAGTTATGAAAAGGCACGCAAGAAAAAAGTACTGTGCAAGAGAAAGGTTTAAGGAAGCACATAAGCACGCATGGTGCATGAAAGGAGGTTTGAGACTTAGTCAATTTGAGCACCTAGGGTAGAACACGTGAAAAGCATGATCGGTTGCATGTGGATAAGATGCCAGCCTAGTGATAGGTTGGCCCCGATAGGGGCATGCCTTGGAATCTTCTAGAAGAACATCATGAGATAAAGTGGAAAGCTCAGGCCTGGAGAAGCATGCTCACATGAAGGACCACATTTGACACTTGGCACCAGATCTGAGGGCCTTTGGAAGGTGAGTTGGTAGTGTAGGAGAATTATAAATACAAGTGCCTATGGAGTAAAAGAAGAGACACAAGAGTTAAGGAGATAAGGAGTTTGATATACATGGCGAGTTTGAGATATAGTATGGGTGGAGCTTTGTAGAATTTGTGAAGACTCTGTTAGTGGATAATTGATTCAGGAGAGAATGTATTAGGCATGGAGTTGTAAATTTTCTTTTGATAGCTTAGTTACACAAGTCCAGTGATATGCATGACTGTGGTCTGCTCTCTGTGACACTATGTAATGAATCAATGAATGTAATGAGGTTACCTGATATAATATATACATGGTTCTAATGCATATTTCTCTCTTATGAGTTCTCTTTCCTTTCATGCCATGTATGAATGCTTATATAATTATTTCTATCATAATATATGTTCGGATTCTGTTAAAGCACTTAATCTAAAGTGACTGCTAAGGATCTAGAGGCCGTTCTGAGCCCTATGGTTCTTGTATGTCTTAACTTCCCTCCTAAAACCTCTTACACTAGTCTAGATGATGTTTCCCATAAAGTCACATAAAAGAGAGACTCGGTACCCATGCATGCCTCGGGTGAGCGCTCGGCTCTTAATGGGTGATAGGTTGCCACGCATGGTTTCCTTCCTTTTGTGATGGGAGTAAAAATGACTACACCCTTATAAAGGTCCCCTAAGAAAGAGCTAATTTCAAACAGTTAGTCATTTTTTAAATTTTGAGTTTTGAGGCTTTTTCTTTGTTATGCGGGTATTTCAGGTTTTTTTGTCCCTCATGTCCCAAGTTCCTCGGGCTCCCTCTCCCCCGATTTCTTGATTTTCCCACATTTTGGATTTTCCTTTATTTTTGTATTTTTATTGGAGAAATCATGTCTCGATGTCCCAAGGATTTATTTGTGCAATTTTTTTCGACTTACCCAATCCCGTTGTTGTATTGGACATTTTGGATTTTTCATGTTCCTCATGTCCCAAGTGTTCCCGACCTTCATTTCCCCACAAGACCATTCCTTTTCCACTTTCCATTCATGCGGCTATTTTAGCTCCACACGTCCAAGGTGTCCCATTACCATCTCACTTGTATTTTCTAAAGTCCTTTCAGTTTCTCCCTCTCCACTATTTGTATGGTGTGGTCGAGTCCTGCTCCATTATTTTCAAATTTACAAGTACAAGGGAAGTTGTGAATCGTCAAAGTATAGCTCGAGAGAACTAAGGAAATTTCTCTCACAAATACCTTTTGCTCCTGCCATAAAATGAAGATCAATTACAAGGGACACAAGCACCTATCCTCTTTGGAGATGACTATACCAGATATAGGTGATAGCGAGGCTCAACACCTTGATTTGGATGATTTCTGGGCACACATTAATTGTCAAAACCCTTCTCCCATCACTCAGCTAATTAAGGAGAGTGGAATTGCACAAGTGGGGGTTTTCCAATTTCTGTCCAATGTGCCGACATAGTGCTAGCTTGCAGTTCCAATTTTAACCCAGAGACAAAGGAAATTGTTGACCCTCAAGGACAAGTGGTGGATCGACTTGATGAAAATTATATTAGCACTACTTTAGAATCCCCATGATTGAAGGCTCAAACATTCTTACCAGAGATCTAGGCACAACTTCTTTTTATCAAGATAGTGAATGGTATAAGAGTAGAGTGGTAAGTCTTGGTTTAAGAACCCAAAGAAAGGAGCCTCAAGGTTGCCCAAAACAATGTACAGGTTGATTTTCAATGAAGAATTGTCATATGTTATCACTCTCCTTGCTAGGATAATGGGAATTCCCTCCACCAATGAATTTCATTATTGGATGTGCCCTTATATCAATATTATATGTGAAGGTAAGAAAATATTGAATTGGGTAGGGATAATCTGTGATAACCTAACTAAACAATTGGAAAATGTTCAAAGGACTCAAACCTTTTACATGACCTCTTATCTGATGTACACCATTATGGCTTATAGAGAATGGTTGGGTTTCTCCCCTGTTGAAGACAAGAAAGATGCTCCTATCTATGTGTACCATCCATAATTAACTCTAAAGGTCAAGCAACCATCATTTTAGGAGGGTGAATGATGCATTCACTATGTACATCATCAGATTATTGGAAGGAGATATTGCTAGAAGATTCTTAGATGAAGAAAAACAATTGATCAATGTCTATGGGAATTTTTTTCACTCAATTTAGGAAATTCTCATATATATGGTTAGCTGGATTTGAGGGACAACCCCTAAAACTCCTATGTATTGTAGTGACAAGATGGCTTTGGTTGAGATATGCAAACAATTGGATAAGTTGCATAGAACCTATAGGGATAAGAAGATTACATGTATTCAGTTCCTAATCACATTAGGTAACTACACTTACAAGACTGCTTTGGATGCTTAGAACATTGATAGAAAAATTTCTCCTCTTACCCTCATTATTATAAACCTAGAACTTGCTTTGATATTAAGGAGTTCATTTCCACCAATTTTAGAATGGGTTATCAACACCTTGCCGATATTGAAGACTATTGGGCTGATTGTTCTGATGATTATGAAGCTCTGGAGAAGATACTATGGAAGATTGTCTCTGCAACAAATCAAGGATTTTGTGTATATAATGTTCTGAAGGGTTTGAGGATGATGATGAAGAATTGTAGTCTCTTGAGTATGAGAGATCAATCAAGAACACTCTATTGAAACCATTGATTGGTTTGTTAAGGAGAGAGATGATTTAAAGGAGCTCAACAACCATGTCTTGGTGAGAACTAGGCTTTGGTTTGATAGGAAAATTAAGATGATTAGAGCAAGAAAATCTAGGTCTACTTCTCAAGATACCTCCACCCCTTAGAAATAAATACCTTCATCAACTCTTGAAGCACATGAACAATCTGTTCCTTCTCCACTAGAATCTTCAACTCTAGTGTACACAAAGAAGGGAAAAGCTAAGAAGGATGATAAGGGAGGAGGTTATTCAGGAGAGTGAGAGGCTACCCTCTCCTAAGAAAATTGAAACAGTACCTGATGAGGGAGAAATTTTGGACCTTGGTGATGATGAAAGTGAGGAAAAGAGCAGGAAATCTAGAGGAAAATATCCCTGAGGAAAGTAGTGTGAAGGAGGATCAATTAAAGAAACTAGTTTTAGAATCTAGAAACATCTACTAAGGAAGCTCCCACCACCCAACTAAGACCTATGTTTAGAAGTGGTTTTGTAAAAACTCTAAGTGTGATGAGTGCATTTGCACTTGGGCCCATTCTCCCTCCACTTCTAGTTCTTCCTTTTCTGGGTACAACCATTGTTGGAAAGAAAGAAAAGGAAGACCACTTCAAGTATTGTTTCCCCTAAGTTTGATGTAGTGGCAACACTTCTGGGTACTACTCCTCCCCTCCAGCTAAAAAGGCTAAGGTCACATCTAGATTGGTTTCAGACTCTCAAGGCCAGCAATTCATGGAGATTGCAAGACCCAAGCTTGACAAAGATGAAAAGGACATATCAATGGGTGATTTGGAATTAACAAGAATTTCTCTTGGTGAATCAACACCTGAAAGTGAGGTACATAACCTGAGGGAGATAATGTCTAAAGTGATTGAAAAAGAGTTGAAAAAGGGAAAACACACAGGAGCAGTTGGAGGAGCAAATAAAATTTTGTCAAGTTTCATCAAATCCTTATTGCCAGAAGATAAAGGTACTTGACCCAACCCCTAGCTTCCATCCCACCACCTGCCATTTTGTCTAATGATGAAGTTCAAGCCATCAAAGATATTCATAAGCATGCCACTTATGGGAAGGAAATGGAAGCCATGGTTGATGACATGATAATCACAGGTTTAAATTTCATTGAGGAAGCATTAAAGCATATGACAAAATTGCTAAGATTTAGTTAAAGTTCACCACAACACTCAGTGGTTTGGATAGGGAATTGAAATTATGGAGTGAATGTATTCAGGATCTTAGACTAATGAGTGAAACAGATGTACAAATCCTTTTGGAAAATAAGGTATTTGATGATGTAAAGTTGAATTTATCTAAGCAATGGGTTTTCAACATTGATTGGAAGATAAAGGTTCTTGAAGAGGCCATTGGAGAACTCAGGAACATGTTGCAAAAAGGGAAGATTTTAAAGCTTTTCATGTCATGTCCTCCTTCTAGGATATTCACTACCAAATCTTCAAGGAGAATTCAAATGATAAATTCACTATCCAAGAAATCAAGTCCAATTTAAGACATTTGTTAAAGAAGATTTGTTCAAACAAGACACCATATCCAAGGAGAAGATGAAAGAAATTTGCACACTGCAGAAAACTATCACGGATGCTAATAAAGAATTCTTAGAAAATGTAGAGTTTGGAAAATAAATGGAAAAGTGTCTGGGAAGTTGGAATCATGCAACTGCCAATACAACAATTCCCTGGGGCATGGACATAGCAGAGGCATTGAAAATATTTAGAAATCAAGTGCTCAAGACAAAAGGGACTATAAGCACTTCTTCCAACATCTCGACATCCTAGTTCATATTTTCCTTTCTTAAAATATCTAATTAAGTGGATATTTATCTCTTTAGTCATATGTTATGTAAACAAGAGATAAATTGGGATTATAATATTTAATTAGATACTAGCTTTTGGGATTAAAAGAAAGGAAACTGAAAAGGATCTTTTGTAACCATTTTTGGGTTATTTAAAGAGATTTTCTTGTCATTGTAAAGGATCAAATTTTGATATCTTGGATGTAAAAGAACATTGAACTACTAATCAATACAAAAGAAGTTTCATCCTCTCTCATGCTTTATCTTTCTATTCCTTGTTTGATTCATATGAAGCTATGCGTATTTAAGAAAGAACTTTGTGTCTTTCAATTGATATTATGCTTAGAACTTTGTGTCTAATACATGCATGTCCTGTGTTTTTATATGTATAGTTTAAATCTTGTTATTTTATCAAGCATTAGTAAGATATCATTCTACAATCTATATGTTTGAAAGTGCCCCCCTCTCTTTAATTTTTGAATACTAGTTCTTCTATTCTCCTTTCTTTTGTATTGAAAATATTTGAATGAAGGCATCTAAAATATCAAAATATTTTACCAAAATATTGAACAAATGTTTATATTGTAAATAAGTGTTTTTTTTTTTCTCTTTTTGTGTTCAATAAGGAACCTCTCCCATAAAGAGGAGGGACTATTGTCCCCTGACTATTATTTTGTTTTCAAGATCAAATTCTACAACCAATAATTTTTGGTGCCCACCGTGGGGCACATTTTGTGCATACCCACTGAAACAACTTCAATCAAACCAGAAGCATTACACCTTGGAAGATAGAAGATATACACAAGGTCAAAGAGCACGTGGTATTGAAGATCCATTTTTTATTTACTAGAACAACAAGGATTTTTTTTAACCCCAGAAAGAAGGAGAACAAGATCCACAAGTAATCCCCTGTCAAAAATAGAACTGCAAGAAACACAGACCCCAAACACAATCAAGCCCTAGTATTCAAGCTTTGGTGTTGGTTAGAGTCATAGTCCCTTTGTAAACCATTTTTCCAAGAATGGCAACACCTCTACCTTGGGGAAAATGGGTTGGACCTCTGGCCCTTTCTCAACCATTACATGATCTCCCAAAAGGGAATAGGAAAAGATTCCCTAAATTTAGAGGTGATGGAAAAGTACACCCTAGATGAACACATTGTTGCATTCATTGTGGCATGTGGGATACTTGGAGTGGAGCATGAAGATGTTTATGTTAGATTTTTGTGGAGACATTACAAGACAATGTTGTCAACTGGTTCTATCATCTCCTACTAGTGCTATCACTGACTGGACCACCATGAGAACCAATTTGAGGATCGATTCAAACTTGTTGAAGATGTACATGCTCTCCTTGCTCATATTTCTTAGATAAAGAAAGAACCATATGATCCTATGAGAGAGTTTGTTGCCAAGTTTAACAAATTAGTTAATAAGATTCCAGTGGCCACTCGTCCTGTGGATCAAATTCAGAAATGCTTTTTCTTGAATGCACAATTACTAGAAGTGAGCTATGCATTGAGAAGAGCCAACCTTTACTACTCTAGATGTTGATCAATGCTTAGCCATAAGTGTTGAAGATGATTTAATAATGTCTGGGAAATTAAAAAAGAACCTACTAAATCTAAGGCTTCTTCTTTAGGAAAACAATTTGGACCATTAGTGTAAAAATTGGAAAATGATCTCATAGCTATTAAAAAGCAATTGGCCTAGAATACTCCTTACAAGGATATTCGAGAAAGAATTTTCAGCCTTGAAATTTCTACCTCCTGTCACCAAAACTCATAATTGAAGGGCCACCTCTCAAGGTTCCTATCAATGCAACATGTGAAGTCCAGGAACCGGAGGATGAAGATGAAGCTGAAGGATATGAGGAACTTGAAGATGAAGTAGATGAAACACCAGAAGAAGCCAATGATTCTTTAGTTAATTTTCTCACCATTGAGGGAGTTGATGATGATAAAGATGATTATGATGAAGTAGTGGTGGATATGAACAATGAGTCATATGTTGTCATGACAGAGAATAGATGAGTAAGAAAAAGGAAGTGGTCCAACCCAAGAAGATCCAAGGAGGTTCCAAGTTACCATCCAGTTGTTGTAAAAGAGGAGCTCTATCCCTACCACTTCTACTCAAAAGGTAAGTAGTGTTAATACTCCCTCTACTTCCTTGTCTTCACCTAAAACCAATGTGGTTTTGGCACCTATGAATAAACAACCTCAAATGTCAAAGTTGATAGGCCTAAGTGTTCCTCCCCTTCTAGCACAGACACCCCATCTACCTCGGGATCCTTTGACATAATTGACCACATTAAGAAAACTAAAATTCAAATTTAGAGGTTGAGTTTTATCAGACGCATCCTGATGCCTTTTCTTAGGTTGTCAAATTTGTCAAATCCAAACCCAATCCTACACCCACCACCTCTAAAGGCCTTTTACCTACTCCCACCTCTTCACCTTAAGTAGAATCTAATGGTTATGACACCTTCTGTAACTAAGAAAATTGAGCCTTTCTATATCACACTACTTATAGTCTAGTCATAGGCTTAGTAATTGTGTCATTGATTGGGAGCATCAGATAATGTGATTCCTGCTAAGGTTTCTCATGCTTTAGGACTGACTTTAACACACACATTTGGTTCTTGCTATTCCATGGAAAGTAAAGAGGTGTCATTGGTAGGAAGGATTAAGGATGCACAAGTAGCTTTTGCTACTTTCCCAGAGAAAAGGGTTAAAGCTACTATCTTAGTAGAAGATATTCCCCCATCCTATGGTATGTTACTAAGTAGAAAATTCTATAAAGAAGTGGGTGGAGAAATTCAAATGGATTGGTCACATGCTCTCATTAGTTAATGGGAAAATGAAGAAGTTGTTACTTGAGAGAGAATGAGTACATTGTGAAAAAACCGATGACCCTAAAGCACAAATCCTCTATGAAGACATTGGTCATGGGAACTACATGATCATGTCAGAGGAGGAAATGAAAACTTCCAAAGGTGTGATGGATGACCCTAATGGTGTTTGGATCCTTGAATTTGATGGTATTTGTTCTTCATTTGGTTTGGAGCAAGGAGTGGTCCTATTCTCCCTTGAAAATAAGTCTTATCCTTTCTCCTACAAGCTTCAATTTGAAAACACAAATAATATGGCGGAGAATATGAAGCTCTTATTTTAGGACTATCAATGGCAAGGGAGATGGGAGTTAAGAAAATTTGTGCATGAGGAGATGTAGAGCTCATTGTTAAGAAAGTGAGAGGGATTTTTCAAGTTAAGAACAAGAGGCTAAAACACTATAGAAATATGGTGTGGGATTCTATTGAATTGTTAGATGCCTTTTCTATAGAAGTTGTTCCTAGAGAAAGGAATACTAGAGCAGATGCTTTGGCCATCTTAGGATCCTTACTTATCCCTCATCCCGAATTTTCCCAAGAAAATTTCACAATCAAAATGATACATAGGCCAAGTGTGTTGGATAATGTCAACAATTGGAAAGTATTAATGATGATCAACATTTTTCTCTTTTCTTGAACTTCAAGATAATTTTCAGTCAGTTGTATTTTGAAGGAAGTGAAGTTGCTCCTCATGAATCTGTAACATCCACCGTGACTGAGGAAGGGATTGAGGAAGAATCTGATAAGGATGGTTGCATTAATTTAAAAGGTAACAAGATACCCAGAGGACTAGTAAGCTGGAAGATTTGTTTGACAAGCATGACATATATATCAAGTCAAAGATATCACATGAGGTTCATCATCGCAGAGTATGAAAAGGTTAATATTGGAAGCAAAGAGGAACCCAAACTTGTCAACATTGGAAAATGCTTTGCACATGGAAGAAAGGAATAGAATGATAAATTTATTAGAAAGATATGTTGATGTGATTTCCTATTCATATGATGATTTGAAATCCTTCAAACCAAGAGAAATGCAACATTATATTCCTTTGAAACCAAGAATCAAGCCTTTTGGTAGAAACAAAGGCAATACAACCCCAAGATTCAGACACCATTTATCAAGAGATTTAGAAGCTCTTAAAGGCAAAGATAATTTTTCCAATTCATCACTCATCTTGGGTGGCCAATATTGTGCTAGTAAGGAAAAATAATGGTGAGATCTGAATTTGTGTAGATTTTCAAAATCTAAACCAAGCCTCCCTCAAGGATAATTATCCACTCCCCATGATGGATCAGATTCTACAAGTTGTTACTCGGCTTGAAATGTTGTCTATGTTGGATGGTTTTTTAGGGTACAATCAGATTGAAGTTGATGTCCCTGATCAACATAAGACAACTTTCACAACTCCATGGGGAATTTTTCTTATAAGAGGATGCCATTTAGTTTGATTAATGATGGTGCCACTTTCCAATGGGAAATGGATTTGGATTTTGGGTATTTGAAAGGAAAATGTATTGTTGTGTATCTGGATGATTTAACTATCTTTTCTAAGAGAAGGGAAGACCATTTCCAACATCTTGAAACTATCCTTCAAAAGTGTAGGGAACATGGGATATCTCTCAATCCAAAAAGTCTATTTTTGGCAGTCACTGAAGGCAAGCTTGCTTGGACATATCATTTCAAAGAGGGAACCAAGATAGATCCAGAGAGGGTTCAAGATATTCAGTGAATTCCTCTCCCCACAAGTAAAAAAGGTGTGCATTCTTTCTTTGGAAAATAAATTTTTTTAAGGAGATTTATTCAGATTTTGTAGAGCTAACTATGAGTATATCTCAAGATGATGAAAGGAAAAATAGTCTTTTTGTTGGACACTAGAAGGGAAAGAAGCTTTTGAAAATATCAAAAAGGCCATTTCCGAACTCGATTCTTGCTTTCCTGATTTTGAGAAGGATTTCTTGATCTATTATTATGCCACTGAGAATACTTTGGTATTATTTTGACATAGAAGAATCATGAGGGATGTGAACTACCCATTGCTTTCATGAGTTATGTCCTTAAAGCTCATGAATTGAAATATACTCAGATTGAGAAACATGCTTTTTCATTGTGGTTAAAGTAGTCAAATAGTTTCATTTCTATATCCTCAGTTCTCACTCTATTGTCTTTGTATTCGGATACAACGGTTAAGTCCATTCTCACACAACAAGAGTTTGGGACCAAAAGAGGAAATTGGGTGGAAAAGGTGCAAGAGTATGATTTGGACATCAAGGCCAACTAAGTTAGTTGGGGAAAAGGGCTATGTGAATTGATTGCTATAGGTGTTGAAGATAACTCTCCCAAAGAAGACACAATATTCCAATTGTTCTCTTTATTAGTTCAACTGATGAATGGTATGTTGATATTGCCTATTTTCTTACTTATGGAGAATCCCATCTCATTTAAATGCTAAAGAAAAGAGATCCATTAATTTGAGAGATCTACATATATGTGCTTTGGGAAAATTCCTTATTCAAAAGAGGGATTGATGGAAGGTTTCTCAGATGTGTGGATAGAGAACAAAAAAAAGTTGTTTCTTAGAGCATTTCATGATCAAGCTTGTGGAGGACATTTCATCATCCATTGTGACTGCTCATAAAATCCTTCATGTAGGCTACTACTAGCCAACCCTATTTTGAGATGCAACTAAATGGGTGGGTAAATGTGAAGCTTGCCAAAATTTTGTGGGAAGGCCCAAGCTAGCCACTCTGCCACTCAAGCCAGTGGTGATAGAAGAACCCTTTCAACAATGGGGACTAGATTTCATGGGTACTCTTAACCCTCATTCTAGTGTTGGACACACTCATGTATTAACTACCACTGATTATTTCACCAAATGGGTGGAGGCCATTCTAGTAAAAAGCACAACTTTTGAAGTGATATGTAACTTTATCAAGGAAAACATTCTGATTAGATTTGGGGTACCAAGTAAAATTGTCATTGATAATGCTCCTAATTTCTCTTCTTATGAAATGATGGATTTCTGCTATGGGTATGGAATTTCCTTTGCACATTCTTTTGATTACTACCCCAAGGAAATGGACAAGAAAAATCAACAAACAAGAATTTGGTAACCATCATTCAAAATCTTGTTAATGAATCACAAAGGAATTGGCATAAGAAGTTGTATGATGCTCTTTGGGTAGATAGAATTACCCCCAAAAGGGAAATTGGGATGTCTCCTTTCCAAGTGGTGTATGGAACTGAAGCTCATTTTCGATGACTATGGAACTTCCAACTTTGTAGCTGATGAAGGCCATTGAAGATTCAAACTTTACTAGTGCTTTGGAGAAGAGAATCATGTACTGTAGAAGTTTGGATGAAGATAGGTTGCAAGTGGTGGATAAGATTTTTGCACATCAACAAAGAGTAAAAAACTATTTGATAAGAAGGCCAGACCTAGAGACTTCTAGGTTGGAGACATTGTTCTACTATGGGACAAGAGGCGGGAGCCTCGGGAAGTCATGGAAAGTTTGATTCTCTTTGGTTGGGTCCTTTCAAGATTAGACACTTTGTTGGAGAAAATTCCTTCTACTTGGACTATATGGATGGAACATCTCTTCCATTTCCATATAGTGGGTAGTATTTGAAGTTGTTTCAATCCTAGGTTACTAGGTAGTCCCTTTGTATAGTCTTGTATAGTTTTCATTTTTGGTCTTTGTGTGGTGTTGTGTGGGTGTCTCTTATATTGTTTCATCTTGACTCTATTTTCCCAATGGATAAGGCCCTGGTCATCTTTCTAGAGATTCTAGAGTTCTTGATCCTGCTTTGTTCTTTTCTAATCAAAGCAGTCCATCCCAAAAAGAGCTAGTTGTTGTCACTTCCCCAAGAGTTGTGAATTTTCTTCTCCAATTTTAAAATTTTTGGGTAAGGTGACTATAAAAATTCCCTTATAAAGGTCCCTAAGAAAGAGATAATTTCAAATAGTTAGTCATTTTTCAAAATTTTGAGTTTTGAGGCTTTTTCTTTGTTATGGGTATTTTGGGTTTTTTTGTCCCTCATGTCCCAAGTTCCTTTGGGCCTCCTATTCCCCGATTTCCCATTCTTTTCCCACATAGCCATGCTTTTCCTTTATTTTGGTCATTTTGGATTTTTGGAGAAATCATGTCCCGATGTCCCAATTTATCTATGCCAATTTTTTTCCAACTTTTTAATGTATTTTACATTTTGTTTTTTTGTGTCCTGTGTGTCCCAAGTGCTCTCTTGACCTCCATTTCCCTGCAAGACCACTTTTATTTTCCATTCATGCTATTCCCAATTGCTCTCCGACCTCCCATTCCCCCATCCCTTAGGTAAGACCATTTTTCCACTTTTCCATTCATTCAAATTGGGTATTTCAGCTCTCATCGCGTCCCAGATGTCCCAGTGTCCCATGGGTTAGTTGTGCACATTTTTCCACCTTTTCCACTTTTCATTGTCTTAGGTTGGCATAGAGTATTTATTACCTCATTTATTTCACCTCACCGACCTACTTGAATTATATGTGCATAAATAGTGGGGTAATTGGTCATTTTTACCATCTCACTTGTATTTTCTAAAGTATTTTTAGGTTCCCTCTCTCCACTATTTGTAGCCGTGGTCGAGTCCTGCTCCATTATTTTCAAAATTTGTAGGTATCAGAGAAGTTGTGAATTGTCAAAGCATTGCTCGAGGAACTAAGGAAATTTATCTCACAGAGACCTTCTACTCCTACCATAAAATGAAGATCAATTTCAAGGGACATGAACACCTATCTTCTTTGGAACATCTATACTAGATATAGGTGATAGCGAGGCTCAACACCTTGATTTGGATGATTTTTTGGGCATTAATTGTCAAAACCCTTCTCCCATCACTCAGCTAATTAAGGAGAGTGGAATTATAGAGGCGGGGGTTTTCAATTTTGTCCAATGTGTCGATATAATGTTAGCTTGTGGGTCATGTTTTAATCCAGAGACAAAGGAAATTGTTGACCCTCAAGGACAAGTGGTGGCTCGACTTGATGAAAATTGTATTAGCATTGCTTTCAAGAATCCCCATGATTGAAGGCTCAAACATTCTTACCAGAGATCTAGGCACAACTTATTTTTTATCAAGATAGTGAATGTATATAAAGTAGAGTGGCTAAATCTTGGTTTAAGAACCCAAAGAAAGGAGCCTCAAGGTTGCCCAAAACAATGTACATGGTTGATTTCAATGAAGAATTGTTAGATGTTATCACTCTCCTTCCAGGATAATGGGAATTCCCTCCACCAATGAATTTCATTATTGGATGTGCCCTTATATCAATATTATATGTGAAGGTAAGCAAAGCTTGAATTGGGTGGGGATAATATATGACATCCTAACTGAACAATTGGAAAATGTTCAAAGGACTCAAACTTTTACATGACCTCTTATCTGATGTACACCATTGTAGCTTACAAAGAATGGTTGGGTTTCTCCCTTGTGAAGACAAGAAAGATGCTCCTATCTATGTGTACCATCCATAGTTAACTCTAAAGGTTAACAACCATCATTTTAGGAGGGTGAATGATGCATTCACTATGTACATCATCAGATTGTTGGAAGGAGATACTGCTAGATATTTTTAGATGAAGAAAAATAATTGATTAATGTCTATGATATTTTTTTCACTCAATTCAAGAAATTCTCATATATATGGTTGGCTGGATTTGAGGGACAACCCCTAAAACTCCCTATGTACTGTAGTGACAAGATGGATTTGGTTGAGATATGCAGACAATTGGATAAGTTACATAGAACCTATAGGGATAAGAAGATTGTAGGTATTCAGTTCCCAATCACATTGGGTAACTACACTTGCAAGATTGCTTTAGATGCTCAGAACATTGACAAAACAATTTCTCCTCTTACCCTTCATTATTATAAACCTAGAACTTGCTTTGATATTAAGGAGTTCATTTCCACCAATTTAAAATGGGTTATCAACCTTTTTGATATTGAAGACTATTGGGCTGATTGTTTTGATGATTATGAAGCTCGGAGAAGATACTATGGAAGATTGTCTCTACAAAAATCAAGGATTTTGGTATATATAATGTTCCTAAAGGGTTTGAGGATGATGATGAAGAATTGTAGTCTCTTGAATATGAGAGATCAATTGAGCACACTCCTATTGAAACCATTGATTGGTTTGTTAAGGAGAGAGATGATTTAAAAGAGCTCAACAACCCTGTCTTGGTGAGAACTAGGCTTTGGTTTGATAGGAAAATTAAGATGATTAGAGAAAGAAAATCTAGGTCTTACTTCTCAAGATACTCCACCCCTAATAAATAAATACCTTCATCAAATCTCTGAAGCACATGAACAATGTGTTCCTTCTCCACCAGAATCTTCAACTCTAGTGTACACAAAGATGGGAAAGCTAAGAAAGGATGATAAGGTAGAGGAGGTTATTCAGGAGAATGAGAGGCTACCCTCTCCTAAGAAAATTGAAATAGTACCTGATGAGGGAGAAATTGTGGACCTTGGTGATGATGACAGTGAGGAAAAAGAGTAGGGAAAGCTAAAGGAAAATAATCCTGAGGAAAGCAGTGTGAAGGAGGATCAATTAAGAAACCAGTTTCAAAATCTATAGAAACATCTACTAAGGAAGCTCCCACCACCCAAGCTGAGACCTATGTGTTAGAAGTGGATGTTGTACAAAACTCTAAGTGTGATGAGTGCATCTACACTTGGGCCCATTTCTCCTTCCACTTCTATTTCTTCCTTTTCCTAGGTACAACCATTGTTGGAAAGTAAGAAAAGGAAGGCCACTTCAAGTATTTTTCCCTAAGTTTGATGCAGTGGCACCCTTATGGGTACTACTCCTCCCCCTCCAACTAAAAAGGATAAGGTCACATCTATATTGGTTTCAGACTCTCAAGGCTAGTAATTCATGGATATTGCAAGACCCAAGCTTGAAAAAGGATGAAAAGGACCTATCAATGGGTGATTTGGAATTAACAAGAATTTCTCTTGGTGAATCAACACCTGAAAGTGAGGTACATAACTTGAGGGATATAGTGTCTAAAGTGATTGAAAGAGTTAAAAAAGGGAAGCAGACACATGAGCAGTTGGAGGAGAAAATCAAATTTTGTCAAGTTTCATCAAATCCTTATTGGAAGATAAAGTACTTGACCCAACCCCCTAGCTTCCATCCCACCACTTGCCATTTTTTCTAATGATGAAGTTCAAACCATCAAAGATATTCATAAGCATGTCACTATGGGAAGGAAATGGAAGCCATGGTTGATGACTTGATAATCACATGTTTAAATTTCATTGAGGAAGCATTCAAGGCATATGAGAAAATTGCTAAGATTAAAGTTAAAGTTCACCACAACACTCAGTGGTTTGGATAGGGAATTGAAATTATGGAGTGAATGTATTCAAGATCTTAGACTAATGAGTGAATACAAATGTACAAATCCTTTTGGAAAATAAGGTATTTGATGATGCAAAATTGAATTTATCTAAGCAATGGGTTTTCAACATTGATTGGAAGATAAAGGTTCTTGAAGAAGCCATTGGAGAACTCAAGAACATGTTGCAAAAAGGAGAAGCCTTTAAATCATGTGTCGTGTCATGTCCGCCTTCAAGATATTCATTGCCAAATTTTCAAGGAGAATTCAAATGATAAATTCACTATCCAAGAAATCAAGTCTCAGTTCAAGACATTTGTTAAAGAATATTTGTTCAAACAGGACACCATATCCAAGGAGAAGATGAAAGAAATTTGCACACTACAGAAAACTATCACGGATGCTAATAAAGAATTCTTAGAAAAACATAGAGTTTGGAAAATAAATGGAAAAGTTTGGGAAGTTGGAATCATGCAACTTGCCAATACAATAATTCCCTAGGGCATGGACATAGTAGAGGCATTGAAAAGATTCATAAATCAAGTGCTCAAGACAAAAGGGACTATAAGCACTTCTTCCAACATCTCGACATCCTAGTTCATATTTTCCTTTCTTATTTAAAATATCTAATTAAGGTGGCTATTATCTCTTTAGTCATATGTTATGTAAACAAGAGATAAATTGGGATTATAATATTTAATTAGATACTAGATTTTGGGATTAAAAGAAAGGAAACTGAAAAAGGCTCTTTTGTAACCATTTTTGGGTTATTTAAAGAACTTTTCTTGTCATTGTAAAGGATGGGATTTTGATATCTTGGATGTAAAATAACATTGAACTATAATAATCAATATAGAAGAAGTTTCATCCTCTCTCATGCTTTATCTCTTTCATTCCTTGTTTGATTCATATGAAGCTATGCGTATTTAAGCAAGAACTTTGTGTCTTTTAGTTGATATTATACTTAGAACTTTGTGTCTAATACATGCATGTCCTGTGTTTTTATATGCATAGTTTAAATCTTGTTATTTTTAGTAGTTTATATTTTCTCTTTTTTTTGTGTTTAATAAGGGAACCTTTCCCATAAAGAGAGAATTTGCTTTCCCTTATTTGTTGCTTGTTTCAAGATAAAATCGACAACCAACAAAGTGAAAGCAATACAAAGAAAATAACCTTAGAATTTCATGGTTCAAAGACCAATGCATACATCCATTGGGAAATAAATACATAGAAAGACCAAACATAAGAAAAAGGACGCAAAACAGAGACCAAAATAAGGAATATTGAAGTGTATATAAAACTAAGTCATATCTACCTATGACTTGAATAACTTCATATACTATATGGAAATGGAAGGGAAGTTCCATCCATATAGTTCAAATAATAAGAATTCTCACTAGCAAAGTGCCAAATTTTAAAAGGACCAAGCTAAAGTGAGTCAAACTTATCATGACTTCCACGAGGTTCACCTCTTTTTTCTCAAAATACGACAATACATCCAACTTGGAAGTCTCAAGAATTTGTCTTTTTTAAAAAGTTTCTTGACCTTTTCGGGTATGCGAGATATCCTATCCACCACTTGCATTATTTCTTCATCCAAATTTTGAGAAGCTGTTCATCCTCAAGAGCTTTGATAAGGTGTAATACTGGTAGCTCCATTCTAACCAACAATTGAGCTTCTATTCCATAGAAAACCTAAAATGTAGACATCCCAATATCTCTTTTGGGTGTTATTCTATTAGCCCAAAGAGCGCCATATAACTTCATGTGCGATTCTTTGTGATTATCCACTAACTTCTATATAATGGTTAACATGTTATTATTGGTTGATTCGGCCTATCTATTCCCTTGTGGATAATAGTTTGAGGAGTGTGCAAGGGAAATCCATACCCATAAAAAAATCAATAAGTTCACGAGAAGATAAATTAAGGGCATTATCTGTCATAATTTTGTTTGGGACCTTGAATCTAACCAATAAAATTTCCTTGATAAAATCAAAGAAAACTTGAAGTGGTTCTTTTAGATGGAATTGTCTCAACCCACTTTCTAAAGTAATCAATGATAGTTAGAACATGAGTGTGACCTACAATCGAATTTAGATTGAGAGTTCCAATAAAATAAAGCCCCATACGGAAAGGCTCTTTAATAACAACTTGTTTTAGAGGCAAAGTGGCCAACTTGGGTCTACCAATTTTTTTTTGACATGCTTCACATTTTGAAACCCACTTTGTTGCATCCTTAAACAAATTTTTCCATTATTACCCTCTATGGAGAATTTATAGGCTATTAATGAGAAAAAATGGCCTTCACTTGCCTAATCATGGAAAGCTCTCGGTATGTTGTTCCTTGTCCACACATATGAGGAAATTTCCATCAATTCCTTTCTTGGATAGAGAATTGTCCTAAAGGACATATTGTGCAGCTATGAGCTTGATGGCTCTCTTCTCTTTGGCAATGAGATGTGCGAGAATTCTCCATAGGTAAGAAAATGAGCAATATTGGAATATCACTCATTAGGTGAACTCAAAAAAGTAATGTGGGAATCTCAACAGTCTCTTTCTCACCTGAATTATGCTTGAACCTTCAACAATCAATTGACATATAAATTTTACTTGAACAAGCTTGGTTGGATTGATGTCGAGATCATATTCATGTACCTTGTATACCCAATTGCCTCATTTTGAACCAAATTATTACGAGGAGGATAGAATTAACTATTGTATTAGGTACAAACACACCTTTGGAATGTGAATTGAGAATGTAGAAATGATTTTTTTTCACTTCCTTCACCACAAAAAAATCATGATTTTCCAATTGGGAATACTTCAACTCATGATATTTCAGAACATAGCTCATGAAGGTAATGGTTACTTCACATATGTGAAATTTATTTTGGATTAGGATGGAAGACAAGGTATGCTCAGAGGCATAACAATAGATTATGAAATATTTATCAAAATATGGGCAAACTAGAATAGGTGTCCTAGAAATAGCTCTCTTTATATTCTCAAAAGCATTCTTTCCTTCAGCACTCCAATGAAAATACTGATTTTCCTTCATCATTTGAGCTATGTTTCTTGTCAATTCAGCAAAATTCAAAATAAATATTCTAAGGAAATTTATTTTTACGAAGGAGTGAACACCTTTCTTACTTGTGGGCAGGGAAATATTTTGGATGGCTTGAAATCATTTAGGATCAATTTTAATCCCATATTTTGACACAATGTGCCCAAGAAATTTCCCCTCTGTTACACCAAAAAGCAGGTAATTATCCTTTAGAGAGGCTTGATTCAAATTTGTAAAGTTAAATCAAATCCAAATTTCTCCATTTTTATTCCTTAAAAGCACAATATTGGAAACCCATTTCTTTGAATGGTAAAAATTATCTTAGCATTTATCAAATTTTGAATCTCTTGATAGATAGTACCTGCAATCTTCAGATTATATTGCCTTTACTTCTAGCGAAATGGTTGAATGCCTAATTTCAGGGGAATGTAGTGTTGCATCTCCCTTGGCTTGAGAGTTTTCAATTTTCATAGGAGTAGACTAGTAAATCTATGTATCTCTTTAATAATTCAACCATATTTTTCTTTTCTTCACAAGAACAACACTTTCCTATGTTGACAATTTTTGGCTCCTCATCACTTCCTAGATCAACCTTTTCATATTCTAAGGAATAATTGGAATCTTGTGAAACTTTTCCATGTATATACCTATCACGCTTTATTTCACCTCAAAGTAATGCGATAAAACAAATAAGAAGGTAATGGGCGTAGGAGGAATACCTATGGACTGTAGACGATAGAAGGCATTGTGCGTCTTTGTAGACTTTGATCATAGCTGATTGTTTGAGATTCCATTTGGCTAGGAGGAATGAACTTAAATATAAACAACACCAAAAACAACTTTAAAAGTAACAATTGGTGGATTGCCTAGTGAGAGCTAGATCCAGGAGGTGAGATACTTCCTAGAAGGCTATCAATCCACATTTTAAGATAATTCAATGCTTGCTAAGAACATGAAATAAATAGACCTATTGTAGTTATGTAGTTTAGGTATCCTAAAAAAGCACAATAATTCAAATATAGTCTAATAAATGTAAATATGACTAAATCCGAGAGAGGTAATAGGTGGATGGGGGTTTGCAGGTGTGATAGAGGCATTACAGAGAGTGCAGGTAAGGTACGGTTAGGTTATGGGTAGTTTGGAAAGAGATATAAGCTCGTTATTTTTAGAAATATTATCAGTCACAAAGAACATCGTCGACTAAGTGATCGAGCAACCGATATAGGGTAGTGACCGATGTCGGTTGGGTGACTAGTGTCGGTAGGGGAAATATGGTAGAAATGTCAAAAAATTGAGGTTTGGGTGCTCTCTGTGATTGCACAGAGAATAATGGGGGTTGAGATAGGTTTGTGGGATTTTAATTAAGACTCAAAGATGTTGATATAGGGGTTTAGGCAAGTTATGAAAGGTAAAATGGGTAGAAAGTTGGTGAAGGCTCTGGAGAGTAGATCTGGGTAAGGTAGAAATAGAGGGAATGGTAGATAACTTAATAAAATAAATTAAGCTATTAGAAATGACAAAGGAGAGACAATAATTACTTGTTGAATGTATCCTGGAGGTGAATGATGATGGTGATTGTAGAAGGTGGTGATTCAGAGTGAATATGGAAACAAGGTGGCATGATGCCTCTGTGTACTTTGGAACTCTAGAGGAATCTATGGGTGAACCAAATGATGTATGAATATTGTGATGGGATCGGAAGGTTGCAAAGGTCATTGGAATGCCTTCACTTAAGGTGAATAAGTCCAAGTTTCCAAAAATAGCCCAATCTTTGCTATTTTTGGTGTGATTTGAATCTTCATTCCGGGTCTTAAGTGGAGAATGGTGCTTAGATAAGTAGGAGTGTTGTTGGAGAAGAAATAGGGAATGAATGTTAGGGCTAGACTAAGTCCCAGTTAGTTGGGATAAGTAGGGACTTAGTCTTAGTTAATTACTAGGCTAGGAATAGGTCTTGGGTGAGGTGGCTAGGTGAGGTGTAAATCAACTTAATTAAAGTAATTAAATTAATTGATAATGTGAGGATGAATATTAATTTAATTAAAGGTGATTAAATTAATATCAATGTGGAGAAGGGGACCATGGCTATGTGCATGTGTCAAATTGATGAGTCAAAAGGAGGTAAAAGGGTTGTGACCCAATTTTGGTGTCTACATTTTCCCCTTTTGTCACGTAGTTTGTATTGATAAGTGAAAGCTAACAAAAATAAGAGGTAGGTGTTCCTAGGTATGAGTGAAATTTAGGTTTCCCAAGTATGGGTGGAGGTGATCCCCCTCAAACCAAGAACTAATGAAGTGATAGACCGAGTTAGTGGTGGTTTGATAAAGTGATAAGTGATGAAAAATGAGGTATAGGTGGGGTGTAGGTAATGATGATATTGGTGTGGGTAATAGGTAGTGGAATTCAAATGCACACACACATATAAAATGTGACAAGGTACTAGGTTGAAGAGCACAAAACTCTACATCATCAAAGGTCGATAAGTTTATCCAAACAAGGTTGATGTGGTCTAGGTATCCAAGGTATAGGATACGGTCCTAAAACACAACTAGGAAGGTGTAGGAATGGGTAGTAGGTATGTCCCAGAGCACCAAAAGGTTTGGTCGAGATAAACATGACATGACATTTAGGCAAGGTAAGGTCAGTAGGAAAAACAACACAAGTAGCATCATCAAAGGTATAATGAGTAAGTAAATTTGAGTGTCAAAGGTGGGTTTGGGTGAGGTCGAGAGGTAAGGTAAGGCCATGGGTAAGGTATAGGAAAAATTTTCCCCAAATGAAAAAAAGGTCATGTGTATTAGGTAATAAGGTGATAGGGTGAGCCAAGGGCTTGGGTAAGGGTGGGGTAGCAATAAAAATTATAGCAGACAATCAAATGTGATGAAATATGACATAGTGGGTTTAAGTTGGGTGACTAACACCAATTAAAGGTAAATCGATACCAGTTAAGAAAAACGAAACGGTCAATTAGGGCATAAGACCGACGTAGGTCAAGTCGTATTTGGGGTAAAAAAGGAAAAATCCATGTGAAAAGTTTCATTTGAAATTTTTTCCTTTCTAAAAATGACATTCTGAGCGTATTTTTTTTACCAAAGAATCAAGAAATAGTACGAGGAGGTTGAGTTGGTGATAAGGGAGTGGGTGGAGAGGCTGAGTGGATGGGTCCATGAGATATTTTGGAGTGATTTGATTGGTTGGAGGTGGAAAGAGTGATTTGAGCTATGAAAGAGGTAGGAGAAGGTGTGAGAGGACCTCAGTGTAGAGACCAGACATCCCATTGAGGAGATGACATCGGGTAGAGGTAGGATCACTCCCAATTTGTGTTTAGTGAATTAAAATTAAGGTAAAAATGAAAGAATTAGGTTTTAATTTTGGTTTGGAAATTTGGGTAAAAATTGATGAAATTAGGTATGGGGGAAAATGTAGGCTAAATAGATTGGAAAATGAATGGGGGTAGGGAGTTGAGGGTTTTGGGTAGGTTTTTAGGTTGTTTTGTCAAATTTTTCAAAGTGGGGGGCATGGGGGTTTGGCTTTGGGATGAACCAAGTGACCGATGCAATGCGAGTCGAGTTAGCCTTGGACTGGTCAACGTGTAGGCTTGCATTAGTAGTCAAAAAGGTCGAATGGGGGGGTTAAGATGGTAAATTGGTTGGTTGGTGACCGGTCCCAAAATTGAAGGTTTAGATTAAAAAAATAGGACTTAAAAATAAGGGTGGAGATGGAAAGAATAAGGAATAAATGATAGGTATTTATGATGAATAAATGGTAAAGTAAGGTGAAAGGTAGGGGTAGATAGAGTAGGTGTATAAAATGATAGAATAGGTGGGTGAAGTATGTAGAAAATAGATAGATAGATAGGTAAATTTAGGTGTGGGATGAGGTTAGGTAGGAGGAAATAGATGATTAAAATAGGTAAGTACCTGAAAAAATTTGATTGATCATGATGCAGTGCGTCATCGAATAACTATGCATGATAGGGTGCCACCCTTATTAGTACAGATGTGAGTAAGCATCATGGAGGATGAGTGGGACCACATGAGAGATGTGGGGCTTGTGGGTGTGTGGTGATACATGTGTATCATTTGAGATCATATTTTGATGGTCGCTCTCATCGATAGATGGGATGTAATGACCAATACCTTCCATCTACCCATTGGTGAGATGACTATCACACTAGAGGATGTGTACCATATTTTGTGTCTACCCGATCATGGGGAGCCAGTATATCATATTTCATTAGATGAGGTGTTTGATCCTATGGTTTCGCCGTATTTGGAGAGGTGTGGGTGACCTAACTGAGCATAGTGCCAACATCATTTATGGGTTGATGTACATTGCACATCCTCAAGGAGACCAGGTTGGTAGTGTTGATGATGGTGGTGGTGGGATGATACACACTCCAGGATTCAGAGGGAGACAGATTTCCTAGAGCATTGATGGGGGTATTATAAGATATGATTGAGGAGCATGTTTTTTTTATGTGGGCACCTACATATCTGGTGCAGCTATACAGGAGCTTTGGGCTTATCAGAGGATGCGGTGATATGGTATATGTTGTACCTATTTATTACATTGTTGGGCATATGAGCACATAGTGATTATGCACCCACAAGGACTTCCACTAGCTGGATTGACATCATGGTGTTACTAGAGTTGGATACAGGAGATGGGTGGTAGTAGGGGCTCATCCATCCATGGGTTGAGGAGGTAGCACATGATGTGACCTATTACATGCGGGAGTTAGAGGGTTTATATGTTATGGACATAGTATGGTGGCCATATGTGGATTTCCCATCATATATAGAGGTATGGTAGAAGAGGTTTTAGGTTTTTATTAGTTATAGATGGATATAGGGGAAGGCATCGGTGAGCATGAGATGATCCCAGTGGATAGGGTCTGATGCTAGTTTGGGCTGCATTAGGATGTGCCTCCACCATTTCCTCAGTATCGTAGAGATGATGTGGAGAGACCATTATCTCTCCACCACATTACGACAGGCTAATAGGGGGAAGGAGGAGAAGTGGTGGAAGATAGGAGGATAGATGATGCGGTGTGTGATGATGTTTGTTATAGAAGTAATGGTGGGGGCTAACTACATAGGCATTATTAACACCATGGCTAGGTCATCTAGACTTGGCTACTATGATAGTTCAGAGGGATGCATTACAGGGGCAGGTCACTACTTTACATGTATAGCTCACACAGTCTCAGGCATAGGTGACCACCTCTCAGGGGATAGGTGGTTGGGTTATAGGAATAGAGTAGCTACGTTTGCTGAGACCCAGCTAGCACAAGCATGAGTAAGTGATGGGGGACAGTTTGACACATTGCAGGCATGCATGTTTCCACACTATAGTGCATAGGTACTACCTTTGTAGGGGCTAGTTAGTAGCTGCACAGGCTCAGGCTAGGTACAAGTACAGCACATGTACAGTGTAGGGCCCACCTCCATAAGCACACTGGGACAAGGTCTTGTATTTGATATAGATAGTAGGTAAGGACCATAGAGACCACCTTGTACTAACACAAGGGATAAAAGTAGGTGTCAGAGCTATGACACCACCCTAGATGATATCCATGGCCACTTATAGAGATTTAGTATCGGAGGTGAGATATTATCAAGACTAATTATTAGAGGCTAGTATATGTTGTCAGTTGTATCATATGCTGAGTACATGGCCCAGTAGGCATCAGGACACCAGCTTAGAGGACTTGTAGTACCAGATATGATAGGTAGTCAGTCGATCTCGTGGTCATGGTGAGAGGGAGGTGACAAGTTCATATGGAGGCCGAGGTTAGATGAGGGTATAGGAGAGATGATGAGTGGGAGGAGACCGGGACCTAGATGAGGGTACCAGAGAGAGAAATAGAGGTGTCGGGCCCTCACATGGGTGAGACAGAGATGTTATCTGCCATTGTATTTTGATTTTTTTTATATGTACCATCCTACATGCCAAAGATGAGATTGTACATGAGAGGTTTTGAGATACTTGTATTATTTATATATGTGTATACATGTATTGACACACAAACCTTCCATTTATATAGTTGATGATGAGATGATATGTGAGAGTATATTTCCATTATATTGCTTTCATGGAAACTTGATTTGATTAATGATGTATGTTTTGATGATAGTTATGTATATTGATGCTATGGAAACTTAGAGTTTTAAGAAAGGTTAAGGTAGATGTAGGCATGTGAGTTAGATAGTCATGGTATAGGTCATATGGAGGCATGGTATAGTATGGCATGGTAGTGTAGGCATTTGAGTTTGAAAATTTCCAAGTTATCATTTTTATGGAAATTAGATGATTTTGGCATGATGGAGTCATTGATGTATGATGTGATTGTAGTATGACTTGGTTGATGTTGTTGTGAAATGAAATGATAGTATGCTAAATAGTTTAATTTCCAATGTATTGATGATATGGAAATTAGATCATAGGCATGGTTAAGTTTGTTTTTTGTTTTGATGGAAGATGAGATATATAATGGATGTATGATTTTGGTTTGAGTTAACTTCCCGAATTATTGTTTTTATGGGAACTAACTAAGTGTTTTTTGATGGGAAATGATGATGGGGTAAAAGAGTGGCATGAGCTAACCTCAAAGGGCCCCATGCCCTAAGAGTGCTGCCTACATAGCCCTTGTGAAAGGGGCCTCAAGCCGATGTAGTTCTCCCATAGATAGGGAAGAATAAGATGAGGTAGGTGAGTAGGTTGGTGAGTTTAGGTATGGGTAAATGGGAAAGGTAATTTAGGCATGGTTGTCTAGGTTGATTAGGCATGGTTGAGTCTAGGTTGATTAGGCATGGTTGAGTCTAGGTTGATTAGGCATGGTTGAGTCTAGGTTGATTAGGCATGGTTGAGTTAGGTTGATTAGGAAGATGAGTTGATTGAAGTAGATGATGAATGTAAATGTAGGTGAAAGGAGAAGAAATCCCAGAAACTAAATGTCGAAGGTCTTGTCCTATGTAGAAGAATCAATAAGTAAGAAAAGGGGAAAATGGTATAAGAGGTGAAAAGACTCCATAAGTGGCAAGAACCATTATGAGCATACCAAAGATAGGGTTATGAACTTAAGCCCCCTAAAGGCATTGCATGATTGAACTTTCTAAGGGTGAAAGAAGTTACATGATCATGAAGTGTCACATGTGTGCCATGTCCCTTGAGTGGGTAGAAGAAGAGAAAGGGAAGAAGGTGAGGTGGAGTGGTTTGTTTAGTGTAACCTTGTTGTGAGACAACATGCCCCTTCTGTAAGATACCCAAACTAGAATAGGAAAGTCCATGACTAAAAAGTTGTATTGTATTTTCTTTTTGCTTTTGTTTTATAGACTGATCGATGTGGGAAGTCTATGTGGGATGAATAGAATATCTCCTTGAGGTCTTGTGAATTTGATCGATGTGGGAAGCTTCAAAATATTTTTATTTTATTTTTTGTAGAAATAGTCTTCTTTTTGGATAGACTATGTACAATAGGGCTAGCTTTTTATAGTTGTCCTTCGAGGGAGCAGTCTATTTATAGCAAGCAAGAGAGAAAGATAGATGTCCTTTTTGAGGGAGTCATCTATTTACAAGAATTTTGACTCAAGGAGTTGAATTTGAAAATCCCATATATTACTTTTGAATTTTTTGGACTTTTAGGTCATGGACAAGACTATAAAGGAGTATAGGCTTCTTTTATGAAGGAAAAAAACCATACACATGTAGAGGTTAGCTATGAAAGAGAGGTTTTAAGTGATGAAACCATGGGATTCCATCCTAAAAGGATGAAAAGTATCCATGAGAATCATGCCATGAGTAGAGAGCCATGGTACTCATATTAAGATAAGGTTGAAAGGTGATGGATAATCACACAATTCTGGTGTAGTCGTTGGTCCTTAAAAGAGGTAGATGAAAGGAATGGTTACTCAAGGGATGAGTGTAAAAACAAAAGGTGATATAGTACTTGATTCAATAGTAGAATGGTCGAAGATGCAAGGCATTGAGGGGCTTAGGCTCAGTTTACCTTTGAGAGAAGATAAATGATAAGCACCTGATCCATAGGTATGAGTGATGATATAGGGTCCAAGCCAATTAGGAGAAAACTTCCCCATTTACTTTTTCTTCACTTTGGTTACATGTTGATTTTCCTTCAAGACAAGGTCATCGACCTTGAAGGTTTCATTCATGGACATGTTTTTCATAGGCACATTTTGATACATTTTTGGTAGATTTGAAGGTGATCGAGAGCATTTAAATGAATGTTCATCTAGAAGCTCAAGTTGGGCCAAATGGTCTTGGAAAAAGTCATCATCATTGAGCATGTCTTTGAGTGAGATATGAAGAGATGGAATTTGGAACTTTGAGAGGCAAGACAACCTCTATACCATAGACCAAAGAGAAAGGTGTGTAGTAGTGGTTGAGGTGTGAATACTAGTGTGATAAGCCCATAAAGAAAAAGGAATGTGTGTGTGCCAATCCTTACTAGTATCATCAACCACTTTCATAAGAATTTTGTTAAGATTTTTGTTAGTTGATTCAGCTTGGCCATTTTTTGAGGGTAATAAGGTGAAGAAAAACTAAGTTGAATGCCAAAGGTGTCATAGAGTTTTTGCATAGGGTTTTGTTTTTGAATTTTTTTCCATTATTAGTGATGAGGTGGTGAGGAACACCAAAGTGAAAAATGATGTGATGGTTGATGAATTCACATATTTTTCTCAGCTTTTGTAGAAATGAGAGGTATGACCTTCCACCCATTTAGTGTAATATTATTTGGTCATGATGATGATCCATTGATGATGTTGAGAAGAATGAGGGTTAATCTCTTTGATGAGATCCAAACCCCATTGGGAGAAAGGCCAAAGGTCTCTGGTGACCTGTAAGGTGTGACTAGGGGTGTGGTGAAGATTAGTGTGTTGTTGACATTTCACACAACATTTGACATAGTCACAATAGTCTTGGTTTAGGGTTGGCCAATAATAGCCGAGGTGAAGAATGTGTTTAGTAATGATGATGAGGCCATTGAAATGACCACCAAAATCCCATCGTGAACTTATTTAATGGTGTATGGGATTTAGAACTTGTGAGGCATCATCGTAGGAGGATACCATCAAAGCCACATTTGTAGAGAAGACCCCCATGATGACATATGAGAGACACTTTTGAGGAAGGCTCATTTGTCCATTGTGAGTGAGTTTCGGAGGTAGAATTGAGAGGGAAAGGTAATCGAAAAACTACTTATACCAAATGTCATGTGGATCGGTTTCAATTCTTCCTACAAAGTTAACGTCTCAAAATAAATAAGAGGGTGATTGTAACCTTTGTACTATGACAAATATTTTTGAGTCGGAAGGTGAAGTAGGTATTTGAGAAGCAAGGAAGCCATGGTATCCATGAATTTTTAGTGGAGCGTGGAGTGGTTTGAAGTTCATAATGATCAAAGGTAGTCAAAATCATGTCGACGTGATGTTTATACTTTTGAAGTACCTCATTATGACACTAGTATAAACCATTGACTTGGTTCACAACTAGTTGGGAGTCACCAAAGATATTAATGGATTTAACATCTAAGGATATGGTGGTTTGAAGACCTAACATGAGTGCTTCGTATTTGGAAATGTTATTAGTGTAGTCAAAATCTAGTTTGAAAGATAAAGGCATAGGCTCACCATCAAGAGGAATAAGGATGACCCCTACACCACCCCCACACTGACATTTAGAACCATCAAAAAATAAGGTCATCTGATAAATGGTGTCATCAAGGGAGAGGGTAGTGATGGATTCATCAGGAAAAAGTTAGAAGATTGATTTTTGGAAAGAGGTGCATCTACAAGTTGGTGGCGATGGTTTGTCCTTTAACAAATTTTGATGGATGAATTCAAGATCTAGGTCTACAAGAAGCATGAGCCAACATGTAGCACATTGGTGTTGATAAGGCTTAGCATACATGTAATGTAAGGGGTTAGTGTTGGTGACAATGAAGGTTTTTGTGGTTGAGTAGGTAATGGAAAAGTTTGGTGGTGATGAAGACTAGGGCTAAGCAAAATTTTTTTCATGTGAGTATATCTAGTCTCGTAATCTAAAAGAGTATGACTTATATAATAAACCCACTTTCTCCTATGTTTCTCATCGTGATGAGTGAGCATGGATCCCAAGGAATGATGTAATGGCAGAAATGTAGAGGTAAAAGGGCTTGTCATCCTTTGGTGGGATGAGCATAGGTGGCTGGAGGAGGTATTCTTTTAATGCCTCAAAATATTTATGACACTCATCATCCCAGTTGAAGGAAACATCCTTTTTAAGAAGATGATGAAAAGGGTGACATCGGTAGAGAGTTGAGAAATAAAGTGTCTAATAGATTGCAACTTTCCTTGCAAACTATGAAGTTTTCAAAGGTTAGTAGGTGGAGGCATCTCAAGAATAGCCTTGATTTTGGTGGGATCAACTTTGATACCCTGCAGAGAGATGATGAAACCAAGGATTTTTCTAGAGAGATGATGAAGACACACTTCTTTGGTTGAAGGTGAACACAGTATTTGATGAGATGGTCAAAGATGACTTTAAGAACTACATGAGGTGTTCAACCCGATGCTTAGACTTAGCAAGAAGGTCATCAACATAATCTTCCAAAATGTCATGCATGATGTCATGGAAGATATAGGTCATGGCACACATTGATATGTAGCACCAACATTTTTAAGGCCAAAGGGCATGACATGATAACAAAAGGTCCCCCAAGGGGTGATGAAGAAGTTTTGTGTTGATCTTTTGGTGTGAGTAATATTTGGTTATAACCCAAGAAACCATCCATGAGTGATAACATCTCATGGCATGGTGGTGAGATCAACAAGTTGGTGATACTAGGTAGAGGAAAGTCATCCTTGGGGAAAGCTAGGTTAAGGTCATGGAAAATCCATGCAGATGTGGAGTCCCCCTATCACTTTGGTGATAGAACTATGTTAGAAATCCATTGGGGATAGTCAATGGGTAAAATAAAAAAAAATAGAAAGGAGGCATTGGAGTTCTTCTTTCACAAGAAGGGCAATGCGAGGATGCATTTTTCATAGCTTTTATTTCATGGGTTTGGCATAGGAATAGTTATGATATTGTGGACCATGATATTTGGGTCAATACTGGGCATATCGGCATAAGACCAAGAAAAAGCATTTCTATGATCTCAGAGGAATGAGGTGAAGGCTTCATGTTTCAACAAAGTCTAAAGATTGGCCTATCTTTAGAATGTGGGGGTCATCCTAAGTGTGAATGTTGATCTCTATGGTCGATTCATTCAACATGGTTTACATCTCAGAAGGTAATGAATGACTAGTGGATATAGAATCCTCCACACCTAGATAGGTGAGAATGGAGTCATCATCCTGACATTGAACAATGTTTATAGAAGGCATGTCATCATCATCGATCATGTCAGGATATAGGAAGGGAAGAGAAGAGGGAGCCTCACCATCACGTTGATAAGTTAGAGGTCCCAAGGAAACAATGTTCATGAAAAAAAGTTAGGAGGAATGGATTTTGGATCCATAGACTCGTATAGGTGAAGGTGGTGAGGTAGGTGAATGAGGTGGAGAAGGTGTATCTTCCTCTACGAGGTCGATATGAGATTTCTTAGAAGAAGGTTCCTCAAGAAAATCCAAGACCGTGGATCTTTGTGTTTCGAGTGGTGCAAGGTATGACTGTGTGATGACCTTGTTCATAAAGACCAAATCCAAAGCCTTTCCAAGCACATCGATGAAGGAATGTGTGGGTGAAGTGGTGATTGGTGAGGTATTGGAAATCAGATGAGAATGGATGGGTTTGAGTAGGTGGTTCTAGAGTATATGAAGAAGCGTCAAGTCCCCATATGTCAAGTTGGTGTGAAGATGGGGTGAGACCATATGGAAAGACCTCACCTACACGATGGTTGTAATGTGGGTGTTGATGGAGGCTCTCCATACTCTTGAGGAGTAAGGAAGGTATTGATGTTATAGAGGTGATACTCCCCAAGGTAAGGCATTGAAAAACACCTACCAAGGGATCAAAAGTTGGTATTTGGTTAGTGGGAATGGAAGAATCACCAAGGAGCTGAGAAGAAGAAGAATCATGGTGTTTGAGAAGTAGATGGGTTGGCTGATGGGGCTACAAAAGCTAGCTAGGAAGTGAAGTAGTGGAGTGGGAATAGAGGAGTTGGTTGTGGAAGATGTAGGAAGAAGTGGTGGATGAGGAATTGGATGAAGAAGAAGAGGTAGTAGTGGTAGATGGGGTATCAGTTGAAGAAGAAGTGGTAGTGGTGGTAGATGCCTTAACTGGTATAAGGACATCATTAGGTCGATAGAGCATGTTGCAGGTTTTGAATGGTGAGGGATCTACCTGAATGGTGTAGTTATTCCCTTCATGTTCAAATTTTAAACAATGATGTAAGGTAGAAGGGACACAACCCATGGCATGGATCCAGGGTCAGCCAAGTAGCATATTGTATTAGAATTCCCTCCTCTAAGACATAGAATAATTTAGAATAGTATGGGGGCCCATGTGAATGTGGAGAAGGATGGTACCGAGGGTGGAAGTCATAGTGTCATTAAATGAACACAACATAACTAGGTTATTATGCATGTAATTGGGGATGTGCATTTTTTTGTACACATGGGAGGAAATGATGTTGATACTAGCACCTCCATCGATCATAAACATTGAAACATGTGTATTATCAATGTAGATGGAAATGAATAAGGTGGGGTCAAGATCATCATGGATTGGAGAGGGAAAATCTCTTCATAGAAAAACTAATAGAGAGACTTGATGAATGGTAGTGGGAGAAGAAGATGGAGGTGAAGTGGTGAGAGTGGCCACATGATGAGGAGTGATAATGGTGGCAACAGGTGTGGGGTCATTAGGTAGAACCTCAATAGATTGTAGGACCTCGATGAGGGCCTTGATGATGAGACTCAAGAGGTTTGGATGAGGTCATACAAAGACATTTTGAGAGGGGACTAGTGTAGTTGTTTGATCATGGTATGATGTGCAACTCCATTAGAAATGGGATATGCCGGCCCACAGATGGTGATTTTGGGTGTAGGTGTAGATGGAATGTTGGGTAAAGGTGTAGTGGATGGTTTGTTTATCTTCTCTTTTCCTTTGTCCTTTTTGTGCAGTGAGTGGAAACTTGAACCATGTTAATCGAGGAAGAGAGGGAGATGAATCATGAAAGGTATAATGACAAGATGGACAAAAACCTAGTGTGGGATAAGAACCTTGTGAAATAAGTATGGCATTGGAATTTTGGAGGAGGTTTGATGAGTTCTCTAATCAGACCATATTGATCTCAAAGGTCGAGGAGGAAAAGAGGGCTATGGAGGTGGAGGTGAAGGTCATTGAATAGAAATGGGGCAAGGTTGTGTGGTGATAGGTGAGGGAAGGAATGGGAGCTTCATCCAAAAGGTCATCTTCTTCCAAGAGCTCTTCGGGAGAACACAATTGAAGAAGAATATTCTTAAGGGCCTTACAATTTTCAACATCATGTCTTGGCACACAATGATAGGTGTAAATATTGGTATCATCAAACCCTTTTGGTTTAGGTTTGAGTGGGTCATAAGGCTTGAGAGGTGGAAATGTGATGATGGAGGTTTCTAAAAGGTTAGCAAGGATGTTAGCGTAAGACCCTACCAAGGGATCACAATGAGAAGTGAGAGTGGGTTTGGATGGAGGTTTGGGTGATTTTGTGGGAGAAGTGTTGTTAGAGGTGGAGTTGGTTTAGATGTAGGTTTGGGTGACTTCTATGGAAGAGGTACTACTAGAGGTGGAGTTGGAGGTTGAGTAGGTTTAACTACCTTTTTGGTAGGTAGTGTGGTTGTGGGCTTGGGTTGCACCTTCTTGGGTAAAGGTGTTGAGGGAGTGCGTGAGGTAGAAGGGAATGCAAAGATGGAAGGGGATGGGTCAACCATGGTGAGAGTGGAGGTGTGGTGAAGGTAGTGGTAGGAGGCAATATAGGAAGTGGAGGTTGAAGAGAGGGTAAAGGCACATGGGTAATGATGAGGACATGGGAAGTGGAGAAAGTATGGGAGATGGAAAGGGTAGGTAATGTAGAATGTTTGGGTGGGATGGAAGATTGTGGCAAGGATGTAAGTTGTTTCATTTTAAGTTTACTTGGGGAAGGAGGTTTCTTGACTAGGGTTGATGGATGAGGACCTAAGATGGATGGAAGTGGTGAAGGTGAGAGAGGAGGAGTGGGAGAAACTGGGGTATGAGGTCTAAGAGGTTGGGTCTTCCTCTTAGGTGGGGGATAGGCCTAGTGATAGTTTGGGATGATGTGGCTAAATCAATCTTAATGGGAGGATGGACTAAACTTGGTGTCGGCATGACCCCTAATGTAGTAGTAGGTTTGGGTAGGTAAGTATGTATAGGTGTAGGTAGAGGAGAGGTTTAGGTGAGGTGGTTTATTGGGGGTAATGGTAAGGTTTTGGTGTAGGTGAAGATGATGTAGAAGAGGCTACTATAACTGGCTCAGTGTGATGGATTTAATGGTCTTGAACACTTTAGGATAAATCATTGAAGTGTCCGTGGATGACATTTGCATTTGAGTCGAGATAGAAGTCAAAAGGCATCCCCAAAGCATGGAATAGTCGACATAATCCAAGTGGTCAACCAAATGTGAGAATGGTGTAGAAGTGGAGGGGGATGATGTTGATTTGGTAGTAATCCCTGTAAAAAAATGGCATTGTGAGATAGGGAAATGGTTGGCTTTAGACTGTGGGTAGAAGAGATGATAAAAATCAAAGGATCTTTAAAATCCAGTGGGAATTATCACCAATAGGAAGAGATGCCACTAGCGGGTCCTCTGTGGGAAGAGGAGGAGGCAAGGTTGATTGTATAGGCTCTTCCTTTGGTGAAGAAGAGAGTAAGTTGGGATCTTTCCATGGGTAGAAGAATGGGTAATGTGGGTTTCTGATAGGTGGTGAGATGAGTGGGGATAGATGCATAAGGTGGACTCCTCCATGGGGTAGAGAAGAAGAGTAGGTGGACTCCTCCATGGGTAGAGGAGTGGATGAAATAGGTTCCTCATGGGTGGAGGAGCTTGTGCAAGAATTTCCTCAATAGATGGGATGGGAGGAAATTGAGCGAAGGAGATGATATGATATCAAAAATGACATGAACCTCTCAAAATTGGTATCATTAGTTGAGGTTTTCCATCTTGGTTAGATGATGGGGTGTGATTTGGAAATGAATTCTTGAAGATGTGGAGGTTTTGGTTAGCTGGTGCATTGGGGTTATCCAAGATGAGATCTCCATTATCTAACATTTCTTGATGATGTTTTTGAAAGTTTATACAATTACCATCACTATGACCTCTAACACGATGATAATTACAGTAATCATTCTCCTTGTACCATGTAGGCACAGGATGGGAAGGGTCAAAACTAGTATGTGTTTTGATAGGTGGAAGAGTGATTGCTCTAGCATTTTAGAAGCTTTTCCAAAACTGAAGAGTAAGGTTCTCCAATGGGAGTATATTTTGTTTTCCCACTTGAACTAGAAAGTCTGAATAGGAGAAAGATTAGAAGAAGGTTTTGATTGGTTAGATGGATGAGAGGGATATTTTAAAACCACTATGTTGGTAGATCCTTTTGCTTTAGAATAATTATTTTGTGGTTTGGAAGAAGAAGAGGTGTCATTGGATTTAAATGAAGCACTTTTGTTGCATAATTGTAGCTTCTTCTCTTGATAACATGGATTTCAAGTTTTAGGCCATGGTGAATGCCTCATCAAATGTTGGAAGGTTTGAACTTGGAGAGTTAGAGAGATATGTCTAGAAAAGCTCTAGTAAACAACTCTATTAATTCAGTTTTGAGGCAATTGGAAAGTGAGTTGATTAATAAGGTTCCACCAACACGCATGAAAAATCTATGATAGACTCATCCTCATATTGGTGTAATGAATACAAGTTGGTCATGGTAACCTTCTTGACAATGTTAATGGAGAAATGATCAAGAAATGCTTGGGATAATTGATTGAATGAGAAGATAGAGTGCCTAGGTAAAGCACTATACCAGTCTAAGGCCGGTCCTGTCAAGGACATTGGGAAAGTTTGGAGAAGCAAGGCATCATCATGGGAAATCAGATAACATACATGTTTAAAAGATCACAAATGTTGTTGCATGGATCTTCCTTGCTATTAAATCGGTTAAATTTTGGCATTTCCCAATGTGTGGGGTATGGATGAATTGGAATAGAAGGGTGAATAGGCTCATTACAAATCTCGTCGTAAGTCAGAGAATGTGGGAGCCCAAAATAGATGCTTCTAGGGTCTACATCTTGTCCATCATCATCTTGATCAAATCATTAGTGGATTGGATTGAGGTGGACCTCTAATAGTATAAGGAGGTGGATATGATGAGTAGGACATAGAAGGGACACCTGTATATGGAGGTGTTGAGTAAGAAAATTGAGAAGGGGGATATAAGTTGTGGTAGATGATGATGACATATACCCTGAATGGGAAGTGTAGGTGGGTGGTGGTTGAGACAAGGTATAGGTGGGAGGAATGTGTGTAGAAACCCTCATGGAAATAGGTGGTAGAGTAGCAGGTATAGACATGACCAAACTCTAAAAGGGGTTGACGCAACTAGAGGTTGTGAGGTAATAGGAACTGATGAGGTGGAAATCCCTACACTAGGGACCGTAGATGATGGTGAGGTAGATGTCAAAGATGTGATAGGTGTTGTAGGTGTGGAAGATATAGAAGATGTGGGAGTGATATGAGAAATGATAGGTGGTAAGGTGGAAGTAGGTACCACTACACTAGTGGTGGCCGATATGGAAGTGGGGGCCAAAGTGGGAGGGATGGATACATGCATACCGTAGATAAGTTGTCTAATGAGTCGGTGATAGATGAATGAGATAGATAATATAAATGTAAGGTTGTGAATGAGATTTATGATCAAGGAGTTTTGCAAACTCCTCATCACCTGCATGTATAGCAATAGGTGAGGTGGGGTCCATGGGTGAAGAAATAGAAGGTGGTGAAGGACTAGGTGGTAGTGGTTGGTGGCTAGCATAAAAAACTAGAGCGTTGGCTTGTCTGTGAGTCAAAACCATGTGAATGGTGGTAGAACATGTAATTTGAGTTCTACAGATGGTACAAAAACATAGAAAAGGATAGCAAAAGAAATATGGAAAAAGTGGAATTTGGTCATTGTTTTGATAGAAAAATAAAAACACAGAGACCGATGCCGGTTGGCTAACCAATGCCGGTAGAGAGGGGTAACCGATGCTAATCATTTTAAGGCCAAATCTTGTTATGTGAATAAATGGTAGATTTAAAATATGGAGATAAAGAGGTGAAAATCAAGTGAACCTAGACTCTGACAATGATACCAGAGACTCAAAAATATGATGAAGTGACAAAATAAGTCATAGAAAATGTTTGTTTGTGAATTGAACACATTGTTTTGGGAGAAATAACCAAAACAATAGGGAACCGATGCCATTAGTAAAAATCGATTGGTATGAAGAGGTAATCGATGTCGGTCATTGGACCGATACCGGTTACTATGAAATCTTGAGAGGAGATGAAAATTTGAATTTTTGGTAATTAAGTCAAATGAAAATACCAACCCAACAACTGAGTATGGCAGTGATGAGTCCTAACATGCTCAAAAATAACCGAGAATACACTAGTTGTGATGGTGGGGTGTGAAGGATAAGAAAAAAAAGATGAAACGGTCTCACACCTCAAAACACAATCAATCAAAAGCTAACAAAAAACATAATCCTATGTTATAGATTTTATGTTGTGTGGCTTATGCCATTTAAATCGATTATATGAGTAGAATAGAGTTTTTGGTCAATGAGGGTGCCCTATAAGTAGTCTATGGATGGTTTCAGGTATGTTTTGGATAAATGGACCCAATATATACCTTTCAAGTACGTGTGTGTGGTACAACTCTGATATGATGACTAGCTAGAACACCACCTGGATCCACCACTAATCGATTATTAGTCATTAATGGTAATTTTGGGAAGGAAGATGTTTAAGAAGTGTGTAATTTGTTCAAGTGATTTGGTTTGGGATGTGTGTGTGAAGAAGTGAGCTATGCTTAATTCCCACCAACCATCACTGGTCATGACCTCCAACATATAGGTTGTAAATAAATTTAGGTGATTTAAATGCAACATACACAAGGATGAAATGCAAAGATTTTTAAGCCCAAATTGAAAGTGAAATTCAATGAGAGCAATAATGAATAGAAGAGAGTATGTCTTTCACTAATGCAATACAAAATAAAAAGAAGTGTTCTTTTTAACCCAAAATATGAATTTCACTTAGACAAGTAGAAGAAGAAGAATGTTCCTAGGGAGAAAGTTTAATGTGAACTCTTTCAAAAGGAAATAGACACACAAAGATTCCCTAAGAATGAACAATGAAAAAGAACCCAAATGATAGGGTCCCCCTGGTGCCAAAATGCTTTATTTCTATGTATATACCAATGTTTTGTTTCACCTCAAAGTAATGTGATAAAATAGATAAGAAGGTAACAAGCATAGGAGGAATACATGTGTGTTATGTAGGGAGAAGGTTTGTGCATATTGTAGATTTTGATCAACTGATTTTTGATATTCCCTTTGGCTAGGAGGAATGACCTTGTATAAGAATCACAACAAGACCACAAAATAGTATTAAATAGCAAGAATTGGAGGAATGCCTAGCGAGAGGCTAGATCCTGGGAAGTGTGAGATACTTCCTCGAATGGTTGTCAATCCTTTGTTTAATACAACTTAATGCAATGAAGAAATGAAAACCAATGATTCCTATTGTAGTTGATAATAATTAGGTATAGGTATCTCCTATAACATACAATAAGTGAATTTAACTTAAATGCAAAGGTATGATTAAATTAGATGGTTGGTAATAGGTGGATTGGGTCTATAGATGTGATAAAGGCTATAGGTGAGGTGTGGGTAAGGAATGGCAAGGTTATGGGTTGTTTTGGAAAGAGTTATAAGCTTGTTTTATAGAAAAATTTCAGTCTCAAAGACGATGTCGGATAAGAGACCGACATGGATATAGGGTAGTAGTGACGATCGGTTAGTTGGGTGACTGGTGTCAGTAGGGGCAATTTGGTAGATAATGTAAAAAAATGAGGTTTGGGCACTCTCTCTTTGTGATTGCACAGAGAGTGATGGGGGATTTGAGATAGGTTCATGGATTTTAATTAAGACTCAGAGATGTTGATATAGGGGTTTAGGAAGGTATGAAAGGTAAAATGGGTAGAAGGTTGGCTGAGAGGCTACTGGGGAGTAGATGTGGGTAAGGTAGAAATAAAGGGAATGGTAGATAACTTAATAAAACAAATTAAGCAATTAGAAATGAAAAAGGAGAGACAACACTTACTTGTTGAATGTAACCTAGAAGTGGATGGTGGTGGTGGTTGCAGAAGGTGGTGATTTGGAGTGAATATGGAAACAAGGTGGCATGATGCTTCTTGTGTGTACTGGGTACTCTATAGAACTTGAAGAACCTATGGATGAACAAAATGATGTATGAATGCGAGAGATGGGCTCGGAATGGTCGTAAAGGTCATTGGAATGCTTTCACATTTGAATGCAAGAAGCGTAAGTCCAAGAAATCTAGATTCAAAACCTGAACAAAGAGTTAGAAACTCTTATTTAACCTAACGATGGTGGTTAGGTGACCGATGCCGCCGAGGGATAACCAACATCAATTAAGGTGAATAAGTCCAAGTTCCAAAAATAGTCCGATATTTACTATTTTTGGTGTGATTTGAATCTTCATTTAGGGTCTAAGTGGAGAATGATGCTTAGATAAGTAGGAGTGTTGTTGGAGAAAAAGGGAATGAATGTTAGGGCTAGACTAAGTCCCATTTAGTTGGATAAATAGGGACTTAGTCTTAGTTAATTAATAGGCTAGGAATAGGTGTTGGGTGAGGTGGCTAGGTGAGGTGTAAATAAACTTAATTAAAGTAATTAAATTAATTAATAATGTGAGGATGAATATTAATTTAATTAAAGGTGATTAAATTAATATCAATGTGGAGAAGGGGAGCATGGCTATGTGCATGTTGTTGGTAATCATTAAACACTTTCCAATTGTTCACGTTATTATGAAAAATGGGTCTGAAAATCATTTCCACGGTGAACTTATCTTGACTAAAATCTGGATGAGGGATGAGTAGGACTCGGATATTGTTAGAGCATCTTCTCTAGTGTCGTCGTCTCTTGAAACAACATTGATTGAAAAAGCATCTATAAATTTAATAAAACCCCATACCTTATTGCGATATTACTTGAATCTTTCATTCTTGACTTGAAATTCCCCCTGGACCTACTTGACAATGAGTTTAGCATAACCTTATGCAAAAAGGTTCTTTATCCCCATATCCTTTGTTGCTACTAGGCCGAGAAGAAGGTCCTCATAATCAATAATATTTTTGGTGTTGGAAAATTGTATTTGATAGGAAAATGGGTGAAGTTTACCATTAGGTGACACAAGTAAAATATCTGATCGAGAACCTTTTTGGAACATCTCCCATCGAACTCAAGAATCCATATGTCATTTGGATATTCTTGAACAACTTTGGGAGTTTTGATTTCAGACTTAGACATCACCATATAGTTTCCATGACCCATATCTTTGTATAAGATCGAGATTTAGGATCATCGGTATTCTAAACAATATATTCAACTTTCCTTTCGGAAAACACTTCTTTGTCTCCACTTTGATTGGAATCAATGCATGAGACCACTCCATTTGAATTTCACCTCCAACTTCTTTGCAAAAGTTTCTACTCAAGAGCATATCATAAGGCAAAGGTATTTCAGCAACAAGGATTATGGCTTTAACTCATTTTTCAAGGAAGTTAGTAAAATACACTTGACCATCCTTTATTACTCCAACTAGGGAACCTCCTTGGTTTCCATTGAATATTAGGAACCAAAAGTTTGAGTAAGGGTAAGACCAAGTGCACGAGAAACTTTTGCAGGCATCACATTTTATGATGTTGCAAATTTAATAACACAGTTGCTGAGTTTATGGCCGGCTAAAAGGAAACTTTTAAGAGACCCTCCTGAAAAAAATTATAGAAATCTTGGTGAATATGATCGGAACAAGATTCACTCGGTTGGCGAATTATCTAAAATCAACATTTGTGGCATTGGCGAAATAGAATATATATTTTAAGGAAATTGTGGATGGAGGGTGAATGGAGCCTCAACTATTTTTATCCCTTTTCACCCACCTAAGCTCACCAAAATCTGATTATGATAATTCCAAAATGAAGCACACAATGAGACCTTGCAAAAGGTACCAAATTTGCGTAATTTAGAATTCTTTGGGGAAGTTATAGCCATTTGAAGTTTTGCAAGTTGGGATGAACATAAATTTGAAACGTGGTAGCTGGAAGCTTACGGTTAGTAGTGGGGAGTTCCTTGCCTACATGTTTATTTCCTTTGAATTACCACATGTCAACCTTTGATTGGTTGTGGGGTTGGGCCTATTAAGCTGTAAGAGGGGTGTTAGGAAATAAGGAATAAAATATGCGGAACAATCCCACACAGAATCACAATAGTATAAACTAATATGCATAAAGATATTACAAATTTGAAATAAAAGTGGAAAAAAAAAAAAAACACAGAGACAAGATTTAACGTGGTTCACCCAATTTGGGCTACATCCACCAAGAATCACTTTCTCATATTTTATTACAAGCCACCTCTTTCTCTCAATACAATACCCAGATCTGTTTAGAGCTGTGCTCAACAAACTCTCTTGAATTCACACTCAAACTCACACACATCTATAATGATATGTATACCCTATCAAAAGCCCAAAAGCACATCAATATGCAAATGCTTAAGTAATTTTACAATACTGTGGGTACCAAAACCATGGGCCAAAACCACCCCATAAACCTATGGGTCAAAAATCCTGCCCATATGAGAAGAGCACGTTTCTTGAGATATCAAGCACGTTTGTCAAGGAAAAAGTTATTTTTGCTCGGGGCTGCCACCCTTAGACCCTGCTTGGGGCCTAGCCCAACCCCAAAGCCCAATGAGAAAACTGTGAAGAGTGTACAATACTTTTAGTGTACAGTCTTCAACACTTCCACACATGAAATCAACCTCCACAACATAACAAGGGGCTGGTGGACCCAAACATCTATCAAATGCAACTTATTCTAGGGGCTGGAGTCCACCTAAGCCCATCCATTTGATGTTTTTGGAATGACAACATGTGTTCGAGAATGATACCAAAGGACCAAGAATGTTCCATAGATTTCTTGCTAATCCAAGAATGTTTTAAATTCTTCTCCTATTGATCACACAATGATTTAATAAAAAACATATGTTGGGGTTGGATATCCATTGGTTATTTGCATGTGAAAAAATATTTTTTTTGGAATTTTTGGGCAAAATGTGGTCACTTCCATTGTCATAAAAATAGCCAAATTCATATTCCTAAATTCCTACTATTAGCTAAATTACGAGTATTCAAAACTAAAATTTTCCATGGGCGGTTATTAACAGTGTTACATAAAAGGGATCAGTTTTCTTGGATGTGGAAGGTGTAGAGGCCATTAGATTTTGTGGAGATGGAGACTTGGGGGTAGGAAAGACACCTTTAGAAGACACATAAGACTGACTAGGTTTTCCATTCAAAAACTTTACCACTTGGGCAAGGGCCTTAGGGTGAGTTTGATAAAACTCATCTTCATAAATCTGAATTTTTTTTTTCTTGACGTGGTCTATGATATTAAAAGATCTTGAAGATGACGGGGCTTCTTAACTATTAACCCTAATGGTTTTAGGATTATCAACTTTAGGAGATGAAGGTGTTTTGGAAACATGTGTAGTGGGTGTTGTTACTTTAGGTATTAAAAAGAGTACTAGACAAAGCACTTAATTTTTTAGCTGCAGTAGGGATGGGTGCTCCTCTTCTAAAAACCTTTGGGATAACATATGGACATTATTTAGCTTTCTTTTTCTTGTTTGGTTGCAAACTATCTTTCTTCTTGCTCGAGTTGTTCTCTGTTCATGACAACATATGATTCACTTTGTTCATGTCTACACTATGTCATCATAATAATCATCATCTACCTCCTCGTAGATAAGATAATGTATTTATGAATCATCCGCTCCATCTTCTTGGATGCCTTTGAGTTCCTCTTTAACTTCTTCAATTTATTCGACTTCTATCTCATCATCATCTTCTTATAATTCACATGGTGCATTTACTATAACATTTTTTGGGAGGGATTCAATAGCCAACTTAGGTTGAGTAGTTGTGAGACAATTCCTTGGATGGAAGTTCCTTCTTGGGATATCCTTGTATGGAACATTCTAGCAAAGTTATTTGTTGATAGAAATCATGTAATTTTCCAACTTTTGAACCAATAGCCTTAAGTGGAAGCTTTAGGTTTAGGTGGTTCCTTTCTAAATTTACGACATAATCAAGTCATATTATACACTTATGGCTAATTATTGATCTATATATACATTGGCAAGTTGTGCTCTTCTTAATGTGTAACTCACCTTTGGAAATTGGGAATTAATAAAGAAGAACTTCAGATTTTATGCAATAGGCGAGGAAACAAACGAAATATTGTTAACTAGTTTTTTGAACTTGGAAAAAAATTCGGCATGGGATCATAGGGATCCTTATTCATTTGGGAAAATTGAGAAATAAATGCATGAGAATATTTAGTAGGTTTTAATTGGTTTTCAAATTGAGTTCGCATGGTGTTCCAATTGGTGATAGTACTAGGTAGAAGATGATAAAACCATTCTTCATCAATGTCTTGCATAGTCTCAATGTACGATTATAAATATATGTCATCATTCTCAACTCCAATAATCCTAGAAGTAACAATGAAAACCACAATGTGTTCATCCTGGGGTGCTCTTTTTCATCACCTCTAAACTTTGGGAAATTATTTTGATTCATCTTGGGTAGATCATGCAAAGGTTATGAAATAACTAGGGGCCCAATATGTTGGCCCAAAGGTCTTGAAAAGTGGAACCATGGTGGGAAAAAAATTGCAAGGGAATATCAACCTTGTTTAGAACTAAGTCTTGAGAAGTAACAATTTCTGTGAAGATGAACCAGTCCTTCCTTTGATGGGAGGTGTGCTTGCTTTGAATGTTTGATTTTGCCTTTTCTCTCGGAGATTACTAAATACCTTATTGTTGTTGGAACTGAAAGGTAGGATCTTCTATGTGTTGAGATCTCTATCCTTGTGTATATCTTCATTCAACCAATGTGTTGATATTACCAGTTTACTACGAAGATTATTCGTGGGAAAGATGACACATGCCCCATGGTGTGTGCCAAAAAATTAATGGTTGGAAACTTTTCATTAGAGATAATCAATAGTTCGGGGACAACAGTCCCTCCTCTTTATGGGGAGGTTCCCTTATTTTACCAAAAACATGGAACTCTAAGTATTTACAAATGTACATTCTAATCAAATCTGAATGAGGATATTGGTGTATGTGAATGATTCCATATTCTCAATACAAAATACAAAAAAGAATAGGGTTTTGAGGTAAAAACAACAACTTATACATGTAATAAGTATGAATTAGGGAAACAAAGTTTAGGATAACTCATTTATCAAGGATACAAGTACCCTCCTTGGTTGTGTAATATTACCTACTACTGTAAGGAAAGAAGTGAAGAAGGCAAACTTTCGGATAGAGTGAATGCAAATTTATACCTTATTGATGATTTAAAAGAGCTTAAGAACATGTGAACTAATACATATGAAAACCCATAAAATATAAATGTAAATAGACACAAATTTCTTCACATCACATTCTATGGATTGAACACAAAGTTTCACAATTCACATATATTAATCTTCACATTCACAAATTGCAAGAAAGAGAAAATGGAAAGAACACAAATGAGAGAAAGAAAAAATGTCTTCTTCTGTATTGATCAAAATTTTGTATTTACATTCAATGGCACCAATATCCAACCCCTTTATAATGAAAAAGAAGCCTTATATAATGCTGGGAGGAGGATGTAACCAATTTTCTAACTAATTGTTTTTAATTAAGTGCCAAACAATTAATTAGTTTTTTTAATTATTGGCAAATATGCTTTTGGGAGGGACTATACCCCATTATAAAAGAGGCTCAAAAGCCAAATATTACAAGTGCAATATACCAAAATCTCGAGATGATTACATGAAAGCCCAACTACGGTAAAACCACTTTGCAAAGTAAATGACCAAAAATGAATAAGACTACAAAAGAGTAGCTACTAAACAACAACTAAACAAAAACTATACAACAAATGAAGCGCCAAAGCTAAAAAACCAATGAAATCATCACTTGGATGCTTTATCCACTGATTTCTTAACCTCTTATAAGGCACTAAATAAAATAATGGTAGTAACATGAGAGGGGCCATCCTTGTCAGCCTTACTGAAGGCTTGAAGTTGAGCAGACCCTTTCCCCCAAATGTCATCATAGATGTTGTTAAGCATGCAAATGTTTTTCACATGTTGTTCCTGGAAGTCATAGAAATCTTTGAGAACTCTAACAATAATATCTTTCTTTCTCTTTATATTTCCCGCTCTACCATCAAGGGAACTGAGTTTCTTGTAGATCTCTTGAAGTTGGCTTTCTGTAAGACCAGGATCATCATCTAATTTTCTTTTACCCTCTCCTTTTGCTAACTATTTGACCTCTTGCTTCAGGGCTTCAATGTCTTTCTCAAACCCATCCAAAAGCTTCTACCAGTATTCATTCTTCTCCTCATCCCTTTTGCTCTATTCTAATTGACCCATGTGGAGAAGGCTTTTGGCTAACTCAACTTCTTTATTCGACTACTACATAGGACTCTTTTTGGAGGAAAAGGGTGGTTGAGGGGAAAAGAGGGATTTTTGGTTCTAATATTTCTTGAGCCCGAGGTGGTGTGAGATGGGATGGGGGATTAGGAGTGGGATTGGGATTAGGAGGGGTAGGGGCTTGAGGAATGGTGGGATTAGTGGCCAGGAAATGGTGATGAAGAAGGAGAATGATGCCTTGGTGGAGGGGAATGACACGAGCATGCTTCTGAACCTCAAGGATAGAATGCTCCAAAGAGTTCAAGATGTAGTGAGGGAAGCACACTTTAATATTTCTCCTAAAATGGTTTAGAAAAACCAAATGTTTCATAGGAACAGTAATATACCTACCTTTAAGAGACACATAATCGAACCATAATTTTGGTTAGCTCATCAAATGACGTTGGGATAGAGGTGGTTTTGATAACTATAGTTACGAAGACCAATTTTTAATCCATTTCCAAGAATTTTTTGGCTTAGTAATTTTGTTAATTGTTTTATTAAAAACCTATTACCATCCAAACTAAGGCCGATAATTTCTGCAATGAGATCCTCAGTAACTTGAAAGGATTTATCACCATATTGCACATCTCTATTTTTCCAACCTGCTACGAACTGGAGAGAAACATGCTGATCATAACCCTATATCTTTTCAATAAGACTTGCGATCCCCCCAATATGAAGAAAATTCCAAAGAATAACATTTCTCTTCCATGCAAGATCATAAATTGGTTCGCCTAAAGCACGACGCTCCTCCTATCTGTCTCTTTTTTTGGTATCTTGAGTTTTCCACCTAAACTACCTTACACAATAGCTCAAAAACCACTTTTTAACAACTCCTTTTCTCACCCAGAAAGCATGTGAGGGATATGAATGATTAGCTTGCATGATAAGCTTTACAAGGAGATTTGATGATTTTTATCTTCACATGTGCGTAGGACATCCCATTGATGATTACAAATTTATAGGGCATTAACATACTTGTCATTTTTGATAACATCTTGTACTTGGCTAGGCAGGATTTCATGATTATACCACATGTCCATTTTTTTATTATGAACCCCAATATTTGCAAGCATGTCCGCAAATTTATTGCCTTGTCTATATGTGTGGATGATTTGGCAATTGGAGAAGGTTTTGCAAATATTGATGGATTCATTAATGAAATCCTTAATTGTCCAACTAGGGGGGTGTATTTGATTTAGATGATTGATAATATTTAAAGTATCCCCTTCTATGATAAGGTTAGAAATATTACAATCTTTGGCCATTCTAATTCCCCATAATGTTGATAAAGCCTCAACATAATGATTTGTTTGGTGCCCCATATTACCTGCATAAGCAAAAAAAAAAAAAAATCCACTATGGTTTTTGATAATACCCCCTCCTCGTGAAGCTCTTAGGTTGCCCTTCGATGCCCCATCAAAGTTGAGCTTGTACCAAAGAGGGGGTGAAATCCAATATATCAAATTCATCCACAATACTGCGACTTCTTTCTTTGAAGAGTTCTAGTGTCAATGTTCCATGTAGCTAGAACATGTTCCTCTTCTTGGGGGTATTTCTTATTCTTTGGAGGCCTGAATCTAGCAAGGTTTTCTTTTACCATAAGTGAAATTTCCTTCACTATCCTTTTGCATAATTTCATGCTATTTCTGAAAATAATACCATTCCTGGTTTTCCAAAGGATCCAGATGGTATGACGAAATATCAATTGCCAAATCCTTCTAATAAGGAAATGAGTGTATGGGGGATCCCACTGATTCCAGGCCTATAAGTGGTTATTAGGAAATATCCATCCCAATTTAAATTTTGTAAGGATTAGTCCCCATATCATTGTAGTATAGTCACAATGAAGCAACAAGTACATTATGTCCTCAACATTTTTCTTGCATATGCAGCACATATTTGGCATAATAAAACCCCTTTTGATAAGATTGTCATTAGTTAAAATTTTCCCTTTTAACACAAGCCAAAGGAAAAAAATTACCTTAGGAGTTAATTCAGGCATCCAAATGTTGTTCCAATTGAACTCACACTTGAACATTTTTGAAAAAGGAATTATATCAACCTTTAAAGTGTAGTCACCATCAAAATAATTGATCTAAATAAGCTCATCTTTGGAATTAGTTTGATTCAAAGGAATAAGGGAAAGCTACTCATGTATAGAAGAGATTGTTGGTTCCAGATTCGGTCCTATACATGACTCAAGTTATTTCAGGTTCTCTTATTACCCTCCCAAACTATATAATCTTTAACTCTATCTCCATATTTATTAGTGAGAATGTCTTTAATGTTTTCAAACCTGTCCATCATGTTGAAAGAAGCCCAATTATCTTTCCAAAATCTAATGTCATTACCATTTCCAACTTTCCATCTACTTCTAGCTTTGAGAATATTCCTGATATGAAGTAGATTGTTCCAGAAAATAGACCTTGTGGGTGGTTACTCTTCAAAGAGAAAGGTGTTAACATTGTTTTCTCTAGATATTTAACTTTAATTAGTTCAGTTCAAGGTTACTCCTCCTTCAATAGTTTCCAGCCCATTTTAGCAATTAGAGCTACATTCATTTTTCTAATATCTTTTATACCCAATCCACCAACTTTCTTTGGCCTGCAAACTTGATCCCATGCCACCAAATGGTATCTAAATATTTCTTTTGTACCATGCCAAAGAAATTTTTTTATATCTTTCAATGCTTTCTATGATAATAATAGGGATGTTAAACATAGACATTAAATAAATGGGAAAGTTTTGAAGTGTGATTTTGATTAACAAACACTTTGCAACACTAGATAACACAACACCTCTCCAACTAGATAATTTCTTATGAAATCTATCTAACAAATAATTCCAGACATTCATAGACACTTTATTTGTCCCAAGGGGAAAACCAAGATAAGTGGTAGGTAAAGAGCTGATCTTACATCCTAAAATGAGTGCAATTATCCTTTGTCTTTCCATGTGGGTATTAAAGAAATATACCGAGCTCTTATCAAAATGAACTTGTTGTCTAGAAGTATCCTCATAGAAATTTAGAATGGTCCTTATAGCTTTAGCTTCAAGAATTGAGGCCATTAACATCAGTATAGTGTCATCAACAAATTACTGATGAGAGGTTGTTTGGTTTGTAGAGGTAGGTCTGAATCCTTTCAAAATTCTTGCATTTATGGCTTTTGTGATAGTTCTACTGAGACTATCAGCCATGATGATGAATAATAAAGGATATATTGGATCTCCTTGTCTGATACCCCTTATACTTGCAAAAAATCCCACTGGAATTCAATCAACTAGAATGGAGAATATAGGCGTAGATATACAAGCCTGTGTAAGTTTTTTGAATTTGATGGGAAAGCCGAATGTTAATAAGACCTTATCCAAGAATTGCCAGGATACTCTATCAAAGGCCTTATTCATATCAATTTTAATAGCCATACCCGTTTTCTTACTTTTATCCATGGAATGAATGGTTTCATGCACCATAATCACCCCATCTTGAATGATTCTTCCTTTAATAAATCCACTTTGTTGTTTTGAAATAAAATTAGATAACAAAGGTTGAATCCTAGTAGCAATAATATTAATAAAGATTCTATAGATAACATTTACTAGGTGATAGGATGAAATTCCTTGAAATATTTAGCATCCATTTTCTTGGGGGCCAGTACAATATGAGTGTTATTCAATTCTTTGAGTAGATTTCCCGTCTATAGAATTCATTAACAGCCTTCAACAAATCTTCTGAGAAAATATCCAAGAATTTTTGGACAACGTTAGCAGAAAATCCATCAGGCCCAGGTGCCTTACCTCCTTCCAAAGAAAAAACAAAACTCCTTAATTCTTCCATTGTCACTGATTTAGTAAGACCTCTAAATCTTTCATCTAAAAAAATATCTCCATGGATGACATTTAAAAGATAAGACATTTTTTCTTCATTGTAGATATTATTCCCAATGAGCAGATTTTCATAGAATCTTAGTGCTTCAGCCTTAATAGCATTTTGATCATTGGTCACATTGCCACTTCCATTAGTAACTTCAATGATTCTATTGCAGGCCCTGTGTTTCAAAGTGGTCATGTGAAAGAATTTAGTGTTTCTATCTCCTTCCTTTAACCAAATAGCCTCAAACACTTAATTAGTTAATTACATTAATTGGCTTTATTTTAAAATTTTATTTTCAAAATAATAAAGCCAAATTCAAAACATAACAATTAGATAGAAAAATACTATGAACTAGAAGAAGGAGGAACACTAGGAACATTTGGAATAGGAAAAAATACAACCTTTATCTTGAGGACCTAAACTTTGAATTTAGTGACAACAATTGATATTTCCATATACCTAGGAACTATGGTGTTTTCCATGATATCCAACCAACTTCCAAAGGAATATTCCATCTCTTTTGCAACATATCCATTTTGTGAGAGTCCTTTGACAGCTTCAACAACCACATTATGTAGTTCTGAAAGTTCCTCCATCTTATCTTCACTAATAGATTGCTCCATAAAGAGTTCCAATTTGATTAATGATTTAAACTTTACTTTAACTTGATCTACTAGGTTCCTTTCTGGACATTTTTCCTTGTAGAATTAGCAATGAAGAGCTTACAAGTCAACAAAAATTTATGATTTCAATGATTCTCCCTTTTGTACCATGTTTCTTAGCTCAGTTGCAGCTTCCTCTAGCACTTTGATTTTCCATTCTACAATATAGGCTCATTTATTGGACAAATTAATTTTAGAATCATACAAGATTTTTTTGTGTCAAGAGGACCTTCCCATCATTGGTTCTCATGATTTGGAGGTCTTGATAGAAGTCAGCCCAAATTTTTAGTTCTTTATCAATGGCATCTATCCCTGAGTTGATTTGATTTTGAGCAGCAATGGTGTTATCATATATTATGTAAGCCTCCTCAATAAATTACAATCAAGAGAGAAAATTTCCTCCCACCTAGGCGTCATAAGCTGCATGCTTGTGGATCTCTATTATAGATTTAATATCACTTCCAGAAAGAACAATTGCAAGAGGTAGTGAGGATAGGGGAGTAGGATCAAGAGGGGCTTTTTTAAATGAGAGAAAGGATTTAATGAAGTTTAAGAGAAGTTAAACTTGTTCCTCAAGTTGATCCTGTGTTTGTTTTAAGTTATCTATCCTCTCAATGACCTTTGAATTTTTTTTTTTGAGATTCTGCACTTCTCCTTTAGGAATGAAAATTTGTGAAGAATGCTTATATTTCTTATTGTCAATCATGGGCTGAACCCATGTGAATGAGTCACTAGAAGGTGGAGCTGGAGGAGGTGCTAATGCAAGGACATTGGGAGGACCAAGAGGTTGAGTAGTGGAAACCTCAAGAGTAGGAACCTCAATAGAAGAAGAAGAAGAAGGTCTCTTGACTTCAAGCTTGGAGTCCTGGAGGCACCGGCTTTTATTGCATCTAGTTATATGATTTTACTTCATCTTCCTCATCCCGATATTCTTGATTACCTTATTCCTCCTCTTCTTCCTCTTCATCATTCTTTTCTTGTTCCTCACCCTCTTGTTCTCGCTCATCCTTTTGATCCTCGATTACATTTTCTTTAACTATTTTCACTTTTTCTTCAAAAGGTTGTGACACTTGTTCAAGCACATGGGAAATTCCTTCAACCGATTCTTGAGTTTTCTCTTTCTCCACTTCTTTCTCAGGTGTTTCATCAATATTTTCTACTTCCTTTGCTTTATCTTTCTTTATATACACCTTGGTTGCTAAATCCAAGGGTGAGGAAGAAGGAGTTACCTAAGTTGGAGCTTCTGTGAGAGGTGGAGACTTCTTGGGAGGAGGAATTTTTTATCGTCTGTTTGTATTCCTTCATTCACCTATTAAACCACTTCCTTGTTCTCACTATCACAGGATTATCAATCTCAAAAGGATCATCCCTTTCTTTATGAGACCAATCAATGGTTGGGATAAGCATGTGATGAATGGTTCTGATGTATTCTACAGAGTACAAATCAAAATCATCATCTTCAAGGTCCTTTGGAACATGATACACGTTGAAATCCTTGATTTTCTATAGAGATAGCCTTCCATAATATCTTTTCCTTACTTCATACTCATATGCAAAATCTTCTAGAGTCCTAAAATGTGGGAATATGATAATAAATCAGTCTCGATGCTTGGAGATGAAACCCTTACTATCAAAGGATGAACTCTTCTGATAAGTATAAAACTTGAATTCAAAGATTGTTCTTTCTACATTATGTGCATCCAATTTTTTTTTCAAGTGTAGTTTCCTAATGAGATAGGAAATTGAATACTAGTGATTTTCTTGTCTCTGCAAGTTTTGTGTAACATATCTAATTACATAAAGAATTCCACTAGAACTAGCTTATCATTATAATAACATTGACAATTTTTAGGCACATCTTCAAAACCAGCTATCCGATATATGAAAAATTTCTGAATTGGATGAAAAGGCTGCCATATGTGGAAATCAATTGCCTTACTTCTATAGAGACCCTTGAAGCTACAATTCCTTCCAATAATATGACTATGAACATGGTGTAGGAATCATTGACTCTTATGTGGCAAGTATTACTATTTTCATAATTAAAATAATGGTAGAACTCTTACACTAGTGCATTATTCTTGTCATCCTATGGTGATAACCCCGCCCATACCCTATAGGCTGCAATGGTGTTTATTAGGCGGGATGTCATATTGAAAGTTTTCTTTGTATTGCATATTTAACATTTGTTCACTCAAGTTTCGCACAAATGATCTCCCCTAATTTAATATTTTCTTATCTTCATAGATGAGATTGATATTCACACACATGCAAAGACTAAAATTCATTGTAGAAGGCATGCCCAACATTATTTCAAGTAAGGCAATCATGTTTGACAATTCCTCTTTGAAATATGACATGTAGAGGACATTTGGCAACTTGGAACCTCCCATATTTTGAGTTTTGATCTAGGAATTGGCTATCATTGTACTATACCTATCTTTGTCTTGACCAAAGGCATTTTAAGCCCTGAGCCTAGGGCAAGGTATTGGAGTTTTCAAAGGAGGGGATTCCCGGGGCTGAATTTATGTAGTTGGCATCAAGTTTAGCAATTATTTGACCTTGAGGATCCTTGATTTATTTGGTTTCTGGGTCAAAACTTGAAGCACATGCTAGGATGGTGTTAGTGTATTAAACAAAGAGGGAAAATCCAACAACATAGGAAATTCCACTATTTTTAATGCATTGGGAAATTATGGTCTTGGTATCTTCAGATATGTGAACCCATAAGTCATCTAAATTCATATGCCTCATGTCACTATCACCAATATTGGGTACAAAGGTTTCAAGAGAAGAAATGTGTTCATATCCTCCATATTGGAACTTCATTGTGGAGGTGTGAGAGAAAACTTAGAAATAATGGAGGCTCAATAGTGATTTTCTAAGGAATTTAAAGGAGAGGATTAAAAAACAAAAAAAAAACTATTAAATTGGAATAAGAGGGCATGAAATCACTCACATTTAGTATGAAAAGAACGATTCCTCCACAAAGTTCCTAATGGAGTTTGAATTTTCAAATTTGGACAAGAAATGAGAAAGTTATGGTCGAAAAACCTATTTTTAGGCGCATGAGAAAAAAGCACAGTGCAGAGTCAAAACTTGATTAAAAATGGTAAAAAATGCCTCTAGTTTACCCTTTTATAGCAATTTTTTTTGAAAATAAGGTTAATTTGAGCCACATAGTGAAACAAAGAAGTCAATGAGCTTTTAGGAACTCTTTTTAATCAATCCCTTTATAATGCAAATATGACGGGGTTATGGGGAATGGAAAGCCTAAAGGAATAAGTTCTTTAGGATTCAAATATTTCTGAAATATCCACATTACATAAATATTTAATGGTTTACAAGAGATTCAAGGCTATGGGAATAAGGTGCTTGAGGGAAAAATTCAACCCCATGCAACAATATCGAACTAACTACGGGAAGTGAGGTTTGCGGATGGAAAGTGAGTGTAGGGAACAAAGGTCAAATCGAATGTTTCCTTATGTTATAATGATCCTGTGTCATCCAAAATGCAAAGGAAATCTATATAACACAAGAAAAGAGGGATTGTGGGAATGGGAGGATGACTAGAATAGTTCCACTGGACTTAATAATTTTTGCATATATTGTGAAACATAAGACTTGCGGGCCAAAGTGTAATGTGGGGAACAAAGGCTCGAAGAGAACAAGTTCCACGGGGAACTAAAAATTCCACGTAACACTAATATCAAATGCATTGTAGTTTGAATGGGGATGCAGGGAATAGGAGGAATTGAGGAATTGTTCCTCGTGTTCCTTTAAAGTTCGCATAAGCCGCAAAACACTAGAAAAGACCCCAAATCGACTCAAAATAAACTAATTGTTGTAATTTTTCACTCTTCAGACTTTAACAAGGAAAGTACATCAAGATAAGGGGTCACTTAACCAGAAATTCATTTTTTTAAATTGCATGTTTTTGGGTAGGTGACAACACTCACAAACTACACATTTCACACATTTTGACTACATGCCACATCTCTTTCTCGCATCCCATTTGTAACACATCATCACTAATCGATGGTGTACTCTAGTTCCATGGTTCATACTCAGCTACCGAGGGTATCTAGCTGAAACAAACCTCACATGATCTCTCTCACACATTATGCTCTATACTTTATTGATCACATCTTTCTAGTGCACGCGTTTAAACCATTTCCCAAAGACACTTTTTTTTCTACGGTTCATTCTTGACTTTTGAGGGGTATTTTATCAATGAAAATCATCTCATGCATACACATCCACTTGGGGGCATGCTACTCCTATCACACTCATATTGCACCCCATTCCATCTCATCCACAATATACTACATACCTTTGTCGCACTTAGTCTTGCTTACATTTACTCATTACATCTACACTTTATTACACATGCTAGACAAATACATTGTATGTCATTATCTCTTTCTATATACACATGCGAGTTCTTTGTATTCTAGTTATGATCGTAAAATCTACACAAATTGATACATGAGGCATAGATGCTTGGCGTAGTATCTTACTAGTCCTGCAGTGGCTCTTGGGGGCATCCGCTTTCATAGTCATCACAAGTGCTATTGTTTCATTTTTCATAGCACACTATTATATAATATTATACATGTTTTTGACATACATTCTATCTTTCTAATGCGCTAAGGGGTGCTTCATGTGCAAAATTTGTCTTGGAGGTCTATTTTCTACCACGATTATTTGATTCTATTATTTGAATTTGTTTTTCATTATGTGTAGGATTTTCCTTATGTCTTGTTTGTTCACTACTTGTATGATTTCAGCCACTCTAGCCTTAATTGTCTTACGACATCGTGAGTGATATACCATGTTTACAATCAATTTTTTTAGTCTAATTTTTCTCGTATTATTACTTGTCTATATTATCTTCTTGTGTGCTTAGCTTACATCTTGTCTTCTACATGCATGTTTGTCTTGTTTGCACTAATGCTTGTTTCTAGCCACTTTTCTTGCATGTGCCTTGGTTTCTACAAAGCACATTCCCTCCCCTATAAATCATTAGTCACATTTCAAAGTGGCCATTCCTCCTTTGTGCCACATACTTCTTATAACGTTGCATACACTATAAATGAGGGGGCATCTATTAGGTGAATAAGTCACCCCACATAACAATCTATAGTCACCTTACAACACAACTCAATTCACAAAGTGAGAACAACATTTAGTCTTAGAAACAACATATATCCCGACTTGGGTCCTCGGCCATAACACGGATGTCGGTGCCCAACACCAGAAACTAGCACCTAGGTGCCCCTGACTCTTCATGGATGCCTATGACTAGGGGGAAATTACACATATTTTCTCAGTATAGTTTACTTTGAGTAGTTTACACAGTGGATTTTACAAGACACATAGTCCTTCAACACTTGACATGCATGCATTATAGCTTATTTTCTACTTTCATTCCCTATACTTCTTCCATACTTAGTGCAAATTTGATGTGAGATCGCCAAAAACTCACACTCAATGCAATTGGCATGATGTCACCCAAAAAACTCATTCTTCTACAACATCTTCAAAATAATTTCTATCTCTTTCACTCATCACGGACCGGTTACACATGTTCCTTTTTCATTTTTACATATTTTTACACACTTTTTACACATTTTTGATCATATATACACGTATTTGACTATTTGTTTCTCTTCTCTTTTGCAGGTTCATCCTTATGGGAAGAGATAGCCACATAAATCACATCATCAACCAAACAAAAAATGAGATAAAAAATAGGTACACTGTGACATCTAAACATATGCTCTCCCTAGGGTCATCATCACCATTTTTCACTTCCTCTTCTCTAGCTTCCATGGTTCAATTTTTTACCACTCCAATATTTTTTTATCCCTCTCGAAACACTTTTCACCATCAATCTACATGGTTATCAGGTACACATTTCTTATCTACTTTATGTTATCAAGCATTCTATCAACAATATAAATTAGGGAAAAATATAGACAGTAAATCATGCACTTTGGGTATATATCTAGTCTTGATCACATACTACTATTCATATGATTCCTAAGTAAGAAAAGTACTAATTGATCACTATATTTGGCCATATTTTCTTTCTTTCTGTTGCCTCTTTTGATCTTACACTCCTTCTTGCCTAGTTTTCCATTTCATACTTCAAAATTTCTCATTCGAACACTAGCGCTCAACTTGGGATGCCAACGCTAGGCACCCCCGTACCTGTGGGCACCCTCGACCTCTTTGTACTTTTCCTACATATTTTGGATCCTTTCTAGCCATTTGGACATATTTATTTCTTACTAGTTAGCCTTTCAGTGGTTAATTACAAAATTAAAACAAGGGAATCATATAAATACAAAGCTAATTGACCATAATAAAGGACCAAGCACTAAACATTAGCTATCACCACCTAAGGTTGCATTCAAAGAGCATTCAAACATCCATCTAGCTCCACACAAGGGACAAGGGACTGCCATTACTATGTACATGCATGGAAGGAAAACTCATTCTTTCATGCACACATCTATTTACATCATTTACATCTAGTTACTTGCTCTCTATCAAGTGTGACACACACAAGAGCCACCTAGAGCATGATTTTGACACACATAAAAATACATTGGGTTTCAGATGTATTGCAGTAAAGACTCGGTATTAAGTTCACCTTGTTGACAACCGAGGACAGTCCAAACCATCATTTTGTGTATTTATTTTTAGGATTTGATGTGTTTTGAGGGTTTTGAAGGTGCTTCTTTCTGATTGTAGGTTCCAATGAAGAACAAAGAAGTCCAAAACATTACAGGTGATCAAAGGTGACAACTAGTGAACATCTTTTGACCCCGTGAAATTGGATCGCAAATATGAGAAGTCACAGTGCCTAGAAACAGTCTCAAGCACCCTGTGCACCCTTGAACTTCCATAGGCACCTTAGTCTAGGCACTTCGACACTCCGAATTTTTTTGGGTCTGATTATGACACTCTAAGTTCTTGTTCCGAATTCTTCTAACTCATCATACCTTTGAGATTATTGCGAATCAACTAAGTACTCTATCCCTTCATTTGCAACTAGGGTTTCATACTTTCTAGCTTATTTTTTATTGGGTCAATTATGTACTTAATTATTTATATTCAACATTGTTACATATTTAGATTTAGACATTTATTTATTTAATATTTTCTTAATCGGTATACATCATACATCTTTTCCTCCATCGTTGTCTTGGCATTCTCTATGAAAATGAATAATGGTGGAGAATCTTCGAGAGAGTGTAGAGCACTGATCTCTACCACGCACCTTTATTACCAAATGTCAATCATCAGTCTCCTATAGAGTTTGTTCATGATTAAAATTTTGAAAGAGTCCCATGTGCAAATGAGTTCCACTTAGCTTCTAGGTAGCTGATCTCCTTGTGTATCCTTGCACCTCCTCATACTTAGTTGTTATCTTGGGAAACTATTCTTTGTGCATCCTTTCTAATCTTACAATATCCACTTCTTGCATGATTTTATTCCTCCCTTTGTGATTTCTTACTTCATGCCTTCAGGATATTCGTACTATACTCTATGCCTTCTCCTTTTGTAGTTTGTCATGTGCCTATGCCCCTTATAGCGATGGGATCCCTTTTCTCCATATGCCTTCATTTTCTTCCACTCACGTTTTATTTTCTTCTTGTGTGTATTGTTCCCTTTTCCTTGTGACTTCGAACACTCTTTCTTCTTTCCTTGGGAAGATTTTCATTCTTTAGTGTGAAATCCTTGTGCTCTTCCTACTATTTAATTTATTCAAGTACATTATTTTACAAAATCTACTCCTATGAGACCTTTTCCGGCTCCTTCCTTCTTCGGTGCATTTTTTCATGCACACTCTAATAACCTTTCTTACAACTGCTATGCTTAGTTTCCTTTGGGATAAAACCTTCCTTGTATTGCAATGGTACTCCCATCACTACACACATATCCTTACACTCTCCATCCTTTTCTCCAACGTATCTTTTAATTTTCACATGCATCTCCCATTTTGAGTTCAGGTTTTTCTTAAGTCTCAACATTCCCTTGCATCAATACTCAAGGTAATTTGAAACTTTAGGTCCTCCTCAAGTGGATGTGAGTGATAGAATTACCCTATGAATAAATTATCCTAGATCATGTATCCAATAAGACATATTTCTCTTGTGCTTATTTCAATGCTTACTCCAATCCTTAGCCACTCCCCGGTGACTTATCACAATTTCTTACAAGTGCCTTTTACCTACAAATTATCCTTCTTTGAGCTCCATCTCTTCTTTGCACAAGTTTATCCTTTCTCTTGTCCTCCTATACATTTTTCTATGTCGCTAGTTTTTTCCTCTCCTCTATACATCTTTGTGTGCACTTATTTCCTTCTTTATTCTCTTATTCTCTATTCCCTTATGCATCAAATATTTCCTTCCACACCTTTTTTCTCTACAGTTACTTATCCTTTTTCCCTTCCTTCTTTGGGCCTCTTCAACATGTCTTGGATCCATGCTTCTTCTCTACTTCTTGGTCACACATTTTCGGTAACCACTTGTGAAAATGTTCCTCTACTGAGTTTTTCCTTATAAAACTCTTATACACCTCCACATCCTCCTTCCATGTGGAATTATTAAGGGATTCTTCTCTCCCTCACCACTCAATCTCTATTATACTAAAATATTGTTGACATCCTTTGATATCCCCTTCCTTTTGGTGTTGAATTATTTCTGTGCCACATCCTTATTTTTCCTCCTCTTCTCTTCCCGCACCTTCATTTTTGTGCAAGACTTCTGGATCCTCTTCATAGGATGAATCCTTGAGATATCTACCGGCCTCTTATCCTCGTGAAATTATTTCCACATATACTTCAACAAGCATCCTTAGTTGCTATGCATTTGTTTCCTTTAGGGAAAATTCTTCTAGGTCAATCCGTTCGGCCTCTCTCGATCCTAGATTCTTCCTCTCGCATTCTCCTATAGTTTCTTTGAATTGTCATTATAGTACCTCTAGCTTATGCACTCCTATGCTCTTGTGCACCCTTGTACATGCTTAATTTCAAGATCATCTTGGATCTCCTTACTAGGTACACCCCTTTTATGCATACTCTCATTATCTCCTTGGATTTCTCAACTTCCCTTGCAATGGTTCTTCCATTTCTACACACGTCTTCACCTTCACACTCATCTGCTCCTCTTTGAGTCTTTTCTTTTGCGTAACTTATTTTTACCTCTCCATATTTTGGGGTCTCTTCCTCTGTGCTCTCTACTATGTTCCCCACTTCTATTCCATTGAGATTCTCTTCGATATATCTCCTATATCAATTGTGTTCCTCCATTTCTTACACACAATTTATTTATTCTTTACCTAATCCATTGCCACAGTCTCCTCCGTGGCTCTGCACATACCTCTCGTGTGCTCATATTATTTTCCAACCTAATCTTCCTTCTTGAAAATCCTTCTTTACCAAAGTGTGATATTCTCATGAACTTCCATCTCGATGTGATTTCACCAACACATCCTCTTGTGGTACTCCCACAGTTGAACCCTCTTCCTTTGGTGGTGATCCCAAACTAGTTTCTTTTCCCCTGTTGCACTCATCCCACACAACCTTCATATGTGCCTCCATGCATGCCCTCTTTTGGGGCTCTTGTAACATCCTTTACATATTATTTCCATCGTGACCTTGACTATCGCCAAGTCATTCATTTTATTCTCCTCCTCACCTACCTTAATCATAGGAAATTTCTCCCTTGGGAGGTTTTCCTCACGCACTCCAGTGAGGTCCACACCTCTCGAGTCCCGAAGATCCTCCATAATTTCCTTGAGCATATTCATGATTGTCAAGTCCTACATATCTCCCTTCCTTGGCATCATATTTCCAATCATCACACTATCTTCACTTACATTATCTACCTACTTATCATAGTGGAGAACAAAATCTTCCGTACCCTAACTCACATTCGGTGATCTTCTAACTTCATTTTTAGGAAAGTATCATGCTTTGATACCACTTAATAGGCACAAGACTCTACCGGGTACTCCCCCAAGCCTACTTAAAGAGTTCAAAAAAATGTATTTATAACTATTTATGTTCCATATATTAATTTCAATGGTCATACAACATCTACAATATTTTACCGCTAAGGGATATACAACTGGTTATGCCTCCTAGTGCAGACTATAATTACTTATCACTTTAGATCTATGGCCGATCCCAAAATATCCACTTGGTCCCCTTGGCCAACTAAATCACCCAGACCTTTTACAGCCTTAAAATTAGTCACCACACAACAACCAAAGACCTTCTCCAACTCCAACAACCTTCTCGTTGGTGTTATTCCCTCTTATTTATAGCCATGTCTTCCCAAAATGTCCTTCTTCTCCCTCCTTTGCACTAGATCCTCCACTTTTACCACTTAGAATTTGAATTTGAATCTAGATTATTTATTTCCTCTATCCAAATAATCTACTTTCGATCAATCCTTGCACCACATATCCTAGTGGTTGGTTCCTATTTATTGGCCATTCCATCATCTCGGTCACCATTAACCATGTGACTCATAGATCCATTCCATTCATTCTTTCCTCCGATAGTTTCTACTACATCCTTATCTTTTCGAGCCCCATTCTTCTTACTTATATTGCACCCTTTCCTTATGCTTATATCTCCTTTGAGATCCTTATGTTATTCCTCTACTTATCTTCACGCCTTCAATGTATCCTTGCACACTTCTTCCCCCTTATTTTTGGGAAACTACTCTCCCACATGTCTTTGTGCCTCCTCATACTTATCTACTACATTGAGAAACTATTATTTTCATGTCCTTTATTTTCTTACTACATCCACTTAATCCATCCTCTTCTTCATCCCTTCAATATTTATTGCTTTATGCCTTTGGGCTATTCATCTTCTACTGGGCCTTCTCCTCCTTGTGGTTTCCCATGTGTCTGTGCCCCTTCTAGTCATGGGATTCCTTTTCTACACATGTCTTAACTTTCTTCCATGCACATTTACTTTTGCTTCTTATGCACATTGATCCCTTTTCCCCATGGCTTCCAACCACTCTTTATTATTTCCTTGGGAAGCTTATCATTATTCCACATGTGATCCTTGTGATCTTGCAAAACTTATTTTCTTTGGCACATTATTTTACACACTCTACTCCTTTGATATATTTCACTTTCCCCTTCCTTCTTCTAGTGCATTATGTTTCATGTGCACTCTAGAAACCTTTGTCGTGGCTTGCAATAAAATCCTACCATTACCAGGGAAGAGGTATTACATGAAAAATACTTAGATCCTACACATAAATAGGAGGTTTATCAGGAGACCATGGAGGTGCTATAAAATCTTCAGGGTGAAATACACTGTTTAAAGGAATAGTCATGAAAGTTGGAACAAAAGAAGGCAACAAAGACGGTCTAGTCAGATGTTGATAATTTGAAAGACGTATGCAAGATGCTATGTCTTTGGAATAATATTATTCCATTACTAGGGAATTAGTTAAAGGAAACACTCCATGCACAGGTATTGAGAATGGATGGCAGATCTTGCATGCTAATATTCCCCCTCATAGCTTGGATTATGACAAGAAGATCACTCTGAATGCTATTATGGATGGGTGGCTTTTGAGAAATATATTGATCGACACAAGTGCAAAAGTTAATGTGCTTACTTTAGATGCATAGGTGCAGATGGGAAGCCCTCCATTACAACCATCCTCTAATGTATTGTTCATGGCAAATCGAACTAAGAACACTCCAATAGGATTTTCAAAGGATACATCCATTACTATACAAGGGGCCAAGTTTAATGGGGAATTTGAGGTTTTAGCACTTGCAGAAGAAGATAGCTTCCCAAATCTACTTGGGGACCTTAGTGTTATACAAATAATGTTGATCTATGGTTCAAAAATGGGTATATAAGATTCGAGAACAAGGAAGACCGAGTTATTATCCCTTTGATAGATGGGAAATCTGCACCTTATGTTGAACCTTTAAGTGAGGAAGACCCGAACAAAATTTATGTGTGCTCCATTCGAGACCCGAAGTACTTGAGCCATCTAAGGAAGGGATCCTCCGGTGAGAAGATGCACAATCTATTAGCGATACTACAAGTATTGCTTGTGAAAATTGGGCACATGGAACTTATGAGATGGTTAGGCACAAAGTAAGAAGCGCATTTATGCGATGAGGTAGATCTTCTTTGTATTAGGAGGATAGGTAAAAACTGTACCCCATCACCTTTGGAGAAGGAGACCCCTGTAGTATTCCTATGCACCATGGAGGAACAATGTAAAGATCAAGTGGAAAGAAGAAATATGTTTGTTTATACCCTGCGTAGGAGAGTAACGTGCTGGTGGATGGTTCACAGGGATAATATCATAAAATGGAATGAAGTGAGAATTTCTCTAACAACCCAATTTCTTAGGAGTAATGTGCCTACTCAAATCTACACATATCATGGTAATCATCCTATTCAACACCACATTCAGTAGTGTGAGAGACTATAGACAGAGGGGCAAGAAGATTTACCACCTTCACTATGGGTGCACAAACTTTATTTCACTTTGTGAGGTTGTACACATGCTTGGTATGTTTATTTAGAACTACATAGGGAGATTGGAAATTGGAAAGAATTGATTGTAGGAATGATCCAAAATTTTGACTACTTCTCCACTAAACCTCTAGTGAAAGAGGAATTACAGGTTATGGAGCGCTTGACTATATGAGATAGTGTAAAGGCTGAAGAAATCATTCAAGAGTTATTTGGTGAGTCAAACCTAGGAGCGTATTTTGATGAAGTAGATTAGACTAATGCCAAACTACTTAAGCACACTTGTCTTGAGAAGGAGAAAGGAAAGATGGTCTACATAGTGGATGATGAAGAAGTAGAAAATTTGGACATTGATCATTCAGAAGGTACACGTGAGGTTTTAGACAAAGTGCGGATAAGAAGGCATGCACCTATCATAAACCTATGAAGACTAAGAAAGTGAACATTAGCACAGATGCTGAACCTAAGGAGGCCATTATTAGAGATTATTGGTCTGATTCTGAAGTGGCTAAGATAATTGAGTTACTACGTGATTTCTAGGACTTATTTCTTAGAGGCTACCATGAGTTAAAAGAAGTGCATGAATCTTTGGGTGAGATGAATATTATGCTAAAGGAAGGTGTGCACCCGGTTAGGAAGAGACCTTACAAGATGAAAGCTAACATGCACGTACAAGTTAAATAAGAAATTGACAATATGTTAAAATCGGCATCATTAAACCCCTAGAAAAATCGAGTGGGTTAGCCCCATGGTAATCAGTCTAAAGAAAGATGATCGGATTAGGATTTTGTGGACTATAGGAGATGAATGCTACATGTATGATTGATACTTTTCCTACACCTTTCACTAAGGAAATATAGAAGGTGTTGTAGGGCGTGAAATTTAATCTTTACGAGATGGATTCTCCGGGTATCATTAGGTATGAATTGCTAAAGAAGATCAAGATAAAACAACATTCACGACTAAATGGGGAAGCTTTACATATACGGTGATGCCCTTTGTAGTGCAAGAACACACTTGCTATATTTTCACACATAGTTGTTCAAGCATTCCAGGATTTTACACACAAATTATTGAAAGTTTACTTAGATGATTGGACGGTATATGGGCTCGTCAAGGATCATTGTTACAACTTACACTTAATGTTTGAAAGATGCAAATAGTTAAGAATCTCCTTAAATATAAAGAAGCACGTATTTGCTACACCTTTTGGAACTCTACTAGGGAACATCATCTGCAAGGAAGGTTTGTTAGTAGATCCAACTAAGGTTACAATTATTGTAGGCCTAGAGGAGCCTACTAGTTAGAGTGAGGTGTGTGGATTCCTAGGCCACATAGGGTATTACAAAAAAATTATCGAGGGATATGGTAAAGTTTCCATGCCCTTGGAGGAGTTAATAAAAGGAAAAGAGACATTCTATTAGGGAGAACCACAACAATGCACATTTTAAGCGTTGAAGGAGAGGCTTACTACGGTGCCTATTCTGTGCTTTCCCTCATGGAACCAACCTTTTCATGTACATGTGGATGCCTCTGGCATGGCCATTAGTGCAAGTATTAGCTCATCCTAGAGAATGTATTATAGATCATCCTATTTGTTTTGCTAGTAGAAATTTGACTCTTCTAGATGAGAACTATACAACTACAGAGCACGAGGCCTAGTTGATGATCTATGTACTTCATAAGTTTAGATAGTACTTTCTAGCAACACCTTTTGTGTTTTATATAGATCACATGGCATTGAAATACTTGGTAAATAAAACCATTTTGTGTAAGGTGCATATGTCGGTGGGTGTTATTATTCTAATAATTTGACTTTACAGTCATGGTAAAACTTGGTAAAAGTAATTCTAGCCTAGACCACTTATCAAGAATTCAATCAGGAGAGGAGGCACAAACAATTGAAGATACAATACCGGATGAACAATTGTATAGGTTAAACCATGCACCTTTGAAATTGGAGGATATTTTTGTCTTTTTATGCATAGGTATGGTGCTAGAAGGAATAAAAGCCTTGTAAAAAAAACTTGTAATTCGCATCACACCTTTCATGTTGATCAATGGCGATTTATACAAACTAGGCCGAGATGAGGTATTGTGCTGGTGTGTACTAAAACATGAGAACAAAGATATCATGGAAGAGGCTCATGGCATTATGCGGTGGGCAATATGTAGGTGACACTACCATGCGTAAGATTCTACTCATTGGTTTATGGTGGAAGACCTGCACAAGGATTGTAAAGAGTATTATAAGGCGTGTGATCATTGTAAGTGCCTTGGAAAACCTAGGGAAAGAGATGAAATTAATTTGAGGCCTATTACTAGTGCGAGAACCATTTGAAAAATGTGAAATAGACTTTGTGGGTCATATTTTCCTAGCCGCATGTAGAACAGGGTTTACGCTACATCATCACTTGTATATATTATCTTATAAGGTGGGTAAAATAAGTACCTACAAAGGACTGTATAATGGCTACAAAAATAAGGTTCTTATGGGAAAATATTCTTATTAGGTATGGATGTATATTGAGTTTGACAAGTGATATGGGCACACAATTCTTGAATGAGACAATCGGGATATTATTGGATGAATTTATGGTCACGCACCATAAGACTACACCTTATCACCCTCAAAAAAGTGGGAATGATGAGGCCTTCAAAAAGATATTGAGCAGGACCTTGACAAAAATATGTGATGTTAGAAGGAAATATTGGAATGATAAAGTTTTTGCTATATTTTGGGCATATAGAACAACCTACAAAAAGGTTGAATAAGGAAACACCCTTTTAGTTTGTGTTTGGTGCAGAAGCGGTTATTTTTTTGATAGATAAACACTTTTGACCGGAGCTATGAACCGAGAGGGTTTCCTAGGACCCCACTCATTACAGCCAATGTCCTGAGACAAGATATTACAATTAGACCAACCTGCAGGACCGCGACTAGTGAGCTCGCAGATGATGCAATTTACGCCACCATTGTTTTTAGAGCCACCAGCCACCTTAAACGCCAATGCTGATGATGAAAATTACGCCACCATCGAGAATAGCTGCTAGTCGTAACCACTAATGATGCATCATCCGCAACCACCGATAACCACCCCAACGGGATCACGCTAGCGGATTTGAACACAGGTGGATCTCGGACACAACCATCCATCTTAACCGATCCACCTAAACTCCATTGGCATGCGAAGCGATTATTAACATGGAGTTCATGTTACTTTCTTTGCGTATTACATGTGCGGGAGGTCATGCTTTGATGAGAAAACATTGGAAGAAAGAATTGAAAAATTAATACAACTAGATGAGAGGCACACCATAGCACATTGGATTTAGAAGAAGGAAAAGGCTAGACAAAAGACATGGCATGATAGACACATCAAAGAAAAGAAGATTAAGGTTAGGTAGATGGTACTTCTTTATGATTCAAAGTTTCGTGCCACTCTGTAAGATTAAGGTGCATTGGTTAGACCGTATGTTATCACTCATTTACTTGAATCAAACACTTGTCAGTTAGAGGCACTTGATGGAACACGGTTACCCGGTTACTTCAACGGAGTAGAATGAATCCCTATTATAAACAAGCCTTATTGGTGTTTGTAACAAGGCAATATTTCCATTAGATTATATTTCCTTTATGGTATTTCTTTTAATGTATTCCCTTCTTCGTCGATATGCTTTGTTAGTTTAGTTCAATGTTTTGTGTAAGAAGTGCATTTACGCGCCTTGAAGCCGATCAAAATCTAAAGTCTTTATACGCACAAAGGACTACACATACCCTTAGTGTGTGGTGGATAAAGGAGGTATGGAAAAGAAATAAAATCATGGGTAACTATAATAGGAGTAGAAGGAGAAAGGTTTTAAAATTCATGAGAACTTCTGAAGTATTGCTAAAAAATTAAGACCACGCATAAGGCATTGGGCGCTCATTATAATTCAAGGGAGGTTACAACATTGGAGGCTACATATGTTGGGTGTGAGAGGATAAAATAATTTGGCTTAAGGAAGCACGGGTAGAGGAGATCTGTGACAGATACGTAGCAGTGCACTAGGAAATTATGACTGAGGCACAAGAGTTTGAGGTGCGAGACATTGAATCGTAAGATAATGAGGTGCACAACATGCTCAAGAGAAATTAATGCTGTGTATGGTGGTTGGTGGAGTAATTAATGAAGGAAATTTTTGAAAATTGGTTTAAATTTGGTGTTCTCAACGTCATTTTCTACCTTATGAACTTGGAAACAAATTACGAAGTGCGAGGAAGAGTTGGAGACAAAGAGAATTTTTAGATTGAGTAAACCTCTCACATTGTGAAGCATGGTGTTGAGTACCCATGCACAGAAGCATGATTTAAGGAGTGGTGCGTGCACACAACGGAGGGGTGACTATGGTTTTCATTTCACATCTAGGGTTTTTATGCATTTGTAGAGTCAAAAGGGCGATGGCAACATAGAAAGCTCTAGTAGTAGAGAAGGAGGTTGACAATCCAATAGAGGAGTGGCTGGTGGAAATGTTGTATCCAAAAGGATTCATTGAAGGGTGGTTGTGGAAAACAAATATTACTCAGTGTAGGGTTTCAAAGATTAACCACTACATTGTAAAATATATGAAGGCCGTCGTGGCAAAAGTCTATAGAAAGATTAACCAATGACCGACGGATGGCACTAGGGTTTTGGATGCCTTGGTGAAGAAAATACTTGAGAGCATGGGCATAATGCAGATCTGGAGTTTCCCTACTTTGGAAATCCGAGAAAATGTACCATGGCTAGTGTTAAGAGTCCATGAATATTATTTCTATTTTACGGGCAGGAGAATAAGGATAACTTCCAAATTGATTGGAAAAGTTCTTGAGATGTGCGACATGATTTTAGAAATTACTAGAGACATAATGAGATGACGAGGGAATTGATGCCACGAAGTCCTATACAAGTATATGAAGGGGGGTGAGCTTTCAAGGTAACCAATATCCTAGACATGGCCACCGGACTAGCAAAGTGCGATTAACAAGGAGTAAAATAGGGGCCACTAAGTGATGGAATGAGGTAAACATGCGCTAGTTACACATAGTGCAAAAATGGAAAACAAAACATACTAAAATATAGCTACTTACATTGTAGAGAGCTTGGTGAAGGAGGAACACATCCAAGTAGAAAAAGGTGAGAAGATAACTTTGGGGTACAATTGTGTTATTAATTGTGTTCAAGTGAAGTTGAAGTACTAGACGGTCCTAGGAAAACATATGGGAGTTTCTGTTGGAGAAAAATTCCCCAACCAAAAGATATGTTAAGTACATGTTGCGTGGGTCTGTTTCAAAAAAATATAAAGAGCACTTAGACAAGTGGTTCCAGAGACTGCATAGGGAATTTGAGGGAAAATGATGTATTCTACGCGAGCTACCAAAGGTTTTGAATGGAGAAGATGAATTCACAGTTTACCAACATTTCATCTAGGGAACTTCCACATGAAGTTTGGGGAGAAGATCTTATGGTGTAAGTTATCCTTTGTGTTTACCGCAAGGTATTTTAAGGACTCTATAAATATATTTCATGACACGCATCATCTCCAGTTTGACATTGAAAAATTGGACACATTCATTCACATTCGCATAAAACATATCTATGGCAAGGTAAGGAGGCCTATGTAAAAACCATGGACTCTAATAATGTTGACATCATGCTTAGAGAGTTTGGCTATAGGGTAGATTGAACCAACGCGTGTCTACATTTACCTAAAGCCAAGGTTTAAGGACAAAAAAGTGGTGAAGGGTGCAGATATGGCTCTTTATGGACCTCCTAAGAAGAGGAAAATAGTGGGAATTCAAGGAATGTTGCATCTATGCCCCCGCATGAGAAGACCTAGTACATATAAGACTAGAAAACATCCTAGAACAAGAGGAACCTGAAGATAGTGCTATACTTGTGCACACCAAAAGGATTCTGAGGAAGAGGCACGCTTCAAGAGACACTAGTGCTAGAACTTCACAACTAGTAAGGAAATCACCGCACATGACTCTTGTAAAGGATGAAGAGAAGGAGAGGATAAAGCACAAGAAATATATTCCTATACAAGATAGTGAGGGGGAATCTCCATAGCCAAGCATATAGGAAGTAGAGGAAACTCCAAGAATGAGTGGAGATAGAGTTGAGGCCATTCCCAGTGTGGAAATACAAGATGATGAAGATATTGGTGAGTGCGTAGTCTATGAGACTATAGACCCCAGTGTGAGTATTCATGAGGATATATTTGGTGAAGGGGAGAGTAGTGTTGGTGGGGATACAAAATTCCTCATGCGCTCCACATAGGAAAAAGGAAAAGATGAGGAGGAAGTCAACCAGGTGGTTGAAAGCATTGTCCCACAAGATGTAGGTGTAGCCCAACATAAATAAGAGGGCACATCAACACATGAGGAGGTTGGAAAGCATAAAAGCACACATGAAGAGGAAGAAGTGGTAGGTACTCAAGACTTGGGTTATCTGAATGACCTTTCAAGAACTATTTGATCCCATTTCCAGAGTACACTACCGAATAAAATTTATATGACTGGGATTGGATGGACCTTGAAATGGCCAATACACACACTCACAAACAAATATCTTGGGGCATGTAGATTCACATGGATGAGCCTAATTTTGATGTATATGAGGAGGCGTGCACTTTGAATAAGATGAGGAAGGTGCCTCATACACACCATATGAACATTAATCCAACCCATTTTTAGATGAGCAGGTAAGCAACGCTTTGATTAAGGTGTCCATAGAAGTAGCATGCCAAAATATGGATAAGGTGGCAACAATCTAGGTGCTATTGGAGGATAAAAAGGAAAAGGACATATAAATCAAGCACCTTACTCAAGAGCATGATAATGCAGTCGTAGAGGCCCAAAATGTAAAGATGATGGCGGAGAAGATTACAGATGAGATTCTACTATAGAGGCCTAAGTTTCGGGGAGAAGGTTCCTTAAGAATTCAAGTCGAGTTGCAATATCGTGCATAACAGTTCACCTATTTTTGGATGAGGGACTATCATCACCAATTCAGCACTATGATAATTCTCCACCGGGAACTCCTCATGCTATGATTATTTACTAATGCATAGATTTTAGCTTGGTGGAAGTAATATGGAAACACAACAACAGACATAACACAAGAATACCACAGACTATGACATAAAAGAATGATGAAAAATCTGAAATACAACTATAAAATGTATTATTAACATGAAATTGTTACAATCTCACCCATGAATTACTCCAAGTGTTACTAACTCCACTTTCCTTCCAACAATAACTATGGGAGAAACTTCACAATTACACCTCTTAATGGCTTCTTTAACACACCTTCTAAATGATGGCTTCCTTCACACACTTTCTTATACAATATTTCTCACTACTTCCTTCTATGCTAAATGAGGGGGGTGGCCTCTCTATTTATAGAAATTTCAGGCTTATCCACCCTATCTCTAAGATAGGATAAGAAATCTACTCTGACGAATCATATTCCGTACCTTAACTCTTATCTTTACATGTAATCTTATCTTTTAAGATAAGATAAACCTTATCATTTCACATGGGTTCCACCTTTTAGATTTTTATAAATAAAATATACAAAATATTTATGACATCACTCCTTGTCCTTATTACCAATATAATATTTCTAATTCCTAATCATGTAGACCCTACTTCTCTACCTACCATAACTTTGACAATTTAACATTACCGAACCAATTACGACAAATATTTACTTTTACCACAACATTCCTATTGTACTTTGACTGTTACCATACTATACATTATTGGTGGCGTCATACCGTAGAAAGATCGTTATCTTCTATGGATGCCACTACTAATTATAATTAATAACATCCTATAGCTAATACATACATTAATGAAATAGAAATTATGGAGAAAAATTTTAGTGGCGACATCTTCCCCTTCCTAGCTTCTACTCCATCCTCGGAGTAGACTATTCTGGTACTTAGAAAATATTTAACTTGTCGTGGTTGACCCATTTCGTAATGGGAGTGCCATCCAATTCCTCCAGTCGATATGTACCATTTTCATGCACAACTATTTTTTAGAGCCCCATCCATTTGGGAAGAAATTTTCTCTGCCTTCTTTTTTTTATCTGGAATCATATACTAGAACCAAGTCATTCACATGAAATGGAGACCAACGGATCTTTTCATCAAAGTATTCCTTCTACTTCATTTTCTTCTTATAGCTTGTATCCTTTTCTATTTCTCTCATTTCCTCTAGCAAATGAAGATGTATCAACCTTTCCTTTACCAAATCACTTTCATCCATCCTTTCATTTTTCATGATTCTTATAGTGAAAATATCAAACTCAATAGGAAGAACTGGATCAATGTCATAAGCTAGCTGAAATGAGGAGTATCCTATTGTTGACTTTGATGTTGCCCTATATGCCCATAATGTTGCATGAATCCTTTTATCCCACTTATGTACTTGCAAGGTTGCATCTTTTGCTAGAATTTGACACAACACATAATTTTTTCGTTCCACCTATCCATTTTTGTTTGGCTTGTAATTTTTTGCATTCCCATGCTTAATAGAAAACTTGTTGACTAGGATTCTACCACCTCATTAATGAAGTGTCTTCCTTGATCTATTACAATTTCTAATGGACAACCAAATCTGGTGACAATGCGCTCATATATGAACCTTTCCACTTCATCTATGGAAGTCTGTTTTCAATGGCCTAGCTTTAACCCACTTGGTTAAATAATCTGTGGAAACTACAATATACTTATTTTGGATTGGGGTAGTTGGAAGTGGACCTAAAATATCTATCCCCCACTTTTCAAAGGGACCAAGTGGAAGAATAGGGCATAATGAAGTTGATGAAGTCTTATGGTTCCCATATGTTTGACAAATATCACATGTCTTACAATAATTATAACCATCTCCCAAAAGAGTGGGCGGTGATAACTCGCATCAAGATCCTTCTTGCTATAAGTTGTCAGAGAAGTGTCCTCCACATGTACCATTGTGGAATTATTTTATTAGATCCTTCCCTTTATCACATCCAACTGCCCTCTTGTACTGTCCATTAGGTCCTATTTGAAATAATACTCCATGTAGAATAGAATATGGACGACTGGATTGAGTAATCTTCCTCTTAGTCTTTGCATTGACACCATCAGGAAACTTGAATTCATTCAGATAATTCCAAATATCTATGTATTCACTAGGGATTGTGTCAAGGGATAACAATGCTACATCTGGGAAATCATCATCATCACAAGATGAACCTAAACCATCATAGGCTCGAGAGAGTGCATCTATATTGACATGCTTCTTTCCGGCCTATCTATAATATCAAATTCAAATTCTTGTAGCAAAATTATCCATCTTGCTATCCTACATGATGGGTTATCCTTATTTACAATATATTTTAGAACTTGATGATCTATTACAATGTGAAATTCTGCCATAGCAAGTAATTTCTAAACTTTTTTATAACAAAAATGATATCTAGAGCCTCTTTTCATTTAAGTATAATTTACCTCAAAGATCGCTCATTTGTCTTCTCCCAAAGTAAATTGGACGATCATTCCCATTTTCATCATTTTGGCTCAGTACTTCCTAATGTTGCATCTAAAGCATCGGTATACATAATTAATGGTTTACTCCAATCTGGATTCTTTAAAACAGTGAAGACACCAAAGCCTCCTTCTTGTTTAAAAGCTTCATGTGCCTTCTTTCTTGGTTCATAAGTAACATCCTTCTTCAAGAACTGGGTTAATAGTCATGCAATCTTTTAGAAATTCTTGATTAACTTTCTATAGTAACCTACATGGCCTAGAAATGATCTCAACTTACTTCTATTCATAGGAAATTGTAACTCTTTGATTTTTAAAACCTTATAGGATCAGTATCAATACCATCTCTGGATATAACATGCCCTAACAAAACTCCTTTAGAACATCCAAAGACACACTTTTTAGGGTTTAGTGAGGCTTTTGCTTCATCTAACCTTTGAAATGTTGTCTCCATCTAGTGCAGGTGGTCCATCTTGCTCCCATAGATGTAAAAATCATCTAGAAATACTTTGATGAAGTTTCCAATGTAGGGTTCAAACACCCTATTCATCAAGCGCTGGAACATTACAGAGCATTACACAACCTAAAAGGCATAACTCTATAAGAAAATGTTCCCCAAGGAGTGGTGAATGTGGTCTTCAGCTGATCTTTCTTTGCTATACGAACTTGGTTGTATCCGCTATATCCATCAACAAAACTATAGCACTCCTAACTAGCTACTTTGTCCAAGATCTGATATGAGAATGGAAGAGGGTAATGATCCTTCTTTTTTGCCTTGTTGAGCTTCTTATAATCAACAAAAATGCGTAGCTTCCCATTATTTTTTATTGAGATCACAATGGGAGAAACCCATTCTAAATTTTCCAAGAAATATGAACCCCGCATCAAGCAACTTATCTATTTCTTCTTTCACAATCTTGGAAAAATTAGGATTCATTTTATATGGCATTTTCTTTATGGGCTTAACACCATCTACCACTCAATAGAATGTTCTACTCAACTTACTTGAAAACGTTCCTTGTAATCAAAAGTAAATAGTGTATGTACCTTCGAAAGATCCGGAGGTAGGATTCCTTCTCACTCTCCATCACAACATCACCAATCTTTATTTGTTGGAGACAATCATCAATTTATTCTTTAGATAATTTTATGGGTTCATGAGTCGATGTGACTGGAAGGATATCCATGATTGAAACATCAACCTCACTTTCTTCATCTTCTATGTCCACTTCACTAGTACTAGAGTAATTAGAGGATGTCCAATCATCATTTTCATCACTTGAATCCACAAGTTCTACCTTATGATATCGAGGGATCACATTTATATTGACACTCTCTCTCGCCACATCCAAGTTTCATGAAACCTTCATTCCAGTAGTTTCTTGCATGAACTCTCCTTAGCCATGGCCTTCCTAACAACATTGGGTACGCAATAGTACCATTTTTCATCACATGAAATTCTACCACACATACAACACCCATAATAGATATTGTCACATCCAAACAACACTTTTGGTTTAGTTTTTCCTTATTTAATGACCTTAACATAAGTGTTGAGGGGTGATCAATTTTTAAACCCAACATATTCATTACTGACTTGGTCATTACATTAATTGCAACACCTCCATCTACTAAGACATCATGAATTGAAATACCATTACATAATACCTCAGCTTGTGGAGCATAGGGATCCGCCTCTTGCTTCCAAAGCAGAGACCTCAACCCCCTTCCTTCTTCGAGCATTGAGTCCACTTTGTAGCTCCTGCCTCTTCTTAGAAGACATAGCCAAAAGTTGAGCATATGTAATATTTGCAAGCCTTTTGGAAAAATCTTCTAAGATGGAGTATGGTCCTTGCCCCTATGAAATCAGAAAATCCTGCACACCCAACTTTCTTCTCCTATGTTTCTTACTAGTTTCTCCTTTCATCTTCTTAGGATCATTTCCATCTTGGTTATCTTTTTCTTTCTTTCTTAGTGGTTATGGATTCTAGATCAAAGGTGTCATTGTAGGCTCTACCTTAGCAAATATTTATTTGGACTCTTCTTCCATGCTTTCTTCTTGCCTTCTTGTAATCTTCTTTGCTTGTTCGAGGGTTCTTTGGCGGTCATACTTCACTCATTGTCTAATCTCTAGTTTCATCCAAGAATGAAGTGCTTATAGAGGAGATTATCCACACCATTCATCAACAACCCATCCACTAATCATTCCTTCGAATCTTGGCATCGAGATTCCTCTTTAGCTCTAGAACACGAGCATGATAATCCCTTATATTCTCCTTCTCTCCTTGGGATAACTTTGTGATCTTGATCATGAGATCTACATATTTCTGTTCACAAATTCTTCAAAAAAACTTTCGATTAATAAATTCCATGATTTTTTCACATTATCACCTAGTGTTTCAAACCACCTAAGAGATGAACCATCCAAAAAGGTAGGAAAAATTCAATCCATTGTTCCCTTCTTATGAGGCCATTACAAATGCAAGATCGTTTAAATTATTGAATGAAAGAGGAATCATATTCATTAGATTGGGCTGAAAAAATAGGAATCTTCCCCATTTTCAAAAGTAACCACAGTGAAATACCAACCCACAAGTACAATCAACAAGACTTATGTGCACAAATAATTGGAATCACTATAATAGAAAGTGACTTTACACCTTTCTATAGTAAAATAGGAATGACCACGGTAAACTATGGTAAAACTTGACTTATTGTGGTAAAAATTGACTTTACTGTGGTAAACACTATTCATGGTAAAAAGTGAAGTTACTACGGTAAATACTATTCACAATAAAAAGTGACTTTACTGCGGTAAATACTATTCACGGTAAAAAGTGAATTTACCATGGTAACTACTATGCACAGTAAAAACAAGGTTACCCTCCAAATGATTTCTGACTAAATGAGAATATCTCTCCAGAAAATCCATCAACGAAGAATGGCCCGGCAACGGAACCAAAATGTCATCACCAATCGACACTATGATAATTCTCCACCGAGAACTCTTCGTCTTTATGATTTTTACTAATGCACAACTTTTAGCTTGGTGGAAGTAATCTGGAAACACAACAGACATAACACAAGAATACCACAAACTATGATATAAAAGAACAATGACAAATCTGAAATACAATCTGTATTATTAACTTGAAATTGTTACAATCTCACCCATGAATTACTCTAAGTGTTACCAACTCCACTTGCCTTCCGACAATAACTATGGGAGAAACTTCACAATTACATCTCTTAATGACTTCTTTAACACACTTTCTAAATGATGGCTTCCTTCACACACTTTCTTATACAATATTTCTCACTACTTCTTTCTATGCTAAATGAGGGGGTGACCTATCTATTTATAGAACTTTCGGGATTATCCATCTTATCTCTAAGATAGGATAAGAAATCTACTCGACGAATCATATTCCATACCTTAACTCTTATCTTTACATGTAAGCTTATCTTTTAAGATAAGATAAACCTTATCATTTCACATGGGTTCCACCTTTTTAGAATATTTACAAATAATATATACAAAATATTTATGACATCACTCCTTGTCCTTATTACCAATATAATATTTCTAATTCCTAATCATGTAGACCCTATGTCTATACTTACTCTAACTTTGACAATTTAACATTACCAAACCACTTATGAAAAATATTTATTTTTTACCACAACATCCTATTGTACTTTGACTATTACCGTACTATACATTATTAGCGGCATTGTACCGGTAGTGTTGTTATCTTCTATCGGATTCCACTACTAATTATACTTAACAACATCCTATTCCTAATACATACATTAATGCAATAGAAATTATGGAGGAAAATTTTAGTGTTGACAGGACCAATGTGCCTCCCTAAGAAAAAGGATGTAGGGGAAGAAGCAACAAGAGCAAAGGCCACTATCGATATAAAATTTTCATTATATGAGGCATTGCTCCAAACATTGAAGGATGAGATGAAGAGAGCCAATCGAGCTCTTAATTTATGTGCGGCGCTAGACACCATAATAAGGACCAAAAATTTAGTAGAGGATAATGAAGTTCTGAAGGTGATGAAGGATGAAACACTTGGGCACGTAGAAAGGTTGGCCTTGGTAAAAAAGTGTGAGGCCCTGTAGGAGCCCGGGATCTCGCACAAGGAAAGGATTAATGAGATTAGAAAACTCATAGTGCAGAAGATGGACGTCATGAAGGGAATGTTGTCAGGTATGACCAATGTTGTCAGGTACTATAGAATGTGAAAGAAAAGATCACTCGGGATAAATTGGATGACATAACAACTGATATTATAAATAAAATGAGGAATGAACTGAGTGAATGATAGACCTGGGAGGCTGAGCTAAAAATGAATATCCGAGAATTAATCCTTATAGTTGAAGAAGAGGGTCTGCAGAATAAATTTCATTCTTTTGTTCGTAGTTTGGTTCATTATTTTCATTCTTTCATTACCTAAAATTTATTATTGAAGACATATGAAGGAATTCACATCATCGAGACAACAATGTACTCTAGTGTGGGGCAATGCTATACAACTAGAAATATTTTAAGTATTGGATGCATGAATACAGGGAATTGGAAGCACACGACGCTATAATAGTATTAAAACGCCCCAGATCAGGACTTAGTTGTTTTGTGAATAAGGGATATTTTTTAAGAAAGCATGCAAAACACACATAGAGATGAAGACTTGCGCTACATGCTATGGTATTTTGGGAACACACAGCAGATAAGTGCCATGCATAGTTTAAGATAATAATAGAAGTTCTACTTGGAGTTAACTATAAGACATCTATTATTAGAAAACTTGCATGTTGTGCATACTATTGTAAAGGTGCATGGCTATTATCAACATGCGACCTATTTTGAGAAGTGTATAGCTGGTGAAGGGTAAGTCCCCACCCCTATAAAAATGTATTGACTTGCGTAGTTTAGTGTGTGGTGGATTATTTTAGAGTTATGTTTTGGTTTTGATGCGCACATGACTCATGGAGATACTTTACAATATAAGAAGCTTATGTGTTTTATAGTAATTATGAAATGGAGTATATTGGTTTGATAATGGTGTTAGGCATGATTGAATCTGGTTCTTATATGCTTAATCTTATCCTAGTTATTGTTTTGTTCATTTATCATGATTCTCTAAGATCTAGATCTAGATTTTGCATTGTGGAATTTTTATGTCTACTTATGAATCCGAACATGTTTAAACATCATCACACTAACATCCTATACATGCAACTCTAAAGAGGGACCTATTACCTTTGCACACTTCGGGTGAGCACTCGGCTCGAAAGTGAGTGATGTGCCAGCGATGCTGTGTTATTCATAATGAATTCTAGGTTGTATCAGCTATGTCTCACAAGATTATACACCAAGGCTACTATTGTCCTATATTAAAACAAGACTTCTTAGAATACACCAAACACTATGATAAATGTCAAAATCATAGTAATCTTCATCATACACCTATATATGACCTTCAGACCATAGCCCCAACATGGCCCTTTACTTTATGGGGTTTTTTAAATTGTTGGAAAGATTAATCTTGAGTCGGATGATGACCATAAGTTCATCATTACTGCTATAGAATACTTTACTAAATGGGTCAAAGTTTCACCTTTGCAAACCACTACTGGTCTCGATATCTATCATTTTATTACCACTCACATTATTACACACTTTGGAATTCCCTCTGCCATTATCATCGATAATGGATCTCCTTTAAAAAATAAGGATGTTAAAAGGCTCTGTGTAAAATTCAAGATCAAGAAAACATTTTCCACTCCTTATTATCCACAAGGAAATGGCCAAGTAGAGGCCACTAATAAGACAATTTTCAAAATATTATGAAAGACTATTGATACTAGTGGTGATGATTGGCATAATCAAATTCTATGCTCTTTGGGCTTACCACACTAGTGTGCGCACCCCCAAAAATGCTACACCCTTTTCGCTAGTTTATGACACTGAAGCAATAATTCCCTTAGAGATGGAAATACCCTCCTTGTGGGTATCACTTAAAGGCATTCTCAAAGACAATGAATATCATGAAAAATGGATCCATGAGCTTTAGATGCTTGATTCTCACCGTGTGCAAGATTTAGAACATTTCCAAGTGTAAAAGATCGCATTGCAAAAGCTTACAATAGAAAAATCCACCCATGCAAATTCAATATTGGTGACCTTATATTAAAAGAAAATCAAAAGAATAAAAAATCCGAGGATCATTTAAAAGGGAAATTCAAACCTAATTGGCTTAGACCTTATGTCATCATTGACAAGATTGGGCGTGACATCCATTGTCTTACCACTCTCCTTGGAAAGCCACACAAGAACCCACTCAACACGATGCATCTCAAACACTATTATGCATAAACACATTCATTACCCTATGACACACTCTAGTTCCACGGTTCATACTTGACTACTGAGGGTCTAAATTTTAAATGAACCTCACCACATTCACTTTTCATGCTCTATGTTTCATGATCTATCTTTCTAGCACACATTCTCAAACCATTTCCTGATGACACACTATTATTCTATGTTTCATTCTTGATTGTTGAGGGTATTTTATAAATCAAATCCATCTCATACACATCCACACATTGCATACCATTCGATTACACTCATACACTTTGCATTTTCATATCTTGGTTGCACTTACTCTTGCTTGCTTATACTAATTACATGATGCACTTTTCTTACTATGCTAGTCGATACTCAAGTATGGCATTATATTTATATATATACACATACGAGTTCACTTGGTATTTTGGAGTGAATGCAGATATCTTACATGATTTTCACAAATTGCAATGATGCTCGACACTATATCGTTTTCCATCAAACTAAGGTTCTTGGGGAATCTACCTTTTACTACTTTCACACATTACAAGTGCTATTGTTTCATAATTTACTACTTCTACTTTCTATCACATTACTTTCCATTGATACATACATTCCTTGACATACTATTTATCTTTCTAACATGCTAATAGGTGCTTCATGTGCAACATTTTCCTTGTAGGACTATATGCCACCATGGTTATCTGATGCAATTTTCTTGCCATTTTTTCCTATTATATGATATTGTTTTTGAGCTATGCACTTTTTCTTGTATGCTCATTATATGCTTTATCTTGCTTGGACCTAATTTTCTTGTGACATTATGAGAGATGTGCCCTATATGAAACCCATTTTTATGGTCTATCTTGTTTACACACTTGATTTACATTGCATTCTATTGCATGCTTGTTACTTTTTCTACTAACACATGTTACTAGCCACTTTGTTTTCATGTGCCTTAGTTTTTACCATACACATCCCCTACCCCATGTAGAATCTGTACAACACAACATCAGTTCTTCTCTTTTGAGCTGAACACTCTTACAATTGTTGCATGTTTCCAAAATGAGTGGGGCATACATTGGGTGAACAAATCACCCCTACAATAGCTCAATGCTATAGTACATATCTACACAATATAAAATCAACATGGGAACACGGTCATAAAACAACTCGAATCGACTTAGGTCCTTAGCACAACACAAAAACAAGTGCTCAACATCGAGATAGTAGCACTGTGCACCTATATCCTTCCCAAGGTGGTAATGTACTAGGGCACACAAGTCATCTTCTCAAATCAACACAATTCATAGAAGCCTTAAGAGAATTTCTACAGTTACATGCACAGTCCTCAGTGAATCAATGCATTCTATCGGGATAATTTAGAACTAACTCGAACAATCGGGGTAACATGAACGAAAAAAAAGGGATGTACCATATGCAGTGGTGCTTATCGGGCAGATTCATGGACGAAGAGTAAAACTAGACCTCTCTCCCTAACACTTTCTCTTCGGCATGAGATTGCCTAAAAAACTCACACTTGGTGTGAGATCACCCAAAAAAACTCACACTTAGCATGAGATCACCCAAAAAACTCACTATCGACATGAGATCACCAAAAAACAATCACTCTTCACAGCATTTTAGTACATTTTCTATCCTTTACACTCTTCTACATCAGGTGCACACTTTCCTTTACTACTAATTTTACATACTTTTGTGTACTTTTCTTAGATTTTTCATATACAAGACTTAAATTACTCTTTCAATCTTCTTTTATAGGCCATTCCTTAATAAAAATAAGAAACAACCTACAAAAACAAATAAAAGCACAACAACAGGTAAAAGCAACACATACACTTCATTCTTAGGGTCACTTTCCTTTCCTAGTTTCCATACTTCACTTTGCATCATTTCACGCTTCACTTGTCCACTCGGCACACTATTTTCCACATGATCTATAGGATCATAAGGTACACATCTCTTATCTAATTTATGTTATCGATTATTCACTTGACAACATGAAGTGGGGGAAAATGTAGACACAAAATCACACACTTGGGTACATTTCTAGGTCTTAAAAGCATGCTAGCATTTACATGATTCATAAGCAAGAAAACTAGTGATTGAAAACTATCTTTGGCCTCGTTTTTTTTCTCTGGTTTTCTATTTGGTCTTCCACACCATACAACCCAATCATAACTTTCCTTATTTATCTTTCATGGTTTTGTACACCAACACCTATCCAGGATAACAGTTTCAGCGCTCTTGTCCCCTCTAGCGCTCCCGACCCTTTTCTACCTTACTCGTTTATTTTGGGTCTCTTTTATCTTTTGGGCATCTTTTTCACTTATGGTTTGGCCTTCTAGTTTTCAATTACAAAATTCAAAGAAGGGAATCATATAAATACATAGTTATGTGTTTAAAATAAAGGACCAAACATTAAGTATTACTAGCATCACCTAAGCTCTCATTCCAAAGGCACCTAAATCACTCCAAGGAATCCATCTAACATCCATTCAAGGGACAATGGATGCATCAAATTTGCATACTTCGTGCGGGGAAGGGGAAGTTCATTATATTCCATCCACACATTCTACTACATTTCTAACTTTTAGCTACAACCTACTATTATTAAGTGTAACTTGCACAAGGGTTTCTGGGCACAATTTCTACACACATTCATAAGGACTACATGGAGTATGAGATGTAGTGCACTTCTCACTCATAAGTTCATTCTTGGGGTGACCACCAGGCTCATTTTAGCTCCCCATTTTACATTTTACTTTTTAGGTTTGATGTGGTTTATGGGCTTGTGCAGGTGAAATTATATTTTACAAGCTATAAGTACCTTCGGTGATCTAAGAGAGAGTAGCAAGTGATCAAAAAGGAATAATTATGACACCCTTGTGCCACAATAGAAACCAAATTTAGATCTTTTGTGTAATCAAGAGTGCATAGATCCAATCACCAACACCTAAGTGCTTCTTTCTTGCAGTGGGCACCCTTGTCCATCATTGTTCATGAGTTGTAAAATTTTTAGAGATTAATTATGACAATTCTAGCACCTTGTATATGCTTCCATATTTACATAGGTATATGGAAAAAAAACATGTGACAAAATTTCCTTTATCCTTTAAGATTTGATGGGTACACATACCATGTTCCATATTTTCCATTGTGGTATAGGATGGGAGGCTATTGGAAAATTTTGGGTATATGAAACATCAAAATCGGAAAAATACCAGTGTCTAAATCTCCCATGTTTGGCATAGTTTGGAAATATATTGGAAAAAATAGACTTGCATATCCCGACAAATAATTTTACAGTCTCACAAAAATCAATAAACAAGCATCCAAACACCTTCCCAAAAGCCCTTATATTGGCATGGTCAAGGAGGATACTTACAAAAGTAAATTGATTAGTATTTGATTGCAAACACATTTTTCCAAAACTCTATATGCCCATCAAATAAATGAAAAGGTTATTATTATATTATTTTATTTTTATCAAATAGTCAAACTCGGGAACCTCCATTCACTCCACATGGTACACATTCACCCATAATGGAATAATAGAGGTGGTGTAGAGTGTCTACCACTCAATTTTTTTTTCCAATTTAATTTTTATTAATACCCTATACTTGAAATTTTGAATCATCATTATTATAGAAATTTTGTTCTATATATTTTATCATTTTAACTCATTCAATTTTTTATTTCTCGATACAATTATTATTATTAATCCAAAATTGGGAATACATAATCCAACATGAAAATCATCTAAATTTTCTTGGTAATAAATTTACAACTTACTTTTCCATTTCCCAAGCATGGAAAACTCAAATCAATTAATTAGCAATTTTCTCACTTTTAACCCATCAACGATGATGTGACTTTGGGCACTACAAAAGTGCCAATTTAGCTCCTATGGCTACGAAAATAAGTTTTAAAACCATTGTACAATAATCAAACACATAATGTGTGAATTCACATCTACCCCCTCTATATACACGGAAAACCTCAAAATCAGCAGAGCTTATTTTTGGTTACCATGGTTCAAACTTGTAATATCTTTGAAGTTTGTTATCGTAATTGCCGTTCATCCTTATGGAATAACATGTGGCCTATAAAACCCCCTTGCAAAACTAGTTCCCAAAGTGGTTTTCTCAAAACTAAAGGTTGATTACAATTGTCATGGTGAAAAAATAGAGGTGTGTGGTGGTAGAATTCCATTTTTCAACATCGATCCCTAAAATGCGAGCCAATACCAAAACAAATTTATAACTTTGGAAGTTATCCCACGCAGTTGAAATTGTCAATTGGGCTCCTAAATGTGTGACATTAAATGATCAAAATATCACCGAATTTTCTCTAAAGGTTTATGTGATGTTCCACATCACCATGTAGAACACATTCAAACATTGAATTCTCCACTATGAGATTTAGAGAGGTGTTTTACATAGCTTTATATAACATTTTTATTAACTTTATATAAGGTGTTCAAGTGGCATGTTTAAATGAAAAATCGAGAAAAGTCACTAATATGGAGAATATCGTTATCCAATTTCACCATATAAATTTTTCATTCATCTCAAGACATGATCCGTGAATAAGGTTAACCCTAAAAATGGTCATTTTGGTTGTGTGGAAAGTAAAATCAATGTTAAAATTTTGAGCAACAACAATTCTTGTAATTAACCATAACATACTATTCGTTTGATTTAAGTTTTTTTTTTTTTTGGTACTATCATGAAGGGAAAACTATCAATGTAAAACTCATGCTAGATGTAAGGGATAACACCATTTTTATTAGGAATGAAGTGGACATGAAGGGCGTGCTCTAGATGTGTCACGGGATGGAGATACATTCTAAGAGACCACATTTCATTATGATATATTGTCAAACAATTCTCATGCCTTCGGTATGTTTCCACATTTTAAATCTAACAAATATCTGTTTTCAATTAATGTTTGATGTGTTTCCATAGATCTGCTCCAAAACTCCCATTTTGGCATAGGTTTGGAGGATGCTATAAAATGTTATGGAGTGCGGATTTAAACCTACCAATGGAATTTGATTAAATTGCCTTTATGGTCTTTAAAAAAACATATTATGTGCATATCCTATAAGAACGGCATTTCATGAGATGACATATGGACACAAAATTTATTTAAAAGTCCGTAAAGACTAGATAAGTTCACTTTGTTTAGTATGTATTTATCATATTCCATGAGACCACATTTCTTTTAAAACTTTTATCCAACAGTCCATGTGCCTTCTCTATGCTTCCACATTTTACATATATGTCTACCAATGCACTTTCAACTACAACATCTGAAAATCCCCTTTCCAATATGCTTTGATGGGTCCGTACCTATTCCAAAGCTCTCATTTTAGCATATATAGAGAGGATACTAGGAAATTTTTAGGATTTGTCTTTAAATTTTCCAATGAAACCTTTGATGGATGAGATTAGTTACAAAAAATCTTATTTTTGAGTTGGATCCTCAAAACGTTGTAACTTAGGTTCTTTTTTACACATCTATGCAAAATGCATAGGCTAGTTGAGGTTCAAAAGGTAAATAAAATGACAAGGGATAGAGAAATAAAAAGAAATAGGATGTAGTTGGATTAAATTCCAAAAAATGTGCATGCTTTATTTGTAAGAGATTGTGCCAACCCCCAGACACCAAAAATCTATGCAAATTTGGAGGAAACGTTTTGGGAGATGAAGAAGCAACAAAGAAGAGGATGTAAGAGGACTATGGAGTCTGGATTTACACTGTCAGTTGCATTTTCTAATGGTTATAAGGCCTTTTTAACAAACCTATTTTGAATATATATTGTAATCGGTGTTATCTCATGAGGTCACACAATTTTGAAACACTTTGTATAATATTCCGCGTTCCTTGACATTCCTCCAAATTTTCTAACAATTCTACCAAGGTATTCAAGGCATTGGTGAATGCCCAATCCCTATTTCAAAGATCCACCTCACAAGATTCAAATTTGGCCTACATCCTACTCTTCCCCCATGCCTCCAATATTCCTTCCGACACACTCCATTCTACACACCACCATCACTTCTCTAGTAACCACTCACCCACCACTATAACTCCTCACTTGTTTTTTCAATATTTAATTTTGATCTCATTTTATTTATTTTAAAACTCCATTTTATTATCTCAATCATTTAATACATATTATTATTATTATTATTTAGTTATAATTGTCTACAAATTTAAATACTCTTCTCAAGTAACTATAGAAAGATTTTGGACAATTATATTTAAAAATATCTATACATAAATACTTTTGAGTTGTCCAAATATCCATGCAACACACAAGAATTATGAGCAACACATCATATAATGACCTTCCGAGAAAATCAACAAGGCTCAAAGGTAAGGGAAAACCACTACAAGCCGGAGGGGGCACTACATCCTCCTCCCCTTATAAGAGAATCATCCTCGATGCGACACAATGTCGGGGTTAGCTAGGGGACAAACAAGAAAAGAAAAAAATAACAATGACTCATGTTCTAGGAAGCGACCACATGGGAATAACAAATTGTTTTCTCAAATTTTTAGTTTTTTTTGAATATTGGTTGTTCTATTAATTTATTACTCAGTTAGTATTTCCCTTAATGTCATTGATTTTTTCATTGCTCATAATATTTTCATTGTTTGAAATTTATTTTTATTATTTTCACAAGTGTACGCAATAATACATGACATCATGTCATATGTCATGTACATGATTTCACGACCCAAAATAACCATCCAAAATACCAATAAAAATTGAGACAATTTAATTTTGAAACGTTTGATAAGATTCAAAAGAGATTAAATCTTCATTTAGCCAACTTGATAGTTCGATTAAAGGTGAAAAGAAGAAATCCAAGTACCACTTGTACAAAACTAAGGGTACTTGTGTTAAGTTAACTCCAAGTCCTATAATCATCAACTACACGAGACGATACAATACACAAGATTATCCTCTCAACTAGGATTTCTAAGGTGGAAGGATTACGATTACTCCAAGACACTAAACAAAGAAGGAAGAATATGATAATCCATACAACTTTGAATACTAATATGGTCAACATGGATGCTCATAGTAAAGATAACAACAATTATGCAATTATTATACTAAAGTTTAGGTAAAAACTTCCCCTCCAGGGAGTTAATTAAATTAACCCATAAAATTAATAGAGCAAGATGAAAGAGACAATGCTTTAAACGATTTTTGATTAATCGATTTAATTGGATAAATTTAAACAGGGATGAACAATGATACCCCATACAATTGTTTATTCTATTACTAAAGTCACTCGTTAATTTGATTAGGGATGTTTAGAAGCACAATAATATTTTCTTACACCAAATAAAGTGATTCCAACTTAATTATGTTATCTTTGAATCAATGAACTTAGTTTTCGGGTTGAACCATGACCAAAGTATCATTTACACTTGATTAATATTACTTTTTTAATCCAAAATTTTCCCTCCAAGGGTTTTATCAAGTTTTATAACTTAACCCTCCCACCATGGAGTTTAACTTAACAATGAGAAATTTAGATAAGGTTAATCAAGGATTTTGTTTGTTTAATAGGGCATGGGTGCCATTTGGTTGCAAAAAAATTGTCCCCATGCCCATTTACACCAAAATAAATATATTTAATTTGATTTAAAATAAATCTCATTATTAACCCAAGACCAAAATATGTCCATTTTCTCAAAATAAGAAAGTCAAACTTATAAGCTCAAATCCTAGGACTAAATGTGAGCCATTAGATCAAGGGGATTTCCACCCTTAATCCTTAGGATATCTAAAAATAAACCTAATTTCACTTTAATTTCTTTAATTCTTCCATTTCCATTATTTCTTACTCATTTCTTCTCCGTTGGGGAGCTTTAATGGATGCATTTTTATTATTATTTCTTCTTCTATTTATTTCATTGAAATTCCTCATTAGGGTTTGAGTTGAGGATATGTGTGTGTGTGTGTATTGCATGCGCGCGCGCACACACACACACACACACACACACACACACACACACACACACTCCATGACACACACACTCCAGGATCAAAAGGGGAGAGGTGGTTTGGTAGAGCCGAATGACATGAAAAATGCATTCACAAGAAGTGAATCATCCATGGTTGTAGGGGCAATAAGATAGATGTAAATACATAAGAAAAACAACCAAGGGATAGATGTCATGAATTGTTTCAAGGGCGGATGGTAAGAGAGGCCCCAAATAAGAAGATCACATGCCCGAATTATAAGAGTGGCTTGAAATTTACTTTTATAGATTTTAATATATTTATATATTTTTAATTCTATCATAATGTAAACCCTAATAAAAACCACCACCGATTTCGTAATTTTAATTTTATTATATAAAGAAGGCCATATATATGTATATTTATAAATATGTAACAATTGTATATATATACACCAAGTAAATTTTTGGAGTTCTAAAAAATTATCAAGTATTATAAACTGAAACTACCATCTTTATAAACTAAATATACCATTATATATTTTAACAATGAAAAGAAATATGGTTATTTATATATTTAATTATATCTACAATTTCTCCTTATACAAATACAATATTTAAAGTTTAAAAATAAATAGATGTATGAATTACCACTTCTACAATATTATTTCAAACTTTATTAATAAAGAATCATGTTAAAACTAGATAAACTAAAACATATTTCCAATTAAATTCATTATAATGAATTTCCATTAAATTTCACCACATATGTAGTGAAGGCAAAGCTTCAAGCAAGTGTGGAGGATAATATATCCCCTAAGTACTTATTTATTATTTCACACACCATAAAATATCATATAACCATATATACAAATATAGCTCAAACTCTCTCCCATTTAGATCAAATAACATTGAAATACATATTTTCCTCCTCCACTTTTAAACAAGAAGCAAGTAAATGACTATTTACAAAGTTTCTCAAGCTTGATCATAACATTTAATCTACAATACTAAATTTAAAAGATAACCAATGATGAACTATGGTCATGCAAGCTCAATGAGTATAATATAAAGACAAGGCCATTGGAAACCATGATAGACATGGGATTATCTAAATAAGATTACATAATACCAAGCCATACCAAGCCCAAAGTATTGAATAGAAATAACGGTAGTATATTTAATCTAGTACAACACAAGTTTAAAAGAGGAGACCATCAAGAACTCCTTTCGACACAATATTGAGATTACAAGGCAATCAAGAGTTATATTTTGTAATAGATACTCAAAATTTTTCATTTCAACAAGATTTTTACAAGATAGATAAAGAAGTTTCCCATTATAACACAAGCCATCTTACATTTATTCCTTTCTTACAATTTTAAGAGAATACTAGACCTCTAAATTACAAGTGAATAAGCCCCCAATAATGGGAACAACATGTCAAATGTTTTATAGAAACACCACATATTCTTCAACAAAGAAACGAAATCCAACTCCATATTCAAGTAACTAGTTTATATTACACAAGAGAGGTGGCTTGGTTGTCCACCCAACCAAATGGCATCATCACATGCCATCTCCAATAAGGAGGACATGTTAGCCTCCTCTAAGCCCATGAGAGAGAGAGAGGAGATGCATGCCTCCAAGATGCAAAAGGGGAATAAGGAGGAAGAAACCAAAAAAACTCTCAATCAAACAAATTTTAAGCCAAAACCATGCACAAGAAGCTCCAATCTTCTCAAAATGGGAAAAAAACATAACCAAAAAACCAAACACCAATAAATCTAAGACCAATCCATATATAAGAAACTCCATGCTTCTTAAGATGGGGAAGAGGGGGTAAAATACCCATTTTAATCTCATTTTCCATACACCAAATAAATGGAAACTCTTCCAAAAGATAACAAGCCTCCCAAAATACTTAATTCTACCAGTTGTGTTATTATCCTTAACAATTAATGAATTGTAAATTTTAGGCATATTACCTGGAGGAAAAGATACATCTAGTACTGGGCCGATAATTTGAGCAATACGTCCTGCCTTCTTTTCTACAAGTGCGGAAACCCCAAGAACAAGAGGATTGGTTCTCATAATAATATAAAATAAATAAAAAAGGAGATTGATTCAAATTGCTAATACTAGCAAAAAAGTATAAAAAAACACAAAAATATTCTATACTGAGTTGATCAGTCAATAATAACTGAGAGTGAAGTTACCACTTTTAACTTACTTAGTAATCTCTTTTCTTTATAAAGTTCAACTTCGATAATGATCTGGAAATACATTCATTATTTAACATGAAAATGTAGAAAAACTTATTATAAGTTTTTCTACTATTGGATTTGAACCAATGACTCTCGCCGTATGAAAGCGATACTCTAACCACTGAGTTAAGTGGGTTATTTATAATCATAGATAGAGGTGTACCTAGAAACAATTGTTTTGAAACCCATCTCCCATGCCAATTAAATGGAGGATATAAAAATCCCTACATGGCTTACCAACAAAGCCATGTGGGATCAAGATATATTCTTCCCTCTTCCCCAACACTCCAAAATCCACTCCCAAAAGGGGTGGATGGAGAAAACCAAATAATGAATAATAACAACACACCACACATACATTCCCAACACTCAAGTAAAAATAATGAAACATCAAGACTACATAATATCAATAATCAAAACTAAGAGGTGTGAGGCCTACCTCACAATAAGTGATGACCAACACCCAAATTCAATACAATCCTTCCAAGCTCCTTGCTCCTCTAAGCTCCCAAAATCTCCAAGTGAAAAATAGAGCCAAGAACCTCCCAACCTCCTCCAAAATGGAGGATTAAGTAAGGAGGAGCTAAAATATTCCAACCTATGGGATGGTGACATGTGTCACCCATCCCCTTCTCAAATCCATGTCACCCATGTCCTTATCAAGCATAAGAAAAAGTATTAATGGAGGAGAATCTCTCAAAAATAAAAAAAATAAATTAAAATGCCCTCCCAAATTCCAAGTGGTTCCCAAAATCAAAGTCATAATGATGATGGGGACAAGAGAGGATAAATGGGAGGAAAAACCCTTTGAAACTCGAAAGGGTCCCTTTACTCATAGGTAGGGTCCAACGGGTCCATTTTGGTGTAAGTGTGACCCCCAACAAGCAAAGCACCCCTTTAAAATTCCACTTTTAGCCCAAATTCGGGTTTGGGAAAAGTGACACACTTAGAGAGGTGGGGCCCACCTAGTTCATGATTAGGTGGCCCTAAACCTCCTTAAACATGGTTAAACTAATAAAATAATCTATAATTCATGTTGGAACCCTTAAACCCATAAAATTGGTTTAAGATAAATTATCACATTCCATCTTTTCTTATCCACTTATTTTCATGTTTTCAACTGGTTGAAGGGTTAGAGGTGATAGTTTAATTTGTACATGTGGTGATACATAAAGGAGTGAAAAGGCATATACGAGAGCTAAAATGCAAAGAGTATGATATACAATTATGTTCATTTTTTTATCATGAAAATAATATTTTCAACATAAGGATTGATCAATGGTTTTCAAGTATAGGAGGTTATTTTCATCTTGCAAGACATAGTAAGAATGATTGGCTACAAGCATTTCCCTTAAGGATTGTTATACAAAAATTCATTTTCATACCTTTTCTCATGGGGTTATGGTCTAGTATGAAGTTTTTACAAGATACGTCATGTTTCACAATACAAATATATCCACTTGATATGCAAGAATGTCATATGATAAAATGTCAGAAAGGAAGAATTTAGATAATTACAAAATGAAAACATAGTCTCAAGATATGAATAAGATAATCTCACATAGATCCTTTTCCCTCTAACAAATAAAACTCCTTTTTCCCTCTAGAAAATAATGAATTTTCCTTTTATTCCTCCACCAAAGTAAAGTAGACATCAAATATCAGCATGTTACCTTATATCTCGGTCCAATGAGGCCGAGTGACCTTGTGGCCCTCGGCACGTAGAGCCTCGACATCTTTACCCAAGTGGCATAGTAACTTGTAGCTCTAAAGATACACAACCCCATGACCCCTTTGGGATGTACCCCCTTACAACGAAGTGGGTTCATATGTCCTACCACTCCATAGTAAACCCATGAACCTATTCCAACACATTAGAACATTAGAACCACCATGTCAATCAATTTTAATCGTCAAATGACATAAAATCCCAAGGCTTGGGATAAGTTACAAAAATTTAAACTCACAAACAAATTACAAACTAAGTGAAATAAATGGCTAAATAGACGCAGATTGTAATGTCCTCTTGTTAGCACAAAATCAAATTAAATTCCCAAAATTTAAGAATGCATCAATCAAGAAAATTGTTGGTTCTTAAAAGAAGAGAGAAAAAGATCAATTATAAAAATCTCATAACTATCACTATGTGGCCCTTCCGTGACCAATGAAAGGGTACTCATCGAGTTCTTAACACTCAAATATTGATCCCCATGTCGTAAAATACATATAACTATAATAATAATATATCCATATATCTTTTAATCACATATACGAGGATCAATATAGGTTGTATCACATAGAATTTTTCGATGGACAACCCAAATAGGAGATAACAGGGACTATAGTTTACATAAGAAAAGCATAAGATGGTGCACATCCAGAATATACTGAGCAAGCTCGAAGTATCCCAAACATATAGAAGTGGGTTTTTAATATACTTGAGACTTTACTTCCAAGCTTGTACTTGGCTCAAGGTTATGGGAACCTATTTCATGCCTTCTCTCTCCACACTTACACCACAAGGCTACTTAGTAACACCAAGAAGTGTAGGGTAACATTAATACCACACAATTCACTTTGAAAATGGTAGTCACAACAACCAATATGAATAAATACATACAACACTCTCATGCAACAAAAATGGATAGTACATGACACAACATGACAATTTACTCATCACAACATGCATCAAATTTTAGGATTCTCACTATGTTTCCCTCATGAGGGTAACATTACACATTTACAAGGTAGTACAACAACACTATAATTACTCTCATGAGTATTATTATTACTAGCTTAACAAATACACATATCTACATCATGTGTCAACAATCCACCACATTATAGATTTTCCCACATTACAACATGTTTTCCAATCATAACACACATTATGCCATTACTTTACCAAAATAAACACATAATGCACATCACATATAAAATTATTGATTCCATAATTAAGTTTTATGTTCTTCCCAAAGGTTCGAGAGTATGAACCTCCATTCGATACCATATGCCATGCCCATAGTTTTTAAACCTTAATACAATAGTGAAAATACAATAATTATTTTATAAATCACATTTAATACTGCTACCATAGTCACCAAATATAGATTTTAGGTCTCACATACACACCAAGTTTCACAAGTTACATTTTTCCATAAGATATATAACTAACTATTTTACATTCACATACATTACATCTTGTAATCAAGATATGTTGCTCGGTTTTTGGAATTCCCATTATAGTTGTTAGGGCGCACAATTCATATTTTGATTAAGACTCATTTTCTATTCTAGTTTCAAATTGTGTGTCAAATCTAATCTCAACTCTCATTAGTTCTTTCTCGGCCAAAATAACTTAATTCTTATAAGACAAAATAACTCAAGCATACATAAGCCATTGCCAAGAAGAAAAGACGTCAAGATAATTTAATATTAAGAAACACATTATAATTGTCAACGTAAATATAGACAAAATCAAGCATGTAATAGGATTACCATATTTGGAAGGCATAACTCACTTTAGATCCTACACTCGAGGGTCCTTCGATGATGCATTCCAATGAGCCTTCAATGCCATTGATGATCATGAGAATAATGTCTCCTAAAGTCACTAGGGATGATGTTACCCTTCACAAGGTAACTTTTATATGCTACAACGAGGATGATAAATGATCGCAACTCCCTATTTAGACCATTGTGAGAATTGTAGACAAAATTAGAGAGAATGCCACATGTTCAAAGAAATGATTTATAAAATACAACCTTGAGTTTGACTTACGACAAGTATTGAGATAATTATATAGTTTTGGAAAACTGGTTCTCTATTATGAAAGCACAATCATAAGCATCTTTTGGAGAGACAATTTGAAGGAAAGTGCATTGATCTATACTCACAAGGTTATTTAGTTGGCACTAGGAAAGACTATCCAGTTCTCTTTGTCTCTTGTTTATGAGTTTGGTTATGGTTAATATCATGTATTATTTATTTATCTTGCAAATATCTAACTTACAAAAATATTTAATGAGGGCTAGATGCAAACCATTCTCCTCATGTCTCCTTTGTACATCATGCCATATTTAGTTTCCTTGGAAGGGAGGATTTCAACATCACATTGGTGTTCTACATGAAGGTTTCCCTTCACCTTACCATTATATGCCACTTGTTCTAAAGAAATCTCTAATCCAATATTACCACATTAGAAAACAAGTCCCCAATGGTAAGAAACTAAGTCACTTAGGTGACCATACAAGTGCTAAGTAGGATATAGTGACATTCCCTTAAGAATTAACCAAAATTTATTCCATACATGTTTATTACATCTATATCACATCATTTAGTATCCCAAACACTTACAATTCCATTAAAATCTACAACATCTACACACACATGATGGGCCTATTATGAGGCTTTAAAGGAAACACTAGAGATGTTATATTCTATGAGGGTACCCCAAGAATAAATGTAGGTCTATTATCACCCTAATATTTACCATACGAGAAGCTATCCTTAGACTAGTTCTTCGATGAGAGTAAATTTACTTATTTAAATCCAAATGGCATGTAAAACCATGAAGTAAGTATTACACTTTTTTTTTTTTTTTTTACCAATTTACACTATTAACTATTTTTTTTACTAACTAAATTCACATGGTTTCTACATGGTTGGTCCTAAAGTCATTAAATGTCACCCCTACTGATGTTGGATAGTTAGTTTAAAACATAAGTAGATACAAGCCAAAAAGTTTTCCATGTACAATGCTTAAAACATAAGAGTTCAAGAAAACAATGGTTCTCAACACACTAAATTATATATAACATTCTCTCTAATTCAATTTCATTTAATATTCACATTCAATTTCAATATACACCATTTCAATTCCAGCTCATTAATAAATGTGCTTTTAATCCTTATTATCTATAGCACTGGAACAAATGGAGGGTCAGTCCTAGGACTGGTATAGAAAACCCTTACACTCAAGCATAAACCAATGCATCCATCATTTCACACAATCTAAAAACAAAGGAGTAGTGGGAGATAGAGATAGGAGAGAGAGAAAGTTTCCTCGTGCTTTCACACTTCCACATTCATTTGCACTTTTCTTTTTCAAATCTAGAAAGAAAGGAAGAGAGAGAAATACTAGGAGCCATATTCTTTTCAATTCAGAATATCATACCATTTATGTTTCTTATCATTTTCATTTCAAATCCATCTTCATGTTCAACCCATTTACATTTTCAAGACCAACCACAATTTCATAGTTATTTCTAGAGAGAGAAGAGGGAGGAGAGAGAAAACATCATAAATTTCAAAATTCATTCATATAAGTAATTGATTAAATAATACTCTACAAAATATTGTGAAGATATTAAAAGATTTTCGCAAGTAGTTACTAGTTGAACAAGAGCCTCAGAAGGATTTTCTAGCTAAAGTTGCAAGTTTGTGAAAATTGACCAAAATGGTGAAGTACTTGGAAATGGGTCTGAAAACAACTCATTTTAAGTTCAATCACAATTTTTTTCAATTCCTACTCACTCCCCTATATACATATAACTCATCGGATTCGGTGGAAGTCGATTTTGATGAATAGGGAACAATTTACAAAGGTGACTTCGAGGCTAATTATTGTAAACGGGTCAAAAACTATTGTTGCAAAATGACTAGTGGGCCTCGAAACCCACTAATAAAACTAACCTATGAAAGTGTTTTTATGAAATAGATAGTTGGATTCAATTCTCTTATTGCAGTTCTAGAGGTAGGTGGGGGTGGTTCTTAGTTTCACCCAATCAAAGCGACCACCGTATGCTAAAACCGATCGCATTTTCTTAAAACGAGAACATCGCCACAAGTGAAAGAAATGCTAAAAGGGTTTGAAAACTTGTCTCGTTAAGGAATCAAATTGAGTTCTTCATCTTGTTTAAGGGCCTTCATGGTGTCTTGGGTCGACATGGATACTATTAAAGGTTTCGGTTTGCGATAATGGTTTGGTATGGCGTTTCGTGTGTGTAGTTTCCGAGGTCACATTTCTGTGTTTTAAAAAGTTTTTAGGTGGGGTAAGGTTGTATCTTTCATTCCAATGGCATTTTATACTATTCAAAATATTGAAAGCCAAAAGAGAGAAACAATAAAGTGCATAATTGAGTGCATGGGAAGGGAGATTCATGCCTATTTTCGATGCTTGTTAGAGGCATCTTCTTAGGGATTTTCGTCATGGCTTTTGATCGGCGAATAAAAATTTCTTGAAAGTTTCTAAAGCCTTTTCCACAAATCCATTTTGTGCATATATTGGATTCATTAGAGTCCATGAGGCCACATTTATTTTCTATATTTTGTCAAACAATTTATGACTTTGTCTATGCTTTCACATTTTGCATACATGTCTTCAGGGAACACGAATCGAAAAATGACTCAAATGTTTTTGATGAAAATGATCTTATATTATATTAATTCAATACGATACAAGATAACTTTCAACAAAAAGGTAGGCAGTATGAGAGCACGCTCCAAAACCACAAACAAAACTAGACCGAGCCTAAAACAATGCGAGTCAAACTAGGCCGAGCCTAGGAGAGTACAAGATTACAATACAATGCTTTAGCCACATAGTTGAGTGCAATGGACTCTCATACTCTTTATAAATTATTCTGCTACAATGAACTAACCGGTGGAGAAACAAATAACCAAGAAAACTAAAAAATAAGTCTCCTCAACAAACCCAATTATTATTATTATTTTGCATATCATGCACTCTTTTTTTTCGACGAGACAAAATACTCCCAAAGACATTTTACAAACAGTTCACGTGCTTGCAAATTTTTCATACCTGTTTGCCCCTCCTCCACTACACCTGCGCACCAAAAAAAAAAAAAAAAACAATTTTTCAAATGTTCAGATGTGCAGGCTGGGAGGCTATTGGAAAAAGTTGGGCGTTTGACACTACAAAATCTGACAAAATACCGAGTCTAAAGCTCCACATTTAGCACAGGTTGGAAATATGTTCTGAAAAATAGACTAACGTATCCTCACAAAGAATTTACAGTCTCACTAAAATCCATTAACAAGCGTCCCAACACCTTCGTAAAAGTATCGGCATGGTCAAGGAGGAAATTTACACAGTAAAATGATCAATGCGTGCTTACCAAACGCATTTTCCAAAAAAATGAGTTATTTTATTTTTTATCAAATGGTCAAACTCACGAACCTCCATTCACTCCACATGGCACACATTCACCTAGAACGAAATAATGGAGATGGTGTAGAGTGTCTCCCACACAATGTTTTTATCCAACGTTGAATAATGATTTTTTTTTATGAAAATGATCTTATATTATATTAATTCAATATGATATAATATAACTTCCAACAAAAAAGTGGGTGGTATGAGAGCCGACCTCAAAACCACAAACAAAGCTAGGCCGAGCCTAGAGCAATGTGAGTCAAACTAGGCTGAGCCTAGGAGAGTACAAAATATAGCATAGCCTAAAAACAAACAAAAAACACAATCAAGCAGTAGCAGCGAACATGCCCGGCGGCAGGATCATGATCATCTGGCCACCCTAAACCAGGTAAGTCCTTGCCAGCATCTGGAAGTTCCCAACTAACAACAACTTCTTCCTCCGGGTCCGCTTCCCCACGAGTAGGAATGGTGAGGTTGAGGCGGGGGAATTTTTTTGGAGGTGGCGGGTGCAAGTATCATGATGTGCAATAGCGGCAAGAGGAGAGCCCCACCCATGTTGACGAGGTGGCGAACCACAACCCTGTTGCCGATCCGACGAAGGCGGCGGTGAGCCCCACCCAAAAGCGAGTGGTGAGTAACTCGGGGCGATGCGGCGGGCCCAGGGAGTGGCGAGTGTGACTTAAAGGACGACGTTGAGACTGGCTGCACTGACCACTACAGGTGAAAGGCGAGGGGCGCCTAGTAGGAGACAAAGGCACTCGAGTAACATTACATGGGGCTTCCCCTAGTGGTGCAAGAGGGTCTGGAGGTGGTCCACCTCCAGCGCAACCTTGTTGGCCTGAATTTGTATCTGCAGAAGCACATTGGAGATCACCATAGATTTATTATAAATGAAGAAATATTGATCAACTGCAGAATTAACAAGAAAAAAGAATTTCTTTCTTTCCATATCCAAAATAGAATCTCCCCTCTGAAAACATGCCAAATTTGGGTGAACATAGGTAGAAGCTTGGGATTATCTCCCAAAAGGATATGTTGCCAAGTGAAGCAATGAGGCCGTAAAGGAAAGAAAAATGAATGTATCCAGTTCTAGGCATTTTGAGCTTTGGGACAAAACTAGAAAACATGCAAGATTGTTTCTAGATGACCACAGAAAGGACATTTGGGAGCTGGGATCCCAATTTGAACAAGACGAGCCCCAATAGGAAGGCCTTGGTGAAGAATACACCAAAGGAAATGAGCAATCTTAGGCTCCACACATAGAGTCCAAATAGTTTCAAATCGTATCATCATTATAGATTTTTTTCAAAAACATTTTTACATCATTCAATTTTTTTACGAGTAAAAACACCACCAATGGATGTAGGACCAAATTCTTGACCTCCAAAGATTGCACCGCCACCTCACTCAATGCCACCTCAAGACCACGTGGATGATCCGCGTGCAGGAGATGTCAAAAAGTTCATTTTTTGCATGGGACCAAGTGTTGTCCACTCGCCGTGCCGCTTGTTGTCCAGCTACCGCCATGCATCAATGCTCACCCACCACCAAGTTAATGCGCGGGCAGGTTTATGGACCCCGCCACCGCCAAAACACGCTATCAGATTTCATGGGAAATGGAGAGGGAGCTCTGCTCACTGGGCATGGGGGTTCGGTTGCAGAGCTCGAGCGACCATTTCGTGGGATCTGCAGACCGGGTGGGTGTGCATTTTCTCCACTCCCGACCGACTTCGTCCTCGGCATTGGCTCGGCCTGCTACGAAGATGAGAAGAAAAGGCAGAGGTGAGAGGGTTCTCACTCAGGCAATGATCCTTAGTGTTTTTAAACACTGTACTACTATGGAAAGTTTGTTGTTTGCCATTCAGCAAAAGAAATTTGTTTTTTCACCCGTCTTATTTTACAAATCCAAGCTTAAAATCGTTGGTGTATTTGTCTTGTTTATGAGCGCCAGTCTCGGGTTTATGGGTGCCATGCGAGCTCATGTTCAGTTGCTTATTACTGTTAATGGGATTACTGTAACTTTTAATGCGTTTATGCAATACTAGTTGCGTGGTGTTGGGGGACAGCGAAAAAGATACAATACTAGTTCTGGTACTGTGTGTTTAGTTCTGGTACTGTGTGTTGTGATATCTGGACAGTAAAGTGACAATTTTCAGTGTTTGCAGCAACAAATGTAATTTGTTTTCTGTTTTGGGTAGCAAAAATTATATGTTTTAGGTGGCAAAAATTATATGTTTTGGGATCTGAATGCATGGGGGAGATTCAAAGGCTACGTGATTTGGTTGATGAAGTATTTGGAGGGGTCAATTAGGCTGATTGAAGTGAAATAACCAATTCTCTCTGGTTTTTCTTTTGTGGGTTGTGAATGGATAGTGTTGGGCATGGTATGGATGTCCAGGGTGCCTGATTTCTTCAGAAAGCTTGTAAAAAGGTATAGTCTTGAGGTCTGTGAGGGTTGGTTTCTTAACTATAGGTTTCAGTGTTATACGAGTCCTGTTATGGATTTTTGTTGGTGTTTATAGGATCAGAATTAAGAGTTGTTGTAGCCCCTTAGGCGTTCAGATTGGAAAAGTTTGGTCTTCCATTTGTTGTAGTCCTTTATACTGACTAATTATAGACAGATTTTTGTGGACAGAACCGATTTAGATAATAGGAATAAATATTGCAAGTTGTTGAGGGTTGGCATAAAAGCTCACCACCAGAGATAATATCTCGGTTGCTGTAAAGATTCCTATAAATTGTTTTTATAAAATATTGAACAATAGTCATCCCGAATTGATTCATTTTTAATGTAACACAATATATTGGAATTATAACGATAATTTCTAATCTATTAATTTGTACTGCACACAAAAAATGGATCCTTCTATGTCACAAAATTTGGTTCATGCTCGTATAATTAACATGGGTTTAATTAATTTGGTTCATGCTCGTATATTGGAATAGGACCTGTGACTCCTGAGAGATGTATCAGACCTCCTCAACTAAAAAAGGCAACATGCTCTCATTAGTGATTAACTACAAAAATCTTCTGAATACTCTGAATACCTCTACTGATTCTGCTTTCCATGTTTCCTATGTTTTTTTGGGTGAAATTTTAGTGTTTGATTTTATTGGACTTTACCAAGCCTTGGGCACATGTGCGGGAACATTTATTCAAGGTCTCTGTGCTTTAATCTCCTTCATAGGTTGAGTTCCTGGAGTTAAAACACAGCTCTTCTAACTTGCAGACTGGAAGGCCTTTGTCTATGCTAACACACAGTCTCTATGCCAATGGGCAGGCTTGTCATTTGCACTTGTGCCTAGCATGACGACTACTATCTTTCAATCAAAATTCATCCAACTCACTCGTTTGGAAAGTTTTCTTTTTTGAGTATCGCTAGTCCATTTGATTATACACCATTTCAAGTCTGTGCTAGCCTAGTCGTATATCATGTGTGAAAATTATTTGTTAGCACCAGGACCATTCATCCATTTTCAAGAGTTCTTGGAATCTGTAATTCTTCCTTGTTTTACCCCATCCGTTACTGCATTCAGCATTCCCTTTGAGAGAGAGTCTATCCCCAGAGTACTTACAGCACAGTCATTTGGTGCACATTCAAGGGAGAATATCAGATGTGCTGTGATTTGTGATTTATCGTCAAGGTTTTGTTGTTTGAGTTCAGACTGTTCTGTTGTTTAAGTTCTCATGCTGTGATTTCTTGTAAATTATTGAGTATTGAAATCCTTTGATTGATTTATGAGTCATGGAGTGGTTGTTCTGATTTGTCTCGTTATGCAAGTTCAACTTCAGGATTTTAGATTCTCACGGTAGTGAGCTCGTGCTTGTGCAGGGAGATAAGTGTTGGTTTCATGTTTTGCATCTAGATTCTTGCACAATTTGAGTCTTTTGATGGTTTTGGGATTTACTTGATTGTCGAATTTAACACTAGTTTTCTATGGGTTTGTTGTAAGTTCATTGTTGCATGATTCATTCAATATCCATTAGTTGTCACCAATTGTTGCATTGTTGGGTTTGGAATGTCACGTTTGTGATTCTCATGATTTTGAAAGAGCAGATCCAATTGAATTTTATTTTATGTTTGGGGGGTGCGTGTGTATATTCATGTTCGTGATTCTCATGATTTTGAAAGAGAAGATTCAATTGAATTTTATTTTATGTTTGTAAGGTGAGTGTGTATATTCTGGTTTCATGTTATAGCATCTGTCATAGCTTTTTTTTATGTTGTATATGATTGCATTTGCTGTAAGCTTGTCAATAAGCATATGGTATAGTCATTACCACTCTCTGTTACCACTCTCTGTTACTGTCAATAAGCATATGGTATAGTCATTACCCCTTTAAGCAATTTCTAGGTCTAATTATAGGCATTACCACTCTCTGTTACTGCCATTTACATTGTTTTCTGTTGTAATTGCTCACTTCTGTATTAGCGTTCTCTCGATCTTGAGTCTAAATGTTTGAAGTGTCTTCCATGGTTCATATATACATGTTGCTCCCACGGGCTGCATTGCTGTAATGCATTGCACCGGTTGTGGTGCACCCTATCTTTGCATAGTCACTGCACCACGTCACTGCCATCTGGTCGAGTAAAAACACCACGCCATTCGCCGCGCTGGGCTTGTTGTCCGGCTACCGCCATGCATCAATGCTCACCCACAAGCGCGTTAATGCGCGCGGGTAGGTTTATGGACCTCGCCACCGCCAAAACGCGCCATGGGATTTCATGGGAAATGGAGAGGGAGCTCTGCTCGGGCCTGGTTTTTGGCGTGTTTGGTTGCAGAGCTCGAGCGACCATTTTGTGGGATCTGCAGACCGGTGGGTGCGTGCGTTTTCTCCACTCCCGACCGACTTCCCCTCCTGCATTGGCTCTGGCCTCGCTACGAAGATGAGAAGAAAAGGCAGAGATGAGAGGGTTCTCACTGTGCAATGATCCTTAATGTTTTTAAACACCGCACTATTAAAATAGTGAGCATAATCATACCGATATATTAACATAAGTTTAATTGTATACATAGAATGATGGAAAGTATTCTCGATTACATACGCAAAATTAATATGAGAATTCAGATTACACCGCCAAATAGGTGTAAAATATAGAGCATCATCATATTGATATATTAACATAAGTTCAAAATACATGGACGGAAAGTATTTCGATTACATACGCAAAATTAATATGAGTATTCCGATTACACCGCCAAATAGGTGTAAAATATAGACCATCATCATACCGATATATTAACATAAGTTTAATTGTATACATGGAATGGAAAGTATTCTCGATTACATACGCAAAATTTATATTGCACTATATAACTTTAGAGACTACATAGAAGGCTTTGGTGAATACATCTAGCAAAATTGTATCACCAACAAAATTACCGCCATCATCATATGGGGTAATAAGCATTGTTTACATGGGCACATGCTCAATATCTTAGGTAGTATAAGTAATATTGCCCTCTTTCTATACCGCTTTTGGATTTTCTTTTCCCGCCGATACGTTGTTCGACACAACCGAAAAGGGATTTAGAATCCTTTTGACAGAGCATTTGGTTGCCCAACCGATAAAGGATCTGGTCCCCCCGCTGGAAAAGGATTTGGTTGTCCGCTTGAAAAGGGATTTGCACTGTTGTTGACAGAGGAGTTGGTTGCCCTGCCGAAGCTTGCATCCATGGTGGCATTGGAAATGAACTACTAGGACTGCTTGAACTTGTACAAAGTAAATGAGGTGATACATACCAAGATGGAATTATATAAGAGTTATTCATAAGTGATGGAGGTGTTCCAATTTGAGCATAACATGGGATTTGAATATTTAACATATCTTGAAAAATCCTTCGATTTTCATGATCACTGCAGAACTTACACGCATCCTCTTTTCGTATTCCCTTAATTGATTTGCAAGTTCCCTCTCCCTCTTCTCTTGCTCTTTCCTTTGTTGCTTTTGTGTGCCTTCTCAATCTCTTTCTTGCTCCTTAGCCCGCTTCTCCCTTTCTCTTCAAGCTTCCCCGCAATCTTTTTTTCTTTGCACGCAAGTCTAGCAACCTTTTTTTTGTGCCACTTCTTTTTCCGTAACTTTAGTTTTGCTTGTTCCTCCTTTTTTCTTTTCCGCATCAACCAATAGCTCCATGTACTCAAAGTGCAAATCAAAATCATGAATGCCTACTCGCCTAATAGAACCATCTCGATTTGTTTATGATCTCCTTGGAAGTCAGTAGAAAATGGGAAAGTAACGCATCACGTCCATCTTGGTTTTCGCCTCTTCAGTGGTGTTGAGGTTCATGTTGCATAACTTCTAAGTTAATTTCATTTTCTTGAGCATCCTCTTGAAATTCGACTTCGTCTTGTTCATCCTCATCTCCAACATCCTGCATAGTAATGAATTATTGCTTCTTGTTCTAGTCCTTCAGAAAGGAAGGCAGATTTAAGCTTTGATCTTCTCGTGTTGGATGGTAAACAGAACCCAAGTTTTTCATGGCATCCTCTAACCATTGGGCGGGTTAACTTGACTTGGCAAGGACAAATCATTGTTACTTACAAAATCAAGACCCTCCTTATTGTTGATGATGTTACTTGGGTTTCCAAGAGCACCGTTTAGCTCCACTCCATGTGTCAGTACTGCTTCCATATCATCTCTAGAGTCAACATTTTGCATGAATTGAGTTTCGTGTACCACCTCTTCACCGTCATTTAATTCAGGATTTATTCGTTGAGATAGGCTCAAAATGTTTCAGGACAACATCAACAACTTCCTCACCTTGCATGTCAAATGCCTGGCTGCATGCCATGTCATTTAGGAGAGCATCATAATTCAATGGCCAAATACCAGTTCTTTTGAAACCTGCAATTATGTTAGATGGTGTTTGTGCCTTTTTTAAGGCTCTACTTGCAAGCTCAACAATGTCACTCCTTTTCACATCTGCACATTTGTTCTCTGCCATCCATTTGGACCTCTCAGCTCTAAAATATGTCTTGAAAGGGCTGAACACACTCACGTCAAGAGGTTGCAACTTATGACTAGTATGTGCTGGTAGTGTTATCAAATCAATGCCCAATTTGTTTGCCTCCTCCACAATTTGTAATGCTACATGGCTGCCATGGCCATCAAATATCAATAGGTGTCTATTATTTGGAGAAACACCGCCTGGTACTGAACGTGCAAAATGACATAGCCAATTTAAAAACAATTCCTTTGTCATCCATGCATTTGGATGTGCAGCCATACATGCTCCAGGTTCACAATTTTTAATGTAATTCTTTATCATTCTCTTTCCCTTGAACAAATAAAACTGGGATTGACATACCGCCGCATCGACACAACACAATATAGTGATCCACTCCCTGCTCTTTGGTATTACCTTTGGGACATTACGATCGCCTCTTCGCAATTACACGAACTCCACAATTTCTTCCAGCCTGCAAACCAGTCTCATCACAATTCCAGATTTTATGAGCGCCGTATGAATAGGTTCCATAGCTTTTGGCCAAATTATCATAAAATTTGGTTACTATTGCAGGGCGCAAGTTTAAAGCTCTATCCCTGTCAAGTCCCTCAGCGGTTCGGATTGCAAGGTCTGGATGACGATTTTCAATCCAGCCCACCATGATTTACCAGGAAACCCATCTCTGAAGGGGTTTTGTCTTGTTTCACAAATCTGAGCAACATTTGCCTTTAGCTGCATTAACTCCAAGCCATGACCCATATCAGCCATTTCTTTGCACCATTCAACAATTTCCTCTTCTTCTTCTTCGCTTAGAACTGCTGAGGACCCTCCTCTTTGTGTGGGTGAGACCATTTAGCCAATAGTGTAATGATGTGGGTGGAATGGAATACTTCTTTTCGTCTGCCGCTCTAACCGAGAACCCATTAAACTCAACATCATCTATCGCCTTTTCCATATCTTCTTTTGTCCAACCTCGGATGACACTAAGCTTCTTTATTGCAGATGTTCTTTGAACTGAGACAGTGGGTGGGTTTCTACATTCTGGTTCATTACCAGTTGGTGCTGAATTATCCTCTTCATCACTTAAATTATGTGATAATTGTACACCTCTCACTTTTGGCCTCCTTGATCTTCTAGCAATAGCACCTTTTCTCATGGTGTAAATGAAATACCTGATTCACAACATGAAAGATGATTGTTGGAAAAGAGACTATAAATATACCAAAAATGAATGCTGGAATATGCTAGAATATGAATGATTTTGTTTCATTTTTAGGAATTAATTGACTTGTAGTTTTCATTATGACAATGAAACTTGTATGGAATATGTTGAATACAGAAAGTGCTTGGATAGACAGTGTATATTTGACTAAATGAGCACAATGTTGTATAGTTCAACAATGTTGTATATTGCATTTCAGAATTCACTATATTGTTCGTTAGAAATATGGAAGGGAAAATTTATAATGAAAACATTAACGGTGGTGGGTGAGCATTCAATGCATGGCGGTATGACAACAATCGGCGCGGCGAGTGGACAACACTTGGTCCCATGCAATTAAACCAACTTTTTTGACATCTCCACAAACGCGGATCGTCCACGTGGCGCAGAGGTGGCAGTGAGGTGGCGGTGCAATGTTAGAGGTCAAGAATTTGGTGCTGCATCCATTGGTGGTGTTTTTACTCTATAAATTTTCCCTTCCATATTTCTAACGATTGGTAACAACTTAGCTTTAAACTCTATAAATTTTCCCTTCCATATTTCTAACGACAATTCAGCAAAGGATTGGTTTCATCTAGTTGTTTAAATGGTTAGACATGTATATTTTGCAAAGAAGATAACAATTTTACCACTCTGTATGATGAATGCAACAGATATTATGGTACATACCTATATCTATAGAGTTTGACAATCCTTCTATTCATTTATTTACTCTTTTACCTATATCTATAGAGTACATACCTATATCTATAGTGTTTTTACTCGCCCAGGTGGCAGTGACGTGGCGCGGTGACTGTGCAAAGATAGGGTGCACCACAACCGGGTCCTCTCCCCTAGTTGTTAAAGCTAAGTTGTCGTTAGAAATATGGAAGGGAAAATTTATAATGAAAACATTAACGGCTGGTGGGTGAGCATTGCTAGGGGATAGGCACCGGTTGTGGTGCAGGGTCCAATAATGGAGATAGTGGGTGAAAGACATTGACTGTATTGTATTGTATTATTATTATGTAAACATGGAAGCATGAAATGTTGAATAAGACAGTTTTTAAATTGGTCAATATTATCTTATTCATTGATAGAACTAAAAATTTTCCTTCCATATTTCTAATGAAAGCTTGACAAACTACTGTATTCGTCGGACTCTTCCTATGTAGTTTTTAAAGTTATGTTTTCAATATAAAATTTTCACATATGATCATAATACTTTCCAAATTTCTATGTATACAATAAAACTTATGCTAATATCACAGTGATGATTGGAAAAAATACTTTTCAACTGGAGAATGAGATATCTGGAAAAAATGAACAATACAGTGAATTCAGAAATGCAATATACAACACTGCTGGACTATAGAACGTTGTTGTGGTCATATTCCGACAGAGTTGTATATTCCAGTAGTGTTGTATTTAAAGTTATGTTTTCAATATAAATTTTGCACATGTAATTAGAATACTTTCCATCTTTTTATGTATACAATTAAACTTATGCCTATATAGCAGTGATGACTATACACTAGAGAAGAAGAATATATGTTCCCAAAGAAGTGTATTTGCTGTTTGCACGCACTGTCATGGCATATGATTTTGCAACGTACAGAAGATATGGGTATCCTGATTAGGCAGTCCCACTGTTTCGCTGGGAACAACAAACTGGTCCCCAACCCGATCAGTTTACATTTGTCAGTTTACATTTGACACCCTTACTTCAACAATAAAAGTATTCAAGACATTAAGAAAAATGAATACAATATGATTTTCCTGGACTGGCATTCTGTTAATGTGTTGAATACGTTTACTGTTTATGTAAGGGTAAAGGTAAATGTCATTTTTGTTTATTTCACAGTGCACAATGTCTAGGTACACAAGTGGTTTGAGTGCATAACGGACCTTCCTAGCACGGGGACACTTCTGCCGTGACTCCTCCAGTTTTGACCTCATGGCCTGATCTCATGTTTGTGTAATGATCGTTGTTTTCAGAAATAAGCCACCTAGATAATCTAACCTTATGTTTGTGTAGCCATGGTCTTTTTCACAAATAGGTCAACCAGATGGAGAAGATATATAAGTTAACTGAGTTTTCAATTACGCCTTGTATTGTAGGTATGCTCCACTTATGAGAGAATTCTGAATGGACAGAAATAAGCCAAGGGTTCAGGTTGGAGTTTCCTTAACTGTAGTTTCTTAAAATGACTGTAGGATATGCAGAAAATGCTTTTGTTGGAAACGTAGGTGCACTGTTTGATAGAATTCCTCAAGGAAACGTGGTCTCATAGAATGCCATGATGGCAGGATATGCACAAATTAGATTAGTTGAAAAGACTTCAGAAACTTTAAAGCAAATGCAATTGGCATATACAACTCTGCTGCAATATGCAAACACTGAAAAAATAAATAGAGGGCTTGAATTATGAAATAGTTTGTAATTCATAAGTGTCTTACCTGAACTGCACTGCTCCTCACTTCTTCAACTTTGAGAGATGAAAACTGCATGAACAAATGGAATTGTAATCCATCCTTCAGCTTTTATTCTATCATCCTAAATTCTGATTGGTTGATGTTAGTTGACATGGATTCACTATGATAGTTCAATCAAATGGTTGAGATTTATTGGGATTTAATCCAATGGATAATATTTTAGTTGGTCATTTTTATTATTTTATGCAATTTGGTTACACAATTTATTGTTCATATGGTACTGAGTTTTTAAACACTGTGAAAGGTGAGCCTGACCATAATTTCATTTATTGTTATGCAGGTGTTTACTTGGGATTGAAGACTCTTACATCAAAAATAGTGCATTATATTTGAGATCTGGTTTGGAAAGTCTTGAGAAATGACTTGTTGAAGTGACTGTAATAGATATGATGTACATACAATGAATATATTACTTAATGAATAGTTGACTGTATAGACTTTGTTTTTGTACACTTGTATATAAATTAATATATATTTTTAGTTCTATCAATGAATAAGATAATATTGACCAATTTAAAAACTGTCTTATTCAACATTTCATGCTTCCATATTTAAATAATAATGATACAATACAATACAGTTGGGTAATATTAATTTCACATATCATTCAAAATATGTTATTAAAAAGGTGAATGTCTTTTCACCTACTATCTCCACTAATGGATATTTATGAATTTGGATAATCTTCTCAGTAATTGTAGAGATAGTTTGGAAAATTATCTTTAAATAATATCCATATAGAAAGTATTGAGAGTTGTCCATTTCGTCATGTGACACAGAATTACGAGAAACATGATATCTACCGACCTTCTAATAAAATCAACAAGGCTCAAAGGTAAGGAAAACCATTATAGTTGAAGAGTGGGCATTACATCCTCCTCCCCTTATAAGAGAATCACCCTTGATATGACACAATGCTAGGGTTAGCTAGGGGACACAAAAGCAACTATAAAATTAATAACTCATGTTGCTAGGGAAAAAGATCTTATCGTTGAAACACGATCACATCCGAATAACTAAATTTTTATATCAAATTTTTAACGTTTTGTGAAGATTGGAAGTTTTCTTAATTTATTACTTAGTTAGTCTTTCCCTTAATGTAATTTCTTTGTTTCAATGCTCTTAATATTTTCATTGTTTAACATTTATTTCCATTATTTTCATGGGGTACCCACCAATACATGACATCACGTCATATGTTGTGCCCATGATTTCAAGATCCAAAATAGCCATCTAAAATACTAGTAATAATAGGGACAATTTAGTTTTGAAACATTTGATAAGATTTAAAAGAGATTAAATATTCATTAAGCCAACTTGATAGTTCGATTAAAGGTAACAAAAAGAAATCCAAGTAGTGCTTGTACAAAACTAAGGGTACTTATGTTTAGTTAACTCCAAGTCTTATAAGCATCAAATACAAGATAAAATACAATACATAAGATTATCCTCTCAACTAGGATTTCCAAGATGGAAGCATTATGATTACTCCAAGACACTAACCAACGAAGGAAGAATAAGATAACCCATAGAACTTTAAGTGCTAACTCGGGTCAATAAGGATGCTCACATTAACCATAACAATAATTGTGTGATTACAATGTTAAAGTTTAGGTAAATTAAATTAATCCATAAATTTAATAGCGGAAGACGAGTGAGCCAAAAATCCCCCTCATTTTTAAAGTCAAATTCAAATTTTTTGAGCTCACGCCCTCCAGAAGTGTTCAAGTAAAGTTGGAAGTCGAAAAGATAGAGAAATTCATGCTTTGAAGTTGTTTAAACTCTCTAGTCTGCATGTTTTGATAAATTTTCCATTTCCTCATCTAGACGCGTGAAAATTCTATTGTTGTCCTCATTTGAATGAAATTGTCAATCTTTCTATGGCCATGGATCATCGAACCTTGTATTGTTTTCAATCCCTTGGTTTGTGAAAGAAATTTGAAAATGGGCATGAAATGGTGGAGTTTTCTTCTTCTCTACATTTTTCCATAGTTGTGAATGATGTGTTTTCTTCCCATCAAATTTTGGCCCCATTATCCATGGGTATGTGGACATATCTAATTGGAGGCAGGCCGGTGGAGCAATTTGAGGTTTTGAGCCTTTTTGTAAAAAGGGCTAAAAGTCATAAAGTGACCCGCAACCCCGATCATGCTAAGAGGGAAAATTCAAATGTTGAGCCCGCATCAAAAGAGTCAAAGTGGGGAGGTGGATTGTGGGGAGATTTGAGAATTTGAGCCTTTTTCATTAAAGGGGCTTAAAGTTAAAAAGTGACCCGCAGCCCCGCCAAACACAAAGGAAAAAGTCAAATCTTGAGCCCGCATTGGAAAGTCAAAGTGGGGAAGTGGGTCTGCATGGAGAACTTTGAGGTTTTGAGCCTCTTTGTAAAAAAGGGCTAAAAGGCATAAAGTGGCCCGCAGCCCCGATCAGGCTTAAAGGAAAAAGTCAAATGTTGAGCCCACATCAAAAGAGTCAAAGCAAGGAGGTGGGCCGTGGAGCAATTTGTGTTTTTGAGCCCACATTGAAAAAAGGTAAAATTATAAAAGTGACCCATGACTCTGTCTCCACTCAAGTGAAGCCACGTGTCAAGCTCATATCAAAAGTGGGAAGGGTGGACCAAAAATGTAAAAATGCCAAATCTCTATAAAGTCACAAAATGCAAAAGGCATCCTCCACGCCCGCTCTAGTAAATTTCTCCCATGTGGATGACTCTGGTTTAAAGTTTCAAAGGCAAGATGAATGGTTCAAATTCAAATTACAAAATGAGTGTAATGATGCATTATGAAAAGTTTGGTTTTTTCGCCATTGGCATTTCTTCGTGAATCAAGAATCGAATGGATGGAATGACTGAAAAAGATTGTAAACATTTCTTGCTAACAAAGAAGAAGTTGTAACCATTTCTTGCAAGATATTTAATGGCTTCTTCACGCCATTATAAAGGGTTGGAAATTGATCTTGTAAACTCAAGAGTGCATTGTACTTAGAGAAAGCAAAGGAGATAGCCATTTTCTTCTACTTTCCTCCATTCTCAAATTTCTTCCATTCCCACATTATGTACAACTTTTGTTTAAGCATCAATACAAGAAGAAGGATTTTTAGCCTCTTTGATGAGGAGATTTTAGAAACTTTGAGTTTGTAATCTTATCTCATCTTGTTGCCATTTGCAGAGTTGTTTCTTCTCATGAATGCATGTGTTGAAATTTCTAACTAGTGTGTGTAGGAATCTGATTTTCTACCTGCAACATTAGTTCTCCTACCTCTCTTCTCACTCCCTTTCCCACCTTCATAGTAAAATTCCCCTTGCAGATAATAACTGCAAGCATTTTCCGCAGGTCGTGGAGTGCCCCTGTTGGATCCTCGCCAAAAGGCCACCACAGAAATCCACCTTTTCACGTGCATGCATATATGAAAGCTACACCAGTTAAGTAGAGGGACTTAGATTCCTAGAGCATTGAAAGGAATCCACAAGTTTTTCCACCCAAAAATTTCCTCGCCAACATTTTTTGGCACCCACCGTGGGGCAGATTTAGCAACATCTACACCTGAATGTGACCGCAAGGTCAGAAAATTCAAAATTCAAAAAAAGAAAAATTTCTAGAATTTGAATGGCTATATGAGCCACATGGATTCAAATCATGGCTATTCTAGGAAACCCTCCTGTTGAAAGACCGAATTTCTCTTCCACATCCAAGAAGACGTTGCTTTAGATTTGAGGGAAGCTATCTGGCATAATAGACAAAGTACCAATCACTACTTCATTGCCATGAGAATTCTGGACCTTGAAGAAGAACGCGCTCGAATTGGAGAGGAAAAGACAAATTCTAGCACCACAAAGAAGAGCATAGATTTTCAAGCTGGAAGATAGAAGATACACCCAAAAATAGAGACAAGGAGGACAAACTGATCCCATTTTTGAGGAACTTCAAAGGAGACAAGAGCTACTCGGAATCAAAGGCTTCCTTCTCAAGCAACCGGTCACGTTTGGGAACCTGAGTGTTGCCAATCCTTTGGATGGTGAATTTCCATACATCAATGAGAACCTTGAAGATTTCACCGATGTAGAGACCGAAGAAGAAGCTAGAGAAAGAGAGGTGAGAGCCGAAGAAGAAATAAGAGCTCAACTCGAAGAAATCGAAGACTTCAAGCCGAGGTAGATGAAAGAGTAAAGCAAATTAGAAGCTATAGCCTTAGCAAGGATAGAAGATAGAAACAAAAATAGAATGGGGGATCATGATCGTGATCGTGAGTGAACATGATCGTGAGGCCCGTAGGCCTAATGTACCATGGGGAGGAAACACTGGTCCATTGGCTTGCTCAACCACTCCATGAGCTACCGAGAGGCTCGAGGAAAAACTTCCCAAAATTTAGAGGGGATGGTTCTCAACTCCCTGAAGAGCATGTAGTAACATTTATCACTACTTATGGTGTGTTGGGTGTTGAGGATGAAGATGTGTCAGTCTTGAATCTTTGTGGAGTCACTTCAAGAAAAGGTTATTAAATGGTTCTACATGCTACCCCGAGGTCCGTCACCTATTGGGATGATATAAGAAGTGCATTTGAACATAGGTTCAAGAGCACAAAAGATTGTCAGGATCTTTTGGTCCAATTGGTACAAATGAAGAAAGAAACCTTTGAGTCAATGAGGGACTTCGTAGCAAGATATGATAGAGTGATAAGAAGGATCCCTAAAGATGTGGTGCCTCTCGAAAATAATTTGAAGAGGTTTTTCATCAGTGCTTTGCCATCAGAAGTAGGTTTCTTCCTTAAGAGCCCAACCAAGAACATTGAGGAAGCCAAGGACTTTGTAATAGAAACCGATGATGATCTAATCCTTTCTAGAAAGGTGAAAGGCCCCAATGGAAAGCAAAAGGGTCAGAATTCAAACTTTGTCACCACATATCCGATGTTCCAAAAAATGGAAAATGACTTGGTTTCCTTGAAGAAGCAGCTATCTCAGATCACAATGTGGAATGCTTCAAGGAAACCAAACCCTAGATAGGCCAAGGATTGCTCCACCTCCTCTCTCAGGCTTGCTCTTGAAGCACCACTAGTCAATGCCATCTGTGACACCAAAGAGCCAGAGGAGGAAGCAAAAATTGATGAAACTAAAGAAGAAAATATGGAAGACTATGAAAACTATCTTGAGGTCGAGGAAGTTGATATGCACAATGGCCTAATTGAGTACGTTGATGATGAAGATGAGGATGATGAAGAAGCTCCAAGTTTCTCATGTGTTGTTTTCACTCGTGCACAACCCAGGAAAGGTGCTTCATCCTCAACGGTTGTGGTAAAGGATAAGAAGAATAAAGAAGATTCCCTCAGAGGTCACACAAAATAAAATCATCAGCAGAGGATCACCATTACCACCTTCTATGGAGTCGGCCAAAGAAAAACTAGACTCACTGGTTGTCGAGATCATGCTACTATGCCAAGTAAGTCATCTAATTCTTCTCCAACTCAAAAGTTGCTAAGAACAATTCTCCTTTAAATGTTGTTCCTACAAAACATCTAAGGTTCAATCAAAAGCTACACCCTCACCCCCTTCCAAGCCAATTGCTACACCCATGAAAAGGAGAATTCAACACCCAAAGTAGTAAATCCTCTACCATGTAAATCTTCCTCCATTTTCAGAACCTCTTCCTCACTCACCATAACCCCATTTGACTTTGTGGAACATGCAAGCAAAACCAAAGTCCAGCTCTCAGAAATAGAATACCTACAAACACACCCTACCCAGTTTGACAAGTTCATTAATGTAGTTTGTGGTGGTAACCCTGTATCCTCGAGTCCTAATTCTAAAGGCTTACTCCCACACCATCCACACCACCTTCCCAAAACATGCTAGCCCTCAGTGCCTCCAAAACCAACAGGGTTGAACCTTTCTACCTGTCACTCCTCATTAAAGGCTTCCAACTAAATAATTGTATCATAGATTCTGGAGCCTCAAACAATGTGATGCCAACCAAAGTTGTAAATGCTCTAGGCCTCACCTTGACCGGGTAAATGGCACTGCTACTCAATGGAATCCAAAAAGTTCCATTTGTAGGAAGAATCAAAGATGCACAGGTAGCACTAGCTGATTTTCTAGACAAGAAGGTGCTCCTAACCATACTGGTAGTAGACATCCCAACATCCTTTGGTATGCTATTGAGTAGGAGTTTTCTGCAGAGACTGGGTAGAGAGATAAAAATGGATTGGTCATCTACAACTATCCCAGTAAAAGGTGAGATGAAGAAGTTTCTACAAGAAGAAAGATGAAGTTCACAATACGAAGGTCTGATGATCCGAAAGCAAACATTCTCTTTCAAGATTGTGGGCTAGGAAACTACTTCCTCACATCAAAAAAGAGGAGAACTTGCCACTTCTCATGGAGGAAGAGGAAGATCAAATTTGGACAATGGAATTTGATGGTAGTCATTCCAAGTGTGGGCTCAGGAGCTGGTGTAGTATTGTACTCTCCTTCCAATGAGTTGTACCCATTTGCCTACAAGCTACAATTTGATAATACAAATAACACTACAGAGTATGAAGCACTACTCTTAGGCATGAGTGCAGCAGAGGACATGGGAATCAAGAAACTAAGATGTCGAGGTGATGTAGAGGTAGTAAAGTAGGTCCACCAACAATATCAGGTGAAGAATCCAAGACTCGCATTACAAAAATAGAGTGTGGGACTGCATTGAATATTTTGATGCATTTTCCATTGAAGCTATTCCAAGGGAATAGAATGAAAAGGCTGATTCTCTTATAGTGTCAGCTTCCCTAGTGACACCTCATCCTTCTTTTGGTAAAGACAAAGTGACCATTGAAATGGTATTGTGCCTAGTGTACTAGATAATGCAAATCATTGGCAAGTCTTCAATGATGATAACCAAATTCTAGCCTTTTTAGAGCAAAGGGATAATTTCAATAATCTCTTCTTCGAAGGAGGTGAAAATCCACACCGAGAAGTAGTCCCCAAAGAAGAGAAAGAAGGAATTGAAGGGATTGATGATGAGGGAGTAATCAAATTGAAAGGGAACAAAATTCCCAAAGGCCTAGTCTCTTTAGAAGACCTCTTTGACAAACATGACATATTCATTCAAGAGAAAGAAAAGCAATCTTCTCGGTGCCCAACTGATTTTGATAAAGAAAACATTGGTACCCCGGAGGAGCCAAGGATGGTCAATATTGGAAAATGTTGCTCACCTGAAGAAAAAGAAGGTTTTTTGCATTACTCAAGAAATACTCAGATGTCTTGGCCTACTCTTATGATGAACTCAAATCCTTCCAGCCAAAGGAAATGCATCACTCAATTCCTTTGAAGTAGGGTGTTAAGCCCTTTAGGTAGAAACAAAGGCCATACAACCCAAAGATTGTTGATACCATCAAGGAGGAGGTAATGAAGATGCTTAATGCAAGGATCATCTTTCCCATCCACCATTCAATGTGGGTGGCTAACATTGTGCCAAGTGTGGAAGAAGAATGGTGAAATAAGGATATGTGTAGATTTTCGCAACCTGAACTAGGCATCACTAAAGGACAATTATCCTCTTCCTATCATGGACCATATCCTGCAAGTAGTCACTGGATCTGAAATGCTTTCATTACTTGATGGATTCTCATGATATAATCAAATCAAAGTGGCAGAGGAGGACCACACCAAGACAACCTTTACAACACCTTGGGGCACTTTTGCCTACAACAGAATGCCTTTTGGCCTAATCAATGTAGGAGCTACATTCCAAAGGGTGATGGATTTGGCCTTCAAATATATAAAGCATTGCATTTTCATATATCTTGATGATCTCATAGTATTTTCAAAGAAGAGGGAGATCATATCTATCACTTGGAACATGTACTTGCAAGGTGTAGGAAACATGGCATATCATTAAATCCTAAAAAAGTGCATTTTTGGAGTCACGAAGGAAAGTTATTGGGGCACATTGTGAACAAACATGGAGCACACATTGATCTGAGAGGATTAGATCCATTCAAGCATTATCCCTACCCACAAGCAAGAAAGGAGTTCATTCATTCTTTGGAAAGGTGAACTTTCTTCGTCATTTTGTGCCTGAGTTTGTTGAGTTGATGAAGCACATCACTTCCATGATGAAACCACAAGAAAAACTTCAAATGGAACAATGAAGGGAAGGAAACATTCGAAGAGATCAAGAAATCCATTCCAAGGCTCTCGACTCTTGTATCTCCAGATTTTAACAAAGAATTCATCATGTATTGTTATGCATCAGAACATACACTCTTTGCCATTCTCATTCAGAAAAATGATGAAGGCATGGAAGCACCTATTGCTTTCATGAGTTTTCCTTTGAAAAATAATGAGCTAAAATACAACCAATTAGAGAAGCATGCCTATGCAAAGTGGTCAAGGCTATAAAAACTTCAGGTTTTACATCCTCAATTCCCATATGGTGGTGATGGTCCCCGATAGTGCAATCAAGTCCATCTTGACACAACAGGATCCCAGAGCTAAAAGAGGAAATTGGATTGCAAAGACTCAAGAATATGACTTGGAGATTTGACCCTCCAATCTGGTAAGGGGAAATGGCTTGTGCAAGTTGATTGCTAAAGATGAAACACTCAAAGTTCAACATGGTGAAGAAAATTGTGCTTGCTCAACTTGTTTAGAAGACAACCCACAAGTTCTCTTTATCACCACTACTGATGAGTGGTATGTTGATATTTCCTATTACCTAACTTATGGAGAATGCCCTCCCATCTTGATTACAAGCAAAGGAGAACACTCAAGCTGAAGGAAGCTAAATTTGTAATTTGGAATCATGCGCTTTACAAAAGAGGCCTGGATGGTTGTTTCCTCATGTGCGTAGATAAAGAGAAACAAGAAAATTTGCTTAAAGCATACCATGACCAAGCATGTGGTGGACATTTTTCAGCAATGGTCACTGCACACAAGATCCTTCGAGGAAGGTATTATTGGCCCACCATCTTTGTAGACACTCGAGATTGGGTTTCTAAATGCAAAGCATGCCAACAATTCATTGGAAGACCACAACTCGCTGCATTACCACTCAGGCATGTGGTTATTGAAGAACCATTTCAACAAGTGGGGGCTGGACTTCATTGGTGTTTTGAACCCTCACTCAAGCACGTGGGGCACACCTATGTACTCACAACAATAGACTACTTCACCAAATGGGTGGAAGCCATTCCGGCCAAACAAGCCAACACTGAAACAATATGCAACTTCATCAAGGAGAATATCATAGTCCATTTTGGAGTGCCATAGAAGATTGTAGCAGATAATGCTACCTATTTCTCTTCAAGAGCTAACCAAGTTTTTCTATAGCTACAAAATCTCCTATCTCATTCTTCTGACTACTATCCACAAGGAAACAAACAAGCCAAATCAAGCAACAAGAACATTGTGACCATTTTCCATAAGCTTGTAAATGAGAATCAAAGGAATTGGCACAAAAGGTTGTATGACACATTGTGGGTGGATAGGATCACTCCCAAGAAGGAAATAGGTATGTCACCATTCCAACTATTATATGGAGTCGAAGAAGAAATCCTCTCACGATCGAGATGCCAGCTCTCAAGCTGCTATAGGTAATAGAAGATGGTCAATACAAGGATTCCATTGACAAGAGGATCCTCTTTCTTGAGAAGCTGGAAGAAAATAGACTCAAGTGGTGGATCACATTAAAGAGCACCAATTGAAAGTAAAGAAGATTTTTGATAAGAAGGCCAAGGCAAGAGAATTCAAAGTTGGAGACTTCATCCTGCTATGGGACAAGAGAAGAGAACCAAAAGGAAGCCATGGAAAGTTTGATTCATTATGGCTTGGCCCATTCCATTCATGAAGCTTGTGGTGAGAACACTTTTCTTCTCTCATATTTGGATGGAACGCCACTGGAATTGCCTCGGAGTGGGAAATACTTGAAATTGTATCATCAATGAAAGTGGGTTGTCCCGCCTTGTACCATAGGTGTGATTTCTAGGTGTGTTTCCTTTCCGTTGTGTGGTTTTGTTTCCCTTTATGTTGTGTGTCATGTGTTTCCTTCCCATTGTGTGTTTGTGTGTTTCCTTCTTCTAATATTTCTTTCTCAAAGTTATACATGACTCTGCAAGGCCCAATGGATAAGGCACTGGTCAACGAATTACAAGGTCTAGAGATTGAGATTCTAGATTCCCATGTCATGTCTTCACTATGCTCAGTCCATGTCATGTCCCCAAGCTAGAGCTATTTTTCACCCTCAAAATCCCCCTCATTTTTAAAGTCAAATTCAAAATTTTGAGCTCACGCCCTCTAGAAGTGTTCAAGTAAAGTTGGAAGTCTGAAAAGATAGAGAAATTCATGCTTTGAAGTTGTTTAAACTCTCTAGTCTGCGTGGTTTGATAAATTTTCCATTTCCCCATCTGGATGCGTGAAAATTCTATTGTTGTCCTCATTTGAATGAAATTTTCAATCTTTCTATGGCCATGGATCATCGAACCTTGTATTGTTTTCAATCCCTTGGTTCACGAAAGAAATTTGAAAATCGGGCGCAAAATGGTGGAGTTTTCTTCTTCTCTACATTTTTCCACAGTCGTGAATGATGGGTGTTTTCTTCCCATCAAATTTTGGCCCCATTATCCACAGGTACATGGACATATCTAATCTAATTGGAGGCGGGCCGACAGAGAAATTTGAGGTTTTGAGCCTTTTGTAAAAAGGGCTAAAAGTCATAAAGTGACCCATAACCCCGATCATGCTAAGAGGAAAAAGTCAAATGTTGAGCCCTCACATCAAAAGAGTCAAAGTGGGGAGGTAGATTTTGGGAGATTTGAGAATTTGAGCCTTTTTCATTAAAGGGGGCTTAAAGTTAAAAAGTGACTGCAACCCCGCTAAACACAAAGGAAAAAGTCAAATCTTGAGCCCGCCATTGGAAAGTCAAAGCGGGGAAGTGGGCCATTTGAGAGAACTTTGAGGTTTTGAGTCTCTTTGTAAAAAATTCCTAAAAGTCATAAAGTGGCCTGCAGCCCCGATAATCATGATTAAAGGAAAATTCAAATATTGAGCCCACATCAAAAGAGTCAAAGCGGGGAGGTGGGCATGCGTGCAGAGCAATTTGTGTTTTTGAGCCCGCATTGAAAAAAGGTAAAATTATAAAAGTGACCCATGACTCTGTCTCCACTCAAGTGAAGCCACGTGTCAGGCTCATATCAAAAGCAAAAGGGCGGACCAAAAATGTAAAAAATGCCAAATCTCTATAAAGTCACAAAATGCAAAAGGCATCCTCCACCCACTCCACTAAATTTCTCCCACATGGATGGCTCTGGTTTAAATTTTCAAAGGCAAGATGAATGGTTCAAATTCAAATTACAAAATGAGTGTAATAGATGCATTATGAAAAGTCTAGTTTTTTCTTCCATTGGCATTTCTTCGCGAATCAAGAATTTGAATGGATGTGAATGACTGAAAAGATTGTAAACCATTTCTTTCTAACAAAGAAGAAGTTGTAAATTTCTTTCTTTAAGATATTTAATGGCTTCTTCACGCCATTATACAGGGTTGGAAATTGATCTTGTAAACTCACGAGTGCATTATACTTAGAGAAAGAAAAGGAAATAGCCATTTTCTTCTACTTTCCTCCATTCTCAAATTTCTTCCATTCCCACATTATGTACAACTTTGTTTAAGCATCAATACAAGAAGAAGGATTTTGTAGCCTCTTTGATGAGGATATTTTAGAAACTTTGAGTTCACAATCTTATCTCATCTTGTTGCCATTTGCAGAGTTGTTTCTTCTCATGAATGCATGTGTTGAAATTTCTAACTAGTGTGTGCAGGAATCTGATTTTCTACCTGCAACATTAGTTCTCCTACCTCTCTTCTCACTCCCTTTCCCACCTTCATAGAAAATTCCCCCCTTATAGATAATTGCAAGCATTTGTCCGCAGGGTCAGTGGAGTGCCCTGTTGGATCCCCACTGGTGAAAGGCCACCACAAAAATCACCTTTTCACGTGCATGCATATATGGAAGCTACACCGGTTAAGTAGAGGGACTTAGATTCCTAGAGCATTGGCAAGGAATCCACAAGTTTGTCCACCCAAAAAATTTCCTCACCAACAATAAGATTAATAAAAATTTGGTTTGTTTAATAGGGAATGGATCCCATTTGACCCCCATCGAAATGGGACCATGCCCATTTACACTAAAAATATATTTAAGTTAATTTAAAATAAATCTCATTATTCACCCAAGACCAAAAGAATCCCACTTGCTCAAAATAAAAAAGTCAAACTTATAATCTCAAATCCTAGGCTTAAATGTGAGGCCTTGAATCAACATGATATCGACCCTTGATCCTTAGGATTTCTAAAAAGAAACCTAATTTCACTTGAATTTCTTTAACTCTTCCATTTATCTTCTTTCCTACTCATTTCTTCTCTGTTTTGTTTTTGTAGGTTGGGAGATTTTATGGAGGTATTTTTAGTATTTCTTCTTTTGTTTATTTCATTTAAAAACACATTATGGTTTAAGTTGAGGATAGATAGAAGATATATTACAAATGTCTAACACAATATTATTCTATGTATATATTTTTCTATAGAAAGAATAATAGTATTTCTTCTTCTATTTATTTCATTGAAATTCACTCATTATGGTTTAAGTTGAGGATAAAACAATATTATTCTATGTACAACATATGTTTTAAAAAGGATAACATCAATAACTCCATTCTAACACAATATTGAGATGAAAAGGCAATCAAGATTTCTATTTTTTTAACACATGCTTAGAACTTTTCATTTCTAACAAAATTTTTACAAGGTAAAAAAATAAGTTTCCTAATATAACAAAATCCATCTCACATTTATTCCCTTCTTACAAATTTACAAGAAAAATACATCTCTAAAATGCAAGTGAATAATCCTCTCAATGATGGGAATAACATGTCAATTTTTTTATTGAGAACACCATTGATTCTTCAACAAAAAAATGAACTCCAACTCCATGATGAAGTAACAAGTCTTTATTACACTAGAGATGTGGCTTGGTTGTCCTCCTAGAAAAATATGGCATCATCACATGCCATTTCCAATAAGGAGGACATTCTAGCATCCCTCCCAACCCATGAGAGAGAGAGAGAGAGAGAGAGAGAGAGAGAGAGAGAGAGAGAGAACCAAGATGCACAAGGGGAATAATGAGGAAGACAAAAACATACATCTTCATGCACAAAAAGGAAAAAAATATAACAACAAAACTAAGCACCAATAAATCAAATATCAATCCTTCTTTAAGAAGATCCATGCTTATCAAGAGGGGAAGGAGGGGAAAATACCCATTTTAATCTTAGTTTTCATATACTAAATAATGTAACTTTTCCAAAAGATCACAAGCCTCCCAAAATCCTTATTTCTCTCATAGAACTTATTACTCCATGCATCCTCCTTAATAAGGAAGGGAGATGAGTTCCAAACCATATGGAAACCATCTCCCATGCAAACCAAATGAAGGGAGAATTTTAGATATCCTAACATGTCTTTCCATCAAGCCATGTGAGAGCAAGATATATTCTTCCCTCTTCCCCAAAACTTCAAATTCTAGTCCCTAAAAGGGATGGATACGTAAAAAAAATAATGCAAAAATTGGTAGAACATAATGATTAAGTGGTTTGGCCAACCCTTAATGTATATGGGTTCCATCACTAATATATAAGTTAATATTTAATAATATGAAATATTTAGATTTCTATTATTAAATATGCTAACCTAGGTATATACTTTTAAGTTAAATATTTAATATCATGAAATGATTATATTTCTAATATTAAACATTATAAACCAAAGTGTATGTGTTAACTATTTTAGGTTAAAAGGTGGGTTGGGAGACATACGATCATCTTATATAAAAAGGACTTTAGGTCCTCATTTGATATTTTAGGAAATATATTAAAGGTGTGCAAATAAAGTGATTTGGTTTTACCCTTAGTAAATAGAGTTTTAAAGGAAGAGGTGATCTTACTGGATGTAAAATAAGTTCTTTAAAGTAAAAGGTTATTTTCAAAGTGGTTTTTACCCTATTGGGGTTTTCCACTATAAATATTGTGTCACATATGTTATTTATTTCTGTAAGTATTTCTTTATTTACTTATGTTATGATGTAATATTTATTTAAATATTTATTGTAACATTATGTAATATGTAAGTTGATTAAATCCGTATTTATTAGAATCCTCAAATTCTAACATGGTAACAGAGCAAGGTAAATTAAATAAATTAAGATCAAATGTTTTGTATTTTATTTATTTAATTTGTACGATTTTTTCAACCAACTCGAAAGGGTATTTAAAAGTATCTAGTCCCCTTCTTTTTCCCAATTTATTTTGGCATTACATTTGTGCAATTAAACTTTTAAAAATTTTTATTTTCAATTTTAAATCCCTAATTTTTTTGGAGGAGATGCATTTTGTAAATTATATGGAATTAATTTGATGTGTGCAATTAAACAAATATTTCGTGGAAATCACATACAAAAAAAGAAAGGATTTATTACTATATAAAATAATTTTATGTTTTCTATAATTTCAAATATTTGTAGGTTAAATATTTAAAGGTAAATTCATACCCGTATACTTTGGTCCCCTCTAAAAGGATTTGATTTAAAAACTATATTTTATAGTTAATTTAATAAAACATAGGATTGAGAGAAGAGTCAAACAGACCATATTCTAAGCTTAAGTTTAAATCATATTTAAACTTAACTTATAAATCCAGACGTGCATATATAGTTTTTTTTTTTTAAAAAGAAACAAACTTAAGTTTGATTATATATATATATATATATATATATATGGTTATTTTAAAACGCTTAAAACATATATTTGGTTTATATATGTTTTAAAAAAATCAAAGTGCTTACTTTTTTTAGTAAGGGGGCCCGTGTTTATTTCTTGGCCATGAAGGGATTACTTTTTAAATCTTAATAATTATTAAATAAAACCTAACATGTGTCCCTAACCATTTATATTATCCATGTAAGGGGGCGGCCCCATTCATTTATATCTTATAGTTTATAAAAACTATATAAATGAACTTATTTAAATGTTTTCTTTTATATAAGAGTGGGAGTGGAGAATAAAATGAGATAATAGATCACGTATTAATGTGGAAGTCTCATGTATAAATGGAGAAATAAAAAAAAGGCTGGTTTATTGGTGGCCCACGTGAAGTGTGGTAAATATTAATTAAAATATTAGTAGTTATAGCCCATAAAGTTTTAAAGTTTTTAGCTTAGTCCATAGGAATTATATAAAATATTTTACAATATTTTCATAGTTTTAAATGTGTATGAGATAAAATTAAGAGTAAATGAAGGGAGGAGACAAGGTTCATGAAAATAGGGATTTCAATTTATTTCATTGGTTGGGTGAAATTACTTGTCCCCTCTGTAAAATATGCAGTTAATTTATACTCTCATAAATCTACTTGCACTTGGTAAAATTCTTTTAACCTAGTGTATGTTCTTTAAACCCCTTTAATAAGGGTTGTGTTTTTTTATAAAAATATACTATAGTTTATAATTTTTATGAACTATATGTTGTTTTTTATTTACATTCTATAAAATATATATCTTTTTTTGTAAAAAATGTATATATTTTTACATTATAAATTATAATAGGTTATTGTAATTTATTAAAATATAACCTTAGTAATATTATAAAGAAGGAAAAATAATGTAATTTCACATTTTGGAAATACACAACAAGTTTTGGCTTCATTAAATTTGATGGTCAAATGACCGTCACGGTAGACCAAACATAAAACAATATGACGGTCATTTAGACGTCAAATTTAAACTCGTATGTTCTAGAAAACTTTTACTGTGTTAAAATTGATGATCAAATGACCGTCACGATAGACCAAAAAAAAAGCCATTATGACGGTCATTTAGACATCAAATTTAAGCTAGTTGGATCTTTGTCTACATTAATTTTTTCTAGAAATTTGAAGTTATGCATTCTTAGGGGTCTCTTCTTCTCTTCTATATGGTCGGAAATATTTTATATATAAATCTGGGGTATAATGCAGAGCTATTTATATTGCGGTTTATTATTTTGATCATGGGAGGGTAATTAGTATGCATTATAATGAAAAAATTAGTTATGATCAAATAGTTTCTTTAGATCTATAAAATTTAGATCCGATTTCATTAAAAGTGTTGTTTTTATTATCAATAAATATGTATCTAACTCTATGGTACATTGTATATTATAATGGGGTGTGTTTTATAAGTTTAGGAAAATAATGGCATCTAATTATTTATGTCTTGACAAAACCCAGATCCTGAATGAAACCAACTACAACATTTGGATCAAAACAAAATTTATGGTGAGGAAACTTCTAGACAATTGTTTTGGATCTAAGGTTGCTCCCACCGGTCATTAAGCAACTGTAGATAACATGAATGCATTCTTGCAATAAATGTAAGATGTTCTTTCTATGCAATGTGAACGATGAGTACCTTCTACACATTGGTAATATCAAACATCCAAAAGAGGTATGGACACAACTAGAATCTATGCATGAAGGATACTTGGTATATCAAGGATAGTAATGAGAGTATAATAGCTGAAGGAATTCAAAGAAATGATCTATATATTTTTGATGATTTCTCTTCTGCATCTTGTTTTATATCTTAGAGTTTGAATAATTCAAAACTATGGCATGAAAGGTTAGGACATGTTAATTATCGAAGCTTATATGAAATATATAGATATAGTCTAGTGAAAGGTTTACATGTGTTGTCTTATTCTCTTGAAGTTACTTCATTAAATACTTCTAAATGATGGTTTTGATTCTGATTTAGTAAATGGTCATGATGATGTTTTGATGCTATAGATGTTTCTGAAACTCTTATCTTCCTAGATAAGAAATTAAATTAGACTCAATCTATGTTAGAAAGTTTAAATCCTATTAACCTTAGGAAAATGACCAGAAGCCATCATATGTACCATGCATTAATTACCTTATATGAACCTGATTTGTGAAGTATTATAGGGTCTAGGTGGATATACAAAGTAAAATATAATGGTGATGGTAGTATTAACAAATATAAAGCTAGACTTATTGCTAGAGGTTTCACTTAGAAACCTGGTATTGATTATGTTGAGACATTTCCTATAGCTAAAATGAGTACTGTTATGGCCTTATTTACAATTGCCGCTCAATTTGGGTGGGAAATCCACCAAATGGATAAGAAAAATATTTTTTTGAATTACGATTTAAAAGAAGAATTTTACATGTTTCAACCTAAAGGATTTGAAGAAATTGGTAAAGAAAACTATGTTTGTAAGTTGAGAAATCCTTGTATGGTTTAAAACAAGCTCTTAGAGCTTGGTATGCAAAAATTGTTTCCTTCTTTAAACTGTTAGGTTTTGTTAATTGTTCTTCTAATAATGATATATTCATTAAGCAATAAGGCTCGCATATTATCATTATATGTATATATGTTGATGATTTGCTTATGTCTGGTGACAATTCTGATTTAATTCATAAGATTAAAGAGAAATTGAAGTAATACTTTGAAATGAATGAGTTAGGTCTCTCACATCATGTTATTTGTATGATTGTATTTCATTCTATTATTATTTTCAAAACACAATATGTAACCATTGTATTGAATTTTTTTCTTATGATTTATTATAAACCATTTTCTACTTCAATGGAAGTTGGAATAAATATTGATCCTAAATCTACATATGAAAAAGGTTGATCTATTTTATATATGTTGTTAGTTGATAGTTTGATTTATCTAACTATAACTAGATCAAATATTTCTTATATAGTAGGAATTACTTCAAGGTTTATGTAGGAACCTTTTTAGAGATCATTGGAATCTTGCAAAAAGAATTTTTAGATATTTAAAAGGAACAATCAATTATGGGTTACATTATAATAAGAATGAAAATGCTATCTTATATGGATTTTGTGATTATAACCATAATGATGTTGTATTATAAAATATACTGGATATGTGTTCAAGTTTTTTTAGTGTAGGAACCATTACTTGGAACAAAAATACAATCAAAAACTTCCATTTTTTCTACTGAGAGAAGTACAATGGAAGAAGTAAAGAAGCCATGTGGCTACAACAACTGTTGGTAGAGATACACATGGAAGCTAAAGGAAGTATTTATATTCTATGTGGTGGTTAGAGTTTTATTACTCTTGATTAATAATCCGTTCAACATCAGAGGACAAAGAACATTGAGATACATATACACTTCACCCATGGGAAGGTGTAAAGTGATGAGATAAATCTCAAGTTCAAGAGCATTGATCGAAGAGCATGTTGTTGACATCTTGACAAAGTCCTTCGAGTGCTGCAAAGTTTTGTCACTTTCGTGAAAATTTTAATTGTTGAAGTTTCCATTGAGGGGGAGTGTGAATGACAATGTCACCTCCTAATGGAACTTGGTTTTTGTAAAAGACTTTCGGGAAAGTGTAAAAAAAGACCTTTGGGAAAGTGTAAAAGACATCGAGCATGTATACCTCCTCAGCTTCTTTTTTAGAAAGAAGTGTAGAAAGATCTTAAAGGTGATCTTCAGTAAACTCTTTAGTGCTATTGAGTTTAGTGGTAAACATCCAATACAAGCATATTGTTAAGGAGGTCCTTGGTTGTAAAAGGATCCTATATGCTTGGGTTCAATAACATTTTATGAGAACTTGTGAGAACATGTAAAACTCACAAATCATACTTAGCCACTGATCATGGGATGATATTTGGGATTACAAATCCTTTTGTACCAAAAGGTAAATTGTGTATAATGAAGGTGTTATAATTCCTTCAACGATATGCTAGCCTAAAATCTTTATGGTTTAAGGATTCAGAATCCTCTGTAGTGTACCACATGTAGGTAATCTATTGGCATATGTTATATTATCCCACTTAACATTAAGGGGGAGTGTTGGAACATAATGATTAAGTGGTTTGGCCAACCCTTAATGTATATGGGTCTATCACTAATATATAGGTTAATATTTAATAATATGAAATATTTATATTTCTATTATTAAATATGTTAACCTAGGTATATACTTTAAGTTAAATATTTAATATCATGAAATGATTATATTTCTAATATTAAATATTATAAACCTAGGTGTATGTGTCAACCATTTTAGGTTGAAAAGGTGGGTCGGGAGACATACCCGATCACCTTATATAAAAAAGACTTTAGGTCCTCATTTGATATATTTGGGAAATATATCAAAGTTGTATGTAAATAAAGTGATTTGGTTTTACCCTTGGTAAATAGGGTTTTAAAGGAGGAGGTGATCTTACTGGATGTAAAATAAGTTCTCTAAAGTAAAAGGTTATTTTCAAAGTGGTTTTTACCCTATTGGAGTTTTCCACTATAAATATTGTGTCACCTATGTTATTTATTTCTTGTAAGTATTTATTTATTTACTTATGTTATGATGTAATCTTTATTTAAATATTTATCGTAACATTATGTAATATGTAAGTTGATTAAATATGTATTTATTATAATCTCAAATTCTAATAAAAATAACAACACACCACACATACATTCCCAACACTCAAACATAAACAATGAAGTTCCAATACTACATAATATCAATAATCAAAACTAATAGGTGTGAGTCCCACCTCACAAAAAATTATGACCAACACCCAAATTAAATACAATCCTTTTAAGTTCCTTGCTCCTCCATCTCCCCAAAATCTCCAAGTGAAAAAATGAGACAAAAACCTCTCAACCTCCTCCAAAATGGATGATTAAGTAAGGACAAGCTAAAACATTCAAACGTATTGGTGGTGACATGTGTAACCCATCCCCTTCTCAATCCATGTCACCAATGTCCTTATAAAAGTATAAAATAAAAGTATTAATGGAGGAAAAACTCTCTAAAATAAAAATGAAAGAAATAAATATCCCTCCCAAATTCCAAGTGGTTCCCAAAATCAAAGTCATAATGATGATGGGGACAAGAGAGGATCAAATGGGAGGGAAAACCTTTAAACCTTGGAAAGGGTCTCCTACCCATATGTAGGGTCCAAGGGGTCCATTTTGGTGTAAATGTGACCCCCAACAAGTAAAGCACCTCTTACAAATTCCACTTTTAGCCCAAATTCGGGTTTGGGAAAAGTGACACACTTAACTAGGTCATGGGGCTCACCTGGTTCATGATTAGGTGGCCCCAAACCTCCTTAAACATGGTTAAACTAATTAAATCATCTCTAATTCAAGTTGGAACCATTAAACCCATACAAGTGGTTTACACATGAGATTAGAATCATTAATACCAAAATGAATCTAAGGAGACAAACCAAGTTTACTAAGTGAAATGAAAAACAAATACATTGATAGATATATCATTTCCATCCAAGCCAAAAACAAACAAGTAAAAGTAGATCAATCTAGAGGTGAGGATTTGCCCAAATGACCAATTGTGTAATCTTGCAAGTGTAACCCCTAAGTCCCACATTCTCCTATGGTGAACATGTAACCTATACACTCAATTATAAGCATCACACCTTCTCAATAAAATATGTTAGATGAAGAAATAACCCACTTCTCAAGAAATTACGCTATACATATGCAATTAACTAAATAGTTACAAATTCATCTGTCTATTATACAAGTTGTTATAAATCATGACAATTCGACCATGACATGATTCACAATTTGCTACAAGATGCATGCTACTCTACAAATCCATCAAGGTCCATATGCTAAACCATCTAAATCAATTACGCTACAATCATCCATCAAGGAGATTGATAACCATTATGACAACATAATATATCCAAAATATCATTCATGTAAGTCTAAGGTCAACAATATCCATAACATTGTAACTAAACCAAGAAATAATGATAAAAGTAATAAATTGGCATTACATGCCTCATACATTCTCACACCAAGAAAACATTCTAGAAATGAAGTGTTAACATTAGAATATAATCATAATTATTCAAAATCAAATAGCTAAGATAATATCAATTCCAATGTCTCAACAAGAATACACATGGATTCAATGTTTTCAAAGGAAGATAAAATGATGGGAACTACATCATACAAGGTCAAAAACATAACATGGCCAACTTCACATTACACCCTTTAACACATTTTTACTATTCTAACTTAACACAAGACCCCAATCTAACCATGGGAAGATAAGTATAGTACATGAAACATAGTACTCAACACACATGCCCTCATAATAGATATATACATAACACGTGCCTAACATAATAGTAAGGCATCACAAAAATACATATATGCCACAAGTTTCACATAACTTAAAATCATGATTTTATCTACACAAAGTGTCAAGATAAGATCAAATATCGTGTCATTAATGAGGAGCATCAAGCCTCAAACATCATAATACATAACAAAGACTCACATGAGTAACTCATGAATCAATTGATATATCATATATACCAACTCCATATGTATCTTAAAGGTCCATAAGCCTCCCAACATAGATAAAATAATCATAGTACCAAAACCAGCCTAAATCAATCCATGGACCTAAACACACAAGCCTTGTCACCTAAAAACCAAATGCCTAGTGACATGAATCCTAGAAAATATAGTCATATGATTTTGGGCATACCTTGTAATCCGCACATGGACCGTATCAAGTTTATGGAAAATATATATGCACATACAACATGGTATAACCAAATCATTCAAACATTTAAGAAGGTCCACACTAGACAATGAACCAAATGACATCAAAATATAAAAAGATTCAAGTTTTGGTAAAAACAACCGAAACAATGAAATCTTGATAAATCAAGAAAAATTCCTGAAAAACCACATTCAAAAATAAAAATATCTCAAAAACTAACAACAATCCTCAAATATTAGCAACAAAGAACTTAAAATTGCTTATTCCAAGTACAAGTGAGTTTATAAATAAAACACATATGAAAGGATTCACATTAAAATGAACTATAGTACCTTCCAAAGAGGCCACTTAAAGGGGTACTATCTCATCAAGTGTGCATCTTGGCATCAAGAATCCTCTTGGAATAAATATAATAAGTGATCAAATGAAGTAACTTCCATACGCTTTTTCGAATAATTATTTCCAAAATCCTACAAGGCTCAATATAGTCATAACCACACAAAGGTAATCCCTAAGACAAATAGTTAAGGGAGAGGAATAAGTAAAAGTTTCATTTCCTAAGCAAGGTGTTCGCACAACATAATATCATGACACTCAATGATAAAATTCCATACATACCAAATGAATACAAGTGTATTTTCAGCCTATACAAAACTCCACTTCCTATCTTGTACTTGGCTAGAGTAAAATTTTAAATGGACAATGGTCTATTTTTCTCTCAATCTTAACATAAACCTTTGATACTCCCGTAGGTTTCATCAAAGTGTAGGGTTAAAATAACACACATAACCACATCACTAACTTAATTTTTATTTATGCATAGCCAACTTAGCTTCATACACATGATATAATTACTAGGCATATCATCACAATATTTCTATGGCTTCAAACGCATTACATTTCCACATAATGTACCAAAAGTGTATGTACAATACAATAGGGGTTATGAGATCACGATATGCCCCAATACACAAGGATGCAAGTTCATCACATAATGTACAAATATATACATTAGAATGAACGTAGTGATTTAACGTTACATCATGTACAAAAATAAAATATAACATGGTGACAATATCACAATATGACACACTTCACTATGAAGCTTGAATTTCATCACACAACATAATAGTGTACATATACAAAATCAAAAAGCAATATAATTTTGTAACACATTCACATTTCACAAAAAAATGTTACACACAACAAGATGGCAACACATACATGCAATACCCATTGATTTAATGAGAGAGTACTCTCATCACAAAACTTATCATCACACCTAGTCCACACTAAGTGGTAGAAACAACATGTATATTCACATGATCATAATTACATGTCTATCACATCACAACATAATTTAACAACACTCATCAAACTCATCCACCATCATGAATATCCATCAAAACAACAAACTATCATATAGGATCAAGAGTGTGAACCTTTTATTTGATACCAAATGCAATGCCCACACATGTAGGACCAAAACACAAGCCAAAATAAACCATGATTTTTTTCTTCTTTCTTGTTTTATAACACCACTTGGGCTCACTTAGAATAACTCAACATCACATGAGATGCTTACACAAACATGGACCCACACATACAATAGGATGAGAAAGTGATTGACACCACAAATAGAGATGAATCACACTACCAAGCCTATCTAGAAGGATTACAATGGGGGAGATATCATCATTGCAACTACCACTTATCACTCCACTAAGGAATCATGGATATTATTTGGTTCCTCTAAGATGAAACACACCACATCAACTTTGATAGGCCCTTTATCCCTCCATTATAACACATGATTATCCATCCACTAATACTAGCCATGAATTCCTTCTATTCCTCCAAAGGAAAAAAAAAAATACTCCTTATTCCTCCCTTCAATAACAACACCTTATTCATCCAATAACAATGATGAAATCTCACCCCAACATGATGAACACAAATACAATATGATAATAAAATATGCACACTAACATACATGTAGTTTGTATTGTATTCCATCCTATCATTACACATAAATATTTGTAGTTTATTCCATCATATCAATATAAAAGCATTAATTTTTTTAATGTGTACAAACATATATTGTCTTCTTATATAGTGTGTGTGTGTGTGTGTGTGTGTATATATATATATTGTATTGTAATTTTTTTCCTAGAATAATGTCGGTAAAGGAAAATATAAATATTTTCTGTGTAAGTAAGTTCATAAATGACCTTACTTGTAGAAAGAATCCTTAATATTTCATATCGATTGATGGTGTCAAAAGACACAATTGAGACTTTCTATTTTATCCTCCAAATAGTATAATCCTTCAGTAAACATTATTCTATTAGGGAATATGCAAAAAGGAACCCGAGAGTAATGAGAAAATTTGCAAGCAACACCAATATCAAAATTGGTAGTTGAAAAGAAACATTACACCCATATACTCAATCTATGTTTAGTAACTTAAGTGTATATTCAAATGAGATACTAAAATAAGAACCATGTTCTCCTTTTGTTAACTAATACTCAATGAAAAGACATATATTGTTTAGATATATTCAATATAGAGAAAAATATTGTTTACATGTTAAAACATTTTATCATTGCATTTTAACAAACTGAAATTACTAAATATACATTGAAAATATAGATGGAATCGTGGTACTTCCTATGAATGTGCTTAGTGCATGATTACCATAAATAATACATTAAATAACCAATTAAAACTGGGCCAACCTCATGATTGACTTGGAATTTTGAAATATAGAGAAAAATAGAACAAGTAATAATGATGGAACCCTCTTACACACATTGGTTTTATTCCCCAATGGTTCCATTGAAGGTTGGAAGGGATTAAAAAGTGTGATGAAAAAATGGTAGTATTTTATGGAAACTTGGAATGAAGTAGTGGTGCATAGTTATAAATGATGGAGGTGGAATGTAGAGTGATAGGAGAAAACTATTGCAAATTTTGAATGCATTTAGCTATAACTACAAAATAGCAACATACATTAAAACTATGGAATGTACATGAAATAAACATGTGTAATTTAATTTGAACACATACATCTATGAAATAATTACAAGTGTATATTCAATATATATTTAATAATTCACATGCTTGGGGAGAGGAAATAATTGGTGAGCATGGAGCAGTCGATGAACTAATTTATGTCGAGGTGGACTATATTCAGTTACTACATAAATAAAGACAACACTTATTTATATTCAAATATTCCTCAGATGTTAATGTAAGTGATTCACATATTCATTGGATATGTAGACATTATTCACGTATTTAACATTTTGTCTATTTATGAAAATTTTCACATATTCAAACATTCTTTGAGTACTTTGAATATTAAAAATGTAATTGTCATTTACCTCCCGAATATGTGGGCTTCTTGGAAATATAATTATTTATTCAATAATAGTAGTGTAATAAGAATATGCACTTCACTAGTTCTAATATATTTAATGCATATTCAATAATTTCAATGAACATTAAAAACTTGAATGCATAGTATAATATAGCAAATTTACAACCATATATTTAATGTATCTTGATAATTCCATTGAATATTCATTCAATCAATTTAAAGTTAACCATGGATATTAAAATATTAAATACATAAACGAACACAACACTTATTTATATTCAAGTTTTAACTAGCTGAAAAAACATGACCATTTTTCATTTTTAGATATTCTTAATTTGTTATGATGACGAAACTCATTCTATTTTTCACATATCTAATGTATATCCAAATATTATTGATTAGCACACGATTGTTAGTTTTTATGGTAACTAAAATAAAAAACATTTCTACTAATATAAGTGTATATTAAATAATAGAAATGTATATTCAATAACAACATTGTATTTTCATAGCATGAATGAAACAATTCAATATATATTGAAAATAAGAACATGCACTAAAAAAATTCGGTGTAATGAAACTATAATATGCATGCATGAAAAAATTATATTTTTGTGGAAATGTACTCTTAACAAAATTCTTGTTGAAGAGATGATTAAAAATGCATAGAAATAAGTGAATATACAATGAAACCCAATAGTTCAATGTGCATGATTAAAAAGAATTAGTGTAGAACATAACACATTTATCGGTTTTATGGTAAGCTTGCACTCAAAAGTATATCCGTAAATGTAAGTGTGAGGGAAAATTTTAAGGGTCCCTCTAAAAAAAGCCTTAGAAAATATTTGGCAAATATTGGTAAAACCACTTTCGCATGTATGAAGAATTGCAGGAAAATTTGTTTCATGTGGTAGAATTTTTTTAACATGATTGTGGGAATGGTTGGGCCTTATCCATTAGCCTTATGATGTGGTAGAAATAATATATGACACCGGACATGAGTATTGTAAATGATATCTGCCGGTAGTATTCTCCATCCACGACCAATAGCTTTGTGTATGCTACATGCGGACAACATACAAGATGCTATCTTGGCCGACAACATGCGAGATGCTGCTTAGCAGTAGCATTCTATATGCTGCTCATCGGCTGGTAGCTTTCTATATGCTATTGGACTTAGCATGTAGGATGCTATTGATGACAACATGCAAGATAGTATTGGCCAACAACATGTAAAATACTACCGAATGGTAACATCTTGCATGTTGTCAGCTGTTAGCATATAGAAACCTACCGACCGGTAGTATGCAAAAATGTTCTTTGGACGAGTAGCATTCTCCATGCTACCAGATGGTAACATTAAATATGCTATCGATCAATAGAACATTTAATAATGTCGTCAACGATAGCAAATAAAGGATGCTTCGGTCACCTTTTTAAACTTGCTATAAATACATGAAGGCAGTCATTTTCACTCCACACAACAAAGAGAAGCTAGAGCATACGAGGAAAAATCCTAAAGATGAAACTTGAACACCAAAGGACATACAAAAAGGAAGAATCTAGAATGCCAAAGGATAACTACAAATAGGATTTAGGAATTTTATAACAAATTGAAAAATGCCAAGAAGAAAGAACACTTCGAGAGAGATCAAGAGCCTAGTTTCATTAACAACAAATATGAATAAGTTTTCATTCAAGAGCTTGGTATTTCCTCAATTGTACACATTTCTAGAGGATCCTAATGCATTTTCCCAATGGATCAAAGTGGCTAGTTTCACAAGGCTAGTGTATATGCCCCAATTTCGGACAGACCATAGAACACTTAACAATCTTCTACTCAACTATGACACTTCCACTTTCACATTTCATTATACACTCCCATCTCATGCGAGTCATTTGGAACATCACATGATGACATTGAAAATCTCACAGGACTACCACACAAAGATGTGGATCTGTCATGATGAAGGTTATTTTATCGGATGAATAATACAAGTATTTGGAGTCTAGTTTTCAATTATCTATTGATGCAATTGCAACTACTACTACTTGTAAGTTTATTTTCTGTTTTACAACATTACATTTTCATTATTTTCAATTTAAAAATTTAGATTATGTTTAAAATTTACTACTAAAAAATGCTTCTCCTTGTTGTATTGATAATTACAGCTTCCAAAACCCTTCAAAAAGAGGGATTCAACTCAAGGATTTCAATCACCCATTTTTGTAGGTCGTTGTGCAGTTCTTCCAAGCCAAAATTATTTTACAAGGTTGATATATGGATATTCCATGGTGGGCATTAGCATATATAGTTCACACCTTATGTGGGTAAAAATTTGACTGGTGCAGCTTCTTATCCTCCAAGATAAGATCTGATTTGGAAAATATTCATTTGAATGATAATGTTACCATCAGATCAACAAATATTATTCTAGGTTTATATTATGAATCTCTCTATAATTTACATGGCACCTCTCCTGATAGCAATGCATTCAAAGCTAAAGGCTTTGTCGTTAACACTAACAATTGAAGAGCAAGAGGTGAGTCCCAATTTTTGATTAGATGGTTTTAATTATTATTTTTCTTATTGTAATATTTATCTTTTAAAATTAATATTTGAAATTAATTAACAATTTATTGTTAAATTATCACATAAGATGGAAACTACTGTTGCATCATGAAGAGAATCTTCTATCAAAGGTCATTTCCCACTAGGTTCGGAAATTTAGTTATTATTTATGAAAAAAAGAGGAGGACACCCCTCCACATTCTGCTAAAAATATGAGGAGTTCCATAAACCCTCAAACTCAATCATCCAAAATACCATAGGCATTAATCGTAGGTATTTTAATTTATGATGTATATATGTTTCAAAATGTTTGAAAATAAATGTAATTAATTATTTAAAACTTGTATGTGTTTCAAAATTTCTTGCAATTTATATTTGTTTTGCTACAAAACCACCCCATGAGAACATGATCATATCATCGAGATGAAACGTAGGAGGTAGAAATATCTTCAATACCTCACTCTATTGCCCCATGTTTGAATCTCTTGTTTTTTATATTTTTGATGATATTTGTTGATATAAAATTCAACATTATAATAAATCTTTAATTCTTAGTTATATTTGAGATCACACCTATCATTCTTTTTAGTCTACTCCTCCAAACCATCACATCAACAGAAACAAGGTTCATTTGCGATTGCAGCTCAACAACAATCCTCTCAACAAAATAATTTTTATAATATTATATGAATTTATTTATTTTTCATTTCTATTATGTTTGAATTTTGAATTTTTTCATATTATTTACAAAATTACAATTCAATGTCTCAGGGCCTCAGTTCATGTCACTACAAATGTAGATGCCACCTCCGCCACCCCCACCACAAAATATGAGGACCAGATTCCCTAGAAAGAACATTTCATTCACTCATCCATCTTCAAGTATGGGCACCCTTAATTTTGCTTCTAATTTTCCAACGTTTTCATTGGGCAATGCTCTTAGTGGATGAGGTGTTTTAGTGTTGAATGATATTGATTTGGATGAGGAGTATCTTGGGATTGAAAGTAGACTTCAGGAGCATGGAACATTCAATCCCCAAGATATGATTCATGCAGCAAGGAAACCTTCTCCAATAAGAGAGGATAGATCAAGAACACCATCTCCAATATAGACTGACATTGCCTTAACTGATGACCAAAAAACTACTTTTTCAATTGGTGTTCTTTTGGCTGATAATACTGAAGCCAATATTGATATTATTTTGAAGGAGGTTGAATAATTAAAATTGTGGGAGTTTAGGGATAAATTTATTATTAAAGAAATAAATTCACGATATAAAAATCACAACCAAAGACATATATTGTATTCTTCACATCAGAATGAGCCAAGAAAGATTGATATTTTGTTGAATCAGGATGTGTCTAGTTCTGTATCATTTGAAAATAATTATGATGATGAAGTGTTGAATATTATGTTGAAAATAATTGAGAATTTAAATGCGAAGCACAAGCCTACCACAATATGTGGTTGAGAGATAAGGGCCTTGTAGTTATTGTAAATGCGGAACGAGATAAGACAATGGTAAGTCTTACTAAATTTTCAAGTATTATTTTCATTTTTTGAAAATATAATAATAGTTTTTCTCTTTTCAAATGCATTCAAAGTATGAAAATATGAAAAATGAGGCTAGTGTGTTTGATTTGTATTTATAAAGTGCTAAGAAAAGTTTAAAGGCAACAGTTGAATTGAAAGAGAAGCTTGTTATCTTAAACAAGAAAAATAATACCTTGAGAAGAATAATAAAGAAAAATGGAATGGATCTAGAGATACTATCAAGAAGAAACAAAATAGGATCCAACATTATTGTCTTACTGGTAATGTGGAAAATAGAGAAAAAGAGATTCTTTTGAATATTAAAGATTGCAAAGGATCTGGTTCATTTAGGTGTTGTACAATAAATTTCTTTAGTGTAGGAGAAAGAATCACATAGAGAAGAATCTTCTCAAGGATGAAGCTACAGAAAACATTGTGAAATTATAATTATTGTTGAAGAATATTTTTATAAAACTATTTCAAATTATATGACAATATTGAAAGTTTCAAACTTTAATCAATGTGGATTGTGGCGTTTACTTTTACTTTTGTTATATTGTGCAGAAGCTATTCAAACTGATTCTGAATGTGACTATTATTCTTGATTGTATTTGATATATTTATTACATGGTACATTACTGATTATTATCATTTTCAAATACTTTGTCAACAGAATAGTGAACTACAAGTAGCATTTATATTTCAAAGAACAAAAATTGAAATTATCTAAAAATATTGGCAACTAAAAATTTATATGGTGTTTTATATGTACTATATTCATGCGTAAGACTGAAAAACAGTGAAAATTATCCAATAATGGAATTATATTTTTTTCATTTTAAAGACAATAAAACAATAAGTATGACACATTTAAAAATCTAAACAGTAAACACATTGCAACATTGAAAATATTATTCAAAAATGAACATGCATATAACAAAAATAACAATATACATAATTATAATCGAATCTTGATATGAAATTTTATTTCTTAAATAAAAATGTACAGTCATTCTTCTTTATTCAATATCAGCTAGATCAAATGTAAAATTATCTTGAAAAATTTTCTACCCAACACTTTTATCTAATCTTTCATTTGAGATTTTCAGTCACAGTTTCATTGTTATCTGTAGTCCTGTATTAGTATTACTGATCCCTCTCCTCTCTGCAAGATAATTCCATACAGCCATTACCCATTCATAAGGAAAGGTATCCACATCATATTGTGAAATGTAAAATCTCAAGGTCTCAAGATTTTTATCAATATTGTTCGATATTTTTATTTTATAAATGTTAATGCGCTGAAAACTCTTTCATCTTCAACTGATCCCAATATCATTGTTTGACACGAGTTCATATAATTAGAAATACTCACTTATGATTTCACAAAGGATGGAAATAGGATACAAATTTTTCCATAGAAGTGTAATTTCTCCCTTCTCTATTGGATCTTCCAGTAATTCAAATTATTCCTTCATTACTTGTCTCGAAATCAGCTGATTGCAATGCAATAGTTTCCTTTTGAAGAATACCATTAATCGAAATCCATTACATTCAACTGATTGTCCAAAATATTTAATTATAGTACCCATGTGTCTTTTAAATGAATCAGCTACAACACCTCCTACATGATTCCAAAAGTTAGGATTGACAACTCCCATGGCCTCAAGAAGCTCTCCTTTTTTAAAATGATCTCTGATCTCACTAGATAAGCATTGTGAGATTTTTTGAAATTTTTCCTTGTTTCAAATATAATAGCATCATATAAATTACATGTAATAGGAACTTCTTCAAGCTCTTCTCTAGCAATATCCACTCACTTTTTGAATGTGTGCATTTTAATCTCCTTCCCATTAACAAAGATACACAGATGACTAGATATATTAAATTTGAAGTAGTTGTTAGGATCCTTTAAATTTGTTAGAGCTTGCCAATGATTGAATACATGTCCTTTAAAGCATTCATCAAAGTTATATAACATATCTAGAGTCTGACACACCCTTTTTCTGAACCTAATGAAGTCCTCTATATATATGGATCGTTCTTGTGCAAGTTTTGTTATGTAATTCATCTCATGCAACATTGGAAGAATCCCCAAAGTTTTAAAAACGTTTGAAGTCTATAAGGTTTAAAGAAAATATTCCCTATCAATTTGCATATAGTTCTCATACATGAAACCATTTAAAGATGGATATTACTCAAAACTCTACTGCAAGCTCACACATAGAAATCCATCTAGTATCAACATCTTTAAGAAGTTTCTTACCATCTGTGACCCCAAGTGAAAACTTATGAAACTCTAGAAATATTTTTGGATTGCTTGACATATAGGCATGCACTTCACGGATAAGCTCTTCAAATTTCTCAACACATTTGAATGTGCTTACTATCCTATATGCAAGATTCATCTTGTGATCCATGCAATGAATAGGAATCATGTAAGGAGAAAAAAATGTTTGGAGATGCACACATAGACCATTTCTGTGACTCTGCATCACTGATGCACCATTAGAACAAAAACCAATCAGATTTTTGGCTATAGAACAATTATGCATTATTATTATGTCCTTCAAATTAGATATCACTAATTTGGAAATATTTTCAGCATTGCATTTTTCTTGAATTTTATGAACCGATAGCAGATGAGGTGTCTGGTGTGGTTCTGGAATGTATATACATGCATGCAAACCCAATAAGTGTTGTCAACAACTATAACCTCATCAATTGAAAGGGAGATGAAACTTGCATTCTTGACATTTTCTTTCAAATCTTCTTGTTCAATCATCACAAGACATCTCGCCATTTCCCAGGCACTACTCTCTGACCAATGTGAATTTGGAAGGTTTGGAAACCCATTGAACTTGAACAATTTTTTTATATTATGAAAAATATGAAATTGGTTTGCCCATTTTCAAAATAAAGAATATGGTTGAAAATTGGGAGGTTTTTGCCTTCATATTTTCATTTGCAGCTTTTCCAAAATTTGCATTTATGGTTCCTCCTTTCTCCTGAAGTTTTTGAGTGTGTTTCATCTTATTTTCATACTCCTCTTATATCTTACATGCATGCACTCTTTTGTAGTTTTCCATCTATGAGTCTTCGTTATTTTTCCATCATTGTCAGTGACTGTGTAATATACTTTTCCACAATGTTTCTCTATAATGTCTAATTTAAGTTGCATTCTATGTTCTTTACCCAATTTCCAAGTACAAATAGTACATCTACATTCTTTGGGAGTATCACTACCATTATCTGGCTATATAGGCTCAATAAATGGGTATTTTTCTACCCAATCTACTTGAAATGACCTTCTAATTGTCTAGGATGTTTTCTTCTTTCTCCCAGACTTATTTTTATGAAGGTTTCTGTCATTATCATCTTTTGCTGGAATATTTTCATTTGAACATTCATATATTAAATGCATTTGGCATTCGGGACAATCTTCAAGTTTTGACATGTATGGGTCAATAAAATCTTCATCTACTAAAATAATTGTTTCCTTAGGGTTTATGTTTTGGTTTACTATTTCATTTTGAATAAAATTAATAGAAGGGGTTTCTATTTTCAAAAATGAAAAATGTTTTGACTATTACAAAGATATTAAAAAAATTAAATTGTACTGATAAAAAAAAGGAAAAAGGTTATGATAAATGTTTATAACTTACAGATTACCCTTGTTAATGTTTCCAGTGGAAGCAACTTGGGTCTTAATTTTTTTGTGGGGCTGAAAAAATTTTCTATGCTACCTTTTCTTTTTATTTTACTGCCTTTTGTTGATTGTTCAGAGAAGCCATTGTACCTATCCATGAAAATATTTAAATTAGATAAATGTAATCAACATCTAAACATTTCTAAAATTTGTAAATTCATATAACACTAGATTCCGATAACATAATGCATCCTATTAGAAGGCAACATTCAATACACTCCCAAGCAGATTTGGATGATGATGGCTAGTAGCATGTAGTATGTTATGCTAGTAGCATGTAGTATGCATGCTACTAGCATCCGTAGCCCATAGATACATACATGCTCATGGCGTAGCATTCTCGCATGATGCCATCGATAGCATGCAATATCTTGTGTCATCGGATAGTATGCTATGCTACTAGTTGACATCATCTTGCATGATGATACCGACTAACATCATGCAGAATGTTACTGGCTGGTAGTGTCCTTCAGGCTTCCAATCGACATCATGCAGATGTTAGATAGAATGCTACCTACATGCTATAGAACAAACTAAAGTACTTTGAAAGTAGAAAGGAAATATCAACCTCTTGTAATCCATCCTCCAATTTTGAAAGTAGAAAGCCTAAATGAAATATTTGGTAATCCCAAATTTACGGAAGGGGAGGTTCCAAAGTTCGATGTTTATAACTATGAGTATGAATAATCATATAATGAATTATAAATTACTTAAATAAAATACATATATGAGGCGAATTTGACATTTTTAAATTTCACAAGTGTGATTTTGATGATAACAATCAGATATCGGTGGAAAATCCTTAGTGAATCGACCCCTAACATTAACTTTTACCCAAAAACTTTTGGTGACCCAGTCCTTATTCATACCGAAAAAATTCACAAATTTCAAATTTTGAAAACTGGAATATTCATGAATTAATGAATATTCACCACTAAATTTTTCTTGGTAAGTGTATATTAAATAATAACACTTTGAATATTCAATAATAAAATTGTATATTCAACAAAAACTATAATTTAAAACTACAAGATGCATGAAAAACCCTATTTTGTGTAGAGAATTACTACACCGTATTAGCAGAGTTCATGGAAAATTAAGGATGAAAAAATGCACTATAAATAAGTGAATATACACTAAAAAAATAGTTCAACATGCATTCTTGAAGAAACATTAGGTCATAAGAGAAATTTTTAGACAATAATAGCAATGTATATTCAATAAAAACAATGTATATTCATTAACAAAACCATTATTTAATAATAGCATTACTTTTGAAACTATAAGATGCATGTGTGAAAAAAACGGTTTTGGACATTTACTACATCGTATTAACACATTTCATGTCAAGGGAGATAAACAAAAAAAACTGAAATAAACAAATCTAAACTAAAAACAATAGTCCAACATGCATGTTTGAAAAAATTTAGGTAAAAAAAAAACTTGTTTGTTAGTTGATATGATAACTAAACTAAAAGGTATATCCAAAAATGCAAATGTATATTAAATAAAAAAATATATTTGGAAATTGTAAGATGGATGCATGAAAAAAACCTATTTTGACATTAACTACATCGTATTAATAGAGTTCGCAGCAAGGGGGTAAAAAAGTAAATATCTTTCATAAAAATGTGTAAAAATGGACAAAATAACATGAATCAACAACATTCATATTGAATAGAAGATTAAACAAGAGCATGCCCTAAAAAAACCTAATTATAGAAGGAATAGACATTTTTAATAGTATTGCTTTTAATTACACTCATTGCATGAAACCCATAGAGAAAAGATCCAATCAACTATGGAAATGAACTCACCTAATGGCCCACTTGGCGATTTAAAGAAGAGTGCAAGATAGATTAAATTCCTTATGTTGCATGCTAGTTTTCACAAGTATTTGTCTCCGTTATAGGGTGGAAGGGTTGGGAATATTCATCTTCTCGACCCATAGGCACACCGCCAAATATAAACAAAAGATTAACAACAACATTGAATGTAGTATTGGCGTGCAAAGTGCAAATGATAGTGGATGATGGGAGAGTGATAGTGGGTGATGTGAAGTGAATTGAATGAATTTTTTTATTTGAGGGAATTTTATCTCGTATGCCACATGGTTTCTTGTAACTTTTCATGATAGAAGATTTATTTTCTAATTCTCTCTCAATTTTTGACATTTTAAAGGGGTCTTGGGTTGTGGGACCACCATGTGGTGAGTGACATGGTGCCTAAGTGGAAATCAATAGGCAATAATTTTAAAAATCATGATGAAATTACTAATGTGGAAGAAAATCAAAGTCCATCTTGCTCCATAATTTTATCGAGAGGATGTTAAACATATGGTGCTTAGTGGATCGACACCTTTCCCCTATATTTTTATTAATAAAATGCACTTATCAATTAAATAAATTTATAGTTACATGTAAAATTCATATTTTTCATATCACCCAAAACATCAACCAAGTGGATCTTAAGAGGATGACTAGGTATAATAATGAAATTTGTGTTGATGTATGCATTTATACAACATTAGTCATGTGATCTTGGGAGTTAAGTGATCTTGGGAGTCCACTCTTTTATATTTAATTTGTGCCTCTAATGAAACCTATATTAATGTGGTGTGAACATCTTGTTTTCTCTATGTGCTAAAACATTTTTGTGGAATTTAATTTAATTTAGTTTAGATATTCACGTGCACCAAAAGCTAAGAATGGCTTATGGGATAGAAAAGGTAGTGCAAGGACCGATACATAAAGGGAGTGCACAAAGTATCTCTAAAAAAAGGGAAAAAAATTACAAATCAACTACAAATGGTGGAAGAAGCGGGAATCGAGTAGAATGTATGTTGTATGACAAATCTAGACCAAGTTTTTTACATATGAGATTTCTTAATATTTCTAAAATAAGTTATTTGGAAGTAATAAATGATATGCCTATAATTATTTGTATTTGAGGACTTCAAATCGAGTGTTTTTTTGGAGTTGAAGTGCCTCATGGATAAATGTTTTCGCCCTAAAAATCCCCCCCTCATTTTATAAGTTAAATTAAAAATTTTTGAGCTCACCCCCTCTAGAAGTGTTCAAGTAAAGTTGGAAGTCTGAAAAGATAGAGAAATTCATGCTTTGAAGTTGTTTAAACTCTCCATTCTGCATGGTTTGATAAATTTTCTGTTTCCGTGTCTGGACATGTGAAAATTCTATTGTTGTCCTCATTTGAATGAAATTTTCAATCTTTCTATGGCCATGGATTGTCGAACCTTGTGTTGTTTTCAATCCCTTGGTTTGTAAAAGAAATTTGAAAATCGGGTGCGAAATGGTGGAGTTTTCTTCTTCTCTACATTTTTCCCATAGTCGTGAATGACGGGCATTTTCTTCCCATTAAAATTTTGCCCCATTATCCAAGGGTACGTGGACATATATAATTAGAGGCGGGCCAACAGAGTAATTTGTGGTTTTGAGCCTCTTTGTAAAAAAATTGAAAAGTCATAATGTGACGTGCTGACCCCGATCATCCTATGAGGGAAAAGGTCAAATGTTGAGCCCGCATCAAAACAATCAAAGTGAAGAAGCGGGACATCAGGGATATTTGAGAATTTGAGCCTTTTTCATTAAAGGGGGTTAAAGTTAAAAAGTGACCCGAAGCCCCGCCAAACACAAAGGAAAAATTCAAATATTGAGCCCATCGTTGGAATGTCAAAGCAGGGAAGTGGGTCGGTGGAGAAATTTGAGGTTTTGAAACTCGTTTCCAAGAAGGATAAAGTCAAATCTTGAGCTCACATCAAAAGAGTCAAAGTGGGGAGGTGGATCGTCGAGCCTTTTGAGTTTTTAGCCTTTTTGTAAAAAGGGCTTAAAAAGCATAAAGTGACCCACAACCCCGATCATGCTATAATGGAGAAAGTCAAACATTAAGCAAGCATCAAAGGTCATAATAGTGGGCGGGCAAAGCGGATCAATTTGTGTTTTTGAGCCCGTATTGAAAAAAGGTAAAATTATAAAAGTGGCCTGTGACTTTGTCTCCACTCAAGTGATGCCACATGTCAAGACCATATCAAAAGCGGGTGAGTGGGCCCAAATGTTCCAAAATGCCAAATCTCTATAAAGTCACAAAATGTAAAAGAAATCCTCCACACCCACTCATGTAAATTTCTCCCATGTGGACGGATCTAGTTTAAAGTTTCAAAGGAAAGATGAATGGTTCAAATTCAAAGTTACAAAACTAGTGTAACATTTGCATTATGAAAAGTCTAGTTTTTTTGCCATTGGCGTTTCTTCACGAATCAAGAATTTGAATGGATGCAAATGATTGAAAATATTGTAAACTGTTTCTTTCTAACAAAGAAGAAGTTGTAATCGTTTCTTGCAAGATATTTAATGGCTTCTTCATGCCATTGTACGGGGTTGGAAATTGATCTTGTAAACTCATGAGTGCATTTTACTTAGAGAAAACAAAGGAGATAGCCATTTTTTTCTACTTTCCTCCATTCTCAAATTTCTTCCATTCCCACATTATGTACAACTTTTATTTAAGCATCACTATAAGAAGAAGGATTTTGTAGCCTATTTGATGAGGAGATTTCAGAAACTTTGAATCCACAATCTTACCTTGTCTTGTTGCCATTTGTAGGGTTGTTTCTTCTTGTAAATGCACGTGTTGAAATTTCTAACTAGTGTGTTTACAAGAATATGATTTTCTACCTGCGTAGCATTAGTTCTCCTACCTCTATTCTCACTCCCTTTCCCACCTTCATAGAAAATTCCCCCCTTGCAGATAACTACAAGCATTTTCCATAGGGTCAGTGGAGTGCCCTTGTTGGATCCCCGGTGAAAGGCCACCACAGAAATCTACATTTTCTCATGCATGCATATATGACAACTACACCGGTTAAGTAGAGGGACTTAGATTCCCAGAGCATTGGTAAGGAATCCATAAATTTTCCACCCAAAAATTTCCTCACCAAAATTTTTGGCACCCATCGTGGGGCAGATTTAGCAGCATCTGCACCTGAATGTGACCACAAGGTCAAAAAAATTCAAAATTAAAAAAGAGAAAAATCTTGGAATTTGAATGGCTATATGAGCCACATGAATGGAAATGATAGCTATTTAGGGAAACCCTCCTATTAAAAGACCTGATTTTCTCTTCCACATCCAAGAAGACATTGCTTTAGATTTGAGGGAAGCTATCTGGCATAATAGATAAAGTGCCAATCACTACTTCATTGCCACGAGAATTCTAGACATTGAGGAAGAATGCACCACTAAATTGGAGAGGAAAAGACAAGTTCTAGGACCACAAAGAAGAGCATATATTTTCAAGCTAGTGGAAAAAGATACACCCAACAACAAAGACAAAGAGGACTAACCGATCCCATTTTTGAGGAACTTCAAAGGAGGTAAGAGCTACTCGGAATCAAAGGAATCCTTCTCAAGCAACCGGTCATGTTGGGAACTCCGAGTGTTTGTCAATCCTTTGGATGGTGAATTTCCATACATCAATGAGAACCTTGAAGATTTCACTAATGTAGAGACTGAAGAAGAATCTAGAGAAAGAGAAGAAAGAGCAGAAGAGGAAATAAGAGCTCAACTCGAAGAAATCGAGAGACTTCAACTCAAGGCGAGCAGAGAAAAGAGTAGCAAGCAAAATCCATGGACCCTAACAAGGTTGGAAGATAGAAAAATAAATAGAATGGGGGATCGTGAGCGTGAACATGATCGTGAGGCCCGTAGGCCTAATGTACTATGGGGAGGAAACACCGGTCCATTAGCTCTTGCTCAACCACTCCATGAGGTATCGAGAGGCTTGATAAAACTTCCCAAAATTCGAGAGGGGATGGTTCTAAACTCCTGAAGAAAATGTAGCAACATTTATCATCGCTTGTGGTGTGTTGGGTGTTGAGGATGAAGATGTGTCGGTCGACTCTTTGTGGAGTCACTTAAGAGAAAGTGTCCATCACCTATTGGGAGGATATAAGAAGTGAATTCAAACACGGGTTCAAGAGCATAGAATATTGTTAGGATATTTTGGTCTATATGGTACAAATGAAGAAAAAACCTCCGAGTCAATGAGGGACTTCATAGAAAGATATGATAGAGTGATAAGAAGGATACTTGAAGATGTGGTTCCTTCTGAAAATAACTTGAAGAGATTTTTCATCAATGCTTTGCCATCAGAAGTAGGTTTCTTCCTCAGAAGAGCCCAACCATGAGCATTGAGGAAAGCCCAAGAATTTGCAATAGAACCGATGATGATCTAATCCTTTCAAAAAGGTGAAAGGCCCCAATGGAAAGCAAAAGGGTCAGAATTCAAACTCTTTCACCACAAATCCAATGTTCCAAAAAATGACAAATGACTTGGTTACCTTGAAGAAGTAGCTATCTCAGATCACGATGTGGAATGCTTTAAGGAAACCAAACCCTCCGATAGGCCAAGGATTACTCCACCTCCTCATCGGCTTTCTCTTGAAGCACCACAAGTCAATGCCATCTGTGACACTAAAGAGCGGGAGGAGGAAGCATAAATTGATGAAACTAAAGAAGAAAATATGGAAGACTGAAAACCATCTTGAGGTCGAGGAAGTTGATATGCATAATGGCATAATTGAGTACGTTGATGATGAATATGAGGATGATGAAGAAGCTCTAAGTTTCTCATGTGCTATTTTCACCCATGCACAATCCAGAAAGGTACTTAATCCTCAATGGTTGTGGTATAGGATAAGAAGAATAAAGAATATTCTCCTCCAGAGGTCACACAAAATAAAATCATCAATAGAGGATCACCATTACCACCTTCACGGAGTCGCCAAAAAAGAAACAGACTCACATTGGTTGTCGGAATCATGCTACTATGCCAAGTAAGTCATCTAATTCTTCTCCTAGCTCAAAATTTTCTAAGAAAAATTCTCCTTTGAATGTTTTTCCTACAAAAACATCTAAGGTTCAATCAAAAGCTACACCCTCACCCCCTTCCAAGGAAATTGCTACACTCGAAAAGGAAAATTCAACACCCAAAGTAGCAAAGCCTCTACCATATAAATCTTCCTCCATTTCTAGAACCTCTTCCTCACTCACCATAACCCCATTTGACTTTGTGGAACATGCAAGAAAAACCAAAGTATAGCTCTTAGAAATAGAATACCTACAAACACACCCTACCCAGCTTGACAGGTTCATTAATGCAGTTTGTGGTGGTAACCTGTATCCTCGAGTCCTAATTCTAAAGGCTTACTACCCAAACCATCTAAATCACCTCCTAAAACATGTTATCCCTCGGTGCCTCTAAAGCCAATAGGGTTGAAGCTTTCTACCTGTCACTCCTCATTAAAGGCTTCCAGCTAAATAATTATATCATAGATTTTGGAGCTTCTGAGAATGTGATGCCAACCAAAGTTGCAAATGCCCTAGGCCTCACCTTGACTTGGGTAAATGGCACCTACTACTCAATGGAACCCAAAAATTTCCATTTGTAGGAAGAATCAAAGATGCACAGTGGCACTAGTTGATTTTCCAGACAAGAAGGTGCTCCTAACCATCCGGTAGAAGACATCACAACATCCTTTGGTATGCTATTGAGTAGAAGTTTCGTAGATACCTGGTGGAGAGATAAAAATGGATTGGTCATCCGCAACTATCCTAGTAAAAGGCGAGATGAAAAAGTTGCTACCAAGAAGAAAGATGAAGTTCACAATACAAAAGTCCGATGATCCGAAAGAAAACATTCTCTTTCAAGATTGTGGCCTAGGAAACTACTTCCTCACTTTAAAAAAGAGGATAATTTTCCACTTCTCATGGAGCAAGAAGAAGATCAAATTTGGATAATGGAATTTGATGGTAGTCATTCCAGTGCAAGAGGCTATGGAGCTAGTGTAGTATTGTAATCTCCTTCCAATGAGTTGTACCCATTTTCTTACAAGCTGTAATTTGATAATACAAATAAAAATGTAGAGTATGAAAACTAATCTTAGGCATGAGTGCAGCAGAGGATATGGGAATCAAGAAACGAGATGCCAAGGTGATGTAGAGATTATAGTAAAGCAAGTCCACCAACAATATCAAGTGAATAATCTAAGACTTTGGCATTACGTAAAGCAGTGTGGGACTGCATTGAATCTTTTGATGTATTTTCCATTGAAGCTATTCCAAGGGAACATAATGAAAATTCTGATTCTCTTGTAGTTTCAACTTCCCTAATGACACCTCATACTTCTTTTGGTAAATACAAAGTGACCATTGAAATGGTATTCGGGACTAGTGTACTAGACAATGCAAATCATTGGCAAGTCTTCAATGATGATAACCAAATTCTAGCCTTTTTAGAGAAAAGGGATAATTTCAATAGTCTCTTCTTTGAAGGAGGTAAAAATCTACACCGAGAAGTAGTACCAAAGAAAAGAAAGAAGAAATTGAAGGGATTGAGGATGAGGAGTAATAAAATCAAAGGGAACAAAATTCCCAAAGGCCTAGTCTCTTTAGAAGACCTCTTTGAAAAACATGAAAGATTCATTCAAGAGAAAGAAAAGAAATCTTCTCGGTGCCTAAACTGATTTTATAAAGAAAATATTGCTACCTGGAGGAGCCAAGGGTGGTCAATATTGGAAAATGTTGCTCGTCGTTTGAAGAAAAAATAATGTTTTTGCATTACTCAAAAAATACTAATATGTCTTGGCCTACTCTTATGATGAACTCAAATCCTTCCAATAAAGGAAATGCATCACTCAATTCCTTTGAAAAGGTGTTAAGCCCTTTAGGTAGAAAAAGGCCGTATAACCCAAATATTGTTGATACCATCAAGGAGGAGGTAACAAAAATGCTTAATGCAAAGATAATCTTTTCCATCCACCATTAAATGTGGATGGCTAACATTATGCCAATGTAGGAAGAAGGATGGTGAAATAAGGATATGTGTAGAATTTTCACAACCTGAACCAGCATCACTAAAGGACAATTATCCTCTTCCTATCACGGACCATATCCTTTAAGAATTCACCTTGGAGCACTTATGCCTGAAATGCTTTCATTTCTTGATGGATTCTCGATCGGATATAATCAAATCAAGTTGGCAGAGGATGACCACACTAAGACAACCTTTACAACACCTTGGGCACTTTTGCACTTTTGCCTACAACAGAATGCCTTTTGGCCTAATCAATATAGGGGATACATTCTAAAGGGCAATGGATTTGTCCTTCAAATATCTAAAAACATTACATTGTCATATATCTTGGATGATCTCACAATATTTTCAAAGAAGATTGGATATTATATCTATCATTTGGAATCGGTACTTACAAGTGGTATGGAAACATTGAAATCAAATAATTATTTTTTGAACATGTATATATCACTAAATCCAAAAAGTCTTAAACGGCATTTTGGAGTCATATTAAAGTAAATAATTATAAAATGTAAGTTATTGGGGCACATTGTACCATTTTTATGACATATTTAAACATGGAGCACGGAAGACATTGATTTTGTTGTTTTTAAGAGGATCAAGATTTGAGCCATTAAGCATTATACCCCATTGTCATATATCTTGATGATCTCAGCAAAGAAAGGAGTTCATTCATTCGATTGCAAAGGTGAACTTTATTTGTCATTTTGTGAAAAACATAGAGCACACATTTTCGAGAGGAGTTCAAGATTAGAAGCACATCACTTTGATGATGAAACCACTAACAAATTTCAAATGGAATAATGAAAAATGAAGGGAAGACAACATTACAAGAGATCAAGAAATCCATTGCCAAGGTTCCAACTCTTGTATCTCTATATTTTAACAAAGAATTCATCATGTATTGTTATGCATCAAAACATACACTCTCTTCCATTCTCATTTAGAAAAATAATGAAGGCATGGAAGCACCTATTGCTTTCATGAATAAAAAACAAGAACATTATGACCATTTTCCACAAGATTGTAAACGAGAATCAAAGGAATTGACATAAAAGGTTGTACGATGCATTTTGGGTGGATAGGATGACTCCTAAGAAGGAAATATGTATGTCACCATTCCAACTATTGTATGGAGTTGAAGTAGAAATTCCTCTCATGATTGAGATGTCAGCTCTCAAGATGCTACATGTAATAGAAGATGGTTAGTACAAGGATTCCATTGACAAGAGGATCCTCTTTCTTGAGAAGTTGGAAGAAAATAGACTCCAAGTGGTGGATCGCATTAAGGAGCACTAATTGAAAGTAAAGAATATTTTTGATAAGAAGGCCAAGGCAAGAGAATTCAAAGTTGGAGACTTCATCCTACTATGGGAGAAGAGAAGAGAACCAAAAGGCATTCATGCAATTTTGATTCATTATGGCTTGAGCCATTCTAGATTCGTGAATCTTGGGGCGAGAATGCTTTTCTTCTCTCATATTTGGATGGAATGCCACTGGAGTTACCTCAAAGAGGGAAATACTTGAAATTGTATCATTAGTGAAAGTGGGTTGTTTCGCCTTATACCATAGGTGATTGATAGGTGTGTTTCCCTTTTCATTTGTGGTTTTGTTTCCCCTTTGCATGTCGTGTGTTTCCTTCCCGTGTGTTTCGTGTTTCCTTCTTCGATATTTCTTTCTCAAAGTTATACATGACTTTGCAAGGCCCAATGGATAAGGCACTTTGGTCAACGAAATACGTGGTCCAGGAGATTGAGATTCTAAATTCCCATGTCATGTCTTCATTATGCTCAGTCCATGTCATGTCCCCAATCTAGAGCTAGTTGTTGTCGCCCTAAACATCCCCTCCATTTTTAAGTCAAATTCAAAATTTTTGAGCTCATGCCCTTCAAAAGTGTTCAAGTAAAGTTGGAAGTCGGAAAAGATAGAGAAATTCATGCTTTGAAGTTGTTTAAACTCTCAAGTCTACGTGGTTTGATAAATTTTTTGTTTCCTCGTATGGATGCGTGAAAATTCTATTGTTGTCCTCATTTGAATGAAATTGTCAATCTTTCTATGGCCATGGATTGTCGAACCTTGTATTGTTTTCAATCCCTTGGTTTGTGAAAGAAATTTTAAAATTGGGTGTGAAATGGTGGAGTTTTCTTCTTCTTTGTATTTTTCCCATAGTCGTGAATGATGGGCATTTTCTTCCCTATCAAAATTTGGCTCTATTATCCACGGGTACATGGAAATTTCTAATTGGAGGCGGGCTGGTGGAACAATTTTTAGTTTTGAGCCTCTTTGTAAAAAAGATGAAAAGTCATAAAGTGACCTGTAGCCCCAATCATGCTATGAGGGAAAAGTCAAATGTTGAGCCCGCATCAAAAGATTCAAAGTGGGGAAGCGGGCCATTAGGAGATTTGAGAATTTGAGCCTTTTTCATTAAAGGGGCTTAAAGTTAAAAAGTGACCTGACCTCACCAAACACAAAGGAAAAATTCAAATCTTGAGCCCGCTATTGGAAAGTCAAAGTGGGGAAGCGGGTCGGTGGAGAAATTTGAGGTTTTGAGTCTTGTTTCAAGAAGGAAAAAGTCAAATCTTGAGCCCACATAAAAAGAATTAAATCGAGGAGGCAGATTATCGAGCCTTTTGAGTTTTTTTTGATCCTTTTTGTAAAAAGGGCTTAAAGGCATCAAGTGACCCACAACCTCGATCATGCTATAAGGGAGAAAGTCAAACTTTAAGCCCGCATTGAAGGTCAAAGTTGGTGGGTGGGCACAGAGCAAATTGTGTTTTTAAAAAGGTAAAATTATAAAAGTGGCCCATGAATTTGTCTCCACTCAAGTGAGGCCACATGTCAAGACCATATCAAAAGCAGGTGAGCGGGCCAAAATGTTCCAAAATGCCAAATCTCTATAAAGTCACAAAATGCAAAAGGAATCCTCCATGCCTACTCCAATAAATTTCTCCCATGGATGGCTCTGGTTTAAAGTTTCAAAGGAAAGATGAACGGTTCAAATTCAAAGTTACAAAATAAGTGTAACAAATGCATTATGAAAAGTCTGGTTTTTCCATCATTGGTGTTTGATCATGAATCGTAAATCTAAACGGACGCGAATGACCTGAAAATATTGTAAACCATTTCTTGCTAACAAAGAAGAAGTTGTAACCATTTCTTGAAAGATATTTAATGGCTTCTTCATGCCATGTATGGGGTTGAAATTGATCTAGTAAAATCACAAGTGTATTTTACTTAGAGAAAACAAAGGAGATAGCCATTTTCTTCTACTTTCCTTCATTCTCAAATTTCTTCCATTCCCACATTATGTACAAATTCTCTTTAAGCATCAATACAAGAAGAAGGATTTTTAGCCTCTTTGATGAGGAGATTTCAGAAACTTTGAGTTTGCAATCTTACCTCATATTGTTGCCATTTATAGGGTTGTTTCTTTTCATAAATGCATGTGTTGAAATTTATAACTAGTGTGTGTACACGAACTTTTTCTACGTAGAGATTAGTTCTCCTACCTCTATTCTCACTCCCTTTCCCACCTTCATACAAAATTCCCCCTGGAGATAACTACAAAAATGGAGTGCCCCTGTTGGATCCCCTGGTCGAAAGGCCACCAAAGAAAACATTTTCTTGTGCATGTATAGGGTCGTTAATTAGAGGACTTTTTAGATCCCAAAGCATTGTCGAAAGGAACCATAAATTTGTCCACTTGACAAATTTACTCACCAAGAATAAACAAGGATAAAAATTTATGGTATTCATATCGAATGAGTCTCCTTAAAGATCCATTGGAATATTTAAAAATATAATGGTATCTTCCATGAATTTCATATTAAATGGGACACTTGAAGTAACATTCTCTTCACTTTCAAGCTCTAGAAAAATAAATTGACATATATGCTCATGTTTTGGGAGGCTATGATCATATTCCATCCAAAGTGGGTGAGAGAAAATGTGAAATTGAGCTAAAGGGAACCTCATGCATGAAGGAAAAAAATTCTTCATGTATTCAAGAATATTATTTTAATCTTCATGGAGATAGGAATAAAATTGAAAATAGTGAAGAAGTTGTGGTTTCAAAGGATATTTTTGAGAAAATCATGTAACTTTCAAATAAGAATTAGTGAGTTCTTCTCATATATGTATGTTAACCTCATTTTTAGTGAGTTGAGGAGCCTTTGTGGAAAACCAAAGAGGAGTAAGTATTTCTATATCAATATTCAAATTGTGAAGGAGAGTCATAACTCTTGCATATCAAAGATAATTGCATCCTTTTTGAAAAGTTACGTAGAATATTGGAGTGCCAAATATGGATACCTATTCAGATCCTAAAAAGAATCTTATATGCACAAAATTCTATGCAACATAGTGATAAAATTAAAAATAAAATTGATAAAGACTGGACATACCCCAAATTTTGCAAGAATAAATGAGTGAGGAACCATTCTTTTGGATCAAATATTCTTCGATAATATGGAAATTTAAACTCTTTCCATATGGTTAACATAATTTTGTCTCAAATATGGACCACAAACATCACATCCATGTAATAGTGCTGATGAAACCAATGTATGAAAAAGTCAAACCTTTATTTGAATATCTTGAAATTGAAGATGAAAACATTTTCTTTCTAAGGTTGTCAAAGTTACATACCATTTTCTCGAGTTTGCTTCTATTTCCAAATCAAAGCTAAAAGGTGGTTCAAATAAAACCACACCCAAGTAGGTGTAGGAGTACACCACCTTAACCTTTTTCCTTTGTACATCAAATTAATTATAGATTCCACTTTCTTGGTTGTCTTGAATGCCATGATTTTTGTCTTTGCAAGATTTACTTCAAGGCCTTTCTTATCAAAAAAAATTCTCAATGCATCAAGATTATTTTGAAGTCTTGTAATTGAGTGTGAAATCAAAATAATGTCACCTGGAAAAAATAAAATAGAAATGTATATCCCAAAGAGGCTATAACCATTCATGCTACTTGAGGTTGTGGAGATAAGATCCTCTAATTCATTAATATAGAGCCCAAAAAGTGTAGGCAAGAGTAGAAAACCTTGTTTCAAACCCATGGTACTATGGATGTTATTAGTAGTTCCCATTTTGGTATGAATATTCCCAAAAAAATTCTCATACAAAGTCATGAAAAGAGAAATTACCATGTCAGGAAGACCCAACTCTTTAAGCCTCTAGATCAAAATATGTCTTGGTAGTGTATGAAATGCCTTTTAAAAGTATACAAAACAACAATATACCTTCTTCTTGTTAGCCTTTACTTCCACTATAGTGGTAACAAAAGTGAAAATATAATTATTTGTTTAGTGATTCCTTCTAAATTGTGCTTTACCTTTTTCTCTAATCCATTTTTTCTCTTCCCATTGTGAGATATAATCATCAAGCACAGTAGAAAAATATTACCTATAGTATGCCCAATCATGATGGTATGATAGTTCTCAAGTTTAAGAGAATCTCCATATTTGAAGATGGGGTGTATAATATGATATGTCCAAGTCGGGGGAAGACCATGAGGAAAAATAAAAATATTAGAGATATGGACAACAAGAACAAGTGGGCTATGATGGAAGAATTCAACTTTTAAATTTTCCATATCTTGGAATAATTGGATGAATGATCACATTTATCATATTTTTTCGGCCACATTACAACATGAGAATAGCCCATCCTACGAAGATTGTGACATATTAATGCAAGGATGGAATATTCTTGGCCATAACTAAAGTTTAATATTAATAATAGATAATGTGAATTAAAAGGTAGATAAGGTCACACTTGGCCATATCCTACATTATTAGGACATCTTTATAATTTTTCTTGTGATTGAATTCTTTCAATCTATGATCCGAAGGAAGCTACTTTTTAAATGGAAGTTGACAAGGCTCCTAGAATGGATGGTTTTCAAGATAATTTTTCAAACCTTTGGGACATGGTAGGTCTAGACCTCCACCATGTTTATTTGGAAGCATTTTCTTCCACCCTGGGAACCTCATTAATAAAGGAAACATTAATTTAATACCCAAAATAAGGGATCCTGAAATCATCACCAACTGGAGACCCATCACCTTGCTTAATGTTTTTTATAAGATTATTGCTAAATATTTAGCCAACAAGATTGCTAATATCTTTCCCTTATTTGTTAGTAGTGAGAAAACTAGATTCATTAAGAACATATTTATTCTTTAAAATATCTTTTTTTTGGGGAAGTAATGGAATGGGTTCGTTAATCATCATAGCAAACTCTCTTTATTAAAATAGATTTTGCTAAAGCTTATGACAAGATTGAGTGGTATTTCATTTTAGCCATGCTCCAAGCTCTTGTATTTGCACTTCCTTTGACACCTTTTGATATTGATCATGATATTGCTGATTATATTATAGACATGATTATGGACTTTATTATAGTATGATGTTAGATGTTAGATCATGGATTATTATTGACCTTGATTCAGTTATGATGCATGATGATTATTAGAGACATTTTATATATATTGATGATGATATGCTGTTTGACATGGTTATATTATGGATGTTGTTCGGACATGTGATATTTGGATATTGTGGGTAGACCTAGAAATGGAAATTATTTGATGATGATATAGTTGTTGAGTAAAATTGCAAATGATCTTGTTGGTTGCTTGGATGTTGTTGTGATTCATATATCTAGATGATTTTGGAATTTTATTTATATTATTTTGGATGTTCTGATGTGGCCATGAGGCCGAAGGAGGTATTCATGTTTTGCAGGTTAAAATATCACAACAAACATCGGGGATGGAGACCAACCACATTGGAATTCTAGATGAATTCAACAAGGTCACCATGGCAACTTGTATTGTTTTGGGTGTTTGATTGTGTTAGGGATTCCCATGGGGGATCACCTTTAAATGTGACCAAGGGTTATGTGTATTTATTTATTTGGTTCCTTTTTATTGATGTTTGCATGTGTTTCATGTGGTGCACTTACCCCTTTCATTAATTATTTAATGTGGTGTTAATATTGTGAGTAATCATGTTGTTAAGTTAATTAATTAAAAGATATCATGAGAATGTAATTAATAGAGTTGTTGGTCTTGGTTTAAGTGTTGTAAGAGATGTGTAAGTGATGTGTAAGTTGATTTTAGAGTATGAAACACTCCACCTTCTTGGAAATTCGAATTTTTCCTTGGAGGCTGATTTTGGAGGCTTGTGGGACAAGTTAAACTTGTCTCATACCTCTTAAATTTATTTACCAACCATACCTATGGTTGGAGAGTTGAATTTAGACTTTTATTATGCATTTTGAGAAGACAAATTGTAAGTTTTAATTGCACTTTTCTTACATGGTTTAATTTCAGTCCTTTGGGGGTGGGTTGGATTTGAGTATGTAAGTAAACTATCATATTATTCACCCACCTATTTATTATGCATTGGAGAATGAAGTTGAATTTTGGGTTGGGTTGAGGATGTGTGATGTGGCATCCTACATGGATCCACCTCATCCTCTTCTCTTCCCTCTTCTATAAAATTTGAATTGCTTGCCTTGTTTTGGGTTGCTTCACTTTTGGAAACTCCTTTTGGGGTGAATTATTTTGTTGTTTTGGAGCTCTTGCTTTGGAGAAGTTTTTGGAAGATTGTTGCATGCTTGTGCTTGGCTGATTTGGATTGCTTACATTGGGATAAAGCTTGCTGTTTTGGAACTTGGAACAACTCCATCATGGAGAGGTAGGAGCTTGGCTCTTGAAATGCTTTTTTTGTTTATGAAATTGTTATTGTTGTGAATGTTTTGGCATGTTTGTGGGATGTTGGGTAGATGGCCTAGGAATGGTGTAGGAGAAGACTATGGGGTTTATTTTGTGGGAGGCACAAGTGTTTTGGGGAGGTATAAGTGTGGAGGGAGTTGGGATTTGGGTTCCACCTTACAAAGAAATAGCTTGCATTTATTTACTTGTTATGGGGTGCCATAAGAGGTTGGGGAGGCATAAGGAAATGTGAGGAATAAGGGGTACTTGGGGGAGGCATAAGGGCATGTCAGGGCTTTGATATACTATATTTTGGTGGTTTGAAATTAGGTGGTGATACCCATTTCCCTTTGGGAGGCATAAGTAGCATCCCCCATAGTTTCTTGCTCCTTTGGCTTGCTTGATGAAGCCTCAGTGTTGTTTGTCATGCTTTAATGTAGTTGTAAACTACATTCTATTTTGGACTGTGTTTTAAATGTGAAAATGTTGCTTGTGTGTTGTGGAAGCCTTTGTTGCCATGAGTTGAATCACATCTTCTATTACATTATGGTTGGGGCTCGGGGCCAATGAAGAAGGATGGATTCTCCTTTCATTGGATGTCTTGGTTGGGTGGAGAGTGTTTCCTTTCCCTGCTCTTGTTGTGATTAGAATTGGAAGAATGATAAATCTACATGTTGTTGTTCTAGAGAAAAGGAAAAAAAAAAGAGTTTGACAGTCCCTTGTTGAAATGAAATCTTATTGTAACCTTTCCCACTTGAAGTGGATGAACTTGTATATGTTTTGTAATGGAAATATGTTGTATTGAATATGAAAGTTGTAATTTTGAAATGTAAAGGAAAGATATACTCTTTTTTTTGTCTTGAAAGAAAGAGATGTATTTTGTATATTGTATTGTGAAAATCAACAGAAAAGAGAAGTTGTAAAAGAAGGAAATCTTGTCTTTTGAATAAAAGTTGCATTTTTTTCCACAATTGGAACTATTGCTATTTAAAATCTGAGTTTGAAATGTATTTGAAATCTTTGTTTGAAAGGAAGAAATGTGTGAGGAAAATACAAAACTTTCTTTTGAAATGTGTAAAATTAGAAATCAAAATTTCATTTTGGTTTTGAATAGTTTGATTTGAATCAACTAAATGTATTAGATTAGAATTGGAATGAATTCTAATACTTGGAAGATGAAAATGGAAAATAGATCCTTTAAAATTTGATCTTTATTTTGTATTTTCAAACTGGAAAATACTTTATCCAAAAATGCACAATTCAAACCTACAATAATGAAATAAAAATTAAATGATTAAATTGAAGTAGTATGCCCTAAAAAATTCAATTGGACAAAAATACTTAAGGAATTTCTTAGAAAACTTAGCAAAATCGGGCTCAAACCATTTTTTTGTTGTTTTTGTTGTCAAAGTTGTTTTTTTAAATTGGGAGTCAATCAAACAAACTTACCTTCCAAATCCATCCTAAATCCATCTAAGAACAATTCTCCATGTCTAATTGACATGTTGAGAGAGGAAGAAGATCAATTGATTAAAATTTCATAAGTTAAAATTTACCATCTTGCCTTTTAAAATCCTGCAGATTGTTTTCATGAAATTTACCCCTTAAAAATTATCAAAATAAAAAAATTATGGTTCTGTGCAAAGAGGACATCGAGAGCTTTCCAAAAAGTCCTTGTTTTCCCAAAAATGATCTCCCAATCAAAATTTATGGCCTTCTGAAGTTTTCTTCATTTTTGGCATCAAAAATAATTCTAACTCATCAAATTTAAAACGGGAAAAATTTCTTGGCAAGTTTGGGCCCAAATTTTCCTTTAGCACTTTTTTCCCAAAATGCTAAAGGCATAAAGTTTTCCCCCACCACCGCTGACCCGCAAACCTCTTTTTGTCATCAAAATTACCTAAGTTGGAAAAAAAATTTGGAAAATTTTCCTTACATCCCCCCCCCCTTTTTTCCATTTTGGTTGTTTTCATCCACGCACATGCGTGCTGCTTTAACTTAACCTTTGAAAATAATTTGGAAAAATTTCTAATTTCTCCATGGCCCCGCATCCCAGCCCTTTCCTAGGAAATGTACGGGTTTGCCATGGGCATCACAAGGCGCGTCATTAGATGGATCCCTTTTTGCTTAAAACCCTTTTTTTGGGAAAACTTTTCCAAATTCTTCCATAGCCCCTGCATGACCAATGGTCAATGATTGACACATGTCACACTTTGCCTTAGGTCGAGAGGCACTGAAGGTGTAAATCATTTTAACCCTTTAGTATCCTTTTTTAGCCAAAAGGATCTAAAATTGTTTAAAATGTTTCCTCGTAAGTGATTTTCCGCGTGAATTTTTGAATGTGGCACTTGGAAATGCCATGTGATTCCTCTTCGGGCTCGCGGGCATGCGGAGGAAAATCATGCTTTTTTCCCAAAAGGGAAAATGCTAAAAATCCTCCCCACTCCTATGCCCATGTGCATGGGAAAATTTTTCCCTGCTCCCCGATTCCTCTCGTGGGAAAATTTCTCCCCAGTGCCCGCAGACCCCCTCGGGGAAAATTTTCTCCCTAGGCCCGCAGCCCGTTCTTGGGAAAATTTTCACCCCAAGGCCCTGCCCATAACTTGAGAAATATGAGGAGTTAGGAGGACTTATTTATATCACCGGAAAGGTGAGGAAATTTCCTATCTAATGGGAATGTTTTTGGGAAGTTTTGAGTGTGTTAATTTTGAGAAAAATCAAGTTGAATCTTTTAAGCTGTTAGAGAGTGGTATAGTGAGAAATTACCCTCTTAACCTAATTGATTAATCTAACCCTAAGTTTGGACCTTGTGATCTTTTATAATTGTCATATTAATAAAACTATAAGCTATTAATAGTATTTGGCTTGAAAACTTGCTTGTGATAATTATTGTCTTGTAACCTAGTTGTAGACTCTTTTAAACAAAAAAATTATTCCATAATTTTCCTAACTAATCCTAGGTTGTTCTTGGGTCTCAAGTGGGTTGTTTTTATGGGTGTTACACTTGGTATCAGAGAATTGGTTCAAAATCTTGGGCCATTGGGCACACTAGAAAACTTGAGACATGAACCTTAAACCTAGCACACTTTTAAATCTAGAAAACAACTTAGTTTAGAAATTACATATTTTAGTAAACATGGAAACTAAATAAAACTTAGAAAGATGAACTAACTCTCACCTTGGTCTGTGTAGGAGGCATAGATGGCAAGATGAGGGTATTTTCACATAGACCTAGACTTACCACCACTAGATCATGTTGTAGCATCCATCCTACCATAGATTTTGCAGACTCTTCAGGATGTTAATGCCACTCTACGTGGAGGGACCATAGGGGCACATTCATTCGGCATGATAGGGTGACATCCATTGAGGCTCATGCATCTCCTTGGCATATGAGGAGCATAGAGGAGAGAAATCCCATGAGGAGTTAGTTAGAGTAGAGTCACCTGCAGAGGGGATAGGGAGACCGGGTTTTAGGACATAGAGATAGGTCTCGGAGCCCTAGGCTTAGGGATGAGCATGCAGAGAGGCCTAGAGGCCATCCACACTTTAGATCACATCAAGGAGATCCTAAAGCTTGGCCATCACATTATTCTAGTGACATAGGTGGATTTTAGGTAGAGGCCTGGTTGGTGAGCTTGAGTGGATGCTTCAAGCTCTGTCCTTGTTCTAGCAACATGAAAGCTCATGTTACGATCCATCTACTGAGGGATGGAGCTGGTGTCTGGTGGCAGACAGAGGAGCAAAAGCTCCATGTTGATTCTGAGATAGTTACCTAGGAGCTCTTTGAGGAGTGATTTAAGAGTAGATATTTGTCATAGAGGTTCATACAACAACGGATAGATGAGTTTCATGACCTCCGAGCAGTCATCTCTTACAGTAGTAGAGTATGAGAGTAGATTTTTGGATCTACTCAATATGTTGATTACATGCAAGATGAGAAGGTGTGGATCCACAAGTTCATTTGAGGCTGAATCTAGACATTGGAGGTGTAGTATGGATCCATTGTCCATAGACATTAGCTGAGGCCATCGAGAAGGCCTATATAGTAGAGGAGACTCAGGGAAAGACCCACTAGTAGGCTAGAGACTAAGTGTGGAGCCACATACAATATGAGATGTAGGACAATAAATCGAGGGGTTCAGTACCTCTTCCTCATGGTGGATAGGGTTTAACATAGTCATCTTTTAGACCACAGCAGTAGCAACAGTAGTCCCGCCCACCTTATAGACCTCCACAGAGGTTTGATGCACAGAGAGGTTGGAGTATGGGGCCTCCTCCTAGGGGTCCCATCAGGACACAGGGTGCCCAGAGAGCTCACTCAGTAGGAGCTCACTAGCAGAGACCTTAGTAGACCATAGCCGAATCATCAGGATCCACACCATAGACCTCTAGAGTACTAACTAGAGCTGCTACACTAGGGGAGAGGATTAGGTGGTTGTTTTGGTGTGGTGTTACTGGACATTTTTGGAGAGACTGCCCACAGAACCCTAATAACAAGGGTAAGACACAGATCTCAGAGCCTACTATTATTGGTGATATGGGGTGCAAGTCACAGGATTTATGTAGTGGTTGAGAACCACCAGCAGAGCATCAAAGTATAATTATTGAGACTACAGGTAGCATTGGTGGTATTCCTACCTCCATTTTGTTTGATTTTGGTTCTTCTGATTCTTTTATTACACCATCTTTAGTAGAGTGATGCAAGCTAGTGGCAGTTAGGGGTCTTAGTTGGGATGTTGAGATGGCTAAAGAGCCAAGATCTCTGTAGACTCCTTAGTCAAGGAGTGTGTAGTGGATTTGGGACCTTTCACCACTACCTCGGATCTTCGTATCCTTCCTTTGGGATCATATGGAGTCATCTTGGGTATGGATTGGTTATCTACACATAGGGCTAGGATGGATTGTTACCACAAGATTATATCTTGTGTAGATGATTTGGGAGTTGATTCGGTGATTTCAGGGGTCAAGAGACCCATTTCTATTCGCACCATCTCTGTTATGCAGCTTAAGTGGTGTGTGTGATGAGGTTGTCAGATGTATGTTGTCACAGTTAGTGACAGATCAGAGGATGGGTCTAGTGGACCATCGCTAGATGATCATCCCATTTTGAGAGAGTTTGTAGATGTCTTTCCAAGGGAGCTACCGGGGTTACCACCCCATGTGAGATTGATTTTCATATAGATCTGGTTTGGGAGAAGAGCCTATCTCATGAGCACCTTATCGGATGACCACCCCGAACTCTACGTGAGCTCAAGTTACAGCTTGAGGGCCTTCTGGAGAAAGGCCTAATTCATCCTAGTGTATCCCCTTGGGGTGCACCAAGTGATTTTTGTAAAGAAGAAGGATGGATCCTTGTGGTTGTGTATTGATTACCGCTAGCTGAATAAGGTAATGATCAAGAATCATTATCCCCTTCCACATTGATGACTTGTTTGATCAGATGAAAGGAGCCACAATTTTCTCTAAGATTGATCTTAAGTCAAGCTATCATCAGTTGAGGATTGCGGAGGTGGATATTCATAAGACCACCTTTCGTATGAGATATGGGCACTATGAGTTCATAGTGGTACCTTTTGGTTTGACGAATGCCCCCACAGTGTTTATGAGTTTGATGAATGGGGTATTTAGGACCTTCTTAGATCACTTCATGCTCATCTTCCTTGATGACATTTTGATTTAATCACATATGCGTGAGGAGCATGAGGGGCACCTTCGCCAGGTTCTTCAATGTCTTTGGGAGCAAGTAAGCTTTATGGGAACTTGGAGAAGTGTGCATTCTTTCAGATGGAGGTGCAATATTTGGGTCATATCATTTTTGGGGAAGGTATCGCCATCGATCCTTCCAAGATTAGAGCTATCATGGATTGGCCAACACCCACTACTATGATTGAGGTGTGTAACTTCATGGGATTAGTAGGTTACTACAAGAGATTTGTTAGGACTTCTCTCAGATTTGCACTCCCATCACTTCCCTTTAGAGGAAAGGGAAGAAGTTTGTTTTGGTCAGATAGGTGCAAGCAGGCCTTTAGTACACTGAAGGAATGTCTCACTATAACACCTATTCTTGCAAATGCCGGATCCACAGGGTGAGTTTTTTTCATTTGCACAAATGCTTCTTAAGGCTTGGAGGTGTGTTGATGTAGGAGGGAAAAGTAGTGGCTTTTGAGTCTCACAAACTCAAAGATTATGAGCTTAATTATCCGACTCATGATCTTGAGCTTGCGGAAGTTGTGCATGCTTTGGTTTGATGGAGGAACTTTCTTCTTGGTCGAGAGATTCACACTCAAGACAGATCACCTGAGTCTTCACCACCTCTTCACACAGCCCAATCTCAATGCTTGTCAGTGGCATTGGATGGAGTTACTTTGTGAGTATGATATGGAGATAGAGCATGTGAAGGGGAAGGAGAATGTGGTGGTAGATGCTCAGCAGACGGAGACATGTGGATTATGGCCACACAGTGAGCATAGATTTATGGAGAAGGATTCTTCAGTAGCTTCCTCTTGACAACTTCTACATTATAGTTTGAGAAGAGATGAGTCTCAGAGACCCCTCGAGGGAAGTTTGATGGTTTTATTTAGAGGTAGATGGTCTTCTCAGGCATAGAGGCTGGATTTATGTTCCCAGAGATGGAGGCTTGAGGTAGGACATCTTGACAGAGGCACATCGTGCACCCTATTCAGCCCATCCTAGGGTGAAGAAGATGCACGCCACCTTGAGATAGTTGTATCATTAGAGAGGACTTTGTAGAGACATGGCTCAATTTGTGTCACACAATGTTTAGAGTGCCAGAAAGTGAAGGCCAAGCATCAACATCTAGCTGGCCTTCTCTTTCCTCATGTTATACCGGAGTGGAAATGGGACACCATTTCCATGGACTTCATTGTTGGGCTACCGATGTCGAGATATCACCATGATGCCATCATGGTCACGGTTGATAAATTGACAAAAGTGGCTCACTTTTCTCTAGTGAAGACCACTTATACAACTAGTGCAAGTGGCATGAGTATATTTGGATGAGATTGTCAGGTTACATGGGATTCTCATGGAAGATTATTTGTGACCGCAATCCTTTGTATACTTCCCATTTTTGGACTACCATAAACATGCCCGGGATGAGAATCAACTTCAACACAACATATCACCCTGAGATAGATGGATAGACTGAGTGGGTGAATCAAGATTTTAGAGGACATGCTCAGGATGTATGTGATGGATCAGCAGTCTAGATGGGAGGAGTACCTATACTTGGTGGAGTTTTCCTACAATAATAGTTTTTAGAGTTCTATAGGCATGGCTCCTTTTAGGATTTGTATGGTAGAGAGTGCAGGACACCTCTTAAGCTGGGACAGGCTAGAGGACAGGGTTTCTCTTGGACCATTTTGTTGTAGGACATGGAGTAGTAGGTGGTTTTGATCAGACAGAGATTGTAGGAGGCACATGACAGGTAGAAGAAGTATGCATATCAACATAGGATCGATTGTAGTTTTGATGTGGGCATGAAGGTGTTCCTTCATGTTAGGCCACATAAGAGCCCTATCCATTATGGAAAAGGTTCTAAGTTAGCTCCTAGATTCATGGGTCCTTTTGAGATCTTGGAGCATATCGGCCCTTTGGCCTACCATCTAGCATTTCCACCTAGCTTGTCTCACGTACATGATGTGTTTCATGTTTTAGTTCTTAGGAGATATATTGTAGATCCTTCTCATGTGCTAGATTGGACATCATTGCAGGTGCAGGATCAGGGGAAGGTGATGGTGGAGCCCATTTGCATTATAGATCATAGGACCTGGGCCTTCGAGGCAGAGAGATTGACCAAGTCTGGGTGTAGTGGGACAAATATGATGAGACTGTGGCTACATGGGAGGATGCTACATTACTACGAGTTAGTTTCCACATTTTTTCTAGTGACTTCATGAGGAATTTGAGTCTAAGGGGAGGGGGATGTAGTGCCCACTTCCCTTTGACACCTTTTGATACTGATCATGATACTACTGATTATATTATGGACATGATTATGGACTTTATTATAGTATGATGTTAGATGTTAGATCATGGATTATTGTTGACCTTGATTCAATTATGATGCATGATGATTATTAGAGACATTTTTATATATATTGATGATGATATGCTATTTGACATGGTTATATTATGGATGTTGTTCGGACATGTGATATTTGGATATTGTGGGTAGACCTAGAAATGGAAATTATTTGATGATGATATAGTTGTTGAGTAAAATTGCAAATGATCTTGTTGGTTGCTTGGATGTTGTTGTGATTCATATATCTAGATGATTTTGGAATTTTATTTATATTATTTTGGATGTTTTGATGTGGCCACGAGGCCGAAAGAGGTATTCATGTTTTTTTAGAGGTTAAAATATCACAACAAACATCAGGGGATTGGAGACCAACCACATTGGAATTCTAGATGAATTCAACAAGGTCACCATGGCAACTTGTATTGTTTTGGGTGTTTGATTGTGTTAGGGATTCCCATGGGGGGATCACCTTTAAATGTGACCAAGGGTTATGTGTATTTATTTATTTGGTTCCTTTTTATTGATGTTTACATGTGTTTCATGTGGTGCACTTACCCCTTTCATTAATTATTTAATGTGGTGTTAATATTGTGAGTAATCATGTTGTTAAGTTAATTAATTAAAAGATATCATGAGAATGTAATTAATAGAGTTGTTGGTCTTGGTTTGAGTGTTGTAAGAGATGTGTAAGTGATGTGTAAGTTGATTTTAGAGTATGAAACACTCCACCTTCTTGGAAATTGAATTTTTCCTTGGAGGCTATTTTTGGAGGCTTGTGGGACAAGTTAAACTTGTCCCATACCTCTTAAATTTATTTACCAACCATACCTATGGTTGGAGAGTTGAATTTAGACTTTTATTATGCATTTTGAGAAGACAAATTGTAAGTTTTAATTGCACTTTTCTTACATGGTTTAATTTTAGTCCTTTGGGGTGTGGGTTGGATTTGAGTATGTAAGTAAACTATCATATTATTCACCCACCTATTTATTATGCATTGGAGAATGAAGTTGAATTTTGGGTTGGGGTTGAGGATGTGTGATGTGGCATCCTACATGGATCCACCTCATCCTCTTCTCTTCCCTCTTCTATAAAATTTGAATTGCTTGCCTTGTTTTGGGTTGCTTCACTTTTGGAAACTCCTTTTGGGGTGAATTCTTTTTTGTTTTGGAGCTCTTGCTTTGAAGAAGTTTTTGGAAGATTGTTGCATGCTTGTGCTTGGCTGATTTGGATTGCTTGCATTGGGATAAAGCTTGTTGTTTTGGAACTTGGAACAACTCCATCATGGAGAGGTAGGAGCTTGGCTCTTGAAATGCTTCTTTTTTTTTATGAAATTTTTATTGTTGTGAATGTTTTGGCATGTTTGTGGGATGTTGGGTAGATGGCCTAGGAATGGTGTAGGAGAAGACTATGGGGTTTATTTTGTGGGAGGCACAAGTGTTTTGGGGAGGTATAAGTGTGGAGGGAGTTGGGATTTGGGTTCCACCTTACAAAGAAATAGCTTACATTTCTTTACTCGTTATGGGGTGCCATAAGAGGTTGGGGAGGCATAAGGAAATGTGAGGAATAAGGGGTACTTGGGGAGGCATAAGGGCATGTCAGGGATTTGATATACTATATTTTGGGGTTTGAAATCAGGTGGTGATACCCATTTCCCCTTTGGGAGGCATAAGTAGCATCCCCATAGTTTCTTGCTCCTTTGGCTTGCTTGATGAAGCCTCAGTGTTGTTTTTCATGTTTTAATGTAGTTGTAAACTACATTTGTTCTTGGACTATGTTTTAAATGTGAAAATGTTGCTTGTGTGTTGTGGAAGCCCTTGTTGCCATGAGTTGAATCACATCTTCTATTGCATTATGGTTGGGGCTTGGGGGCCAATGAAGAAGGATGACTTCTCCTTGTCATTGGATGTCTTGGTTTGGTGGAGAGCGTTGCCTTTCCCTACTCTTGTTGTGATCAGAATTGGAAGAATGATAAATCTACATGTTGTTGTTCTAGAGCAAAGGAAGAAAAAAAAGAGAGTTTGATAGTCCCTTGTTGAAATGAAATCTTATTAACATTTCCCACTTGAAGTGGATGAACTTGTATATGTTTTGTAATGGAAATATGTTGTATTGAATATGAAAGTTGTAATTTTGAAATGTAAAGGAAAGATATACTTTGTTTTCTATCTTGAAAGAAAGAGATGTATTTTGTATATTGTATTGTGAAAATCAATAGAAAAGAGAAGTTGTAAAAGAAGGAAATCTTTTATTTTGAATAAAATTTACATTTCTTTCCACAATTGGAACTATTGTTGTTTAAAATATGAGTTTGAAATGTATTTGAAATCTCTATTTGAAAGGAAGAAATGCATGTGAGGAAAATACAAAACTCTGTCTTTTGAAATGTGTAAAATTGGAAATCAGAATTTCATTTTGGTTTGAATAGTTTGATTTGAATCAACTAAATGTATTAGATTAGAATTGGAATGAATTCTAATACTTGGAAGATGAAAATGGCAAATAGATCCTTTAAAATTTGATCTCTATTTTTGTATTTTCAAATTGGACAAATACTTTATCCAAAAATGCATAGTTTGAACCTACAATAATGAAATAAAAAATTAAATGATTAAATTGAAGTAGTATGCCCTAAATGAATTCAATTGGACAAAAATACTTAAGGAATTTCTTAGAAAACTTAGCAAAATCGGGCTCAAACCATTTTTGTTTGTTTTTTACCATCAAAGTTGTTTTTTTTGGGAGTCAATCAAACAAACTTACCTTCCAAATCCATCCTAAATCCATCTAAGAACAATTATCCATGTCTAATTGACATGTTGAGAGAGGAAGAAGATCAATTGATTAAAATTTCATAAGTTAAAATTTACCAGCTTGCCTTTTAAAAGCCTGCAGATCATTTTCATGAAATTGACCCTTAAACATTATCAAAATAAAAAATTATGATTCTTGTGCAAAGAGGATGTTGAGAGATTTCTAAAAAGTCCTCATTTTCCCAAAAATGATCTCCCAATCAAAATTTATGGCCTTCTAAAGTTTTACTTCATTTTTGGCCTCAAAAATAATCTAACTGTCAAATTTAAATGATTAAAATATTGGTATACCCATGGGTTTAAGTATTCCCATTGGCCCACAAACCTCTTTGTCATCAAAATTAGTCTAAGTTCGAAAAGGGAAAATTTGGAAAATTTTCCCGCGTCCCGCCGCCCGCCCTTTGCTTTTGGAATTTTCCACTTGGGTGGGCAGCGTGCACTTTAACTTAACCCTTTTGATTCTAACTTTGGAAAATTTTAAAATTTTCTGCATGCCCCGCATCCCCGCCCTTGCCTAGGAAATGTACTTTCTGGGCATGCGGGCATCCATGTATTCAATTTAAATTTTTATTAAAACCCTTTGGCAAACTTTCCTAACTTTTTCTGCCATCCCGAAGCCCCGCAACCAATGGTTGGCTAACACGTGGCAGCCTTAGGTGTCAGCAGAGGCGCGAGCATTTTAACCCTTTGTATTCTTTTTCTTTTAAAGTATAAAATTTGAATGTTTCCAAGGTAAGTCATTTTTCCTAGTGCCTTTTGGAAAAGGATTGACATGTGGCACTTGGAAATGTTGACATGTTTCCCCTTTTAGGTTTGCGGGCGCGCGGAGGTAAATTGTGCCTTTGTCCCAAAAGGGCAAAAATGCTAAATTCCTTCCTCGCTCGCTAGCCCATGCCTTGGAAAATTTCACTCTGTCCCTATCCATGATTCCTTCTCAGGTGAAATTTCTCCCCGTAGTCCACAGGACTACCCTTAGGAAAATTTTCCTCCCTAGGCCCGCAGGCCCACTCTTGGGGAAAATTTTCACCCCAAGGCCCTGGCCCATAACTTGAGAAATATGAGGAGTTAGGAGGACTTCTTTATATCACCGGAAAGGTGAGGAAATTTCCTATCTAATGGAAATGTTTTTGAGAAGTTTTGAGTGCATTAAATTTGAGAAAAATCAAGTTGAATCTTTTAAGCTTGTTAGAGAGTGGTATAGTGAGAAATTACCCACTACTACAAGGAGGGGTGTTTTGAGACAATAATAGAGACAATACTTAACCAAATTGTCTCAAATAGAGACAATAAAAAGTTGTATATTGTCTCTATTATTGTCTCAAAGTGGGTGTCTCTAATATTGTCTCTAATTATTGTCTCTCCATAGACAATATAGATTGATATCATTTTTGTCTCTTGAGAGACAATATCATTATTGTCTCCCTAGAGACAATATAGAATACTGATTTTTTGTCACTCTAGAGACAATTCTAATTTCAATTTTTATTGTCTCTCTAGAGACGATACGAATTTAAAGAATGAAAAATTTGAATTTCAAGAATAAATAATAATCAAATATCATATAGTGCAATCGACGACTACATATCATCTATGATGTTAGCGCAGGCTGATAATTAATATTAGAAATTAAAAACAATTTGATTTGAATCTTGTGCCCAACAAATGGGTCCACAAACATTTTATTAATATCAAATAAAATAAAATACAAAAGGGTGTCTAAATGCCATTAACCCTTTAAATACAATGATAAAATAGAAAAGGGTGCCTAAATGTTGTTGTTAACCCTTTGCATACAATATGAACACCTTCTCTCCACCACCAGCTTCAAGCGATCTGTCTACTTCCCTAGTTCTACTTTGAGGTTCTTTTTCTTCACTTTTATTTTGAGCAATAGCCTCTATGCCGACAGTTGTCATCTTCATGTTCTTCGCTTTGATTGTATCAACTTTGATACAATTCTCTATTATCGATAACAACAAAGGTGCATTGGATTTTGAGATATTAAGAACACATATTTTACTCCAGTTCTGCCAAAAGTATTCACAAATTACATTTAAACCAAGACAATAATTAAAACCTCGCACAAAATGAATAAGCTAAGTTGTGCACTCATATACCTGTATGATAAAATCCATGTTTTCCTGTCATTCCCAACACATAAATATCCAGGTGATCATCTGTACCTGCCATCCAAGCAAAATTTTTGTTTCTTTGTTAATAGTCTTTGTAGAAAAATATTGAGTCTATAAATTAAAATGGCATTGAGAAATAAGAGAAGCACACCGCTAAAAAGATATCCCTAGTGATTAGAGAGTATCTAGACCAGACAAGCATGCTTAGGGTGTTAAATAAGGATGTTAAAAATGGCATAAAATCAACACTTTTGGTTCTAATAACAAGTACCTAAAATAAGAAACGAAATCACCAACCTTCTTGAAAGAATCATTGTACACATTTTATAGCAATCTATACTAAGAAGAGAATAAGAATAAATACCTACCAAAAAAATCATTGGGGAGGCATACATAAAAATGGAGAGGATCACGCATGAAAATCCAACCAATAACTGTTCGGATCTGTGTGTGCAACAAGAAAATATTAACTGCAAGTAACGTGACAAAAGCCAATATCATTGTTATTATCAACCCCAATGTTATCACCTGCAAGAATAGATTAAAATCTTTGTATCAACAATATTACAATTACATTTATAGATCCAAGTATAGAATCTAATAAACCATTAAATGTGTCAAAAATGTTTAAAATCCCTATCTCATAAGTGGCATATAATAACATACCTTTTTTTTCTTAAGAGGCAAAAATCGGAAAGGATAGAACATAAAACATCTCCAAAATGAAACCCGCGCCATTTATTTTGAGCAAAAAAGTGTTGTGTGGTTTAGCAAATGGGGCTCCATAAAGTAGCCAAACAACACATGTGAATAAGGTGCACACATATGGAAGACCAAAGAAGTTTTTGTACACTTAAGCTTGTATATCCCCCAAAAAGTTGGCATTCAATTCTCACAACATGTGTTTACAAGTAATGAATATATATTGAGCATCTACAACGGAACAAGAAGAGTTATTGGTATTGAATCAAAGAAATATGATGAACACAGTACAAACATAGGTCACAGGAAAAGTGCCAGTGAAGTTTGACTCAAAGAGAGAGAAGACACCTACCTTTCAAGAGCACCCATGATAGAATACTTAGCAGGAAGAAAGAATTCTCCAGCAGCCTCAAATGCTTTAGATTTTAAGCAGCAACACCACATCAACAATGGTGTGTCAATTCAAAGGGAAATACCACCACTACAAATTATTCAAACAAGACATGCACCAAATCCAACCGAAAGCTAACCCCTCACTATACATGTAACAAGATTGTGAAGGATAGAGAGAAGTTATTGCAAGCAAGCAAGCCTCAGGACGACAGGGCTCACATTGCCAAGATGCAAATAAAAAACTTGAAGCTGAACCAAAGATTACCTTTTGACACGTTGAAACTTCCTCATTCAGGTATCAAAGATAAAAACCACACATCTATCAGATACAATGCATTGTCAATCCTGTGAAAACCATCTCATTTGTTTAGCCATTCTGTGCATCTCAATTCTTATTCATTTTAAAGAGAAGAAAACACCAACATTCCACAAGCATAAAAAGGTTAAGTGTGTTACCCAATAACTAATTGATTGCAAAAGCACCAATCAACTCATCTGTAGTCTACATCAAAACAATAATTATAATGACTTTTTGTGTTTATCAACTGTCACTTGAAAATTTATAACTGACAAACATCTCATTAAAATAATGAGGTTGAATTAAACATATAACAAGAAACCATCAACCTTTCATAAGAAAGGCCATCTTTAATAACAAGGCATGCCTATGTTGAGCCTTTGCATAATGTGACGGGTAACTTGAAAAGACAATACATAATAACATTGCTCTTATACTTGAAGCTATTCTGATGATACAAGCTCACATAACAAAGAGTATAGTCACCTCCAAGCATAACTTGACCACAAGCTTTTGTAGGCCAGGATGAGAAAAGTTTGTATTGAACTACACAATCTGGAGAGCTTGAATAACTTCAACAAAAATAACAGACCAAAAAGCAACCAAATTATTCTTTGAAAATGAATGGGTATATTTTGCATTGCATGGTGGAATCGATCATATCTAACTGTAAGAGTAGATTTCAAAGCAGCTTTCGAAATATATTTCGAGTGTACAATGGACATTAAATTCAAACATGGCACTGCCTTTCATCTACAAACAGATCAAAAAAATGAAAATGTGAAGCAGACATGTGTTCATATGCTCAAAGGATACAATCAAAAACACCCAAAACCTGGAATGAGAGCCTGTCATTTCTGCAACATTCATATAGCTAAAAAGGAGGATGAACAAATCTACTTTCAAACATTTTTGGAATTCTGTCCGGACACCATTTGATGTGTATCTAGGAAAGATGATAGAGATGGAGCAGGAAAGGAGGAGAATGATCAATGAACAAGTCCAAGCCATCATGTTCATGGAAATAACTCAGCGAGTTAATAAGCAGGTACAAGAGCACTTGCTTCAAGCTAAAGCCAATGAAAAATGACAAAGTAATTGTCTCCAAATAGCTCAAAGAAAACATGCTACGGGCATATTTGAGTAAGGACCATCTCAAGGGGACAGAAAGAAGCTCTAGCCAAATAGATATAGTCCAATCAGAACTATCCAAAGCAAATATAGGGAAAACTCAAGTTGGAAATTCCTAGTTATATGAGCATGTACTCCATAATTAATATAGATTTTCTAAAGCAGTTAGAACCATCAATGTTGGAACAAGAAGTTGATATAGCACCCTTGCTTCCAAGAAAAAGAAGAGTTGGCTCAAGATTTCAAAGCAGAGATGATAAAATCCACCCAACTGTTCTTCCAAAAACATCTTTGATTGATCATAACAAAATAAAAACATAATTTGCAGCTCCATTCAGATGTTGTAGTTGCAACAACCCTTGTAGACATGCATGCAAAATGTGGAAGAATAGACAAGACAAATGAACTGTTTGAGAGAATGTCTCGAAGAGATGTGTTCGCTGAGGACAACATTAATTTTAGGCTATGCACAAAATGGATTTGTTGAAAAGGATTTAGAAACTTTCAAGCAAATACAATTGGCAGATTTATAGAAAAATTCCACCACCTTTGCCAACATCACGACAGCCTATGCCAAAATGGTGATTTTGGAATAGGGTATGAGAAGACCATAAATAAGACAATTACTGTTCGACACCTGACTGATAATGTTGTGCATGGTAGTAGTGCTGGTACATGCCATAGTGAGAACTCTCTTGCTAGCGATATAGTGTCTGAGAAGACCATAAATAAGAGATTTGCTACAAATTTTTCCAATTTGAAGTGTGAAAAGGTTAATTTTGAAGAAAGCAACGAGGACAGGTGTCTTTCTGGCAGCAGTATTGATGAAGGTTGCGCTGCAGAAAAAGAAACTACTGCAGTATGGAAGAACTCAATTAAGGAACATGCAACTTCAGGAAATTCAGGTGGATACCCAGACTGTGAACAACATAAGCTGTCAGATTTGAAAATGCTTGCGGATTTCAATGGTATGATAAGTGTTGAATACATAAATGTAAATAAACTAAAAACATGCAAATCATGTTTCAGATGGACATCTAACTTGATAAGACTCTAAATGGACAAATAGAGTGACATTTACGGAATAATGTTTGTGGAGAATATTGTTTTCTGAGAAGAATAAAAAGAGCACCAAAATGATTTTTGTAGTATTTTTTTATCACAAACATATACTTTCTGGAAATTTATTGACAGATTTTATGTATTCAATTGTAGGTAGATCTGCAGCATCCGATGCGGCTTATATGGAAAATCAAGACCCTGTGCAACAAATTGTCTGTGGTTATGCTGCTCAAAAGACCCTTGGAGAAAATTTTACCCACAGAAATATTCAAGCAGTGAACAGAAAATATTATGAAGATGCTAGCAGTCAACCACCAGAGAGTGACTTTTGGATGGCTTCTTCTGAATTAAAGGTCGTATTTAGCTATGCAAAGGAAATTCTCTCAAGTAGCTCTGGATTCTTCAGAAGTTCTTGTGGAAAGAAGACACAACTTGTGGTTCAGGATTTGCCTGAATATGTTCCAAAGTTTCTCCTTTATGAGAGTCCTTTAGATATGTTTAAGTCATACAGTATCTACAACAATCTTATTACTGCAGACAGAATACCTGACAAATCAATTATCTGCAGTCATGTCATTAATCCCTTCTGGCCACTTTGTAAGTTTGAGCATCGTGGTAAGTGCAATAATGAGGATTGTCCATGACAGCATGCTAGAGATTACAGTCTAAATCCTACACAATTTGTGGAGCAATTGAAGAAGCACAGTAATACTGAAGTGGATGGTTTAGCTGGGGATTATAAACAGTTAAATAATCATGGTAATCAAGACCCACAAATAAATTTCGAGATAGCAACAAAAGAGGCAATCACCAGGGGCTTCGAAATTCATTTTGCAGCTACCACCAAGCAGTCTGCAGATTCACAAGGCTTATCATGTCGCATCATCAGCAGTTATGGACTGATAGTGCCAGTATATCGAATTGGATCACATCTTATAAAAGCAAATGTCCCAATGGTGGGTGCCTTGATAACACGGAACACTTGGCGTTATTGGAAATTGGGATTTTACCAATCATTCCCTATTCCATTTGCGTTTCAGAGACTTCTACTTCCAGACATGCCATATTTGCGCAGTGCAGCAGTTAGGGAGTGGATGCTTGGCAATAACAGCCGATTGCCTACTTGTTTGTATAGTTCTAGTGCGAATCCAGATGATACGAAGGTTTGTTTGTATAGTTCTCACATGTACGTTTGAAAATTTTCACACTTACAAACTTTTTGACTGTCTATTTTCTATTTCTAACATCTGAGTGTCTTAAACACACGTCAAACCATGCAGGTCACTGGGGAAGAAGAACTAATACAAGTAAAATTTACGTTTTCAGATTTAGATGATATCTTGAAAGTAAATGGTTATGTTAAAATGCGCATTTCCCTTACTTCCCAAATTCTGTTGAAAGTTACATGGAAAAACTTCAATCCAATTGGTCGAAGAACATTTTAGACAGAAGAGTATGCATTATTTTATTTTATAGGTAAATAAAAAAATTTGTTTGCAGATCTATTGTAGAAGACCAGCTTGAAAGTTAAAACTGACTGCTTCAACCATGTCCTAATGGTATCTGCAAGCGGCAATAAAAGAAAAGATACTTTTGAAAACTTTAAGTGCTTTGATAAAATAAGATTGCCTATAAACCACAGACTTTCTAGGATAATACAGACTCTGAGTGTTAGACATTTGCTTCATAGTTTGGTAATGAAACCATTGATTAAGCTGTGGAAAACACGCCACTTCAGACACTGAGCCTTGGTAATTTCTTCACCATCGCCTACAGAAATTAACAACTGACCAAAATCAAACTTAATTGCTATAACTGAAGCTCAGAGTGTAGCACAGACCACTTGGATGAAAAAACAAGAATACAGCCCAAAGTGATTTGCAGCAGCAATTTCTTGAGGAGGGTTCAGCTATTGGAAGTTCTGAGCACACCTGCATGCATACTCTTGAACTCATGGCAGCTGATGAGTTCTTGAATCCATGACCATTGTCAATAAGGACTGCTCAATGTCGTCGACCCTCCTCATCAACTTCTCAAAAAAAATAAAAAAACATTTGTCTGTCCATGGCAGCCAACTCTTTCTATCCTCTCCTGAGTCTGCTCTGTACATTGAGAAATTTTCTCCTTTCAAAGCCAGAGATTTCAACACTAGGGTTTAATTTTATGGGCGTTCTGCCATGAGCTGGTTGTGCCAGCAACTGGCTTCAGATTATCTACTTAGCTCTATAAGCCCAATGCCACTGTGTCATTGCGAAAGCTTTTAATAAACAATATCAACTTCATTTTCAAAAACATAAAAGAAGCCCTAGAAACAAACCCCATTCCGAGGCGGCCATTGCCCTGAAGCAGGTTGCATCAGAAATGTGCCAGGTCCCTCAACAGTTGCAGCCCATAAACAACGCATCCTAGTGAGCACATGTTGCTCCTGCCATTCGTGCCCTGGTCCTCGTGGATTTGACCCCCTTATGATGGGCCCTTAACTGTTTGATAGAATACCAATAAAGAACACAATTATTGTTTTCACTTCTTGGAAATTACTATTTTTATTGATTGCAACCATATTCCATTCCACCACTTTACAGATTGTTTAATTTGTCTGGGAAAATGGCATTTCTGTCCCCCTCGAAGGGCATCGCAGAATGAAATACCATATACAAGCCATTGATAATTATAATGCTACCTTCTGTCGTCTCTTGTACCTAATTCTACATAACCCCTTTCAATTTCTATGGACAGTAATTTATTTGCCAAAATTTGTTACCAAGTCAGACTTTTACACCCATTCATAGGCATTTCATTCTTCTTTCAATTGTAAACAACATTGAGGGTATCTATTCAGCGAAATAGATTTGTCATTTGGGTGAAATAGGCCTAAACTGGGATATAAAGTCATTACCTGTTTTGAACTCAACAATTAACCAGGACCTCATTGGTAAACAAATGTTAAGGTGAGGAAGAAATAATTCTCTAAATGCTTCATCTTATTTTCCAATATATATTACAAATTCAGCGGCATCAAACACCATTTTTAAACATTGACTCTTCTTTTGAATATAAATTCCATGCTGAAATACATTATACTTCTGCCATCACCATTTCAAATAATCTCTATCAGCCCTTCAATTTTCCTAACACCCAAATCCTTGGTCAATAAAAGGGCAATTATGTCACTGCTAAATTGGGTAGGCTTCATCCCTTGAATGTAGCGTCCCATTTTGATATGGGAGGCCAAAATCTTTTTTGCCATTTGTTTTTCACTGATGGGTCACCAATTGTTTGACAAAATAGCAACAAGGAACATATTTTAGGCTTGGCCTTAACAGAATTTGTAAATATTGCTCGCTTTTTATGATTTCAGTTGCTCTGTCTATATTCAGGATATTCTCACGAGGAATGGTTCCTTTCATAGTTTATTAATTTTTTGATTAATAATTGGGTAAAGGTATCAACCTAGGTAGCTAAATTTGTTCTACAGTTAACTACACATGAAACTTAATGTCTTTTCCTTATCAGGCTTCGTAAAAAACTTGCAAATGCTCCAATTACACATCTTCAATTCTATTGGTTTTATTCCTAAATTCAGTAGATTTCCCAATACAGTCACGTCTATTGTATTTGAATAGTATTTGATTTGTAGTTTCAGCAACGACCACTGAGATACAGTCATGATAGGCACCAAGCTTAGGAGCAGTAGAAACCCAATTACATTGACACACCTATCTATATGGAAAATACCGGTATTCTGAATGGTATTTCCCATAGTTTAGTTTAATTTTCCCATTAGTCTCAGCTTACCCTTCTGCTTTTTGGTTATGCCTAACACCCAGATTTCAATGGACTTTTCGTACTGAAAAGTAAGATGCTGAACTAGGCTTTTGTATGACAAAAAAGATGATGACCTTTTCTACGGACCAAGGAAATGCAAGTTGGTTTTTGTTCTGTTTCTTCCCAAGTGATAGGTTTGGATTGAGTTTGTGTTTTTGTAGTTTTTTTGCCATAGTCTGGGTTGCATTGAGTCCATCACATCTATCCACAAGGTCTGCCATTGAACTGAGAATATAGAACTGCTAAAAAATAAAAACAAAGAAGATGACAGTGGGAAGATTGAAATTTTTTGGAGACCCTTAAATCACATGGATTGGGTTAGCTTGTAAGCTTTATAGTATTAAACATTGTCCTGGTTATGGATGAGGATGTCAGCCACTGATAAAAACATATGGTGAATCAGTGCTCTTTAAATTCCAATGATTGAGTGAGTCATTTGATCATGAGGTGATGGAGAAAATGTTACTCTAAAATGTGTGGTCGATGTTTAGCTGCTGGCTCTTTTTTCAAACACAGTCTGGTTTAGAGTTTTTTTAGAACTTGTCTTCCACACAAATGTAAGTTTATCAGTACATAATCCTAAATATTTTTTCATTGCATTCTGCAACTACCGTACTTGCAACTATTCAATTATGTAGATCAGATTGATTTTCATGTGCTTTCCAACCTCCCAAAAAAAACACAAGTTATAAAAAAATCATCAGAATCATTGAAGTGTTATCCTTCAATTTTTATTGAGATAGCCTCAGCTTTGTAGTAACAGATAAGGGAAAAAATTCAGTATCTACCACAAAGTAATTGGTGGTTTTCTACGATGATGGTTCTAGCTCTTTAGGGAGACATTAAAATAAGCTTTAGTATGTGCTATGAAGTAATTGGTGGTTTTAGCTCTGTACGAACAGCTAAAAAATGTTCAGTATGTCCGATGAAGTAATTCGTGCTTTAGTAGAATGGTTGTAGCTTTTCACGCTTGCATATGGCTGAGAAGAGAGAAAGAGTTCAGTTTTGTCCATGGCTGGCATAGAGACCACCTTAACTGCATTCCATCTCTTGGTGACTGTCATTGTGGGGTTCATATCTAATGCAAGCGGATATTAAACCTCAAAATATGTGCCATTGTGGGATCTTATTTTGTTCACTGTTTTAGCCAATACGTCCATTCTGAGAATGAACTTCACCCTCACGTTGCATTCTGTTGGATTTAATCGCGTTACATTTTTCTTCTTCTCTTATGTCCTGTCACATTCAGATATTTTTCCCCATTTTTTCCGCTATGCAAATTTTGAAATTGAGCATGTTTCCTGTGGTTGGTATGAGGGAATGGATTCTACACAACAAACATTGCACCATGCCAGTCAAGGCTGTTGTGCATATCATACTCAAAAGTGTGGTTGTCTGTACGGTTACTGATGTAAGATCTAATTTGCATTTCAGTATTACACTTTCCCAACTTCGAACGAATCTTTAATATGTCCAAAGATGGAATATAACCTACATAACGCCAGCCTGCCTCAAAGTATTTTACTAAATTGTTTCACATGAGATGAATCGGCAATGTCTTTGTCCTGAGATCCAACATCCATCCACAATTCCCTGCAGCCTGGGCTAAACAGAGTATTAGGTGCATCCTCATTGCTACTCTAGCATATTAATGGTTTGTCGACTTCCCATACAATACAAATTTTTTAAACTAGTTGTACTCATTTCAGACAACGTTTGGACCAATGAATATAGGAATGCACCATGTTGCTTGTAATTTTTGTTAACTACTATGAAAAGGTTGGCCTTCTCATCCATCTCTCACCGCCTTGAGTATCGAAGATGAGATCCTATGAAACTTAATTAGATACATTAAATGGTATATGCAATCTAGACATGGTCCTATTATAGAAATCCATGAAACTGGATGGTTAAATCCAAACAACAAGAAAACATGTCTTACAGGGATTGGCAGGATGTGAACCACTTGTAAAGTGAGACTGAGGCATCGTAAGGAAAGGATGAAAAATATGGGGAAGGGGTGTTGAAATTATGATATCCCACTACCATAATCCCATTGTAAAATATATATTCCCCTTCAAGAAAAGCATTCACTTACTCTTAATGTTCTTATACCTTTCTTGAAACATTCAATTCAAAAAAATTAACTTTTTATTCCCAGATCTTTTGGATTTAGGATCTAGGTGCTGGAAGTCTTGGGATCTTATTCAAAATGAATTTAGTTTGGCTAGAAAATTTAGGGATGCCATCCTAACTATGTTAGCTAGTGAAAATGACATCTTCCTAAAGTTGCATAAAAATTGTTGTGTGGATAGAAAGAGTGTTCACGATCCTGGCTTAGTTTGTAGTGCCCTTGTTTCCATAGATTGTACTTTAGGTAGTCAAAATTTAATGGAAGAGGGGACTGTCTGCCCTAAAAAATTCTTCCAACTTGTTTACACAACTCCATGCAAGAATCTAAAGAAAATGTTCGGCTGCATGCAAGAGAAATCCCTTTTGAAAATGTCTCAAATAAGAAAAGCAGCCCTAACCCCTAACCACTCTTATCAAACCGGATCGTGATTTATAACTTTAGTTTATCTTCATTCTAAAGACTCTTCCATTGTTGTTACTTTGTTAGACATGATTAGAACCATGCTAAATTTGTGGAAAAGGAAGTTGGAGTAAAACAATCAATTTAAATCACAAGACACCCAAAATTCAAGAGGTTTTATCAATCATCCATAATTTTCTTCTATCTTGATTAGTAAAATGTAATTCAAAACCATATGCTCATAAATGTAATGATAGTCACTTACGTCTTTAATAAATTAGTAATAGTTGCTCAAGTTTTCTAGGCCATATCTGATTTATACAATAGGAAGAAGAGCATAAATTCTTGATTTTCCAGTTTCAATATTAACACTAGAATAACATAGTATTACACCCAGTTGATTAAATATACAAAAACAAAGAGTAGGGAAATGCACCATTATTGAGATAGTACAAATGTAAAAACATGATTTATAACCCATTAATACACTAGTCATTCAAGAATTTGAGCCTCTAAAATCAAACCCATCAAGGTCTGCAATACAATTACAACTCTTTTCTAGTCTCTCATTTTTGAGGTAGAATTGTAAATACACACGGAAAAAAACAAAAAACTCATGTAACTGGTATGGTAAAAATTATCTCTAATAGTGCGAGCATAAGCAATTTTTCAGGAATTCTTATCTCTATTGCTGCAAAATGTAAATTGTAGGTGTAGGGAAATAGATGATTACTTGTTCTCACCCATATTTTTTCATGTAGGCTCATGTTTTCTTTTTGATGGTTTCCTGGATTTAAATCGTAAAAGTTAAACAACACGATTAATTCCCAAAATTGGCATATTTTTAAGGGAATTTCCAACCTAACAAATCTTTTATAAACAAAAAAAACATTCAAAATACACATCACATTCCCATTAAATTTATAATCATGGAGGTTTATGACTTTTTTGTCAACTCACAAATTTTCAGCAGCCTCTCTATTGTTGTGGGTGGAGACGAAGAGGGCTGAGGATTCTCAGAGCGTTCTCCGAATCCAAATGAAGGCATTGTAGTTGGACATGGCCACCCAACTCTGTATCAATTTTTCCTTGATCCCCTCCTCTCCTTGGGCTAGGGCTTTGGAGGATCTGCCATGTTCCACTCCTCTCCTTGCAGACAAAAAGAAAAACACACAAAAAAAACAGAGAAAACTAAATACAAATCCATTAAACAACATAAAAAAAATATTAACAAACAACGGTGCTCATTTTGATCCAGCCCCATATGGACCTATGGAGCAAAACCAACAACCCACTAAGGAGACATATGTGGAAAGAAATGAAGTGCATACCTATGGTGTCGAATAACAAAATCAAACTTCTCTGGCACTTGGTCATAGCTCTCTTTTGTGTAATCCACCACCATATCTGCCCCCACGATTTTCAAAAAATCTAATTTTCCCATGCATGTAGTGGAAACGATCCTAGAAGCTTCAAATACATGCTTTGCTAGTTGAATGGTGAGGGTCCCAATCCCGCCGGCTCCTCCCACAATAAACATGATCTTCCTTTTCGATGTTGTTAAATGATTGCAGAGTAGTTAACAGAGCGAGCGGAAAACTGGCGGTTTCTTAGAAGGAAAAATCCAAAACAAAAACGTAATATAAAATGCATTTCCGTTAAGGAGTAGGCATATAGGTAATGTCTTGCGCATGCTGCGGGGTTAAGGATCTTGTAGTCGATAGGGTTGAGAGCAGTGTAAGTGGAAACCTAGCCAGGCCCGACATTTGGAAGTGGAATGTATGAAAATTGCAGGATGTCTACAGCACCGTTCTCATTATAGAACCTCATTGTAAGCCCTAATGCATTGAAACAAAGACAACAAAAAGGGCCTGAACCTTGGTTCCTCCTCACCGTCGAACATTGGTCTGCCACTGAGGTATACGAACAAAATCCACCTGTCACCCTTGAATCATGTCCCCCAAAAATCAAAGAAGAAATGAAGGGTGAGAGGAACTGGCTCGAAGAGAAGTGGAGCAGGTAAAAAAGAGAAAAATAAAATGCTTTCGTGTGCACGATAAATAAGGTCTGAAATTTTTGAAATGACTAAATACCCACTTTAAATCTGCAGGATCCATGTTGATGCCCAAAGGCTTTAAAAAGATTTGTCAATCATTTGCACCATTGCAGAGCTTTCCATTTCAGACCACCTCCGTTTAGGAAAAACCTTTCTGAAGCCCTTCCCACTTCCTTCAATCTCCCAATTTGGGGCCGCTCAAAAGTCAACAAATTATTAAAGAATAGATAGAAAGGGGGAGGAATTTATGTTAGAGACAATAATTAATGAACTAGAGACAATAATATAATATTGTCTCAAACTTATGTCTCAAAATACCCTCCTTTGTAGTAGTGACCCTCTTAACCTATTTGATTAATCTAACCCTAAGTTTGGACCTTGTGATCTTTTTATTGTCGTATTAATAAAAATATAACCTATTAATAGTATTTTGCTTGAAAACTTTCTTACGAAAACTATTGTCTTGTAACTTAGTTGTAGACTCTTTTAAACAAAAAATAAATTATTCTATAATTTTCCTAACTAATCCTAGGTTGTTCTTGGGTCTCGAGTGGGTTATTTTTATGGGCGCTACACAACTACCCATGCCTAATTATCTTATAGAGATGAAGTGGAGATGGACTAAACTTGATGTGCAGATTAATTTCCATGGAATACTTTTTTCCTTCCAGGTCACATCAGCTCAACTTTGGGCATATGTTTTTCAGAGAGTTGAGCACAAAATTTCTTGTTAGATCTCTAAGCCTCTTTCTTTAGCAAGTATGTTTCAATTTTTCATGAAAGTGGTAGCTGCCACAAATGTTTATTATTCTTCTTGTTGTGCTCCTTATATTAATGCTTATGCCAAACTTGAGAAGTTGCTTCATGATTGTTTTGGGCCAAAACTAAAGGGCACAAGGGTTTCCATAGGGTATTTTGGGACATCTGTTGTATTCCTAAAGAAGATGGCATCTTACGTCTGATTGACATCAAAATTCAAGGAAAATCTCTGTGTTAAATGGATTTTTCATCCTTTAGAGGGCGATGAGGCTTGGAAACTACTTATTTGGCATGGCATGTATGCAGGGTCCACTTGGGTAGGCTTGCTTGGAAAGGCCTTAATTTCCAATCTTTGTTACTTTTTCCAGTTTCTATTAAGGTTAAAGGTTCATTTATATTGTAGAGTATTTGGAAGGCCTAGGAGTTTCTCAAACCTAATCTTGTTTGGGTGGGTGATGGTTTCAGGTCTGGTCTTTCTATTAATTCCTTGTCTCTTTGGTGGTCCCCTGTGTTTTGTTTTCAGGACAAACCCCTCGCTTTAGCCCCCGGTCTAAAGCTCTCAGATTGTTTAAAAAGGGAATTCAATTCATTGGGGATTTATTCTGCAAACATTCCAAAGATTGGATTTCTTGGGATTCTCTTGCTTTGAAAGTTCGGTTTTCCTTACCGATGCTAAGCCTATTCAACAATTGACTAAAGGTATTCTAGATGAGTATTTGCATAAAATTGGGCTTACCTCTATTGTCCCTGGTGGCATGAATGAAATTGGCCCTACTGCTTATGCCTTTCCACCATTACAAACCCTCCCTCAAGTATTCATTGCTAGGTCCTAAATTGATTGATTTTGCTACTCTTAATAGATGTTGGTACCTTTCCTCTTCGGCCTCTGTTTGGTCTCGCCATTTTTAGAGGGTTTGGTCTGCTCATGTCAAGCCCAAGAAAGCCCATTTTCTATGGTGCATCCTTCATCAAGGCCTTCTAGCTGGCACTCGGCTCATTCATTTGGGGTTTAATCCTATTTGTTTTGTGTTGCTAGTAGCCAAAAACTATTAAGCACATTTTTTGGTTTTGCCCTTGGGTGCAAATAGCTTGGAGATGGATTCATACCCTTTTCCAACCCTTTTCTCTAGATTTTTTCTCCTAGAAAATGGCTCTTTTGGGGGACTCAGCCATGCTACCATGCAATTTACAACAAATTTTGGCACATCTTCAAAACTGAAATATTATTTGCTCTTTGGAAAGATAAAAATAATGCAGTTTTTAATAGTGCTATGCTTGATTATGATTTCTCTGTTACTAATAAAGTGGTTGTGATCTCTAATGTCATGCTTCATATTCAAAATTAGGCCGAGAAGGTTAGGCTTGAGGTGGAGCATCTCCAGTGCCTCTTTGATCATTGGGGTTCGGCCCCTTGTGTTGTCAATCAGGTTCCCCGGATGTACCCCTCACCGTTCGTTCGCCTTGGCTGCTCCATCGTTTGCCGCCTCCGCCTTGCCACTCTCTGCCTCTTGGCCGTAGGTGGGGGTGAGCTTGCTTGCCACTTGCTGAAGTCTTTTCTCCTCGAGAGATCTCCCCGCTCTCGATTGCCTTTGCTTGTGCTTCCTCCGATGGGTGGCTCTGGTTGGTTTTCTCCTAGTCAGGGCAAGTTTCCTCGGCTCTCGCTGGCCATTTCTCCCTCTCGGCCTGATGACAATTTGGTGATAAGCAAGATAATGGATGGGATGGGTGGGATCCTATTTTTATGAGGCTCACCCCTCTAGCTTGGGTTGGGGCAACGAGCACGATAGTCACCCCCGCCGCCACCTACTTCTATGTTCTTGGTTGTTGCTTAGTTGTGCTCTCTTTTTTTGGTTGAATTTCACACTATTTATGTAGTTGTTTTGGTGTTATGACTTGCCTCTCTTGAGGCTTCTTTTAGCTCAATGTGACTTTTCCACCCATTTTTGTACAAATGGCGTTGTATATATTGTTCTATTAATATAAAAGTGCGCTTTTCAATAAAAAAACAAATTATTGCAATTATTATAATTTTTGGTGATAAGCTATATCATGGGGATTGAGCCTTCCCAAAAAATCACCTAAAAATGCCATCGTCATACGACAGGGAAAGTTGCATTTCACACCGAAATGCAGCCTTCACGAGAGATGATGGGAATAGATTCTTGATAGGAATAGAGTCTACTTGCGCAGCCATCCGAGCCACACAAAGACGATCATATTTTATTTGGCTCAAACAGCCGTGGAGTAGGCATGAGACATGCAAGTATTTAATTTCGACCTTCTCTTATTCCTCCACACGTCAACATTTCATTAATTTTATTTTTTTATTTTTATTATCTTGCTGAAGGCAGATATATGGGCTTCACGGATATCATTATTTCATTTCACATAAATTAATTTAAATTTGACATCTGAAATTTCATAATTTCTTTATAAGAGTTAAGAGTAAACTTTAAATAATTAAAAAGAAAATAAAAAAAGACTTCTATTTTTTATTTTATTGGTTGGGGCTTTATTCTCAACGGGAGCAAAACCATGAAAAATCTTGTCATGACTGTTTGCTTTATGTCTTTTCCTATCTTTAGATTATTTTCCTAAAAACCACTAAAACATTCTGATTTTTCCGTATGAATTTCCACATCCTGTTTTGACATAGATTAGGGTCGTGTCAATTCCAGCTGTGTAATTCAGACACCACGATGAATTCACCAGGGTGATATTCCTGCTTTGCCTGTGCAGCGGCTAGATTTTTTTATAGATCTAGTAATTTCGATCATATCATACATGTTCTGGAGTAGGGATAGTCTGATTATTTTCTAGATGATTTCATTATATGACATTTTTAATGCAGGTGGTTTCTATTTGTTATAAATATTCTTCTTTAGAGAGCAGTTTGATAGAGATTCAGGAGGCGAGTTGAGACAATTTTTGAAATCAGTTTGTTTTCATTTATGGTGAAGTCATTTAATCTTTAGTAAATGGTTATTGTCGTGCAGATTCCTGATTATTACAAGAAAGATGACCGTGTAGAATATGCAGAACATGCTACAGGCGTATATAAGAAGAGGAATAGTGAAAGGTGGCTGGCCCTATCCCTCACGTAAGTTCGCAGGGGGTAGTGAGTTGGCTGCTGACTGGGCACTGTCCAGTGTTTCACGGAGCTAAAAAAAGTTAACGGAACCCAAGTCTTTTCAGCGCCTCCACTGACTGCTCAACCAACCCAAGTCATTTCAGCGCCTCCCCTGACTGCTCAACCATACCTATTCACATTTATTGTTTTGAATATGCTGCGCCATTTCAAAGTATCATTTCAAATATTTATTGAATGCTACCATTAATTGCTGCCTAAATTATATTCATTAAACTATTTACTCCACTTTTTGGCGCCACTGTTCTGTTTTTTTTTTTATTTTTACATAAATGATTTATTTAAGTATTGCAAAAAAGAACAGTAGTCATATTTCATTCAGTTTTATGGAAGTTGAAGGAGATTTCTGAAGGTTGGCTATGAGAAAAGAACATTGCTCATGACAGGGAAAATTTGGAAATAATCTGTACATTGCAAATCAGGTAAGAACATTATATTTTTTAAAATCAGTGATAAGTTCAACTCATCTTGTTTATTAATTTATTAAGTTTTTGAACTACTTTGCCAGTCATCTATCAAAGTTGAAAGGAATAACAATTCTGGTTAGTGTTTGCAAGATTTATTTGAAACAAGGCTAATTGAAAACAAAGAAATTATAAGTTGAATGGTAATTCAGATTCTTATATCTAATATTCAAGGTAAGATTTTTCCTGAGAGAGTTTTTTTACAACAATACAACAACATATTACGTTGTCGCCCAATCTAAATGATGGAATACGTTATATTTACAGGCTATGGTCATTATAGTGTATAAAACTATGATGCCACATTCTTATGTGCCTACGGGATCTATATCAAAGTAGGTTGTTTTCCCACGTAATACGTTGTTGCGTCAACGACATGCATTTCTAAAGATTTTTTTGCACATCATAGTGTTATGAAACTATTCAAATTTGTTTCATTATATTACTTTAAAATAATTTCAAATCCTTTCCCTCCTACTATGAGTACAACAATTTAACAACATATTACGTTGTTACCCGTGATAACGATGACCTGACTCGTTACTAGGCTACATAAGGTACATGGTGTACTATATAAAACTATAATTTAAGATCTTAGTGTGCCTACATGATCTATATCTAAGAAGGTGGTTTCTCAACGTAATACGTTGTTTCTTTGACGACCTGCATTTTTAAAGTTTTTTAGCACTGAATAATCTATTAAAAGTTGTTTCATTCAATTAAACTGGAATACTTTCCAATTCATCCTCTCACAATTTAATTTGACACGATGACAACGTATTACGTTGTCACCCGGACTAAATGGTGGAACACAATATTTTTACAAGCTATATTCATTATAGTTGGTGTACCTCTTAGCTCGGTAGATCCTCCTCAAGGAGCATGTCACGTTCTCATATTCATGTTGTTGTTCTTCTCTACAAATCGTGCCCTCAATCTTTCTTTGTATGCATACACCTATCTTTTGAACAATCAGCATTGAAGTCTGACTTCCAAGCATATAACCAATGACAAGTACTTTGAGTAAGGTTTCTGACTACCCTCACTGTCCACATTTACCTTTTAATTCCTAGCTACTAGTCCATTTATCCAACCTCAACACTCCATTTCTTCTCGAGTTCTAAAAAAAACACTCTCTCTTTGTCTCCATGCAAACTGTCTTAACTCAACAACACTCTTTTATGAACCTTAAATATCCTTGAATGCATATATAAAACTTCATCTTTGTTCTCCTTGTGGAGGTAATCCTTTATGAGACTGTTATGCACCCGATTTATCATCAAACAAGGTCTTCAAATGATACCATTCAATGATCAATTCTACCCTTCATAGGTTTTGGCCCACGTGTGTACAATGTAGGATCATCAAAGTATCAAATCCTATTATTAGGTTGTCACCCATACTAAATGATGGAACACTATTTTTACAAGATATAGTCATTATAGTGTATAAAACTACAATGCACCATTCTTATGTGCCTACAGGATCTAAATCCATTCCCTCCTACTATGAGTACAACAATTTAACAACATATTACGTTGTTACCCCTGATAACGATGATCCGACTCATTACTTAGGCTACATAAGGTACATGGTGTACTATATAAAACTATAATTTAAGATCTTAGTGTGCCTACTGCAGGATCTATATCTAAGGTGGTTTCTCAACGTAATACGTTGTTTCTTTGATTAAATTCTGCATTTTTAAAGTTTGTTTAGCATTGAATAATCTATTAAAAGTTGTTTCATTCAATTAAATTGGAATACTTTCCAATTCATCCTCTCACAATTTAATTTCGACACGACGACAACGTATTACGTTGTCACCCAAACTAAATGGTGGAAAATGATATTTTTACAAGCTATATTCATTATAGTTGGTGTACCTCTTAGCTCAGTAGATCCTCCTCAAGGAGCATGTCACGTTCTCATATTCATGTTGTTGTTCTTCTCTACAACCGTGCCCTCAATATTTCTTTGTATGCATACACCTATCTTTTCGAACAATCAGCATTGAAGTCTGACTTCCAAGCATATAACCAATGACAAGTACTTTGAGTAAGGTTCTTGACTGCCCTCACTATCCACATTTACCTTTTAATTCCTAGCTACTAGTCCATTTATCCAACCTCAACACTCCATTTCTTCTTGAGTTCTAAAAAAACACTCTCTCTTTGTCTCCATGCAAACTGTCTTAACTCAACAACACTCTTTTATGAACCTTAAATATCCTTGAATGCATATATAAAACTTCATCTTTGTTCTCCCTTGCGGAGGTAATCCTTTATGAGACTGTTATGCACCCGATTTATCATCAAACAAGGTCTTCAAATGATACCATTCAATGATCAATTCTGCCCTTCATAGGTTTTGGCCCACGTGTGTACAATGTAGGATCATCAAAGTATCAAATCCTATTATTAGGTTGTCACCCATACTAAATGATGGAGCGCACTATTTTTACAAGATATAGTCATTATAGTGTATAAAACTGCAATGCACCATTCTTATGTGCCTAAAGGATCTAAATCCTTTCCCTCCTACTATGAGTACAACAATTTAACAACATATTACGTTGTTACCCGTGATAACGATGACCTGACTCGTTACTAGGCTCCATAAGGTACATGGTGTACTATATAAAACTATAATTTAAGATCTTAGTGCGCCTACATGATCTATATCTAAGAAGGTGGTTTCTCAACGTAATACGTTGTTTCTTTGACGACCTGCATTTTTAAAGTTTGTTTAGCACTGAATAATCTATTAAAAGTTGTTTCATTCAATTAAACTGGAATACTTTCCAATTCATCCTCTCACAATTTAATTTTGACACGACGACAACGTATTACGTTGTCACCCGGACTAAATGGTGGAACACGATATTTTTACAAGCTATATTCATTATAGTTGGTGTACCTCTTAGCTCAGTAGATCCTCCTCAAGGAGCATGTCACGTTCTCATATTCATGTTGTTGTTCTTCTCTACAACCGTGCCCTCAATCTTTCTTTGTATGCATACACCTATCTTTTCGAACAATCAGCATTGAAGTCTGACTTCCAAGCATATAACCAATGACAAGTACTTTGAGTAAGGTTCTTCGATCTACCCTCACTTTGTCCACATTTACCTTTTAATTCCTAGCTACTAGTCCATTTATCCAACCTCAACACTCCATTTCTTCTCGAGTTCTAAAAAAAACTCTCTCTTTGTCTCCATGCAAACTGTCTTAACTCAACAACACTCTTTTATGAACCTTAAATATCCTTGAATGCATATATAAAACTTCATCTTTGTTCTCCCTTGCGGAGGTAATCCTTTATGAGACTGTTATGCACCCGATTTATCATCAAACAAGGTCTTCAAATGATACCATTCAAGGATCAATTCTGCCCTTCACGGAGTTTTGCCCACGTGTGTACAATGAAGGATCATCAAAGTATCAAATCCTATTATTAGGTTGTCACCCATACTAAATGATGGAGCACACTATTTTTACAAGATATAGTAATTATAGTGTATAAAACTGCAATGCACCATTCTTATGTGCCTAAAGGATCTAAATCCTTTCCCTCCTACTATGAGTACAACAATTTAACAACATATTACGTTGTTACCCCCGTGATAATAATGATGACCTGACTCGTTACTAGGCTCCATAAGGTACATGGTGTACTATATAAAACTATAATTTAAGATCTTAGTGCGCCTACAGGATCTATATCTAAGAAGGTGGTTTCTCAACGTAATACGTTGTTTCTTTGACGACCTGCATTTTTAAAGTTTGTTTAGCACTGAATAATCTATTAAAAGTTGTTTCATTCAATTAAACTGGAATACTTTCCAATTCATCCTCTCACAATTTAATTTCGACACGACGACAACGTATTACGTTGTCACCCGGACTAAATGGTGGAAAACGATATTTTTACAAGCTATATTCATTATAGTTGGTGTACCTCTTAGCTCAGTAGATCCTCCTCAAGGAGCATGTCACGTTCTCATATTCATGTTGTTGTTCTTCTCTACAACCGTGCCCTCAATCTTTCTTTGTATGCATACACCTATCTTTTCGAACAATCAGCATTGAAGTCTGACTTCCAAGCATATAGCCAATGACAAGTACTTTGAGTAAGGTTGCTGACTGCCCTCACTGTCCACATTTACCTTTTAATTCCTAGCTACTAGTCCATTTATCCAACCTCAACACTCCATTTCTTCTCGAGTTCTAAAAAAACACTCTCTCTTTGTCTCCATGCAAACTGTCTTAACTCAACAACACTCTTTTATGAACCTTAAATATCCTTGAATGCATATATAAAACTTCATCTTTGTTCTCCCTTGTGGAGGTAATCCTTTATGAGACTGTTATGCACCCGATTTATCATCAAACAAGGTCTTCAAATGATACCATTCAATGATCAATTCTGCCCTTCACAGGTTTTGGCCCACGTGTGTACAATGAAGGATCATCAAAGTATCAAATCCTATTATTAGGTTGTCACCCATACTAAATGATGGAGCACACTATTTTTACAAGATATAGTCATTATAGTGTATAAAACTGCAATGCACCATTCTTATGTGCCTAAAGGATCTAAATCCTTTCCCTCCTACTATGAGTACAACAATTTAACAACATATTACGTTGTTACCCGTGATAACGATGATGACCGACTCATTACTAGGCTGCATAAGGTACATGGTGTACTATATAAAACTATAATTTAAGATCTTAGTGTGCCTACAGGATCTATATCTAAGAAGGTGGTTTCTCAACGTAATACGTTGTTTCTTTGACGACTGCATTTTTAAAGTTTTTTAGCCTTTGAATAATCTATTAAAAGTTGTTTCATTCAATTAAATTGGAATACTTTCCAATTCATCCTCTCACAATTTAATTTCGACACGACGACAACAACGTTACGTTGTCACCCAAACTAAATGGTGGAACACGATATTTTTACAAGCTATATTCATTATAGTTGGTGTGCCTCTTAGCTCAGTAGATCCTCCTCAAGGAGCATGTCACGTTCTCATATTCATGTTGTTGTTCTTCTCTACAACCGTGCCCTCAATCTTTCTTTGTATGCATACACCTATCTTTTCGAACAATCAGCATTGAAGTCTGACTTCCAAGCATATAACCAATGACAAGTACTTTGAGTAAGGTTCTTGATTGCCCTCACTGTCCACATTTACCTTTTAATTCCTAGCTACTAGTCCATTTATCCAACCTCAACACTCCATTTCTTCTCGAGTTCTAAAAAAACACTCTCTCTTTGTCTCCATGCAAATTGTCTTAACTCAACAACACTCTTTTATGAACCTTAAATATCCTTGAATGCATATATAAAACTTCATCTTTGTTCTCCCTTGCGGAGGTAATCCTTTATGAGACTGTTATGCACCCGATTTATCATCAAACAAGGTCTTCAAATGATACCATTCAATGATCAATTCTGCCCTTCACAGGTTTTGGCCCACGTGTGTACAATGTAGGATCATCAAAGTATCAAATCCTATTATTAGGTTGTCACCCATACTAAATGATGGAGCACACTATTTTTACAAGATATAGTCATTATAGTGTATAAACTGCAATGCACCATTCTTATGTGCCTAAAGGATCTAAATCCTTTCCCTCCTACTATGAGTACAACAATTTAACAACATATTACGTTGTTACCCGTGATAACGATGACCTGACTCGTTACTAGGCTGCATAAGATACATGGTGTACTATATAAAACTATAATTTAAGATCTTAGTGTGCCTACAGGATCTATATCTAAGAAGGTGGTTTCTCAACGTAATACGTTGTTTCTTTGACGACCTGCATTTTTAAAGTTTTTTTAGCCAATGAATAATCTATTAAAAGTTGTTTCATTCAATTAAACTGGAATACTTTCCAATTCATCCTCTCACAATTTAATTTCGACACGACGACAACGTATTACGTTGTCACCCGGACTAAATGGTGGAACACGATATTTTTACAAGCTATATTCATTATAGTTGGTGTACCTCTTAGCTCAGTAGATCCTCCTCAAGGAGCATGTCACGTTCTCATATTCATGTTGTTGTTCTTCTCTACAACCGTGCCCTCAATCTTTCTTTGTATGCATACACCTATCTTTTCGAACAATCAAGCATTGAAGTCTGACTTCCAAGCATATAACCAATGACAAGTACTTTGAGTAAGGTTCTTGACTGCCCTCACTGTCCACATTTACCTTTTAATTCCTAGCTACTAGTCCATTTATCCAACCTCAACACTCCATTTCTTCTCGAGTTCTAAAAAAACACTCTCTCTTTGTCTCCATGCAAACTGTCTTAACTCAACAACACTCTTTTATGAACCTTAAATATCCTTGAATGCATATATAAAACTTCATCTTTGTTCTCCCTTGTGGAGGTAATCCTTTATGAGACTGTTATGCACCCGATTTATCATCAAACAAGGTCTTCAAATGATACCATTCAATGATCAATTCTGCCCTTCACAGGTTTTGGCCCACGTGTGTACAATGAAGGATCATCAAAGTATCAAATCCTATTATTAGGTTGTCACCCATACTAAATGATGGAGCGCACTATTTTTACAAGATATAGTAATTATAGTGTATAAAACTGCAATGCACCATTCTTATGTGCCTAAAGGATCTAAATCCTTTCCCTCCTACTATGAGTACAACAATTTAACAACATATTACGTTGTTACCCATGATAACGATGACCTGACTCATTACTAGGCTGCATAAGGTACATGGTGTACTATATAAAACTATAATTTAAGATCTTAGTGCGCCTACAGGATCTATATCTAAGAAGGTGGTTTCTCAACGTAATACGTTGTTTCTTTGACGACCTGCATTTTTAAAGTTTTTTAGCACTGAATAATCTATTAAAAGTTGTTTCATTCAATTAAATTGGAATACTTTCCAATTCATCCTCTCACAATTTAATTTTGACACGACATGGCGACAATGTATTACGTTGTCACCCGGACTAAATGGTGGAACATGATATTTTTACAAGCTATATTCATTATAGTTGGTGTACCTCTTAGCTCAGTAGATCCTCCTCAAGGAGCATGTCACGTTCTCATATTCATGTTGTTGTTCTTCTCTACAACCGTGCCCTCAATCTTTCTTTGTATGCATACACCTATCTTTTCGAACAATCAGCATTGAAGTCGACTTCCAAGCATATAGCCAATGACAAGTACTTTGAGTAAGGTTGCCGACTGCCCTCACTGTCCACATTTACCTTTTAATTCCTAGCTACTAGTCCATTTATATTGATGCTAGTGATGATTTGTGATACCCTTGAGAGCTATTTTTGGGTTAATTCTCTTCTATACGGCAGCAGCTGATTTTAAACATTTCTCAACCTTGAATAACTTAGAAAAGATACTCTATTGTCTAATCTGATGATTTGGTTCTTCGCAACATTTGGCTATTAAGTTATATTCACCAACTTCTTTGTGCATCTATAGTTTTGGCTTTCATGAGAAAAAGGATAGATCATGATCTACATACTTCATGCTTCTTTTTCAGATTTCCTATTGTTGCATTGATACTTTTTCCTATTGAAAACATGAGTGGAAATCATTGTTAAAAAAGAAAGAGGGTGAGATATCATGTGAGGGAGAAGGATTGGTTTTACAATAAACAATATTCAAATAATTCTATTTTTTTTAGTGATATGAGAGTGAAATTAATATGGCTAGCTCAATTTTATGAGATTATTGATGTCGTTTTTACTTTTTTTGTTGACCTAAATTTTTTTAATAATGATCCTCAATTTCTTTAACATATTGAACATTTGTGAATGCAGGCAGGTCCTATCATTTTAGCATCAGCTATAATATAAATATCAAATGGTTAGTGTTATTGTCTAATTGTATAGTGTGTTAGCTTGAGCATTTTTTTTCCAAATTTTAATAATTTGTAGTGTTATTAACATCAATGTATAATCAGAGAGACTCAAAGTGGAAGCGCTTGTTAGACATTCCTATCCAATGTCCTCCGGAAGGACTGTTCTCTGCATTAGATGTAGTTTGGAGCAAAGTTAAAGATAACCGTGGAGTGGAAGGGGATTTTGTTGCATGGATAGAAGTTGGACGAGTAGATGATTTTATTAAAGGGGAATGTCAGTGGACATCATTTCCAACAAGTTATTACAAACGTTGGAGTCATTCATCACCCATAAGGGAAAGTACACACGGGTTCGAATTGATAGCACCATTAGTTATATAATGTATGATGTGGCAATGTTCGGTGATGTTTTTAATGTAGTTTTAAAATTGTTGTTTATTTTATTATGACTCACTTTTAGTGACATTTTGTAGATATTGGTGTAGCTATGGGCCTGAAGACTTTAAAGAAGAGGATGATTTTCCATATGATAAGTCCAAGGTTCCAACTAGAGGGACGGGGAGTAGACCTGGACGTAAACATATAAAATGTGGTTGCCAATGCAATTTTAATGTGCGCATTCTTATGAAAAGAAGTGAATATGCACTTATCACATATCCTCAGATGGATCATGTGGATAACAACAATCATATATGCCATGGCCAAAAAAATCACAAATTTGAAGGGACACGAGCTTATTATGCGCCACATATTAGTAAGGAATTGCAAGAATGGGTAGAAAAGTTATTGTTATTAGGAATGCCAACTGATATTGTGTTGCAAAAGCACCGTGAAATGGTTCATGAGAAGCTAGCCTTGTTTGATGGGCAAACAAAACGTGATGATTTCTTGTCTTCACATGATGTTCAAAATATTGATACAAAAATAAAAGCAGCAAAGTACATGTATGATAGAAATGATGCCCAAAGTGTGAGAGTATGGCAAGATCAAAATCCAAATATATGTTTTGAATACCAAGAGTATGAAGGAAATGTTGAGGAAGATGGTCACGTGCCGTTTATCATGGGCATTCAAATGCCGCAACAACTTGAGTGGATGTTAAAATATGGCCATAACAACATACTTGTAATGGACGCCACTTTTGGGACCAATGGAATGAAGGTATTCTCTTTTACATAATCTTATCAATAAAAAAATTCTGCAAAAAATATGTTACATTTTCTTACCAATAATCTACTAATTCACATTGTTATTGCATTGCCAACTCTCCATAGTTCAAACTCTATACCATCCTCGCATTCGATTCCAAACACATGGGCCTACTAGTTGCATGGGTCATAATGTCAAGAGCTACAACTAGCGACTTAACCCAATGGATGAAAAAGCTAGTGAATAGAGCACATGCTCATATGCTTGAGTGGAAACTAAATGCTTTCATGGTAGATGATGCTACTGACTGAAATCAATGCTATTAGGTTGTAAATTACTCTTTGTGTATATTGTTAGAATATATAAATTTAAATTATAGATATTAAGTTTGCTATCAAATTTTTAAAATTCTAATACAATTCATTTTCAAATACAGAGAAGTTTTTGGGTGTGAAGTATACTTATGCAGCTGGCATGTAAGGAGGGCATGGTTGAAGAATCTTGTTGCCAAGGTTAAGGAAGATCAAAAAAGACGTGTAATGTTTAATAGGTTGGGGGAAATTATGCACCATTCAAATAATGAGGAGAGTGCTATTCAAATGGCACAAGATTTTGTTACAGAATTTGTGGACGAGATAAAATTTATTAAATATTGGCAGGAACACTGGCTTCTAAGAATTGGAATGTGGGTGAGACATCTACGGACTTTAAAGCATGCGTTGGGCAAGAAACAAATGCTGCAATAGAGGCATATCACTCTATACTTAAGAGTAAGTGGTTATCCTCCATTCGAAAAGCATCTCATCGCAGGGTTGATTGGCTGATACATCAGTTAATCACAGTTGTTTTTATATATTATTGGTGGAGTCAATGTTGTAAGGAAAGTGGGTTCTACCGTAACTTCAAAGTGGAGAAACTAGAAAATAACCAATGGCTGCATGCACAATCCATTCCTGATTATTATGTCACCTTCCATACCTCTGACCCACGGTTAGCATGGGTTCGTAGCCAGACGGATGATACTTGTCACTATGAAGTATGGTATCAAACCCCACATTTGGCAATGTGTGAATGTGGAGTGTCAAAGAATGGGTACTTATGTAAGCACGTAATTAAAGTGAATATGATGAAAAAGAATTCAGCGAGAGAAAACTTTAATGTTCAGGTATTCTAGGCAAAATGTTTTTCAAGATTTTCCAACATAGTAATTTATTGTATCTAAATTCTATTAATTTTGGTTTTTATTCAAATCTTTGATTTATTATACTAATTTGTAATGTTCTCCAGGGTTTATTTTGTGCTCCAAATGTTGCATGTGGAGATGAACATGTGGTTGATGATCCTTTTGGTCAAGCATGGAATCCTCCAAAACACTGTGAAGACTCTATGCATGTTTTGCAACAAGATAAACATGTTATAAATGAAGAAGATGAACACTTGAGCCCACAAGTGAGAAGGATCAGAAAAATAGTAGATAACAGTCTTGTTGGTCCTCTAAACAAGTCATTTCTTACTTTATTAGAGAATACACTTGTGGAAACAACAAACCGATTGAGGGGAAGCCAAATATCTTCTATATTAGGTGTGCAACATCCTGAGGCACAACCGTTTAGACCTGTAGATGATGGATTCAACAATACACTTCATCGAGAGAGAGATTTTATAGAGAAGATGTTGAATCGAAGGCGCCCATGTCCAACAAATAGGAAAGCTAGTTTTCCTATTGTAAAAAGAGTCGTGTATCACGTCGACTAACATGGGAGGATGAATTAAAAAGAGCTGCAGAACGAGATAGGGAAAGGGGGCTTGTTGAAGAACTTGAAGATGAGACCAACACAAATGGAATTTAAGGGTAATTTTATAGAACAACTATTTTTATATTTTCAACCACAGTGTGCAATGTCTATATAATTGTGTTTGATATGCAAATCTATGAGTGCATTTTGCAAATATATATCCTTGAATCATAGACTTCTATGTTGTAATCATTCTTCCCTCATATCAATATCAATATTTTATCCTTTTCAAAAAAAGATTGCAGATATTATATTTTGTTTTTGTTGCAGAAATTAAATTTTATGTGTTGTAAAAATTATATTCAGTTTTTGTTGCAGAAATTATATTCATTCCCTCCTACTTTGATTGCAGCAGTTCAACAACATATTATGTTGTTACCCTTGAGAAATGATGAACAAACACATTATTAGTTTACAAGATATGCTCATTATAATATCTAAAACTGTGATACCATCTTTTTATGCTCCTACATGATCTATACCAAAGTAGGTTATTTCTCAACGTAATACGTTGTTGCCTCAACAAAATGGATTTTTAATGTTTATTTTGCATTTTATAATGTTATGTATCTATTCAAGGTTGTTTAATTCAATCACTTTGTAATAATTTCCCACTTATGCCCTTCTACTTTAATTAAAATAGTTCAACAACGTATTGTGTTGTCATCCGTAATAAATGATGCAAGTTTCAATATTTATACAAATTTGTCACTTTTTAACAAAGGATATCCATTTATCTCTTTATAAAAGTTACCCTAATCATGTGTATACAATGTTCTTATAGATTTGTTCTATCATGTAGTCGGCGACACTAAACATCTAAGGTAGCAGTGTTGTCTGTTGGTGCAAGAGAATTGGATTAGATGAATAAACAACAAGCTTTTGAAGGGTTCGCTATCATTTTTTTTGCAAATGCAAGAACATTACCCCACACTTAGATAGTTTCCTATTGGTACGTCCCTTTCTTGGTATCATTTTTCATCAATCTCAAAACCATCGTTAGTAACTATCTTTGGGTATTGAGCCAAAAATATGAGCGTAACAAAAATATTGTCCATATCGGTAAACACAAATAATTTTTTTAATGAAAACTTCATTTTCAACAATCTAAGTGCAATACATGAATGTGAATACGTGAGAAAGAGATCATGTTCAGAGATTGAAGGCAGAAAATAAAATAGAAAACATATTATCAATTGATTACTGCATTATCAATGATTACTACCTTTGTCAAGATGTTGGGAGGATGCTGGCAAAGTTTGTGGAGCTTGGCTTTGCACCTGCCAATTGCATTTGCTTGAAAGTTTCGAAGTTATTTTCAACTAACCCATTTTTTTGCACATCCAACAATCATTACAGTTCATTAGACCACATACCTTTTAGGCATTTTGTCAAACAATTCACATGCTTGCACATTTTGCATACAGATCATGTCAGGGCACTTGAAACTAAAACATCTGATGATAATGAGAATAATGTCATCTTTCTAATTTTTTATCAATTTCTCTCTTGCAGTTTCTACGTGTGTTTCTGTTAGTGACTCTCCTGTAGTTTCTTTCTTTCAAGGTGAACAGTAGATGTGTTCTGTATATTTGTGTTGTTTTCATTTATTATAATAGTTATTGGTTGATTACACTGTACTACAACCTCAAAAAATCCATCTATACGACACTGATATAGATTAAAAAGCTCTCAATAGGGAAAAAAATCTCATGCCTTGAAACTGTGTACACTTGCATACATTGAATTATAGATTAACATTGGACACCAACAAATCTGCCAACTTTGGAGATCACAGAATCGAAATTCAGTATGTATCAGAAAAATTAACCATGTCCATAGGAAATGTCAAAGGATCAAATCAATGTAAAAAGCTAAGTTATGTGGATATATAAGTATCGTTGTACATAAGATATCTGATACAACAAATTTTTACAAGAGCATGGACATATGCAGCTCAGATACATCTCTCTCCCTCTCCTCTTCTATCTCTCTATATATACACCATGAAACATACAAAATTGTTAAGAGACATTTCTCGGCCAAAAGAAAAGAAAATGGTATGTACCAGAGAACATATAAGTAATGTGTTTTGGGTCTTCGCAGCGGGGTAAGTGTTTTATTTCAATTTTATTTTTTTGAGCATTTTTCCATGTTCTTTTTCAGACTTTCCTGGGGTGCGCTTCAGTTGCACATCTGTTGTATCCAATACATCTCCTGACTGTACTTGAGCTATATCCGAATAGAAATGTTATTTGGTCTTGTTCAGACCACAGCTGAAGAGTACTAATATGATGAATTTGCTCATTAAAAATGTGATATTTGAATAAGTACAGCCAGTGAAAGATATGCAACTCCAATCTAGTGACTGCAAAGTGATGCCTAGCTTGCCTTGGCCCGGCAGATGAGCAAGGAAGAAACATCAGACACATCCAAAGCAATGAATATGGGTCTTCCATTAGTGTTCTATAGCCATTGCCACTCTAGTGAACACTTGAAACAAATATATGATATTCAGACACTGTACCATTCAAATGAACTTTAATTTTTTCATGATTATCTAAAATTTCAACATATTGCAAAGGTCATAGCAAACTCGATAACTTTAAATACTATTAATAAGATACACGTGTATAGAGAAGGTATGCATAATCCCATTCATCTAATATGGACAGGAAAAACAACAATAATAAATAAATAGTCTCAACAACAATAATAAATGCTATCAATAAATTTGACAGGAAAAACTCATTACATTTTACAAGTCATGTCAGAAGAAGAGCCAAAAGAGGATTTTGGCATAAAATTGGCACTACATATGGATCTTACATTATTTTCTCGTTCAAGGAGAAAAACCATAACATTAAACTTGATTTTTTCTTTGACATAACTGAGTATCTTGGCAATTGTTTTACAAATAATGATACAATTGATTGTAATATCAAAACTTCAACAAATTAAATCTGAGAGCTCTTCAAATTTCTCCGTTGCTTGTTAACAACAATGGAGTTTCGCGCTTCCATCCATCCTCGAATTTTTCTTTTATTTCCTTTCATCTCATCAGGCGTAAGGTGTGTGTGAACTGATGCAGCACTCTTGATACCCTTTAATCTTTTTCCCTGATATGTTTACAAACAATGGGCATATCAGTAAATAAAACTATGCAAACGTAAATGATAAAATAAGTTTATCAAAATTATAAATAAGATATTGTGTGGTCACCTGTTGTTGGGAAGAATGGATCCTTTCTGAAAGTTGCATCTCAGTATCACCTTCACTATTACGTTGCTACAAAAATGAAGGATTATTGATGCAAATTATTTCCTACATTAACTCGAAGAAAAAAACACAAATATTTTAAATGTTTTTATATTTGACTCCTAGAAGAAATTAGCAATGTAAATCTTAAGTTTACGTAACTTACCAAATCAGATGAAGCATGACCCGTTTTATGTATAATTTGTATGGAATCAACAATATTGGATAACATTTTTACGTTTCTTACCACAAGCTTATTTGGTTGTTCCTCTTCATTCTACAAACAATCAATTCATATAAATACTATATAATACAATTAAAGAACATGATTGTTAGAAAGAAAGAAAATTATAAGTAAAATGATATTGGGGTAAGGGAAGCTCTGTAAACAATTTAATGATGATCAAGTAAGGGAAGCCAAGTTGGTATGAAAAGTACATAGTTTCATCGTGAATAATATGTTTCCATCGTATAAAATATTATAGGGAAAATGCAAACCAGTTTTGAAAGATAAATACATAGAGGAATACTGCATAAGAATGTAATGGAAGGAAATGTATAGGGAAGTAGGAAAAAATTTAAACATTAGACTAGAAAGGAAAATCCTACAGTATTCATTTCCTTGTGTCACCTATGCATGGTAAAATCTGAATATGAGCTCTCAAAATTCTATTGAATACTGAAATAAATAATGCATCATTGATATAGTCAATCAATTGGAAAAAAATAATGTACATCAAAACATAGTTTTACCTCAATTGCAACATTGTCATCTGAATATTCATTCATTCATTGCTGCAAACATGACAAAATGGATAAGTATACTTATACTGGATATAAAATCAATCAAATGTGCTAAAAACACAATAACATCAATAAAAATACAAATTAACACACCTTTGTCTCTTTTCCATCCTCTTTCTGGTTAATTGCCTTCAAGCAATCTTTAAACCAGATGCAATATGTCTTCTTCGATTCACCAACAGTATCTGCTCCAATATGTGGAAAATGCAATGGAGCGTCATCTACATATGATTCTTCTATGCATATGACAATGCAGTCCCTTTCTAAAGATCGTCCATGGCATTTTGTTCCTGGTTTAGTTGCATGAATTTTAGCAATGCCAACCTTTTTTGCATGGTCAGGCTCTAGGAACATAAAAACTTCTTCTCCTATTGTGAATTCATAGGCAGCCATGTCCTTCGCCTCATTCTTTGGTTTGCCCGGTTCCACCTCAACAAATTTTGAAAAATCAGTCACCTCAATCAATGGATCGGCCATATTTTTTCCCTTATGATCCTCTTTGTTGATTTTTTCTTTATCATTCATATCATTTCCCTCACTTTCTTTTGTTCTAATGGAAATAGGTGTTATTTGCATCGGTGGTTCATGTACCCATGCACTTGAAGTGTATGCTTCAACATTATTCTCTTCCTCATCACTCTGAAGCGGTAAAACCCAATTTTTCAAGTGCAACAACATAATAATTAATTGTATATAAAAGATGTAGGTATAAATGCCAAATTAGCAATATGATTAAGATTTAAGCACTTAAAATATATAGAAAACACAAATATTTATATTTGTAATTTACAATTGTACCTTGTTTTCCATTGGATTGTTGTTTACATTCTTTTTTTGTATCAGATTTTCTCCATCAACATCAGTTGAGTCCTATTCATGCATTCAAGTCATGAAAAGTGTGAGAATCACATTTACACAAGATTTCAACATGTTAATGAATGAAAAATGACACTTTATTATTCCAACAATGCTACTAATGTTTTTAATGAAAGCATGTTTCCTTACATGATCAACATTAATGGATTCTTCTTGGATAATATCCTGTACAAATGAAACGTTAATTTAAAATAACATAAAAAATGTGAATAAACAAAACTAAAATAATTTTAAATTTAAATTATAATAAAAATGGTAAATACCTTATCCTTTTGTCCATTTAGTTCAGAATTTGTACAATCGGTTTTCATCAAATCCTTTTTATATTGCAGCGTTGAAAGGGTTTTTTTCCTTCTTTCCTCCCTCTTTTCTACACTATCATACTCCTCTACAAGCTTGGAAATCAGATCTTTAGCTTGTTGGCTAAGGGATGAAAAATATTGCACCTTTTCTTCCCGACAATAACGCTCAATTAACCTAGATTTGTACATATATTTAGAATTTTTCAAGTGCCAGTCAACACTTCGCTTTGCAACCATATTTTGTACTATTTTTTTGTTTTCCTTTTATACTTCCCGGTCGCACGTTTACCCGGCTTACGCCTATGTAATGGAGGGAGACCATTGTGATCATGGAGGCGGTGATAGTTGATGTCTTTCAAATGCCATTTTATTCCTTGCATTTCATAGTTGCAGCAAGGAAAGACCATGCACTTAAATCTGTCCCTCTTTCCAATTTCTTTTATAATTTTACACTGCTGCAAATACTACAATTTACAGCCAATAATTAAATAGTTTATGAGTAACAATTGATGTGTAGGGAAATCCTATAACTCTTTAGTTGAAATTATTATGCAAATGTAAAAATATATGGACACTAAAAGAACACGAAATTGGAAAATCCTAATAAATCTAAGACATACTAACATAAGTTGAATACTTGAATAAAAGTGTTTTATTCATGCAAAACAAAAATTATAAATAACACTACTTACTGATCTTTGATGTTTGCACTCATTGGATGCTTTATGGCTCGGACTAGGCACCCAATCTTCATCTTCATCATCCTCCTCTACCTCATAATCTTCGTCATTTTGATCACTATTGTCATCTATGTTTAGTTCCGTGTCAAATTCTTCTTCAAAATCTGAATTCTCTTTTGTTTGATCAACAAATGCTTTTTCTTCTTCAATTTTTTCATCGTTAATCTATGTTTATGTTACAAAAACAAACACTATGTTGTCAGAAATAAGCATTTCATAACACATAATCCACTACAAAAATTATATTTCAATAAAAAACAAACAGTCACATTTCCTTACCCGTTTCAGAAAGGCCATTGCAGCACGTGTTGTCATCCTATTTTTTTGTGGTTGATTTTTTCCACAACCGCTATTTTCTTTCATTTGATTTGATTTCTTTGTGGTTAAAAAATTAAAATTTAAAATTAATACATAATATATGGTCATGCATAATCAAAATAAACAATATTGATGAAAAAACATTGTTAAAAGTTTCATCAATACCTTTAAACACAAATGAAGATGTTGCTTTTGATGATTGCTTATTTGCCAGCAATAAGATTAGAAAGGACTGCTGAAATCCAAAAATATAGAAAGGAACTTCAAATCATCTGCCAGCAATAAGATTATATCAAAAAATAGAACACAGTATATTCCTGATATAATATCTACAATGTGTACCTGTGGAAATCCTGAAGAATTGAAGATTATATCTACCAAGCAAACATGATGGAAACAGGTCCGTAGCTTTCAGAAAAGTGATGAGAAATATAAGATGAAGACAATTTATTTATGGATTATATCAGCTCAGAAATGCCATTTTTAGATATCGTTCAAAAAATCAAAAGATAGAGACATTCTCATAAATCAACAGATATAGATAGAGATATTGTCAACTCTCCATTGATAACTACTTTGACAAGGACTTCGAAGAGACTTTGGCCACACTCAACAGATATACTTCCAACCTACCCATACTTTTAACAAGAAAAGAGCTTATTCTGTCAACTTTATTTGCATTCTACTCGAGGTCTTGGTCTTCTCACTTTCTTGAACAGAGCCACAAGACATTCAACTTAACTCGGTGTTGGAATATTCACGTCAAATTATGTATTTAATAGTTTTGTTCTTATAAAAAAACCCACCATTTGATTATAGATTATTTAAATGTACAGTTTGAGTTGAGTCTGCCGTTGGGCTTTTCTTTTCCCATCCTTAGCAGTATATGAATAGTTTAAAAAACATGAGATGTAAAGCACATATGGCTTATGGTCAAAAGCTTTCCAGCTCCATTAGAATTATCAAGAAGTATTTAAAATCAGAATTATAAGGTCTCAAATCTAGCTGTGGATTCAACAAAACTTTAAGGCTTAGGTCCCCATTTCATCTTGACATCTAGCTGTTTAGATTGCTGACAAATTTTGAAGACAATTTATTTGATAGGATACTGTGTCAAATTGCATATATTAAAAGCCATGCTTCATATCAGTCCCATGATGTTCCAAAATAAGCTTTAATATTTTTTTTAGCGAATGAAAGTAAGAAATTTGTATTGTATAACCTTCATTAAAATATAGCTTATTGGGGCTATATGTAATTGTTGAGTTACAAATATACATGCACATTTTTTATGCTATTCAACTCATCCACATTAAAAAATGGGTACAACTACTTTCTGTCAGATTAAAAATGACACAAAAGCTGTCAACTGAAGATATAGGTTTTATTATAATGAAGTGTCAAACTTTTTGAGTATAAATATAGTATTCTCCACTTTTTCCTAATTTGCCAATATGGCCTCATGAACTGAGAAACATTAAAAATATGAGAAAGTATAGAATAGCCAGTGCCATAGTATCCTCTAATCTATCATAACTATGAGTCAATAACAATAAGCAGTTAAGGGTTGTCAAAACCGAAAAAAATTGGAATTCCTATAGGCCTTTTATGTAGACCAATTGGTCCATAATATTTGCTGTCAGCTTTTCTCTCGGTAGTGTTCAGAGGTTACTCATTTAGTCCATCATTCTAAAGTTTTGGAAAAATAATGAACAATGAAAAACAAAGAATTGCATGTTATGGGTGTTGATGTTAGTGCAATTATGTTTCTGTCTTATGCACGTGTGCCTCATGGAATATTGATCTCTGTGGTCAGAAGTTTATATCAGAAAATTGCAAGGTTTCTGTCACTGTGAATGAGGACAAGTGGGCTAGAATAGCTGGCTTTTGTACAAGCGTGTATTGTTTTTGTTTGTTCCTGGGATTCCAAGTTTAGTGTGTCCAGCTCCAACACTGGATTTGCATATGACATTTTCATGGGGATTGACATCTTAGATTCCTTGTGCTGCTTTATTGTAGGCCTAACTCTTGGTTTTGGAACTCAGATATGGAAAGGTATTCAAATCCCACCTTCTTGGGAGCCCCACAATTGTATCAACTGATCCAGAAGTGAGCAAGGTGGTTTTGCAAAATGATGGTAGAATATTTGTTCCTTCTTATCCAAAGTCACTTAATGAACTCATGGGGAAGTCTTTGATTGCCAAAAAGGTTGCATGGTCTCATAGGTAGTTTTCTCAAATCTCCAGAGTTAAAAGAACAGATAACCGTGGACATTGAGAAGTATGTGCTAGATTCTGTGAAAAATTGGAAGGATGGTCAACTAGTTTACATCCAAGATGAAACAAAAAAGGTAAGCAATCAATACGCATACACAGATACATGTGTATGTGGGTGGTATATTTTCATAGTATCATAATTATTACGGTAATATTTTTTGTTTTAACCGCATACATTGTTTATTGAACAGATAGCTTTTCAGGTGCTGTTGAAGGCCCTGATGAGTCTTAACCCCAGTGACGAGTTAGAATGCTTAAAACGAGAATTCAGAAAGTTTATTTCGGGTTTAGTCTCAATTCCTGTCAAATTCCCTGGAACAAGGCTTTACAAGTCCTTGCAGGTAGGATTTTATATCTTCAAACTCAATTCCACGTTGATCACTACCAATTACACCAATCTAAGATATGGGCATTGGGAGATTTTAATAATACCAATTATGATTATGAAAGCATGTTTCAGGAAAAAGCAAACATGGTGAAGATGGTGCACAGAATCATACAAGATAGAGGAACAAAGTATGATAGCAACAAAACTCGAGAGAAGGATGTCCTGGATGTATTATTACATGAAACAAATAGTATAACGGGGAAGTTCACTATAGACCTCATCTCAGATAACATGATTTCCAGGAGAAGACTCTGTACCAATGCTTATGACACTAGCTGCTCAATACCTTACCGGTTGCCCACTTGCACTACAACAATTACAGGTACCAATGAATTCCCCTCTCCTTTGAGAAGAACTTATTAACTGCAATATAGTTAGTTCTGACACTAAAGCATTTATGTATTCAATGATCTCAGGAAGAAAACATGAAGCTCAAGAAGTCCAAGGAAGAGAAGAAAGAGCTAGTAACTTGGAGTGATTACATGTCATTACCATTTACTCAGGATGTGAGTATGATTTGATTAACATTATCTAATATTTATGTAATTTGGTTAAGATACAATTTTCCTTAGAGGCTTAAGTTTCCTACACATTGATCAGATGATAACAGAGACCTTGCGTTTGGGGAACAGGGTTCCATTATGTTAAGTCCCTGTTGTTAAAAGATGTGAAGAGAGAAATAATGAAGAGGAATCGCAATTCACACATTATAAGTTCTGGGTCCGTCATTTTATTATGCAAGAGATAGTCACAAAATGGTTGAAGCGGCTATAACCGTCTATTAGTTAATACATAACTAATAATGACTTAATATTAAACTATAAGCCTTATATTCCTACACCCCCTCTTAAGGTTTACACTACAAAAAGTGAGCAAAAACGTAGTGATAGAAGATTAAAACTAAATAGAGTCCATTAGTTAATACATAACTAATAGTGACTTAATAATAAACTATAAGCCTTATATTCCTACACCCCCTCTTAAGGTTTACACTACAGAAAGTGAGCAAAAACATAGTGATAGAAGATTAAAACTAAATAGAGTCCATTAGTTAATACATAACTAATAGAGACTTAATAATAAACTATAAGCCTTATATTCCTACACCCACTTTTAAGGTTTACACTACAAAAAGTAAGCAAAAACATATTGACAAAAGATTAGAACTAAATAGAGTCCCACATTCTTCAAAAGTTTCCTCTCTAAAACATAGTGCTTTGACTAGGTACAACTCTGTTCATGAGTCGAATTCCGTGTTTGAGGTTTTTAGCCATAAATTACAGTTTCAATTTTAGACAGCCCGTTTACAGGCTATACAATTTTTTTATTTTTGGGTATTGTAATCTTCAATTTGTTTAGATCTTCATTAGCAAACTGTTAAAAATTGGAGCTTTGAAACAGGGTGTGGACATATGCCAAAGTACTGTGCAGAAGGGAACAGTTGAAGTGCCCTGGTAGGTATTTATGCAAAATTTTGAAGCATGTAAATTATTCGACAAAATTCCTGAGATATATTTTGTCTCCTAGATTGCGGGATATGCAACTTAGTAACTTTTGGGCTATTTCAATTGGCATGTTCAAATCTAGACTCCATAAATCTTTCCAGCATCCTGCTAGCCTCTGTCAAAACAAGGGCTTCAAGAGCACGCCATGAGCAACGATCAAAGTATGATGGAACATTGTTCATATTTTAAGGGTATTGATGAAGGATAGAGGAATTTAATAGATGGTGGGATTTAGTTGGATTAAAGGATATAAAATGGTGAATGGTTTTTTTGTGTAAGAGATGAATCACACCCACAGGTATAGGAGATTAATGCAAAGTTGCAGAGATTTACAACAGCGGGTATGGGCATCCACCAAAGCATAATGGAAGTGGTATTTCATAATTTCTAGTGTCTCAGTAAATGCAACCAACATGTGTCCAATCTCTTCAGTTCACTTTTCATATCATACTCCCATCCTCTGCCAAAATATGAGCTTTGAAACAGGGTATGCACATCTACCAAAGCATTGCACAGAAGAAAATTTTGTCAGATATTTTAGTTTCAAATACCCTGGTAGATATGTATGCATAATGTGGAAGCATGTGAATTATTTAACAAAATTCCTGAAACACGTGTTTCTTTTGATGGTGAATTTTTTTGCAAAGTGTCAAAAAAATTGGAAGACCACTGTTTTTATTTTCCGGAGGCATCCCTTACAGGAGCTTCCCTTACACTCAACCAAAAGCCTTCTTCCGCAATGAGTTAGGGAAGCTACTGTTTTTATTTTACTGAGTCGTGAAAATCAACCAAATGCACAGAGTGTAGATTAACCTAAAAAAATCCAACTTATGGAAGGGATTATTGGACGCAGCGACAAGCTGATTTTATTCTGAGAAATAAAATCATGGATTTGCATCCATGGTGATGTCAAGGAATAACATCATTTCAAACAAAGACATTGTTCTTGCTGAGAGCATTGGTGATGTATTCTGTAAAGCCCTATTTTATGACTCCATGGAGGTATCGTAAAGTTTCAAACTCTGCACAGAAACTACAAATCACCCCAAATTATTGGAAAAAAGCCTCAGAATGACAAAAAAGAGCAGGACGCATTTAGATAGACGTTTTAGAGAAGGAGCTGCTAGAAAAGCACGACTAACGAGCTGCAAATATTTTTGGACACTTCAACGCATTGGGTATAAGGTTATGTATTGTTCATGCAATCAAAGACAAGTGACATTGTAGCAGTGATGACAACCGCAAGGAATCTATGCTTGGTCGGCGCACTTCAGTGGAATATGCAAATTGAACTGAGCTTTAATTGAATATATAAATGCTTGCCCACATACCGTTAATATCATAGAGTTGTTATATTTAGGTTTATTTTATACAGTACTTACGGTTGCAAAAAGTGTAGTTAGTTAGTTCAAGTGTCATGGCAAGTTCTTCAATGGTGAAGATGGGTTCATGTTTGAAGGCTGATGACGTGCAAGAGCTTGTAAAATCGAAGCCGGGGCTGAACCAGAGAGATACATTCGACCCAAACAAGAGAGGATTGGATGCTCAGCATTAAATGCTCCAGCTAGCCTTCAAATACCTGTCATTGACATGGGGAGGATTGTATCAGGATGTCATTCTACGAGGCAACATGAGATGGCCAGACTTTCCAAGGCCTGTCAAGAGTGGGGTTTTTTCCAGGTTAGTTGGGCTAAATATATCTATTTTTACCACTCGCTAACATTTAAGAGTTAGATGTTTCCAAATGTTCAGTAATAATCTTTACAAACATGTTTGTTACTTAAATGGCCACAATAATTTTAGCAGTGTGTTTATTTTACTTTCTCAGGTTTTGAATCATGGAACTGGGCACTGGCAACTATTGGAGCGAATAAAGAAAGTGGTGATGGAGTTCTTCAAACTGCCATTGGAAGAGAAAGAGAAGTACGCAATGATGCCGGGCACAATCCAGGGATATGGTCACGGTTTCATCTTCTCAGATGACCAGAAGCTAGACTGGTGCGACATGATGGCACTGGCTACCATGCCAAAATCTATTCGTAAACAAAACCTTTGGCCGGATAGACCCTTACTTTTCAGGTTATACGTTTTTATTAATATACCCTGCAATACTACAATGGTAATGCTAACTTATGTCAACTATCTATGCTGAGATGTTTTTTGCTTGAGTTTTGCAGGGATACATTGGAAGCTTATTCAATTGAGGTATTTAGACTCTGCCAACATTTGGAGTCTTTCATCGCTGAGAATTTGGGTCTAAAGCCCAACATTTTTGAAGAAATACTCGCAGAAAATGTGCAGGCACAACGGATGAACTTGTATCCACCCTGATCTAGGCCTGATCTCGTTCTAGGTTTAAGTGCACACTCTGATGGAAGTGCTCTTACTGTGTTACTGCAAGATGACGAATCGGTAGGCTTACAAATTCTTAACAAGAACCTGTGGATTTCTGTAGAGCCGATTCCAGGCGCTCTGGTTATCAATATAGGAGACACGCTAGAGGTACATATACCCAATTTAGAATGTATAAAAATAGTTATAAATCATTTAAAAATTATGTTTCAATGGACATTATAAATATTATATTTGTATAAAACTAGTTATTCGTATAAAAATAACTAATAAATTATTGAAGGGTGTATGATTTTTAATGCGCCATGTTGTTTCAGAGACGAAATTAATACTCTCAGTAAAGAATGCTTAACTTTATTGAAGATAATTCCGGGGAATATTACTTGCTCCCCATGAGCTTTCAACATTGCATTCTCCTGTCTTTTAAATTGGTGTTGTCTCCTTAAAGGTGAAGTTAAATAAGTTGAAAACTTTTCATTTGGGTATTTTGTATTTGTATTGTAACGCTGCCATACATTGTTCTAGCACGCCTTAACAAGATTGGTTTATAAAAATAGCTATAAACCAATACTAAATTTAACATTGTACTAAAGTGAAGAAGACGACGTCTGCAAGTATAAACAACAGTCAATACTTACCTGCAAACACTTTCATAAAATGAAATAACAAAAATGCGAGCCTAAGGGGTTTGTGCATTCAAAACCACAAAGCATGTAAAACCACAAATCAGAGAAGCACAAAATAGCATGTAACATAAACATAGATTAAAGATATTTTTTCAGAAACAAATCGATGTAACATAATCATAGATTGTAGAAACCCACCTCTGAAATCCGTTCTTTGGAGCAAACAGGGAAGCACCTGGGAGGACGTCAACTCTGGAGGAACTGTATATTTTTAATGTAGTTTTCTATCAACGTGTTCAGAAACTGTGAAGGAACTGGTGGAGAGGCGCCTATGTGATCAAAGTTGTGCAGCAGAGAACAGCTCAAACCAGGGGCATGGAAACCGCATGGAAACCACATGGAACAGGGGGCTATGGCGGGTAATATCTTTTTCATGAAGGCGGAGCTATGATTTTTGAAACTGGAACCATGTGACAGCTGCAGGTGATTTGACAGGAGTCGCTGAAATGATGGCCGACAAAGGCTGGCAAAACCGGCAATATTTATTAGCTTGTCAGGATGGGAATGGAGATGGAGTTAACGGAAATGAAAACGGAGCGTGGGTCAAACGCCACGAACGCCACGTAGACCGCTGTGCCACCTCACTACCCCTGCGAACTTGCGGGAGGGATAAGAGTCCGCGGTGAAAGGCCTGTCTATTTATCCAACCACATCATATGTTTTTGATAATCATGTATGGATAAATTTTATGTAAATACCATTCATATTTAATCTTCTTCCTAAACGTCTATTCCATGATATTTAATCTTCTTCTGAATGTCTATTCATGGATCAGACTTGGGCATGCACACATAACAATCGTATCTCAATCTATTATGCAAAGCTATTAGATTTTTGGTATGATAACGACTTCTTTTCGATTTCTCAAGCATTGCATTTGATCTTTGTTTGACTATACATTTTTTTGTTTGTGGATCATTATAAATATTTTTGTAATGAGAGATCTTGTATTAGAACACATTTGTTTGGCACTCGACCTCCATTCGGCCCACATCATTTTGAGCAGTGAAGGATGCGTGGCATATTTTTACATTGAATTTGGTGGATCTAACTCGTTAACTCCATACACAATAGACTACACGTCTAGCTGATCCATGCTTGAGGATGAGCACCCGTGGCTTAAGCTTTGCATTGGCACTCACATAGAACCTTTCCTCAAGATGACGTTAAAAAATACTATTGTAATGCCCATTAAAAGCGACGTTCTAAAACATGCTAACTCTCAATACTTAACCCGAAATTTGTGACAATTTTTTTTTTTTTTTTTTTAAGAATAAGGTAGAAGGATAAAACATGTTACAAGGATGTTAATCCCTAGGGTACAACGACTAACTTACACCACTAAACTCAACCCTACGGTTTAAGAAACAAGTCTACTAGAAGGTTAACATATTTTCTAATTCATCTTTAAGGTCCGTTAAACAAATATTCACTAGGAAGGTACCAAGGATTAATTTACTTAATTAAATGTTTTCTTCTCCTTAATAATGTTAATTCCTAATAGGGTTAACCTCTTACCCAATTAATATAAAATCATTATCTTAATAACTTAGAGTCTTTTCTATTACTAACTAAAGCTTGATAAGGACTAACAAAGGTTTAACACTCTAGGGCAATAAAATGGCCCCATTCCCAAATTACACATACCCCTAAGGTTTTAAAGGCAACATTAGTAAAATCCATTTTCTCCTAACAAAGGTAGGGTTGATCCTCCACCCTTGGATCAAATCAATTTCAACCACAAGATCCTAGGGTTACAAACAAGCCCTAAAAATTCCATAAGCATTCTTATTAAACCCTTCCTTTATTCTATTTTCCTCATTTGGTCCATTTTCCTTTGTGAAAAATGTAGGTTGGAGAGGAGAAGGCCATGGGAGCAAGAGGGGAGAAATCATGGAGGACTCTACAAGGACCAAGCTTAGAAGGTTTAGATTGAAGGTTTAATGTTGTTTCCATTTTCATTCAAGGATTGGGAGGGATCTCTTTCCCCAATCTGGTTTTATTCTAAACCATTTGTATTTGGGTTTTCAAATTTGGGGCAAACCCTACCCCATTGTTATAAATGAAAAAGAATAGTTTTAATCCACCATTTGAAGGTTTTGCTGCCCAATCTAAGGGTTTTAATCATTGTTTTGCTTCTTTGGTAGTTATTAGATGAGTTTTACATCTTATAAATTAGATTGAACCAATTAAAATTTACGCACATGTGTGGATTCGGAAAGTTTTTCACAAGTGACAGAACCGCCGCCAGAGCCAAACGACGGTTCTGGAACCACCACCCTACCTATGTGACAAACCATGGACCGCTGCCCTACTGAGCGACGGTTTTGAGACCGCCGCTTGAGCCTGAATGACGGTTACGGGACCTTTGCTCTGCTTGCAGGTGGTGGTCCTGTTTCTGAAAAAACCAAACCTTAATTTGGGATTTCCTCAAAAACTAAAAGTTTCTACAATGTTCCAAAACACATTCTGGATGGGATTTTACGCACCTAAGGTTTCCAGTTTTGATATTTCATTCCATTTGATCATTTCTTAGTTAAAACTACTCATTTTAAACATTGTCACTTTCAAATAAAAGCACAACTACTTACAAGATCATTTCCATTTTGTTCAACTAAATTTTCTTTATATTTCCATGAGCAAAACAAATCTAAATCTACTTATACCTTATTGTTTTCTTACTACAAAATCAACATTTCCAAATAACAACATACTTCAAGTTTGTTCTGTTGTTTCCATTTTGCTACAACATATGTATGTTCAAAATAACTATAACAACTTCATTTTCCATTCAAATTTATTATGCATACAAGTTCAACTTCTTACAACTTCTATATTTCCTTCTTTCTCATTTACAACATTACAACTTCACTATGAAAGTAACTTTATTTTTCACAATGCAACTTCCAACTAAACTTTTACACAATATAGTCATTTTGATTCTTTCTCTTACACAATATACCAATATTGGAATGCAATCTTTCTCCATGAAATTATTACAAAGTCTTCCACTCAAGGTGGGAAATAATACAAGAATGTAAGCAAATAATAGAATACAATATCACAAGTTTCTCCACTCTAAGTTGGACAATACAAAGGAAGGGTCATAAGGTCTCCAACAAAACTCCAAGATCCACAACTCCACAAGATAGCTCCTCAAATATATGTTTCATTCATAACAAAATGGGGGGAGAGGCAACGCTCTCCACCTAACCAAGACATCCAATGAAGAGGAGAAGCCATCCTCTTCATTGGCCCCGAGCCCCAACCACATCACAATGGGAGATGATTTCAACACATGGAAACAACAAGCTTCCACAATACTAACAATTAGTTTCTCATCCATTCCATCCACATTCAAACACAACAACAACACAAGGAAGGAGAACACAAAACAATAATATAACAAGGCTTAACAAGAAAGCCAAATGAGAAAGACCTATGGGGAGGCCACTTATGCCTCCCAATGGGAATGGGTGTCCACCTTAAAGCCTCCAATGCATATCTCAAATCCCTACATACTCTTATGCCTCCCTCAAGTACCCCTTATACCTCCCACATACTCTTATGCCTCCTCAATCTCTTATGCCTCCCTCATAAAAGAAAAGAAAGAAATGCAAGCATTCCTTATCCTAGGTGGGGCACCCAACCCAAACTCCCTCCAAGAAAGAAATTAAACTCTTATGCCTCCCTACAAGAAAACTCCCCATAGTCTCATCCTACTCCAAACTTAGGCAATCTACCCACACCCAACAAGCATTCCAAGGAAAACAACATTCAACACAACACATAAACACAAAATAAAGCATAACATAACAAGGTGAAGCTCCTACCTTTCCATAGTAGAGCTTGTTCCCAAGAATAAGTTCCCAAGATCCCCAAAACCAAGAAAGCATCCAAAATCTCCAAAAATCCACAAGCACTCCCAAAATATCCTCTAACTCTAAAAAATACAAGAGCACAAAATGATCAAGTAACCCTAAACAAGCAAAAAAACTTCTATAAATAGAATAGGGAGAGAGAGGGATGAGGTGGCTCCATATAGGATGCCACATAATTCATCCTTAAGTCCACTTAAGAATTAAAACCTCAACCCCAATGCACCATAAATTGGTGGGTGAGAGGAATGACAAGATACTTGCAAACACAAATAAAGCCCAACCCCTCTAAGGACAAAATTAATTACTTGAAAGAAAGTGCAATAAACATTTCACCTTTTTATCTTCCCAAAACACCTAATGGGGTCTAATTTTGACCCCCAACCCATAGGTAGGGTTGGTATGGCAATTATATGTACTTCTTTTGGTCACATCTTTAATTAGTTTAGGAAAAAATTATTAAATTTAATAAGACACTTAGACCCACTAAGATAAAGGGGGAAACACATACATCAAAACTAAATAATTAGAACAAGTAAATTACATCACTCAAAGGAACACATATTAACATTAATAAAAGGGAACTAAAACAAAAACAACACATGACCCCTTGGTCACAATTTTTCCCTAACCAAATAATTCTAACACACACACAATTACATGTTGCCATGGTGATCCTAGTTGAATTCATCTAGAATTCCAATGTGGTTGGTATCCAATCCCCCAATGTTGTTGTGAATATATATACCTACAAAACATAGAATACCTCTTTCGGCCTCGTGTCCATTTTAAAACATCTATGCAAAAATATGCAATATAAATCTAAAATCATCTATATACAAATTAATATCATTTAGAAAATTATGAGTCATTTACAAATTTCTAGCAACACTTCTATCCAACGTTTCATTCATGTCTAAATGATTGCAACATTAATTCAATATCAAATCCTACTCATGGCGATGAAAGTATATCACATGTCAGAAATATATATAAATAATCATGTCCACAACATATCAATATAATATGTCTCTAATAATCCACATGCATCATATATGAATTGAAATCAACAACAATCCAGTATCTCTAACATCTAGTATCATGCTAAATCAAAAGGCTACAACAATGTCCATAAGTGTAGTCGACAGTATCAAAATCAAAGCAAAAGGTGTCGAAGGGAAGTGGGCACTACAACTATAACTCCTACTACATTGAATTCGTATGTTTTTCACATTTGTGGAGTTGGAACATCATTCATCAATGAGCATTTGAGAACATCTCTTTAGTCATCAACACTTCCTTCTCTCTCCTATTATCTCAACTTGTTCAAGTGACATTTGAAGCTAAAAAGACATCAATCAAACATGCATAGAAATTTTTTCAGAACTTGTAATTAAATGATGGGATATTGAAAGCACATCATTTGAAGATAAAAATTGTTGAGAATATGGATATCCCACCTAGATTTAGTTCATGTCCAACAAGGTTAGTTCCTATTGATCCTCAAATAAATAAATCCTAAGTTCAATTATTTACTTTACATGATGAAAATGATGATCTAATTGATGATGTGCCACCTATGGTTTTCCCGGTGAAGTAGTTATTACAAATAATGTTTACGCTCAAACTCATGCCCAAAATGTGGATAATGATCTTCATGAATCTGACTGTAATGGCGCACTTGTATCTTACCAACATTATTTGGTCATCCACCTACACAAAATTGTCTACAACATGTCCCACGATGCCCAATGTCCAAGCCAACCTTTGTAAGTATCCACAATGAACGATCAAGGTTACTATCAATCAAATAATGAAAGTATGCATTTATCTCAATGTCATCTAGGTAGTCATCAAGTTCTTGCCTATCTTACAAAATCTAGTCTCAAATATCTATCATCTAGTAAACATGGAAATTGGGGATGTACCTACCTCATAATCAATTTTTCTCAACAAGAATGAATCTTTAGTTTCATATGTCCTTTAATGATATGTTATCCTGGTGCATGATTTGAAATATTTGTTTAATTGTGCATTTCTTTTTTCTTAATGTCATGAAAATTCATACGATATCTACTATAATCTTTGAACAAAACAAGGATCCAAATTTTTATGCACTCATTTATATTTTATTTGTATTCAAACCTACAAATCAATTTTTTTAGTCTACTACATGTACTATTCTCAAATTATTCTCTAAAATAATAAACTTTGGCATATATACTATTTTTTATTATTTACTAAAATACTTAACTTCGACATTTTCTATATCATGGCTTTGTTATTTTTAGATACGTGTCTTTGAATTTTATCATTTTATATAGTGATTAATGTGTCAAATTTTTTAAATATAAGTGGCTCATTAAAAGAAATTGAAATTCACATTTATGTCATTACATCATTTTCAAATTCTACAAAATAGTTGTTAGTTTATCAATATTAGTTATTAAATTCATATTCTTTTTTAATTTAAATATTTTGTGCAACAATAACATAACAAATGTCATTCTTTGAGTTCTATTTAGACATATTTATATCTAAATAATAAAGTATGACTGAATAGAGCCATTATAGTGTATTTTGTTGATGTTGACATACATGCTCAAAAGCCTTTAAGAAAATAAAAATAAATTCATTTTGTATTGGGTTTTCCTTTTCAATTAAGAAAATTATGATTTAAGATTATTCATCCATTAATAACACACACGATTCGATAAAAAAATCATGTGTGATTTGATTTTGAAAACAATTACTAGTGTTCATCATTCTTGTTCTTTGAATTATTATTATTAAATAAGGACATAAAAAAAAAAAAAAACATGGTATATTAGGAGTGCCAACTCAAGGGTCGAACATCCACGGCTCCGGTGATAACATTAATTGATTTTGTTCTTATTCTATTGGCAATGGTGAAAGAAAATTTATGGGAACTCCAATGGTGGGGAAAATTTAAATGTAACATTGGATGGATCGCATCTTTCCCCTTTATATATGGGTCATCGTGGTCCCTCGGTGGCATGTGAAGAGCCCAAATTTAGATTTAGGTAAGCCATTTTATTGGGTGGCCTTTATTGACATAACAAATAAGATAACTTGGACAAAAAATGTGATGCCCACATTTTTCACACACAAAAGCAATAGTAAAAATACCAGGATATTTTTTTTTTGACTTACATTTCTCACTACACAATGCCACAAGGGCTCCAAGTAAAGAAAACTCAAAGACACATATGACACTTATAAGTCATCGACTCACATAGACACATGACAACACCATAGACATGTCAATGCCACACTTTTCCCAATGAATGAATACTAGCAATGACCCAACCACAAGAAAAGGACTCAAGGATTGGAAAACCCACAACACATCATTTCATTAATTGCATCTTAGTTACGATTAACATTCCAAGAACATTATTGAGCAAGGATAATTTCCTCCTTTTTCCAGCTACAAATTCTTAAGTTCATTCCACATTTAATTTATAGTTCGACCATTTTAAGTTGGCTTTTTATCCTTTACGGAAATTTCCATAACTTACATACTTATTTGGCATAATTCAAATTACATACAAAGTACTTAATTATCTTGTTCTTATGTTAAGAATATGTTTCTCAAACATTTATTCAATGTCTACATTTTACCCTTGCAACTCAAGTGAATCTGACTTGATGTCCAGAAAGCAAAATTAGGATATAAGGGGGGTTGGTTTAGATTCAAGATACCTTTTCCCTATAAGCATTATTTGATCACGGTACCTTTATTTCCTGATTCAAAATTCCCAAAATAAGAAATTGTATTTAGATTATATATATATATATATATATATATATATATATATTTTCTACTCGAAGTTTGATCTTACCAAGGGGAAAGTCATATTCTTTGTAACACATGAAAATGTTTAATCTTAGGGCTCCAAGAGTGGCATTAATCCCGGGAAAGTCATGTTTACTTTATAACACATGAAAATGTTTAATCTGGATTATAAGCTTCATAACAAAAAGAGTGGCATTAATACATGATTCAAACATGTTGAACTCTTATATTCTGTTACTATCCCATGTTCCGGGTAAGTGCGGGAAGTTGATGGACAAATATAGGGTCATAGTCATCATATTGCAAATAACAACATAATATCCTTGTAGGGATTATTAGCAATACATACACTCAAAATTAGACAAAATTATATTAATATGAATCGTAGCATCCGAATTTAGTTTCTAAAATACTAATTTTTGTAAAAATGGACAAGATTAGCTATATTAAATACTCAAAATTCAATTACAAGTATTTTTTTTTTTTAAAAAACGCCGCCATAACTTCATAAGTTAGTACATGTATTTTTTTTTTAAAAACGCGATAAGATTATAGTCCGTTTGCCCACAATTTGGATGACGAAAAATTGATATATATTTTTTCATTATGAGAACTTATATTCCACTATCTATCTTGGGATGGATTTAATTTGTATTTTTTCAAGAGTAATATTCCCATCTTTTTATGCATTTTTTCGTGAAAGTGGTATGAAAACATGTGAATTTATTTTATTCTTAACTTCATCAAAAATATTGAAATCAAATAAATTTTTTTTTGGACATGTATATAATTTTCACGGTTGGGATGGGTTTCTATCAAGTCAACATAATTGAAATCAATTTTGCAGTCTTAAATGTAGACATATAATTTTCTACCCAAAAGTTAACCTACTAATAAAAAACTAAAATGATATTTATCCTTTAATTCACTTTAAAATCAGTATTTTTCTCCCCTGCAATGGTACCATTTTTATGACATATTTTTACTTTTCGGCATGGTTCAAGTCCATGGAAGACTATGATGTTTTGCTGTTTTTAAGTAAAATTCAAGATTTGTGTCTTAAAAACATATTTCACAATCTGCATGTGAAATTTATTTTATTCTTAATGTTCATAAAAGGACATGACAAGGGATTACGGGACAATATTTAGAAGATCTAAAGGCATCTACAAATCAATTTTGTTTCCAAGATAAGACATTTTTACCCACAAGCTAATCAACTATGGGACTAAAAGTTCACTCAAGGATTTAAGAATAGCAAGTTCACAAACATATTTATCCTACAATTAAAGATCAAGGCACTCATGTCATCTCCATTTATACATCTAAAGTTCACTAACAAGAATGCAAGACATAGAACAACTATATCATGATCTCCATTTATGTCATCTTTCATTCGATGAAGAAATTTAATTTTAAATCTATCTTCGGAAGACAAGGTAGTCCACTAGGATACGAAGGAAGAGTTAGCTCTACTTACTCCAAATAAAGTTTGATTGTGTCGCTCCTATCTGTCAGGTTTATGACAATGTCACTAAACATACCAACTAAGACGATAAACCCATTCTTGGGCTCTTGTTTACCCAAACTAGGAGGTTCCATCGAGTGTAGAGTTTAAGTTCATTCTATGGTTTTCAATATCCTATATGGTAAAAGGATGACACGTGAAGACATGTTATGCACATATATTTATACTAGGGTTGAGTGTTTCGATTAAATCTCTTTATTATATTTACAAGGTAGGAATACAATATAGTAATTAATTAATTTTTTATTGAACACTTTGAAAAAGAACTACAATATATTAACTTTAAATTCATTTACTATATATATAACAAACCCTTTTACCATACGCAACTATGAATCAAAATGAGCTTGTGATTTAATGCACATTTCCTGAATATCCCTAAAATTAACATCCCACACATGTTGGAAAATTTCAAATATAACATTTCTATAACATGAGATTACATTATACATATATTCATTTTACAATGAACTCTATAAATTACAATGATAAATAATGAATTTCACATCACCTTTTCGTCATCATTATTGCATCCTGCAAAACCATGTGAGCATGAAATTGTCGATAAAATCAGACATGGCATCCACCCTAATCTAACATAATTAACATTTTTCAGTTTCCCATTTACATATAATAATAATTACAATTTGTAATCGAAAGAAAAGGTTTAGAGACATGTATTCATTACATTTCATTTCACTTCATTTCGTAATCCAAGGAGAGAGAAGGAGAAAGGAAGAGAGAGAAACACCATTTTATCAAAAGTTCTATTTCACACAAGTTACACTATGGAGTTTTCAAATAGTTATTTACATGTGTCAAAAGTTTCCATGAGTGGTTTGGCAACCCGACGAGGGCCCTACAACTTTCTTTATTACATTTTCCTGCTAGTTACAAAAACGTTCAAAATAGGCTCGGAGGCTAAGAATCCATTTTCAAAAGTTGTCTTCCGATGAGAAAACACACCACCGTTAAATTCTTATGTGTCCACTTATATTCCAAGATATCATAGAAACTGAGTGAATTTTGAAGCGAAGAGCGGTTTGTGTTTAGCGACTAGTTTTCGGGGCTATCGGTTGTAATTGATCTAGTTGTGATTAAATAAAAGTTAGATTGAGGCTCATAAAATCATGTCAAAAACCGATGTCCACTAGATGAATATGAAATGATAAAAACACTACAAGTTCCTCTATATATGGAGAATTCACTAGAGTTGTGGGATTGAGAATTAATAAATGGTTATCAAACGACAACATGTTTTCTAGAGCCACTGGTCATAATTGGCCTAGTTTGACCTAGTCAAACTGCGACCAGAGGCCTACAAAATGCCATTGCCACACTATCCAGAAAAATGTTTTTCCCTAAACTGAAAGTCCCGTGTAATTGTCTAGTAAAATCACTAGAGGTTTGTGAAGACGGATAATAATTTATTTATATGGGTTTCGAATGGCGGTTTAAAATGAAAGCCAACTTTCTAGATTTAACAACTTCCTATCACTGCAAAATAGTGTAACAGGGCTCCTATAAGGGTGTCAAAAATATCACAAAATTTCATTCGGGGTCAATCCAAGGATTGAAGTGACGCCTCACATAACAAGGTACATGTAGGAAACTTAACATCTCCTTTCTAGAGTTACGAAGGTTACTTTGTAAGTCTCAAAAAATTGTAATTGATATATTTCAACAAGGGAGCGGTCGAATCATTTACAGGGACTCAACCTCAACCTGTCAATAAAAAGGGTATTGTAGTAATCTATTTTGGTTGCAATATTTTCTAGATCATCACGAAGTGAGGGTTCAAGTTTATTGTCTACCAAGCAAAATTGGATCCTGTAAGTTACGATATACGGTTTTACTATTTTTAAAACAAGTTTATTTTATACATTATAATATACAAAAATCCTTCGGTTATAAAACTTCATTTCGTTGCAAAAGAAAAACTAAAGGACATAAATTATGAGAGATGAGGAGAGATGAACCATGCCTGGAAATGATGACCAAAGTGGGTATGAGGGATCCGGGTGGTTTACATTCGTGATCCATCAAGACCACCATTGTTATGAAATCATGCCAGATTATCCCGTGAAGACCCGAACTATTAGCCATGTATCCATGCCTCATTAGCACACCATTTTGAACTTTAAGTAGCCATCTCAATCCATGCCTCATTAGCACACCATTTTGTGCATTTTTAATGTTCCTCATTTTCGATCCATGGTTAAATTGAATTGGCATTACACCCAATACCAAAGTAAAAACATGATTCCCTTTTTTATTTTATTTTTAATTTTCTTGTGTAGATTTCTTACCTTGTTTCATTTTGGGCAATGCTCGGGTTAGGCCTCACCTTATTCGAGCATTTGATTGAAGTTTCTATACTCCTTACAAATAAACTAATTTGTACACTACGTATCAAGGATCCCATTGGCGTAGATAGGGAAGAGTGATGGCCAAGGTTGTGGATGTAAAAAACCAAATTTAACTGATTGCACACACATTTCTTTTGCTTTGTATTGATTTTCGATGTAAAAATTTGCATTATTTCTTTTTGTATTTTTAATAAAAGAATAAAACCTGTGCAAATATTGAAAGAAATGAAGAGGATTCTCATGTTTGGGATAAGAGGTTTGAGGCCTACGTCTCGGGTCGGTTGAATGGGACCGATCTATTAAAATCTTGAAAATAAGGAATTCTACAAAATTATGACCTTCTCACCTTCTCTGACGGGGTTTCTTTTTACATCTCCTTGACTCCACTCCTAGCTCAAGATAGGAGTTTCTATACTCCTAGAATGCCATACAAATAGAATATCAATTTGTTTCTACACCTCCTAGCATACCACTATCAAGGATCCTTATCATTTACTGGCCCATAGGGAGTTCCAGTGATCCCCAAGGTCATATCCTTTGGGATCATTATCCCACATTTGGTACATGTAAACTGGTCAAGGCTTCACATTCTCATGAGCATTTTTGGCTTAAGGCCATTTAACCTATGTGGACCTTTTTGATTGCATTGGGGATGGCGCATTGTTTAAAGATAACATCCCATCCTATAGTTGCTTTTGTACATGGATAGTTTATAATTCACGTGAACATGGAATATAGGTAAAGGTTCCAATAGTTTGAGACATATGCACGTCAAATAGGTAATTAGGCATGGGTAATTTAAATAATACATGTCCCACATGCATGGCAAAAGGAGAAATACACCCTTCTTTCTATATTAAATGAGAAGGCGGCCAGGCACCCCTCCATAATCGAGTGTGTCGAACTGGGTATTTTGGCAAGTCCATTTGTTCATGAGATGTCAAGACCGGCGTTCCAAAACCCATTTTTTAGTACGGGTCGTCCACGTGTCGTAGTATGATTCGAAACACTGTGGCACGTGCAATTTCTTAAGAGTTTATAATCCATTTCCCAAAAACTCTATTATTTGCATATCCGTTTCTGCCAAGCAAGATGTTCGAGTCGTATAATTTTTGCCCATTGCTTTTCGCAGACATTTTTGAGAAGATCTTAGATCGGTGTTTCTCTGTGAGGATCCTACCTGGATACGAATATGGATTTATCTCAATCGCATTCTATAGGATTTTCAAGGCCATTTAACAACTGTTTGATTATCCAAGATAAAATCCCTTTACATAATTCCTTTTGTGCATTGTAAAACAATTCACGTCTTTGGAGGTCCATACCACACACCACGTCTCCTAATCGTTAAAAACTCCGGAGAAATCCCTTCTTTCTATATGCAAAGAGGGGCATCCACACCCTGTTCTAGAGCCAGTATTTTGGCAAGGTCATGAGATGTTAATGGAAGGATACACATAATTTCTTAAGAGTTTATAATCCATTTCCAAAAAACTCATTATGTGCATATCCTATGGCCATTTCAGTCATGAGGCCACATTGATTTGGAGCACACAGTTCACATACTTTACGCATGCATTCAATTTCTATACGAATGTCATGTGTAACCATGAAATTCCTCTGTCTTTTTGTGCTTGGACGTCCATACCATGTTAAAAAACTTGAATTTTGGCACAAAATTGAAAATATAAGTAATCTGGTAGGAGACCTTCTAGTTGCATGTGTGAAGTTAAAGTGTGATTGTAAGCGAAGCCGTGTCTTCTGTACTCTGCCGCATCTATATTACATGAAAATTTGTTTGGTTTTTTTTTTTGGTCAAACAAAGAAATGGCATCCATGGTCTAGGAGATGTGCTTTCCAGAAGTGTCTCCAGGAGGATTTTCTCTCACTGCAACAATCCAAAATTTCTAACTCGCAAGGATAACTTGGGTTTTTATTGGTTAATGTGTTTTGGATCTCAAATGAGGTGCATGCATTATTGTGTAAGGAGATGACAGTCTAAACAATGCGTGACCACACCATGTCTGCCCCACTCTGCCACATGCCACCCAGAATCCATGCCATTTCCAAACGCTACCCACCAATTGCTTTTAATCCTTCCACCACCCTCTTTTAATATTCTTATGCCAATTCAACCACTCACGGTGCGAATGAAAAGACTTCCCCCATTAAATTGAATTTTCTTTTTATCTATTATAATTATTTTATATTAGTTTTTTTAAGTATACAATAACCATGCTTGCAAATGACACGAAAATTGTAGAAGGGGGTGAGAGTTGAGCATTACAAAAATATGAGCTAGAAAGGCGTGTTAGGAAAAGAAAACAACATTTCACCCTTAAACATATGTAGACTTCCTATTGACAAGTGATATCAAAGGAGAGTGCATTCACGACCAGGTGTCGGTGAAGGAAAATCAACAAAATGCATTGTGTGTTTAGGGTAATCCTTTTGGTGGGATTATTGGCATGTGAATTCATATCCAGGAATAGAATAAGGTAAGAAACTTTGTGAGGTGTAGCTTTTTTATTCTTAACATAGAGATATAGCCTCTAATAACTAATCCTTCGCACTTAGTTTGAGTAACTTTATTGATGCTATCGGAGGTAGTGGTGATGATGGATATGGTGTTGTAAGCTCCATGTATCGAGAATTACTTATATTAATCTAACACTCCCCATTCAATAGAAACATCAAACTCACCGCATTGGGTGACCTTTCCCATGATAATATCTTATGATCATTATGCTAATAGGGGCAACACAACACTAGAGGTGGTTCTCTCATTAATGTAATGTTTGATGGTTGTGGGATCTACCTATATATTTTGTCTCACTACCAGCATCGAATATGGATCTTGTTGTATCTTGGAATTGTTTCAATGCCCCTACAAACCTTATATTCCTTCTTGCCAAGAGACAACATATCTCTTCAATTCATTTTTAACTTTCTTCAACAACTCTACAAACCCTCAATTTTTTTCTATCGACATAACATTGTGCATCACCTTTTGGTGTAAGTGCTAGTTATAATTCTTAGATGGAAAATCAATCTCTTGGGTTTACATGGTTTATTTTCCTCTAGTAAGAGGTATCCACTCAACAAAATAGGGACCTCTAACTTTATTTTTTATTTAGTTATTTCAGAAAATCAAAATTTAGTAGGTTTTCATAAAGTAATATTATGGGATAGTGGTTTGTACTTATTGAATTTATAGTATCATTCATCCTTTTGGGTTGTCATATACTCTAAAATAATGTTTTTCTATTCAGTTTTTAATTTTAAAAATAAACATTTATATACACACACACACACACACACACACACACACACACACACACACACACACACACACACACACACACACACACACACACACACACACACACACACACACACACACACACACACACACACACACACACACACACACACACACACACACACACACACACACACACACACACACACACACAAGGTGAAGATTGTTTCATGACACTCTAAAGGATACATGTAAAGAAGAAAGGGGGAGTGAAGATGTATAATTATAAGAAATATAATAGAGAAATTAAATCATAAATTAGGAGTGTAAGACTAAAATGTAATAAAATAAGACATCATGAAGAAGTTCATAAAGAGAGAGGCTTTATGTTAGGTAGAACCTTGTTATTTTGGGGAGCACTTCTCATACTCAAAATGGTGAAGTGTTGAACAAGTTGATCTAATTAAATTTATATATTAATGTCCACTAGAGGCCAAGTCAAGAATAATTCAACGATTATTTTGGTATATGTTTTATAAACCAACATTCTTTACCTAGAATTTAATTGTCATATATATATATATATAAGTTGAAGATTGGTTCATGAGACTATAAAGGATACACATACAAATAGGAAAGGGAGGCACAAAAATACACTTTAAAAGAAACACAAAAGAGAAATTAAATCTAAAGTTAGTAATGAAAAACAACCATATGATAAAATAAGATATCATGAAGAATTTAGAAAGAGAAAGCTTGTACATAGACTCAAAATGGTGCAAAAGTTTGTGATGGACATGAAGTATAGTGATTTTGAAATAATATTAATGTCTACTAAAGTTCAAGTCAAAAATAATTCAAATATTATTTTCTTAATACTATAAATGCAGCCTTGGTGGTTGTGGGTTCTGATTTTTATAAATTGTTAATAATTAATTCTAATATTAAATTTGATGTTGATAGTCACTTAAAAACTTTCCATTTTCTTAGATAAATCATTTAAAAAATTATATTATTTGGATTATGAGGTGAATTTTGAAACCCAATATTACTATAATTATTAAATTAACACCATTTATCACTATCTAATTAAAAAGAGTCCAAAAATAATAAAATAAAATTATCATAACATATCAAATATTTAAAATTGATATCTTTCTACTTTTTTCGAGATAAATATATTTAAAATATAAATTACTATTTTAGCCATCCTCAACCGACACACCACATTTTCTCACTACATTTTTAATTAAATCTCAAGATTAGACAACTTAGGTACATGGAATTTTCATTGCATTTGTATTGTTAGTCACTTTTTCAATTAATCTTACACAATTTGTTTGTATCTTCCTAGGTAATTAAGAAATACAACAATTGCATTCAATAAGATTGAAAATTATACGAGCAATCCAAATGAAAATAAATGCCACCTAAGGGAGAGGAGCCAATAGTTGTGCACCCTAAGTTGAGGGCTGTACAACACCCACATAAATACCATAAATTTTGAAAAAAAACCCTTTAATAGATTTAAAAAAATTTTTAATGTACATATTTTCTTTTGAGCATTTATATTGTATGGAAAGTGGTTTTTAAATGGATTTAAATCAAGTAGTTTTCCATACAAAGAAAAATAAGGGTGGACCATTAATAGGGCATTATGTCATGCATTTTTTTCCACTTATGTGGCACCATGTGATTGAGTGATTGTTTGATGTGATTTGATGCGACAAATTTTATTGGCTACTTTTTTTTCAAATTTTAAGTGAAAAATGTACATGTACTAGTCCTTGACTTTACAACTACCCTCACCATTATTGGTCCATGCTCCACTATTGGCTCCTCTCCCCTATAATTGAACACTACAAAACATTGGTTCCTTGTCTCACATGCATTGCATGTTGAAATTATTTTGAAAGAAAATGTTATAACGTCCACAAATTTTGTACAATATAGACTAGGAAGAATAAATGCATAGAACATAGAGGTGAATATTGAATGAGTCATTAATGGGCTGATATATGGTTTTTCTGCTCACCAACTAATGTATTCAAATTTTTATTGTAATCTGGTTAGTGCCAATTCTCTTTCTTTAATTTTTAGATCTAGGAGCATCTCTACATTCTCTCATGTGACTAAACCAACCCTCCTATATGTTTTAACATTTTGGTGTTAGGGATTAGTTGCATCATAGATATCTTATTTTCCTTTCCATAAAATGCTAACTTTATCTAAGGTGTATATGAATGAAGAATTGTAAAATATTTTATCATTTGAATTACACCATTTAAAAGGGTTTATAGTAGTATGAAAAATTTAGGTTATGTACTAAAAGTGTTATATAAAAATATCTATTTTAATAATGTTAAATGTTTTAATGATTATTTGATTTTAAATTTTTTTGAAAATTAAAAAAATTCTTAGTAAAATGTGATTTTTCTAATAAATTGCAATCAAATTATATATTAAAAAAATAGAATTCATTTTAGAATCACGTTAGCACCCAAACCATCATAAAACATTTGAAAAGTGAACAAGAATGAACAAATGAGGATCTAGAAAAGGACTCAAGAGTGTTACAAATGATTCAAATAATCATAAGAGTGCAACTTACACTCCAAAAATATAATATAATGAGAGGGGAGAAATGAGGGTGGAAGTGATAGATGAAAGGGATAAGAACGTAAGAAAATCTCAAGAAAATTCTTAATGTGGACTTGCAAAATCCATGAGAAAAATCATAGATTAATAAATAAAGAATATGTATATATTCAATCAATGAAAAAATATTAATATAGAAATAAAAGTAGTCGATATATAGTTAAAGAAAAATTTGCAAAGCAACTCTTCTTTTGACCATTTCATTGAAACATTTATGAAGTAATGGAGAGATAATTGAAACTTGTGTGATATAGTGGAAAATAATTTTAGATTACACTTATCTTATTATAATCTTACAAGATGTGCAATATGCAAAAATAGTATAGTTAAGTTAACCCAAGTCAACATAATATTTGCGAAAATTTAATATTACACCGGTGCCCCTAGTAAGTGCAACCTAGGGAGGACTATACAAAGGAAAAAGACTAAGATCCCATTAAATTAGGACTTCAACTTGATCTATTGCAGTAGATATATGTACAAATATTACAACCTAGAAAAAAATGAAATACAATTTTTGTCTCTAAAAACTAAAATAAGAACTACAAAGACTACATTGTCTATGGGATGAAACCATCATCGAAGATGTGTTGGATGTAATGAATGTAATTACTAAATAAGTTGCAATAATGTATGTTAAAATATTGGAAGTGAACTTAGAGTTACATGAGTGATACAAACCCACTACTTGATGATTGAAGAAATGTTTAAGATGTCGGGAATTTAAATGGTAACACTATCAAATGAAGTATAAGTAATACAAAAGAGTCCATCAATCATTTCATCAAATTCATAAGGTAAATGATATGATGTGCTAAGGGTGAACAAGGGACATAAAACATGAAGAAGAAGTATGAATACACCCCTAATGCTAAATCAAACATGAACTAGGTTAAGATAGTTAAATTGGTTACCAATGATATCAAGAATTTCGATAATTAGGTTTTGGAAAAAAATATCATATTTCCAAGCCACAAATAACCTATAAAGTTATAATTCACCATTATGAGAGTATTTAGGACAAAATACAAGGTTTAGGAATAGATTATGCATCTGAAAAACCATATGATCTTGAATTATGAGATTTTCTATATCATAGATTCAACAGTGAAGTTTTACCGAGGATTTTTATTATCGATTTCTCCAATCTTCCTTCCTATACTATTGTATATAGCTAAGTATCTATATCTCTCTCACTCTACTATTTTGATCTTGTATTCATTTATTGATAGAACCAATACATTATTTTGATTTTCTACAAAGATTGTTGGATGTTAATTAATTAGAATAAAACATATTCTTTAGACCTTACATTCATTTTTATTGTTGTGTATTACCTAACAAACCTAATTAATCTAAAAAGGGCATAAATAGTTGGGGTAATGAAAATATTGGTGACTATTTATGGGTTGGAAAATATATATAGTATCTTTCACTTGTGTTGATAACTATACTAAAAATGAACTATAATGTATAAAACCCCTAAAATACATGTACTAGAACTTCATGAGCATGAGTAGATAACAAAATAATAAATCCATGTATGGGTGTAGTATTTATTCGATACATGATCCTCCTTAGAGATGATAAAACTAAGAGAGAATTCTATGAGTGGAGAAGGATAAATATTAAGAAGAATACCTTAGTATTAGCTCAGTATGGTAAGTCATATTCAAATTATAAGCTCCAAATCCTAATGTCCAATAACTAGGTGCAAAAATATCCTCAAATGTCTAAGGAAATCTTTTCAAGTGTTTTATAATGATGAATGAGTGATCTTAAAATTTTAAAAGGGGTGGGACATATATATTCGATGCAATTATTGGTGGGTAATGACAAGGGCCATGGTAAAGAACAAACATAACACCATTACCCATGGGTGATGGAATCATCCTTGGGGAATACTTAAGGTCATGAGGTGAAAAATTAATTGAGGTGCAAGCTAAGACATAAATGGAGATAACGAAAAAGGTCCATAGTGACCAAGATAAGAGATCAAAGAATGCACATAAGTGTATATAAGTGGGCCTAGTGAGATAAGTTGGTATAATAGACATAAAATATGAAAAAGAGGAAATAAAGTGAATATAAGGTAAATATGGAAAGATAGTTACATATCACAAATGTTGTGGTGTAGCCCAAATGGCCAAGTTTTATTATACCCCAATCCTAATAGGTTTGATAAGGCACTTTCTTAGGAGGAAAATGCATCCACAACCTCTCGACAAGAGAAAAGGTTAACAAGAGTAAAAAGTAATGGGAATACGTATGCCCTACCCTAAGATTAATATGTGCCACAATAATGAAACACAAGGTGGTATTCAATAAAATTTCTATGCAATTTATGAAATTGAAAGTAAACACTTGAAAACTAAGTAATAATTTAATTGTAGTAATGAAATAATAAACTCCACCAAACTAAATACAAATACCTCATACTTACCAATTAGTGTTGCTTTACTTTCTTGTGGTGGGTGGAATAAGTGATTATAACCCTTAAGAAACATTACTAAATATTAACACTATAATATAAGTACAAAAATAAAACCTAAATCAGCTAGCTAGAAGTCCATGAAGAGGATTACATCCGAGAGGTGGATAAAAATACTAAAGAGTGAAAAACATGGGTAGATTCTATAAGGATGTGTTGACATTTTTTGCACCCGTGCAAAAAGGTCAACTTGAAACTTTAAGTTTCTCAGAATGGTCGAGTTAGAAGTTTGACTATGTTTTGGGAAGCCATCTCGGAAGGGGATATAATTTTTAATTGTTTGGTTTTGGACAAATTAGAATGTCATGCATCAAATTAGAATTTGAAAGTGTTTCCCCAAAGGCAACACTCTGCATATACTACCTCTCCAATGTATCGTCTTCAGCAAGGCAGTCAGTGGCAGGAGACTTCATGCAAGGCCTTGGTGAAGGTGGGAAAGATGGCATATGTAGGGTTTCACATTCTAAAGCAGTAGTCTTAGTTGCAGGTTTGAAGCATGGAAAGGTGTAGTTTTACAAGCAGTTTGCATTCTCGATGAGCATAAAAAAGGTACACTTGATTTTAATTTATTTATATGATTAAGTGAATTACTTAAGTGTTCTGAGTTGTATAAGTTCATTTATTATCCATACAAATGAAGAAAGTACTAGAAAAGAAAAGACATACATCTCATTATACAAAAAAATCATTTATTCATGAGGAATAATAGTACAGTAAACCCACACAAGCCATGGGAATAACTCTGATAATAAGTGTAATCAATGAAAGTATATATACATAAAGTTGTGAATAAAGAAAGGATGGAATCCATCATTTCTTGGATTTTCATGATTCTTGTATGAGTTGTTGTCCTCATTGCTCCCTCTTCATCACTTTTCCAACTACTTCCATTGTACTTGAAAAGGAAAATGAACAATTGTCAAGCTCCGGATTTCATGCTTGTTGTATTCACAGCTTTAAGCAGATGCACTTTCAAAAAATGAACTTGAAATCAATACAAAATGAACAAAGAAGAAATATACAAGAATCTTCTCAAAACTTTCAGAGCATATAATACTTGAAGATGGTTGTAGCTATACAGAAAGTTCCCCTTACCACTTGCAAATAAATGTAATAATTTTCTGCATTGGGGACACAATGGAGGTATTTTCTACAAGTAAAAGGAATGTTTCCAACAAATTCTAGTTTCATATCAGGTTACAATTATTTCAAGGAAAAGCCAGTCATAAATTTTATGATTGTGAGATAAATAAAGGAGCAAAGAGTATCAGTTACAGAAAAGGTAACAACTTCATTTTAGAAAAATCCTAAAATTATGAAGACAAAGTACATATTGCATCATTACATAGAAGCATAATTCATGCCATTTTACAATGATCAAATCACCAGAAAGGGTGTTCAAGCCATCTACTCAAGATAAAGTAAACTGATAAATGAAACAAGTTCAATGCACCCAACTCATGCACAATACAAGTTCAACAAGAAAATCAGGGATTGACCTTCAGACTCAGAGCTAGCAAAATAATAGCAGGAATTGAATATGGCTTCAAAATTCAATACACAAAATATGCAAACCTGTAGATATGAATATACAACCATAATCTTGGTGGAAATTTCAAACAAAATCATGAGGTTCTTATAAGTTAAAACCAAATATAAGTAGAAAATAGAGACCTCTAATCAGATAAAAGAAGAGTTCAAGCAAATTTTAGGTTGGCAAAAGGAATATCATAGCATTGCATCATTCTAGCAAACAGTGTTTGAGACTCAGGTTTTCATAAGTTCAGTTTTCCAGAAACGAAGAAAGCAATCCTTGACATTGGAATCACAGAGGCTATTAAAGCCATTATTTGTACCCAACAAGATATGATCTATGGAGAAAGCATTAAAATCCTAAAATTATGTGAGTTAGTCCATTATAAAATACCAAGCTCCCAGTCAAGTAGCACGAGATCTGAAAAATTAAGTGAACATCATAGCATTACATCAGAAAATACCCAAATTAGGAGAAAAGGAGTCATGTTTATAATTCCCTAGGATTCAAGTATTCATAGTTCAGAGCATACACAAAGACTAATCATTTTCCAGGCCAAAGAGAAAATGAAACAAAGTTTCCCATTATGAGCTCTAAATAGTATTCAGAATAAGGACTAGCTCAAAGGTACAGAGACATAGTTTGAATATCAATACTAGAGCTCACCCAGATCGAAAGCAAAGAAATGGCATAGTTTTAGTTTTCCTAGCAATAAGAAAATGTAGAAACCCATGAAGGAATCCAAATGTATATGAAAATCTTCGACATCAAAAAAATGACCATGCTCACTGAAGCCATAAGCTCGAATCAACTCGAAGAAATATTAGAATAGCTTCACAAAAGAACAAGACAAAACTGGAAGCAAAAAAACCCAGATTAAAGATATAGGTTTGAAATTTCAGGGCTATCCAAAGCTTCTAACCAGGTCAAATGGCGCCACAGTGTATGGAAAATCAAAAGAACCCTTCTTTCAGACCAACACGGGGGCTTCAGATTTATCCTATTAAACAAAGGAACGATGCCCATTTCAAATTCTGATGAACCAGTTCAATAATACAATAGGAACAAGTGGAGCAGAAAACTTACCAAGTTTCCATTCAAATCCATTGAAACCTTTAGTGAGGATCAAGTGCAGAGTAAAATGATGAAAAACCAGAAGTGTTTTTGAGCTTGAAAGATTTCCACAGAGGTGAAACAATAATTGCACAATTATTCCCAAAATTTTCAATACTGAATGGAGTCATAAAGCCAAAAACAAGCAGCTTATAGTCAAGAAAACCAAAGCTCACCTGTTATCAAGCAAATGACTGCCATGAAAGGATTTTCAAATAAAATAACAACTTGAATTTGGAAAGTGAAAGACAAACAGATCTAAAAGTCATGGCTAAGCTTATCATCAACACTAGAGAGTACAAGATGGAACCCTCAAAAGCTATAAAGAAAATACCCAAATCTAGGTCATAAGAAATCAAATCACAACTCACTTTGTAAGACCAAATCTAGCAAGGTAAAGCCTGAATCATGAATACCATGTATAATCTAAACCAAAATATTTTCACCAGGCTACCACAATTTTAAAGAAAAATAAGAGCAAAAATGTGAGCTTCATCTCAAAATATAGCGACTGTGGTGCTCTCACACAACAAAATAGAAAAATATTTAAATACATTAGATCCAATCAGAGGAAATACAAAATAAACAGTTTTTAGAGTCCCAAATTTATAGAGAGTTCAAAAAAGAAATGAATACAAAAAGATCTTACCTCCAATAATGGCCATTCACGGATACAAAGTAGGCATTGGATCTCAAAAATTCACATAAGAAAACCCAAATGAAAATAGTAGAGTACTCAACTCATTCCCAAATACAAAAATACGACCCATTTGAGCTCACACCAAAAGCTTATAAAAATTATGCTCAGAATTCCAGAATCCTTTAATTGAGCTTGAGGTAAAAAAAATGACGGCTACCTAATTTAAAACTCCACAGGTGAGTGCAAGATTCAGAACCCATTTATCCTTCGGAACAAGATCTTCAAAATAATTAGAGTAATGGACACCCACATTTGTGAAATTAAAGAAACCATAGGTTTGAAATTCATAAAAGAAGGCTAAGAAATTTCCACAGATTTCACTTAGCTCCAACGGAGCTCAACATCAAATGAAAATGATAAGGGTTGCCTCATTTTTCCTCCTCAACTCATGGTGTATTACTTTACTCAACCATGGTTATCAAATAATGCATGTGTCATGCCCACAGAAAACCCTAACTGCATCATAAAAAGATATCATCACCGATAAAATATCACAAAGGGTCGGAGCATCATGTGCAGGGGGAATATGTCCCAATTTTCAATCATTGCTTTGAACTTAGAAAAGGTGAGAAAATCATATGCTACATATCAAAACCGACATCATGAAGGGTTTCCTCATCGTGAAGAAAGGGACCATAATATTCCAAGCATCAAATGGTCTAAACAATATCATATGCAATGATCAATCCAAAAGGAGTAGTTGACCACATAGAAGTTGATTATTAATCAATGTTTTAGTTTTTGAACCATTGAACTATGTCCCATGCTAATAATAAAAGGGAGGGGGTCAAAGATTAATATATGCCATTGACCAAAAAGTGGCCATCATCCAATTTAGACCCATCACCCTTTAAATCAAGTATATACATGCCTCAGTAAGATAAGACAAAACAATACATGCAGAAGGCTAAACACGAGGTGGTCCCCACATGGGTGTCACATCAAAAGGAGTATTATTCTTGCATATATAGAGGTGGTCCCCATAGTGTGTGAATATTTTTCCAAGTATTGCAGATAAAATAATTATTTTTTCTCTCCAACAGGGAGATAATTTTTCGCATGTGCATCTAAGGGGCAGAGTTAAAGAATGCTAAAATTATCATTACAAAAAGATAAAATTGCAAGTGTCACATCAAAAAGGTTAAAGACAAGTTGCATGCATTGGAGGAGACTTACTGAACAAGAAAGGGCTATTACTAGAAAAATTATTCATCCAACCTTATTAAAAATAGAATAGTCAACTGTAGTTTGACTGGGATGTATTTTGTAATTAAGGTTATTAATTTCGTATTGTATTAACGTGTTTATTTTATTCTTTTATTTATTCATGATAAAGAATAAAAATAGGATGCATGGGTGAGTACAATTTTTAGTCTATTTTTAGGAGGGTGGGATGAATAAGCTTGCTATATATTATTTACAATTGCAAGGCACAAGAGAGGACTTTTTGGAAATAGGAGTGCTGAAGCAGTTTTGCCGTTTTACCCTTTGAATGAGAATTGATTTTTGCCTTTCCAATTATTTGCAGTGTTGTGTATACCTTGTTATTTCTTGTGAATGTCAAATTCTTTGATTAATCATCTTACCAAGTCTTTGTAAATTTAGTTATTTCTGTAAAATATTAGTGTGCATGTTTATCTTAATAGTATTGTTGTGAATCATTCCCTCAATACATCAAGTGTTTTGCCTTAATATTCTACGAAAAAATATTAGTTTGTGCATCCAAAATCCATTCTCAAATATTTGTGCTTGTACTCAGTCAAAGCCCTTTACAAGTTTAGTGTATCACCCCAGTTTTCAATTCATTTATTGTCCTCTTTTACCCTCAAAACCTCAAAAAAATTGTTTAGGATACATCAAAAAGGAATCGGCCTTGATACTAGAGACTCACCTCAAAATAGGTATACCCACAGACTTGAGGTGTTTCCATTGTATCTATGAAAGAGAGAGATCAGAGAAAACTTAAACACACGCAATCATCTCTCTACGGGTGCACTTTCAATAGATAAAAGGATGATAAAGTGGGATCAAATGTGTTAGTTATGTTATGATGTCATGAAATTAGTATATATGTAGGTATAGATAAATAAATTTCCAAAGTATCCAATATAGGAAACAATGGTTGAAGGGACACAATCGGGATGGAATATTGAAATGATAGGACTAGGTTGATGAAATATTAAATTTAGAAAAATATTATCTAAGGTAGATATGTGAAGGAAGGAAGCTCTGTGTTTAGAAAAAAAAATCATGCACTTAATATTTACATTATGCCTCTAAGTATGTCATTACATGAATGATTCTTAAGCAAGAAAAATAGCATTAACAACACCTTATTTTCTTTTACATTGTTTTATCCTTTTCAAACTTCTATTATTTACTTTTATGAAATGATCACTTTACTTTTTGACATTACAAGACATGTGACCTAGATTTGTATTCTTCATTATATCCTCAGACCATAGAACATTACCACCCATTAGGGATAAGAGTGCTAAGCATTATTATCCCTTTTGGGTGCTTATGTCTTTTTTCCTCCTTTTCTCAAATTTGAAATTCCACAATACTTGTTATCTTTTCTAAAACCTTTCGATAACTAATGGTTATTTTTTAAGTTGTTAATGAAGAAATTAAAACAAGTGAATCATATATATACCTAACTTACTCACTATTATTAGGGTCATGGGAAATTTTAGCTATTACTTCCTATCTACTACTTTGGAAAATATCAAAAATCAAGTACTATGTTTGGGTTGTATTATGCACTACATAAGAGGTGCTATTTCTGACTTCCATCTCACATATTAATTTTTGGGGAAAATTAGTTGTAGTAGATGTTATCTTGGTGTGATCGAGTGTAAGGGAATCCTAGCTTCAAGGGCAGGGACACTCTCTCTCTCTCTCTCTCTCTCTCTCTCTCTCTCTCTCTCTCTCTCTCTCTCTCTCTCTCTCTCTCTCTCTCTCACACACACACACACACACACACACACACACACACTATATATATATAACTACATAGAGTTTAAAATATAGTGTAACACTTAGTGATAATCACATTTGTGTCACCACCGAGTCGATCTGAATCAAGCATATGCATTATTTATTCCATCTAATGTTTTCTTGAGCCTTATGTAGGTAGCTAAGTTTGTTTTGCGAGGTTCGGGTGCAACGGTGAAATTATACAATAAAGAGTGAAAGGAAGAAGAAAATATCATACCTTGAGAAGATCAAAATCATAGAATTTACTAGGACACTAACATCTAATTTAGAAACTAGCACCTAGGTGATCCTTTCCTCCTTTAGGATGCTCTTCACAAAGGAATTTCTTATTACAATCTTCTAAAAAAATATTACTAATTCAAGATCCATCATGTTCCACTCTGTTTCTAGCCCAAAATTAGCCCAAATCTTCAAATACAAGCTAAGTCACTCTTATCTCACTATTTCTTACACTTGTTTATCTCTCACATGAGAAATCTTTCTTAATCTTTGTTACATATTTTTGATAGCGAGTCCTATGATTAATATTTAATTTCATTAAATTATTTGGTGAACATGAATCTTGCACACCCTTTATTGAATCTCTTTAATTTCTATCACATGCTAACACCTCTCATGAGTTTACTATTGAAAATATTAATGGACTAATTATATACTTTTTGATCATCCCGAAAACTTAGACCTCTTGCTATTTTATGCTCATGAAGAATCTAAATGGATCTTTGCATCCTGTTCCTCTAGAAACTAACAATATCCCCACTATGGCCCCCACATCCTCTATTCCACTCTCCTCCCCTCCCACCAATGTGGGGGCATCCACTAGCCATGTTCCTATTTCCACACCTAACACTCATATTTCTTCCCCTCTCATTTATCATATCCAACCTATCACTTATTTAGGAACCCATGTCTTAGAGTCTTTGTATCATGATTTACAAGCTCAAATTCATCAATTGCAACATGCCTCTTCCTCATTTTCTACATCTCTTGATTGTTCACTTCTTCTTCATAGTCTTCTAACACCATATATTTCTTCTTATACTTTTCCTTCCATTTTTCCTTACCCAATTTTCCTCTCTTGGATGGCCATGGAGATCCTAAGTGCACATTCAATCATTCCATGTTGCATAATTATATTATGCTCGTGTTGACACACTATTGACCAAGTTGTTTCCTAGGATCTTACACTACTATGCTTTGCGATGGTTTGATGACTTTCCTTTGCACTATGTTAGATATTTGAATCCTTTAGAAAATCTAATTTTGGCTCAACTTTCTATGAATATAGTAACAAAAATATCACATGCAAAAATGGCTAAAATGAGGCAAGGATCTAATGAACATATTAGTGACTATGTCTTGCACTACAAGAATAATCTTTCTAAAATGAACAATGTCCTATCTAAATCTGAATTGCAAGATATTTTTATGCCAAGTCTTCTACCTCCTTTGCAAGATTGTGTGCTATTTGAATCTTCTCATTGTTTTAATCATCTTTATCATACTCTAAAAAATTGTGAAATCAAGTTACTTTATGTTGGCAAGATCAAATATGGTGCTAATATTTTTGATCAATCTACTAACAATTTCCTGAGAAAATATTCCTTTAAATGAAAACCTAGTGAATATATCCTACTTTCGATGTTATATCCCAACCCATGAATCTCTAATTGTAACCTACATGACATGGCATTTTTAGTATATATTTATATGCACCACATGTGTTGTTGGCTCAACTCATATAAAGCAATGTGATTTCTCTTCTATATCCTCTTGAGCTAGATCATAATAGGCCTCATGGGAAGAACTTGTATGAAAATGTACATTGTGATTACCATATGCGATGACCATTCTACTAACAAATATTTGAATCTTATAAATTTAATCCAAGATTTGATTGAAAATCAAGACATTGAGTTTCCTTAATCTAGTATTTCTATTTCTAAATCTTCTAATGAAAATAAGAACCTTAAAATTTCAATTATCTAGTACCTAAGCGTTAAAAATTATCTCCTAAATCTTCTTTGAATAATTCTTATCATGTTTCTCCTCGTCCTTCATATCCAAATCATCCTCTTGGATTTCTTGTTTGTACTATTGATCTTCCTTCACATGTATTTACTTTTATTGATGTTGGCTTTCGTGACTCTTTTTCATCACATAGATTAGACATTTATGCTTCTATTGGTTTGCATGTTATTAGAAATGTTATGGTGCATCCTACTTACAAGAGAAAATCATGTTGAATATATTTATTACAAGATTTCAATTTTCAATTATAGTACATTACCCAGAGATCACGAACTTCTCACAAGTATGTCATTATTCCAAATCACTATTGGTTCCCTCATTATATCTATGCATTTCTCTCTTGGATCTATAGTTACTCATTATGACATGGTCTTTGGACTCCCTTGGCTTAGGATTGCCAAATACATACCATCCATATTTCAGTTATGCCTTAAATTTGTAGATGAGTGTCATGTTATCACTATTTGAGGGATCCCACCACCCATCTATGGGGGGTTCATTAGCTAGGAAATATCCTAGCACATTCATTCATATTGAGGTAATTAAAATTGATAAAATCAAAGTCAATATATTGATAGACATTAGGGGGTGAAAGGGTTTAATTTACTAATATTTTTAATTAGGTATTGGGGGTAGGCTATAGAGGTGGGCCAAAGGAGAGGTATGGTTGATTTTAATTTTATACTAAAATATTTGACCCCTAGTTTTTAATAAAAATACCTTAAAATTGTAAAAGGAGTGTTTTCATGAAGTTAAATTAGTATCTTTTTTAGTAAGGACATATCAATTAATGAGGATTTTAAATAATAAATAATAATATTGTAGAAAAAATGATTTAGTATGATTTTCAATGAAAATGATATTATTTTACCATCTTAATTATTTGAATAATTATTGATAAATTATTAAAGTTCAACATTAACGTAATTGATAATATTTCTTGAATGGCTTGAAATATCTTTCTAGAGAAAAGACATATTAATAAAATAATAATTGAGTATAAAACATGATATAATTTCTATTTTATATATTAGGGTAGAAATAAAAATATTTTCTATTTAATACATTAGGGTAGAAATAAAAGGGAAAATAAAATTGTAACGGAAAAATGGGAAAGTATAGTAAATGGAATAAATAGGGGTATTTTCTTTGTAATAATATAATGGGAAGGGATATTATCAACTAAATAATTGGAGATATAAACTATAGTAAAAAAATCTTACACTTTAGATATTATTTAATCCTGGTCTCATACTACTATTCATATGGTTTTTGAGTGAAGAAAGTACTAATTAACCCCCATCTTTTGGTCATTTTACTTTGCTTTTTCTGTTGTTACTTCCGACCTCCACACATGCATGCCCAGTCTATTTATGTCATTCCATGCTATTTTGCATTTGACTAGGGAATCGATGTTTATATTGGGGTACCCGCAGTGCCTCGGTCCCGTCAGGTGCCCCGATTCTTTTCCCACTTTCCCACCACTTCTTGGGCACTTTTTAGTCATTCGAGCATTTCATATTTCTCTTGGTCGACATCTTGGGGTTAATTATGAAATTAGATTAAGAGAACCATATAAATATGAAGTTATGAAACCATAACGAGGGACCAAGAACTAGTCACTACTATCATCACCTAAGGTTGCATCCATCAAAGGCTCTAATTGCATCCATCTAGCTCCATCACGAGACTCAAGGTGGTTAATTTGCATCACACAATCATGGAAGGGAATTTTATTCTATTCCATCCACCATTCTATTACATTTTCTATACATAGTTATCGCTCGCTAATTTCACAAAGTGCGAATAGCAGAAGAACACCTAGGACATGATTACACACAATTGCAAATAAAACTACATCGAGTTTGAGATGTAGTGCAACACTCGATTAGTAAGTTTTCCATCGTGGAAGTGAGGTCTATTTGACCCCTTCATATGCATATTTAATTTTGTAGAGTTTGATGTTTGTCTTATGGTTTTATACGTCTTTATGCATCACTAACTACCGGAAACATTCAACGTTATTCAGATACATTAGTGCAACAAACAATGAAGGCTTTAGATCATATAATGACCCTGCAAATGTGGTTATTGGACCTCCTGTATAGAAAAGGTGCCCAAAATGTAGATTAGGGCACCCACATGCACCTTGATACTCTCCCAAGCACCCCATTCCATTTAGATTTCCTGGATATGCAAGTTTTTGGACCTCAACATAGTCTTTTCCTCCTTTTGTTTCTCCAGTAAACTCTGTGACATAGTCTAACAAATTCACTAAATCAGATAAGCTCCTTCCAACCCTTCTTTGCATATTAGGGTTTCTATTATTATTATACTAGTTCTTGGGTCACTTTCTTTATTTACTTAGCTATAATTTAATTTTGTTCTTAATATTAGATTAACTTAGAATATTCCACATTTTAGTTACTAAAAACATAACATTAAGGGTATTCTTTCATATCCTTCGAATGAATGTGACATGTCATACTTTTACTAAGTGAACCCCACTTTTCCCACCACAAAATCCTCTTTCATTGGATCATATCACTAATACACCTTAGATTACTCCTATATCTAGTGCACGTACTTACGCACTCCTCATGATGGAAAAATGGCTTTAACATATATTTTTAAAAATTCTAGATATATCACCATTTTCGGTGATATTTTTACACATGCACCTATATCTCCTCCACATGTGGATTTTACTTCTCATCCATTACATATCTATTGATCTCGAAACCCAACTCATAGAGACATGTATCCACTTAGGATGCACACTACCTATGGCACATCTAGGCTAACTTCACAATCTCTCTCTACATGCTCTTATCCATGGCCATAGAGTCTTTAATCATGCTAACATGTGTATGTAATACACACTAAAAGATAATATTCCCTCTCCCACTATCCTCATTAGATAGATCACTATGGAAATCACACTTGGGAAAATACTATCCCCCTCATTGCACGATAAATAAATCTTGTTATAGTTTCAAACACGATTGTTGAGGGTACACTTACCTACATGGACCTCACTTTACACACACACACTCTGGATGGAAAAATTGTTCCCCTCTCCTAGTCATTGCATTTCATACTCTAATAAAATTTACAAACATTCAAATATTTGAAAAAAATAAAAAATACTAGCTTCAAATTTTATTGGATGTATTCTTGCTTGCTTATACTATTCTATGTACCACATGATTTATTACCATTGTTACTTTGATTCATAGATGCTCTATCCTTTTTCACACAAAAATTCCTATTGAAGTGGTTCTCTTGAGGTGAATACACGACTTTACAGTTATCGCATGATGTATGATACTTGGAATTGTTCTCTACACCCCACCGAGGCTCCTAGGGGCATCTACCTTTCATATTTCTCTATATTCATGTTCTATCATTGCAATATCTATTACTTTTATTCCTATTTTCTAGATATATACATTGTGACATACTATCAATTTTTCTAACATGCTAATGGGTGCTTCATGTGTATAAATTCTCTTTCAGCCTACTTGCAATCATGATTATCGATTTGCTTATATTGTTTCATTTGCTTGTGCTTGCTTCACATTGTTTTGGGATATTCCTGTGCTTGACTTTGTGATTTCTTCTATAGCCGGAAGGATTCAAGTGTCTTGTGACATCCTGAGTGGTGTCCCATGTATTCAACTAGTTACTCATTGTGTCATTTTCCATGTTATTACGTGCTGTGACTAGTTTCTCTTACATCATGCAATGCTTATTTGTGACTAACACTTCTTGATATATTTTCCTTTTTTACTTTTTCCATGGTAGTTACCATGTGCATTCCCATATTCCCCTATAGGAGTTCTATTTTAGATGTGCACATCAATTTCATCTTTCCTTGTTGGGTCGTGCTTGCCTTTGTTTATCTCACGCACCCCAAATTAGTGGGAGAAATCATCGGGTGATTATTTCACCCTTACATTAGAATAAACAAGAGATAAATAACATGTTAAAAATCAAAACTTAGCCAAAATCATAGTAGGGATAAAATTTCCCAACAATGACATAAACGGTAGGTGCGCTAAAGTGTCCCACCTAGGTTGTTTTATCATGGGGAAGAAACATGTACAATACATGATCAATAAGTTATCGGTGATAGGTTTCTCTAAGATCTAGCACCATATACTAAGTTGTAAATTACCATTAGGTACAACAGAATAAAATTAGTGGAAAGTTACATATATTGAGAAAGGGAACTAGTTACTCTATTTTCTCTGGATCAAATAAGGAATGGAGCCTAGGGCATATGAAAGACATTGATATTCACCGGAATGATGTGTTATCCATGACTATTTTTAATTAGGTTTGTGACCCTCTGCAATGGAACATATCTATACGAAAGTGTTAGATCTTGGAGGTAAAATCCTATAGCTCTCCCAATACTCTTCCCTTGAAGATAGGACAACTAAATCCTCAATACAACGAGATGAAGCTTAAATTATTAGTTTTGTGATTGGAAACCTAAATCCTTAGTACTATTCCAACCATCTCTAAGGAAACAAACACATAGGAACAATTATATCTCTTCTCTCATGATATTCAAGTGTATTCTATCCTTGATTTACTTATTTTTCAATACACATTTCTATTTTCACATTTACAAAGTTAAAGTTTAATTTCATTTATCATGAGCATTGAATACACTTATCTTATTTTGTAGGTCCGACCTTACTTTGAAAAAAAAAGAAACACACAAATGGAACAAGGAGAAATCTCAAGCACAAGACACTCAGGAAAAGGCAATATTCAAGAAGAAAACATAGTCATTATTTCTACTAAACACATAAGGTCACCCGAGGATCCATATCCTATCTTAGACTCCACGATACACATTCCACAATCTCCATTTAGCATGATGTCAAGTATAATCTTCATTTGGCACACTATCATACAACTACCTTTATCTCTCTAGAAGGCACACTCTTCTTATCTACTTTATGCTACCAAATATTCATTCACCAACATAACATGGGGAGAAATGTACGTCGATAAAATCACATACTTACTATTTACATCACACATTAGAGTGTCATTCCTTCCAAGTTATAGTAATAGAGAATGTCATTTTGAATCCATACTTGAGAGCTAAGTTTTTTTTTCATATTTTATTACACTCACGATGATCAAAATTCATAGGGCAGGTTTAATGTTATATAAATTCAATGATTTCGTTAAACCATGAACAAAAAGTGGTCGATATCTTTATACCATAAATCGGATCAATATCTCAAACAATGATACTTAAAAATGAAAATCGGTTATTATCTTCAATATTTTTCACCATTTAAACCTCATTTTGGTAAAGGAGTGGTGGTAGATGCAAGCCCTATCTATAAATATGTGTCCATCATCTAAATGGTAATCTTCCATTTGACTTCCGCCACAAGTTTCCTCACTATCATATTCCATCTCAACCAATTCACATTCCAAGCTCTAATCTTGCAAACTCTATCAAGGAGGTTAAAAACCTCATCTGCACGAAGTGTGTCTACGATTTGATGTTCCTGCATAGATTCAGTATTTTCTTCTTCATTGTAATAGATCTCTAGGACAAATTTTAGTTCATGAGATCCTATTTTGTTGAGGCATTTTTTCACACACATTGAGTGCATTATCTTTATTCATCTTATTTCATTTGGTGTATTTTGTAACACTATATTTAAATATCTTCTTAGTCTAACAAGATTCAAAAAAATTCAGCAAAGGTTTAACAAATTGTTACACCAAAACCTTTAGGCATTAGTGAAATTCACATACCTTGAAATCATATCATCCCACCACATTCGCATGATGGAGTTTGGGCCAAAAGACCTCCTTGTCACCCTCTTAGGTTCATTCCGTGAACCCCTGGGAATCAGACTCTTGATTTTGGAATCTTAGCCGGAAAACATCCTTGTCATGTACTTCATGACTGAAACCCAAGTGACAATTGTGATAAAAAAATATAACGAACTATTACACTAAAACCTCAAGATAATAGTGAGATATATACACTATGATCATATCAAAAACCACAACCAACTCCACAACCAACTCCCATTCTATGGTAGAAATGACACCATTCATGTTTGTGTAGAGATATATTGGGGACCAATTTATATTGGTCAAATATTTCTAGTTTTTCGTTTCCATGTTGCACATCCCATTCAACAATCAAGACCTAATTCTGTAGAGATCACCGCATTCTACATCTCATTGGGATATTTTTCCCAACACTTGCCGCAAAAATTTTATATTTCTATATACAAGTCAATGAGTGCATTCTCTTATTTTATCGGTCACGCTCATGCTTAAATCATGTCATACAGACCAAACCTTGTCCTTTTACCAGCGAGCACCACTCTTATTTCTCCTCATTTGTTATTCTCTGGTATGTACCTTACCTTTTTCTTTCTCCAATAAATTTACAAATTGCAGTGTAAGCAACCAAAATAAATGTTTATGGAATTCATTCCATCGTATGTTGTTAGACCACTCGAATTAGTTATTTCTCTTGAGAGCATGTTATTTGTCCTCTTAAATACTGAATCACCACTCTTGTAATAACCCTTCACTTCTCACCATATGAATTTATCTTAATAGATTCTCAAACTTTAACAACATTCCCAACTGCAAACCTTTGTTCAACTCGCTGATGAAGGATGAGAGCCAAGACCATTGTTTTACTTTGTTGACATTACAAATGTAAGGAAACCATAGACTTTGTAGCAATGAATATGTAGAAAGTTGAATAACAAAATAACAGTTTACAGAGATATAGATAAATGAAATATATAAAATACCAAACATGCAAGAGACACCAGATTTATGTGGTAAAATCCCAACCGAGTGGTTAGGGAAACATCTACGGTGCAAGATATCAAGCTTTTATTAACTCAAGATGAACATATTGCATGTGAATTCGTTATGATCACCTTTAGATATCCATACAAAATATATACACCTAATTGGTGAAGTAGAGTAAGTATTCCTCCTTAAAATAGAGTTGAAAAATGCCATTAGGATTTTCCTTCCTAAAAAAAAAAAAGAATTCGAGTTGAATTTGTCTTTCTAGAAGGAATGGATTGAGTCCTTAACTTTTGTTTTGCGGGCTTCATCCCCGAACCCTCACTAGGGGGGCTCCATAACATGTCGCCACCCCTTGGATCCCCTACGACATGAGTGGGGTGAAGCCCCTCAAACCCCCTTTGGGAAGTGTAGTACAATTTATACCGCACAGGGATCCAAAATTTAACTTTGTTGGTACATATCTAACAACGAGAAAACAATTTACTCCATGAAGTACATTTGTATTTGAAATTAGTTCTCATAATAAGACTAACACAAAAGGTTTGAAATAAAAAGAGTTGAAAAGATGTTTTTTTGCTTGACAACAAACACAAAGATATTAACGAGAGGAATATCATGATCTCATCTCTTAACTTTTAACACTGAGGAACCTCAAGCCACCTATCAAGTCACCTACCTGACATAATATGAGGATCCCATTTCTAATAGATATTCATACTACAAGTTTATCTTTAATCCATTAAAAACTGATTAAGTTTTTTCTATAATAAATACTAAAACTCTATTAAATGTTATACCCCAATCAATTTCTCACAATTTTAATTCAAGATACTCGTGCCAATTACACCTATTGATTTGATTTGCTAATGCAAACACGTGGTGGTATATCTTTCCAACTATCGTATATTCAATGCTTTGTTAGAATAATGAATGTTTAACCTGTGTATTTGTATATTTAGTGATGAAGTTTATTTCTCATAAATGTTATATTTGTCGCAAATTTTTCTCTAATCTTCCATATTGTAAATACTACATTCGTTATAAATTTTCAATAAACTTATAATATTAGCAAAGATTTACCATTTTTATCTTAAAATTATTGTTTATTTTAAAACTTTCTTGTTCACACAAAAGTCATTTCACTACAACTCGTCACATTAATAAATCCCTTTGGTCAAAATTCATCACTATATCTATAATATTTTGACTTTAAAAAGTTCTTACTTGACTATTAACATAATGGTTCTATGGGACACCAGATGACTGTAATTAGCTCGAACTAACCCGGTGGATCCCATATTCTGCACCAATCACAAAATCAAAATAAATAAATATATATATTTTAATTAAATTGCTGATTTGACGCAGAACATGGATCGCCTGAGACACCCACCCTACGAGATTTCCTACCGTCCCGAATTGGATTTTGTGGTCACCATCTTCTCTGTTGTACAAAATTTTCTTGAAATTATTCATCAACAGGGAAATCAGGAACACTATTCACAATTTGCAGAATCCAAAGTTGACCTGCTGTTCAACAAAATAATAATAATAATATCACGATCAATGTGATAAACATGCAAGCCATCCATATTTAAACACATGATTTGCACAATTGGAATTCTTTTCGTGAACGTGTTTTGTTTTTTTTACTTTCTGACTAATATGTGGACTACAATGACTGTTATGAAATGATATGCACAATTTTCCAAAGAAATTTCGTCAATTGGAATGCCAGGAATACAGAAACTTTTCGTACTGTGTTTTGAATTATATATTTGGACACAAAAGCTTTGTAGCAGATGTAAATATTCCTTAGTAACAGACAAAAGCTATGAATGACAGTGGAATTGAAATTATTCAATGAAAAGACAATGGACTTTGGAATTTGTTAAATGAAAGTGGTCCTCTAGAGATGAATATATTTTAAAATTAAAAGAATTGATCGGTGTAATGTTTTTTTTTATTATTATTGGTAAATAGTTTTTTGAAAGGGACTATACCCTTTTACAACAGTGCTCAAAAGCAAAATTTAACCCCAGAAAGCCCAACAACAGAAAACTGTCAAGAACCAGCAAAAACAAAACAGCTGCTTCAAAAACAGCTAAAAAACAACAACTTAACAGCAACACAGCTGCCCAACAACTGTGCAGTTGGCCATTTGCCCAGATGTAACAATAATAGCACTAAAAACGACAAGAATCAAACCTTGTCCAAGTGGTGGGGGATTTAGATTTGGCATTTCCTTCTTTTTCCGATCCACCACTGTCCATTCAGGATTTCCTGCATCCAATGCAATCGGAGCATCTGCAATGGATTTGATGTGGATGTGACCCATAGGAAGGGGGGCCGAAACTTCCTTAAACACTGAATCAGCAATCTGCGGAGCATAGTCTGTAGGTAGTTTCTCTATGTTGGCCTGTGAATCAGCCACGACGGGTGAGTCAACTTGCTAGGGGGCACTAGAATCCTCAGCCGGATCTGAGTCAATTGTGAGATGTTCAGGAAGAGAATCCTTCCACCAGGCAGTTTTGGTCTTTCGTTTGGAATGTTCACAATCGTTTGTAACATGACCAGTTTGGAAGCAACGCCGACATCTGAAGGCAAGTCTCTCATAGTCAATCCTCTGTACCCAGAGCCTTTCTCCAATCTGAAGATTGATTTCTGCTGGTAAGAGTTTGGAGGTATCAATATCAACCAGGATTCGAGCAAATGTAGTATGTGTTTGAATGGAGGTCTTACCATCAACTGCCACACATGAGCCAAGAGTATCTCCTATAGCAATGAGACAAGATCTGTTCCAAAGTTGTAACGGAAGTCCTGGTAAACGAACCCAAATCGGGTAGGTATCAAAAGACTCCTTTAACGGGTCGAAGGACGGATACCATGGTTTGGACATAAGCCCATGTTCCCCCCAAACCCAATGTTGGCTAAAAATTAAATCCCTATCAGCAGGGGTTTCAAAGACCGCAATGAAGTAAGCTTTAGCACAGGGATAAAGCTCAATCTTACCTTGTATTTTTTCTCTCCATCTCTGGGCTATCCATTCATGGAGCTGAGAAAGCTTAGGCCAAAATTTATGGAATCTGCATATGAGACCCAGCTGGGAGAGATTTTCCTCCTCCTTAAGAATTTTAGAAGTAGATCCTCCTCGATTTTTAGCGTCGGGACCTCCTGGGAGGGTTTCAAGAGCTCATTTCTGGTATTCTCCTTTTGTTTGGAGACCGTGAAGCATAAGATGTGGACTTATCTCCACCAGAGGTTCCTGTGTGACCACTTTTTTGATTGGCGTTGGCAATATTTCCCTTGAGACTCTGAAGCGAGTTGGATCTATCCATGCTCTTGAGAGAAGATCCATCATTTTTAAATGATCCATAACCATTGTTGAGTTTTGTAGGAGAGGCTGAGCCATCTTTACCTGTCCCAATAGAGAGACCCCTATTTTGTGACAAGTCGGAGAAACTCTATCTCGGATTTTCTACGAAAAGGGGGGTCTTGGTTAGCATAGAAAGCCATGTCAAGATCGATGTAATGTTATAATAGAAACTAGTCCTTTAATTGTTAAGATGAGTATGTTTTTTTATTTAAAAAAATTGGTCACGGTGACATTAACATGGGAGTTATCTTTCTATTGTTGGGATGATTACAACTTATTGATTTGAATGATGGACAAAGAGCTCTTTATGTCAACTTTTATGACCATTCAAGCGATTTATTATCAAAACGAATATCTATTCATTTTGATGATGGACCACTTAAATAGCCAAAAAATATATTAAGAACCATCACATATAATTATCACCACCCAAAATATCTATAATTATATAATATGAAAATTTAATATTACATCTTAATAAAATATTTATTATTATAAAAATATGGAGACATTATATCTTATATTAGAATAATTTTATAATAAAAATAAAACTATTGATATAAGTTTATTTGTTTAGACTTTTTTTCCCTTTTATAACTTGAAAACTGAAAAAAAGTATAGTCTCATATGCTTAATCTATATATCAATGAAAACAATTTTTCCCACGTTTATGTTGGTACCAATTCCATAAACTTGTTTAATAGTTTAAAACCTAAATTAAATATTAACTATCATTCCAATAATTAAAGCCTCTTCATTTAATTCTTTTTAAATTTTGAGAGTGGATAAATATCCAAGTGATGAAGACCAAAATTATTAGAATTGTTTAAGGACGTTCTTAAGTAAAACAATTAAAGTGCAGCCTTTAATTTATAGAGATATATAAAACAAATTGTTATTTGAAATAATAATAAGCATTATATTATATCAATCTAAAAAAGTCATAAAACATGGTAAAACAATGTGAATTAAAAAAATATATATCAAAATTATATAAGAGGGTAATAAAATGAAAATTGCATTAAGTTAGAATGCGTTAAAAAGAAAATGAGGGTTACTTTAATTATTGGAAATGGATCATATAAATGTAGTTGAGTTTGTCCGATTAATTCACTAATATCAATTCATTTGTCTTAGTAAGCATTTAACTTGAAGACACCTTTTATGCCCTTATGCGATAATTTATTAGAGAAACACATGGACAAACAAGAATTGTAAAAGTTCATACGTAATATGATTGAATGTAGCTAGAGCTATCATATCATTTAGTCTAGTCCCCACCTAGTACATATGTATTCACAAAACAAGACTTTGAAACAGTTCCATATAACTCAAAATTGAAACTGTATAAAATAAGGGATAAAATAGTAGGCTCCATGATATCCAAATGGGTTAAAGCATTTAGATTTCTAAGTTTTGAAGGCTTATGACATGCGTGCTCTCTATTTTATGCATATGATGAGTTTTTGCATATGTATTGTACCTTTGTGAATCTTGTACATCTTCTTTCATAAAATTTTTAAGGACCTTAGCATTTAATTATAGCATAGGCTAGTGTGTAAGTGAAAGTTGCATGAAATAACAAGCGGTAAGAACAATGTGTATATAAAATCCCTAGAAGGTTTAAAAAGTTAAATTGACTTGTAAAGTTGTAACATAGAGTTGTAAGATACTTGGTACAACCTTAATTTTTAATAACATTTTTATTATTTATTATTAGTATAGATATAAATAGATCTATTTGAAATATACTAAGATTTCTCCATCTTAAAGTTCTCATTTTAGATTTGTAGCATACAATAACAATTTAAATATTTTATTTTTCCTCTTCACAAACTTATCACTAAATAATAATAAATAATGTCAATAGGTAGTTATTGTACACACCAAAAAGTGTAGGGGATTATCATGTGCAGTCAAATCCTTGTGAGTTTGGGAAAAGGTAATTGATGAAATTTATGATGAGATGGTACTTGATGAGGGCTATAAATAGTGTGTGTTGGGATTTAAAAGTGCACGAATGTAGGAAAAAGATTACTCTACTGTGTTCTTGAGAGAGAAAGACCTTCTCATCGAGGGAAGAGAAAATCATACAAAATTTATCATGGTGGATGGTACACTCAAGGATGATAGTGATGTGGATGCCTAGATATATGTCCTAATCGGTAAAGGGGGAAATATTAGGTTGTTCCACTTGGGTGAAGTATTTGTTTGAAGAAGGTTGGCCCTCATTTAAGAAGGTCATATGGAAGAGAGTGATGGAGGATTTTAAATGAACTTAGAGAACTCAAATTCCCAATGGGATTAGTTTTTATGATATGTTGAACATGGTTTTTTCCTTATGGGGATTCACTATAAATAACAATGAGTTATGGAATAACGTGCGTGGGGGATGGCGAAGAATGAAATACCTCTCGTTCGATTTTAGACAAGATATCCTCATGGATGTTTTTCGTTAAAGTTGAGAGGGAATGTGAGGAAAGTGCCCAACTCTTCCAAGAAATATTTGGTTATCTAGAGTCATCCACAATGGAGGGGGAACCATCATTGTCTGATGATTTTTATGATCTAGAAAAAGCACGATGGAAGTTTATGATGAAGGGTATTTTAAGATGAAATCGAATATAATTGGATCCTTGGAGATGTCTTATGGTAATGATTGTTCAAAAGTATCTTTTGATATCTTACAAATCAATAAGCATCCTTGTCTGTTTTATCATTCTCTTGTTCTTGAAATAGTGTGGCTATGTGTTTTTTTCATTCTAAGGTTGTTTTTGGTTGTTTCCGAGGCTTGTTTAAGTCTATAAGCCATGTTCGTTTGTGTGTTTAACTCAAATTTTGGACCAATGTCCACATTTATTTTATCTAGTTATTATATGATTTGTTTGAAACAAAACTAAGTACAATGAAATGAGTTCAAGTAATTTTAGGAAATGGAACCTTTAGATGTTAAATTTTAGATGCAATGGAATGGAATTTTAACGCTAGTTCTCTTCTTTTACTACTTAAATTGGTGGCGATGCAAACACTTGTTTTTGGCATTTTTAATTTTAAGATGAAACGAATCTGCAAAAATAAATGAATCTAAAGCAGAAAGATAAAACTATTCAAAATCTAAAACATGTCACAAAATAAAGAAATGATAATGATAATTATCCTTTGACAACTATTATTCTCATATAGAGAGATTTTACGTTGTTTGAATTTAATTTTCTAAACTAGACGCTGATTTGAAAAAAGAAAGTTGCGTGAACTAAGATCTATAACATAAAATACATTTAATCTATCCTAAAAGTAAATTTGATTTAATTTGTTGATGAATATAAATGTGAATCTAACAACTAAAAATATGATTTTGGGTTTTATATTTTCTAATTGCAATTTTTGAAATTAAACTATTCTCCAAAATTGCCACCCCTTGCAATTTTGGACAACTTATCAAAATCTTAGACTTAGAAAAAAAGTCACGAAATATTGAAACTCAATCTTCTATGGAATTCATGAACCTAGTATTATGTGGGTTTTCCCAACCCCAAAAACAAAGGATTAGAACATGGGACTTGGGTTTATTTTAATGGATCTTCTTGTTATGCGAGTTCTCTAACCTATGGAAGAAAAGGAGGAACTTACGAAAGGAGGAACTTAGTGTTTCGCGTGATTCTATAAGTCTACAAAACAAAGTGAGAATGGGCTCGAGTATTACACAACATGGAAACAAAGGTTAGAGCTTCACGGAAAAATCAAAATGTTAGAGTGCTCCATTTCAGAAAAAGATGAGATACACGAAGGACATAGTGTCAAGTGCCACAAAAATAGGAAAAGAATTTTTAGAACATGACTAAGGTTAGAAGACACGAAACACTATTCTATTATTATGCGGGTTTCCCAATTGTAGTTATCTGCAAGTTCTCCTAACCCACATAAGGAAGAAACAGAGTCACACAAAGAAAGGGTAAGAATTTGAAGTGCAACTAGGGTGAAACATTGATGACAATGTTGTACGGATGTTCAAAACACGTGGAACGAGGGAACATAGTCATGGGTAATAATTTCCATGGAACACGAGTATAGACCTTTGTGGCATAGTGAGAAATTTAAAAGAAGCATAACAAAGATAAATCCCATGAACCGGATATACGTAACAATCGAAGGCCACATATTTTTCAATTCACAGAGGTAGGTAAAACAAACCCATGAGAACACGATGTTTTAACTAGCTGAATTTAATTAAATATGATGTCATCCGGTGAAGCTTAATATCATGCATTTGAATCAAGGAACCCATTCCATGGTGGTTAGATCTCTTCAAGTTGGTTCCCTTTTCTAAACTACAAATCAACACTTTGTAAAAATTATGGCACCCATGCTTGTTCAACAAGATTTTAGGGATCGATACTACAACATGGCAGTCTCCTTTTCCCTCTTCTCTTTCTATATCTTCCTATAGGAGATCTATAAATGTTAGTTTATTGGAAAAATATATGGGTTATTTTATATTTAATCGAAGCTATTCCTTATGAGCATGTAAATTTGTTACTCGTAGCCTTTATAATCTGCATGTGAATCTTTCCTTCCTTGGCCTGTGTTGTAAAATGGTTAGATGTTTATATGTATGCAAGTGTGATCTCATTCTTTTAAATGTTATGTGCTTGATGCAACTATTTTTTTTTCTTTCACACCTTCACTCTTTTCCATTTTATTTCTCTTTCAGATGTGTGCATATTTTAAAATTTCAATTTATGTGCTTGCATCAATGTCTTTTATAACTAGAGGAGGTATCCATCTTAGATTGGTGCATCACCTCCTCTTTATTTTTAGTTTTCTCCTCCTTCTAGATTTTGCTCCTTAGAATAATTAGCTTTGGTTTTATATTTTAGAGTAGAAATCTGGTATAGGATTAGTTGCAGTGAACTAAGGTGAAGGGAACCAACCATTTCATCTAGAGAAAGATCATGAGTAACCCACACACTAATGCTTTAATAATTTTCCATTTAAATTACTAAACCCAATTTCAATAGGGTGTGAATTTCAGCTCCAACGATTATGACATGCCCGATGGAACCAATATAATGAGATTTATAACATTTTAACTCCAAGATTGATGTGTGCTTGGTGATATCCCACTTTTGGAGGATTTTAATTAGCACATCTAGTGGCGTTTTTGATCTAACAACCCATCTCTTCTATCAATGGATCACCACCCTTTTCCTTTCACTCATGAATTCGTGCAATCATGACTTCATTCCCACATTGAAGCCCTCATTTTTAGGAGCCATATTTTTCCCCCAACTCCATGTTTCTAGTATTTACCTCAAAATCAATTTTATGACCCCTATTAAAACACATACGCATACTGACCCAAAACCAAATAACTCATATGGTTATTATGATAACCATAACTTTTTTGTCAAGAATAGGGATACACAAATGATGGTTGTGGTTTCATGGCTGATGAAGATATTTCGATGGAAGTCCAAAAATGGAGGCATGCCTACTTGTGGGAGAACAACTATGAAAAATTATAGAGGCTCTTATCTTTAATTGACCATATAATATCCACAAATTCTACCTATCCTAATATATTATACCTATCTTTAATTGACCATATAATATCCACAAATTCTATAAATGTAAGTTCTTATGCACATTATAATGTTTTTATGGCTCTTATCACACATATTTTTGAGCTCCTCCTTCGTGAAATCAATAAATATTTATTTTGACCTATGTAATTCATGATTGAAGGTTTACTCACCTCGTCTCTGTGTGTAATTATTAATATTTTATTAATGCAAGTGTGGCACTTTTTTCCTTCAAATTCTTCGTGTTTGACGTGAATATTTATGCCATGCTTGTATAGTTTCCATTCTTTAATTTTTTTTATTAGAGTTATGCACATTATTCATAATCCTAAAATGTCGAAAAAATTACATCTATGTCTCTAAGAACCAAAGGAATATCACATTTCAGTTTGGAGCATCACCTCCCCTTAATTTTTAGTTTTCTCCTCCTAACTTTGTCTCTATGGAATAAATAGTTTAGGTTAATTTGTTTAGCGTAGAAATCTGGTATATGATTAGTTGCGATGAAGTGGGGTGATGGGAACTAACCCTTGCATTTTGGAAAATATCAGGAGTAACCCACAATCTCATGTTCTAACAATGTTGTAATGAAATTGTTGAACCCGGTTTGAGCTCGAGTGTGAATTTCAGCTCCAACACAAACTATTATAGATTTAACAAGGAAAGGATTTTAAACCTATTCTAAATCTATGGTCTAATCGCATAGATGGTAGAAGCCTAGAGTATGAGAGTGTACGCACCAGTTTTTAGTACACTTGCCCCTTAATTTGCATTTTTCCCTTTTGTCATCATCTTGCACATACATATTTCTGTTCCTATTCAAAATTATATTTCCCTCCTAAACCCCATTTGTCCTATCTAATTCCCATTTTTCCACTTCTCTATCTTTATCCTATAATTTTTTTAATCTACCCTACCCTACCCATATTCATATTTAATTACCCCTAAACCTATCCATTTCCATAATATCTTCCCTAAACACTCCATTTATCATCTGTAGGTATCGATTAAACTTATTGATGCATTCCTATCCTCCAACTATCATTTATCCTCCATATGCAACCCTAACCCTTTAGGCCCCTTTGCATTGAGCTAATTTCCATCTCCACCTCCCAAATCAAGGGTCAGCTATAGTCAATGAATACCTACATGGTTCATCATTGACTCTATAAGTATGCTCATACCCCCCTCTCTTGAGGATGAAATTTTGAGAATACATGCCTTCTTGCAAGCTTTATTATGTTTCTCTCTCTTCTTCGGAGTTGTATCCATCAACTTGGAGTTACTTTGAAGATATGCATGCCATCTTGGGAGATTTAAATCTCTTTTCTTACATATTGTCCCACCTTTTCTTACTTAGAGCCCCCATCATCACTTCCATCATCCTCTTTTGCATCATCTCTAGAGGTCTAATAGTCCTCTTGTAGCTTTTCATTCATATGCCATCATTGATCCTTATCCATAGTTATTTACCATCTATTAAATCCCACCAAACCCTAAATCTACCCCTTGATTCAGTTTTGTCGACCCGATCTACACCACCTATGTTTCTATCCCCTACTCCATCTATTATCTTCCCTAAAATTTCTTTCAAAAACAAGACCCCTCTATTCTTGTGATCTACTTGTTCGAGGAGCACATATTTCATCTTTAGCATAACCGATCCTTTGTCGATCCATCCTAGTCATCATCGAACCTATCTACATTTATCAGATCTATCAATTTTCTTGCATCCTTTTTGTTTCTCCATAATTTACACATCAGATCCATGACCTTCTCGGTGTTTTAGATCCTGTTACATACCTTTTTGTCTATATTTTCTTATCTAATCTGTTGGAATCACCATCGGATGTTCCTTCTAGACTCGAGTCACCATCAACCTGATCAAGTTTGTCTTAGTATCATTTATTATTAATAGAGCTTCATCATATCTTATCTAACACATCTTAGATCTATTTTTAGTTCAATTATCTCCTGGATCCTATAATTTATCCATTATATTTTTATTTAATCCTTTATCAAAGTGGGTTGACATCCATCCCTAGGAAGTTATCACTTCTTGATCGACATTTTCAAGAAAGCCCCATCCTATTTAATAATAATTTTCTTGTTTAAGTTTATCTTTTTGTGCGGTTCATTAAGCTCACTGCGAGGACGATCTTCTGCACCCGTATCTTCACCATCGCCATCTTATCAAGAGGTAGACTTAAACCCTTCATCATTTGGAGTTTCTTATTTTCTTTGCCACCATTCCACTAATATGAAATAGGAGTAGGAAAAATTGATCAACATTTTGGCATGTCGATGGGACCCACCCTTTCTCTTTGGTGAGTTCTTTCTTTATTTCATTTCCTATTCAATTTATTTCTTTCTACTAACCTCACAGGTAGGACTTTTCTTTCTTGCATGCATGGTGGATTTATTTCTTGGATCAACAATGCGTGTGATTAAATTAAAAATATAAAAAATGTAAATAACATTATCCAAGTATTCCTGATTTTGTCCCTATTTTCTCTTTTTGCATTCCTCTCATTCCTTTATCTGCATGAAATCATCGAATATAACAATTTGTTTTGGATTTAAAAAGAACATATTCCTATTTTCTTGATAACATAGTCTAACTAGGAGGTAATTTGTTACATTCACATTTATTCCACACAAAACCAAACTCATAAATCAATTAACACATTTGAAACATCTACCAAGTGAAACTATTGGGATTTTATCACCCAATAGGAAAAATGACATGTTGTTTGGGCCACGTAAGAATTTTTTTGATTATCATCTTAAAAGTTAAGAACCTGACACCCTTATCGCTACGGTGTGTAAAGTGAGAGGGTAGGCCCCAATACCAAGCCACATATTGGTCAGAATAAGTGATTTGAGCCAGACATACCTTCAGTTATATCAAGGATGCTAGCCAAAACAACCTAAAACCATCCTTATATTGGTATCTTATTAGGTTCCTTTTGAGCCTCTTTCTTTTCTTTTTCACACTTTTTAATAAACAATATAATTAACATTTTTCTACTTTCTTTGCTTGTCATATTAAAAATCAGCATAATTTGTTGTTTGTTGTTTGATGGCTATTATAACTTGCTCTCAAGCCAAGAAACTGGATAACACAACTTCTTCCAAAAACATCCCTACTTCCAACAATCTTTCCCAACAAAATTCTACACTTGTCATTGTTTCCTCTACACCTATGATCACCACACCTTTAGTTTCCCAACCTATTGTTTCTATGGTCCCTTCTCATGAGACCCATGTCATCCAAAATAATCCCCATCTTGAAACCAACCCTTTTCTCTATCAACATTCTATTCCCTCTAGACTAGCTACACCCCCATCTACCACATCCTTTGGAGCCTTTGGACCTCCCACTATCCCTCATGGACATGCAGAGTTTCAAGAGATTATTGATGCCAATCCTATTACTCTTCATGATTATTTCATTTGTAAATCTACCAATATTCCCATTGATGGAACACCCCTTCAAAAAATTTACGCTTATCACTCACAACCTAAATCTACCCAAGTCATTCCTTCTCAAATTTACATTTCCTTCCCAAGAGCCATGAATGAATTAGTAATGGACCAAGATGAGAATATTTGCCTCAAATATTCCACTATGATCCATCAATCTCATTAATCCACTCAATTGGTGGCCCCTATTCCACCCAAATTACCTTGCATCAAAATCACTGCTATATCTTCTTTCCCCATCATTTCTTCTACTATGGTCATTAGCACCCCTACTCAAACAAATAAATAATCCTATTTACTTATTCCACCACCCGAGAAACATTCTAAAATATTCGTACCCATCTCTACATCCAAGGTCCATGCAAATGTCGTCATCTCACAACACCACTCTTAAGAGTCTACTTAAAATAATCAATCTCCACTTTGAGGTGCCTTCCAACACATGCTCCCCAATCCAACTATCAACAAATCTCAACCATCCCACATGGAAATCATAGCTCATCCTATGCAAGATCAATCCAATATCCCTATCTCTCAACAAAATCATTAACCTATCCATATAATTACATCCCATCTCCCAACCTTTGTAGCAGTAGGATTTCCACTATCTTCTTCCTTTTCAACCACCCCCAAAACTCCCACCCATCCTCAACAATATCAATCTCATCCATAGCCCAACCCATCCACTTCCTAAAATATGCAACCTTTCCAATCGATCCTCGTCATCACACTTCTTACGACCCCATGAAAGCTTTGCTAAGTAGAATGAAAAGTATAGAATTTGATTATATAAAAATTGAATATTTTATTAAAATATAAATTTAGAAACTACTAAAATGATGTACAATAAGATACAAATGCTAATAAATTTTTAGAGATGTTTGTAAAAGTAAGTGAGAGAGATAGGGCACTTATCTTATTTTCACTTATCCTAAAGTATATACGAATTCGACGAATTGATGAAAAGGTCGAAATATTAATGGAACTATTAGATATGAATTTTGTAAGCTGCAAACTGGCCTTGACATGGGTGCATGAGTAGAAAGCAAGGATGTTTGGGGATTACGATACCTACGTGGGATGCTAGAGTTTAATGAAAAGATCGGAACCTGATTTCTTTAGTGTCATTAGGGTTTCACACTTGTTCACCGATGATCGCATGTATGTCACACTTGGATCACTGAGGTACCTATAAATTTGTAACACAAATAGCCTCTGTAAAACCCCGGGATGCATCAAATCCTAAAAAAATAAAGATGTAAAATGGGAGGTTAAAATTTCCTCGCCTATCAAAAAAGTGAACTTAAGATCAAACATTGCACTACATCTCATACCTAATGTAGTTCTATGTGCTTGTGTGGGAAATAGTTCTCCTAGGATGCCCTTGCCCCGATGACATCAAGATAGTGGCGTAGCTAGATAAAATGCTAATTTGTGGATGGAAAAATGAACTTCCCCTTCACTATGCCTTTGTGTATGTAGATTAATCATCCCAAGATGTAATCCCTTTGATATGTAGATAGATAACCCTTAATGGAAAATTCCCACCATTAGAATGGTATGTATGTTGTGTTCATATAGGGATATATTTATTGAATTTTGACACTAGTGACCGACATGCCGACTAAGACCTCGGGATAGGAGTAAGAAAACAAAAAGGCTGACCAAAAATGTGAATAAACACAAAGATGGCACGAGATCCTAGGATGGATAGGAGTGCCTAGGTGCTAGTGTCTAGTCCTAGGCATTGGTATCCAGAGGTAACTAATGAAAAATGTGTAAAGACTGACTGATAGGAATCCTGGTGACCTGACCAGAAATGGGTGGAGAAGTGAGAGATAAAAAAAGTAGAGACACTTAAAGCAAGAATACAGAATAAACGGTGTGTCACTAGTGAATATTTTTCTTATGAAAAATCCATATATAAAATAACATACTTGGAAGTATAGGAAAATAGTAGTAAGTACATGATTTTTTCTCTAAACTTGCCCCCTTTATGCTATTTGAATGAAATTCAAGTAGTGTAAACGAAGTAATGAACGTACTTGTGAGAAGCATGGAGAAGCCCTATTACAGAAGTACACACAAAATAAGAGTATATAGCATGGAAAACCATAGAGCGGTCTATCAATACATGTGGTGTAAATAGAGATTCAAACCATTGTAGAGGAGAACTTGGTGAAACTGATGATTTGATTTAGAGATTTTGGAGATTTTGATTGTTGCTAATGGCGATTTGAAGGAGTAAGGAGTGATCAATTACCAACCTAATTTTGTATGTGTGAAATCTTAAGGATTTGGGCATCTTGACGCCGGAGGAAGGTTATTAGGGAGGTAGGTCTAGTTTTACCCTCCAACTATGACTACGTCCTTAGAAGGTCTAACCTCGTAGACAAAAAATACCAAATTTTATTCATTTCAATCCATTTTGATCCAATGAGAATAACCCATATAGGATCAATATAGGAAAGGCAATGATGTATCATTACCCCCACTCCAAGGGTGTCATACTAATCTCGTATAATGCAAGATGGCTTCAATGTTAGGTCATTTAGAAGTGATAGAGTAAAGAGTAGCTTCCCATGTTAGATCATCTCAGAAAGTATTGATGTAACTCCCAAGTTAGGTCATCTAGGAGGAGTAATAAAATACGTTGTGTTTTGTTGATTGATTGATTTGATTCGAGTAGTAGAAAATTGTGTTGAGATTGAATGTGTTCAATAGATTACTCATGGAGATATGTTTTCACCTACTGCCCCTATATTAGGTCATTAGTGGGAATCACTAAAAAATGGTATGGAATGTCACATATTTTCAATAATGATGAATTACAAACACAGAATGATCATGTAGAAGTGTGAGGGGGGATTATAGAGTGATCCTCATTGTATGCCCTCCCTTTTGGTGAAAGGGGTAGTGAAAGTAAGAACAAACACTAAACCAAAAGTAGATATGCAATAATGTTATAGCTAGTAAAATGAAGTGTGGTAGATGTCGTAAAAAAATTTGTATATCGATTTGAAAATGTGCCAAATGAGAATATAGCGTTGTAGAATACGGAAATTATTATAGTAGGAGAAATTTATAGCTGAATGGCATAAATGGGGGAGAAATTAGAATAGCAAGGCTCAAGATATGAGAAAAAAATGGGTGGCGTATATTAGTTGGCGGAATATGTGTAAATAGTAACTATATCCAAGTGAGAAATTGAAACTTGCTATTAATAGTAATAGTAAAAGGTGAATAGTAACTTCATTTGAACCTTGAGTGAGTGTGATTTTGAGCTTTGAGTCTGTGATGATGTTGTAAATTAGAGCAGTGAGATTGAGATGATTAGAGATGGTGGTGGTAGTTGTGGCATCACACATCACAATTGAGTTCAGTGAGTATAATTATTTTCAAAACTTGTAAAAATGAGCTCATTTTTGTGACTTTTGCAAAATTTTAGTTTTTTAATTTTTAGGCATTTTTGACATGGAAAAGAGTGGCGGGGGGAGCTAATGTCCTTGGGACTCCAATGCCCAGATCTAGGCTTGGTGACCCACTCTTGGGTGCCCACATTCTACTTTTTGGGAGGCTGGGGAACCGGGATGCTCTTTTGACCTCGAAACGTGATGTTTATGATAATTGGTGCTTTGTGGTGTTAGTAATAGTTATTTTTGCATTTATGTAGAGTGTTAATGTTATAGTTTCGTGTTGTATAGAGGAATATCCATTTGACATAGTTCCATGGAGGTCGACACTTGAGTACGATCTTTGGGATTAGGACTATCGGATGCATAGTGGGATATACTAGACCATGTTGTCCTACGACACATAGCTAGACTGGGGGAAGTACCCCATAATATGCCAATGATTACTGCATTATGTGAGAGGTGGTATGGAATCACTTGTAATTTATAGTTTTCTACTTGGGAGGTGGCCATGATTTTAAAGGATGTATATCACATATTGTGACTTCCAATTGTGGGTGAGAGAGTACATGTGATGGCCATAGAGGTTGCTCGAGAGGTAGATGATGGTTGTTAGTCAAGTATTTTACAAGAACATGGATATATCTGAGAGACCCATATTATCTTGGATGTTATCGAGAATAGGTGTTCTGTAATTGTGGAAGTTCATTGTGGTTGTGATTGCATCATTAATGGTAGTGGAGGGTGGTGGTGTAGGCATCTTGTATAATATTCATGATATCTGTCGGTGTATAGAGGAGGATGGGACTATATATGCATGGGCACGATGTGTATTGGTGCATTTGTATCGAGATCTATATAGGTTTACATAGGAGGACCATGGGGGTGGGATTAGAGCCAAAACGTTAGTACATACATGGGCCTATGAGAATATTTCTATATTGAGGCTTCTTGGTGGGCCACGTGTAGAATGGGTTACGCTAGATATATTTTTTACGAGATGGGTGGGTTTTCGGCATAGGAGGATGGACACGATACTTATAGATTGATGCTTGATTGCATAGGGCCTAGGACCATTATATGGTGGCAATATCGAGACTATGGTGAATGACTCGAGGTTAGAGTAAAGATATGATGTATTCATTGTATGATGTAGTTAAAGGACCTGGTTTCAGTAGGTGGCCGAGTTGTTTTAGGTAGAACATGTATCACATCAATTAGGTATTGTTCGGGATATGCCTTTGGAGTCGTATGTATGGATGCAAATGACAAGAGTGCCAAGGAGGCGGGAGTGATACTAGGACCTACAATAGCACAACGAGTTCCCGAGGTGCATATGAGATGGATGCGGTGATAGAGTGATACATGTGGATTATATAGGGTGTGCAAGGCCTATAGTGCATGGTGGGAAGTGCACCGATGGGTGCTATTTTTTCCTCTTGTTGTTGATGTAACATGAGCACTACTAGTTGGAAGTGTGGAGGGGTAGGTGTAAACACAAAATCATGCACTTTAGACATTATTTAGTCCGGAGACCTCATACTACTATTTAAAGGATTTTTGAGTGAAGAAAGTACTAATTAACCCCCATCTCTTAGTCATTTTTATTTAATTTTTGTCGTCATTCCCGACCTCCACCACATACATGCCTAGTCAAGTTTTGTCACTTTCCATCATTTTTGTTTTGACTAGGGCACAACTAGGAAATTACTAGGGCACCCATGGGCACCTTGGTCCCACTAGGGGCACCCGATCCATTTTAGACTTTTTGCCACTTTTTGGGATCTTTCTAGCCGTTTGATATTTTTATCTTTTTGATCTTTGGACCATTTTGGGGTTAATTACAAAATTAGATCAAGAGAACCCTATAAATATAAAGTTATGAGACCATAATGAGGGACCAAACACTAGTCACTACTATCATCCACCTAGAGTTACATCCATTTGGAGATCATTTGCATCCATTAGCTCCATCACAAAGACAAGGATGGTTCATTTACATCACACAAGTATGGGGGATTCTATTCTAGTCCATGCACACATTATATTACATTTTATACATATAGTTATTGATTTCTACTTGAAATTGCAACCGACACAATATCACCTAGGACACATGATGCACACACTCAACAAAACTACATTTAGGTCCGAAATGTAGTGTAGAGCTCACATTACTAAGCCCACTATTGTGGTAAGCGAGGTCGATTAGACCCATTCATTTCCATTATTTTTATTAGGATTTTGATACTTATTCTATTCTTTTGAAAGTATTCTATTCATATTGGATTATCGGTAACATTTGGAGCGGTCAACAAACCCGATCCGACACATAGTGAGGGTTTGGACCACCTGCCAAACTGTAAAATTCAATTTTAGACTTGTTGCATAGATCAAGGTGCCCATTTCATATACCGAGTTCCTATAGGTTCCCGAGTCCCTCTCCATGCACTCTATTCTAGCTAGATAGCTCAAATCCATCCTTTTCGGGACCTCTGCATAGTCATTCTTTCTTCCTATTCCTCTAGTAATTTTTGCGACATAGTCTCTTGAGATTCTCTTATCAGCTAAGTCACTTCCTCACTCTTCTTACATATTATGTTTTCTTCTTGCATTAGCTTAGTTGTTTGGGTCATCTTCCATAGTCATTTACTACATTTATTTATTGTATTTACATGATGTTATAGATTAGACTAACTATCCTTATGTATATATTTTTAGTTAATCATTTTGGTGAACCCGAATTGATCATTCACACTCTTATGTTCTTCATTCATTGCTTTTCATCCTAGGGTTTGGTCATCATGAGTATCTCAATCAATGATTATTTACTTTCTAATCTTGATTTACTATATAGAGTCCAACATTTTATTACCACTACTTGCATTCATCTTTGGCATGCATCCGGACTTGGTTTATCAAGAATTTTCCAATGCATTCTCTTCACACACAGTATTCAAGTCTAACCTTAAAATGATCCGCCTCTACATATAAAATTCCCGCTGATGTTCACATAGTATTCCCATTGATGTTCACAATTTTTATAATGATCCGCCTCTACATATAAAATATTGTATTCAAAATATAACTATTAAGTGCACTTTGATTGATAATGGGTTTGAACTTAACTTGTGTCCTATGACATTCCTTGAAGTTTTAGGTCTTTCCACTCATGAATTTAGTCCATTTAGTATTTCACTGCATTATTATGATGGTTCTTTCTGTCCATGTCTCAGTCACATTACATTACCCATCACTGTTTGTCCCAAGACTGTCCACACTATCTTTTTCATTGTCAATTTCCTAGTCTCCTATAACTTCCTACTTGGTAGGCCATGGCTTCATGCCATGCAAGCTGTCACTTCTAATATCCATAATTGTGTCAAATTCCTACATGAAAGCATTGAGTACACCATTTTTTACGATTGCGATCCATTCTTGTATTGCAACCGGGATCATAATACTAGTCTTCCTATTCCACACATAGATATTATAGACGAGCCCCAACCTATCAAATAACCACCTCACTTACCACCCTTTGGATGATGCCATCTATGTGATAGATGTAGTTTCTTTGGTGCCACCTACTACCACTACTTCTATGATTCCTTATTAGTCCAATCTATGAATATCGCTCTATCACCTACACCTTCACATGTATAACCTACATTAACACGCCCACCTTTCACTCGTACATGCACTCTTAATGGATGACTCATATTAGGAACAAAATTCACTTTATCCCACATACGATGACACTATATGCACACATGATGGTTTGGCTTGAATAGGTTTTGCTTTTGAGGATCTTTATCCTCCTCATGATTCTCATCTCTATTATGGTTTCATCACTATTCTTTGCTTATGGGTTACATGTCTTTCATCTTATTTTCTATCTATCACACACTCCTCATTCTTCACCACTTACATTAGGGAAATCATGGCTTGATTATATTGGGGCACTCTTGATACTCGATCATATAGACATCTCTTTCCCTATGCCTTTTGGATGTATCTTCATTTGCAATAGATCTTTTCTAGGTTATACAAAAATATCACTCGTTGGTATGCACACGGTTTTCCACTTCCTCCTTTTTAATGATGAGGAATATTCCATGGGTATGTACAACTTACACCTCAATGGCTCATTACATGATCAACTAGACACTATTGCTTATCAAGTCACCAATGCTTATCCATTCGACTATGATCCTAAAAGTGATGATCTTCTAGATGACATTACATGATTTGTATCCTTCATCCTACATACCCGGGAAATATAATCTAATACATACCCCCTCTTCATATGAGCATCACTACATCTCTCATACTTGCATTATCATACATCAATCTTCTCACATAGGCATACTCATTCATACTTTAGCGTCATTATTACACGATGACACGGTCTTGTGCTTCGGTTCAGATATGATTGTTAAGGATTACTACACATGAACCTCACACAATGCACAATAGTTACTACACACCACATCTATTCACACATTACACCTCCTACACCATAAACTCTACATTTAGTCTATAACATTTCGACATTTTTGTAATTATACATCATACATCATATTAGTCTACATACACATCTTTCATTGCATCTTATACATTGTACATTACACATTACACACATCACATGGTCATCTACTATCATAACACATACTACATTGTCTTCTACGTGTTGAACTCACTACCCTATGACACACTTTAGTTGCTCGGTCCATACTCATTGCCAAGGGTTTTACTAATCAAATGGAACTTACATTCATCACATGTTTATCATTCGAACTTTCATCATACAAAATTTATAGGTTAGTGACATATGTTATAGGGTAAATGGTCACCCACTCTATCATCGTGTAGTGGTATATGCTTTAGGCTACATCACCAATCCCTACTATTCATTTTGTAGTGATACATGCTTTAGGCTAAATAATCACTCTTACATTCATTTTGGTGTGATATACGCTTGGCTATAGGGTTCACACACATACATCATTTATAGGTCACGTATAATCAATAAACATACATAATCATCACAACACATCAAACACAACACACACTAAGACCATTTCTGATGACGCACTCTTGTTTACGGTTTGTTCCTAAGCTGCTTTGAGGTGGAAATCCAAATGAACCTCATTGTATACATTTATATTCACTTGAGGGCATGTGACTCTTATAACTCAATCTTTCATTCCACTCCATCCATCCACAACATACCGCATATTATGGTATCTCTTACTCTTGTTAGGAAATAAGGGATAAAATATACAGAATAATCCCTTAATGAATTGCAATGATAGAAAATATTACAGATCTCAAACAAAAGTGTAGAATAAAATAATAGAACACAAAGAGAGTATTTAACGTGGTTCACCCAATTTGGGCTACGTCCACCAAGAATCACTTGCTCATATTTTATTACAAGCCACCGCTCTCTCAATACAATACCTAGATCTGTTTGGAGTTATGCTCAACAAACTCTATAGAATTCACACCCAAATTCAAAACACATATGCAATGTTACATTATACCTACCATATGCATAAAACCATATAAGTAGACAACTACTTAAGAAATTTTACAAAACCATGGGTATCAAAACCATGGGACAAAACCATCCCATAAACCTATGGGTAAAAATCTGGCCCATATGAGAAAAACATGTTTCCCTATATATCGAGGCACGTTTTAAGGAAAAAAACCCTGCTGCACCGGTAGCTACCGCCCTAGACCCCCACTCGGGGCCCGAACCAGCCCCAAACCTCGGCGAGACAACTATGGAAAGTGTACAATACTCTTAGTGTATAGTCTTCAACACTTTCTCACATGAAAACAAGCTCCACAACCTAACAATATCCCACTTGGAGACTAGTTTTCCTCTGAGAAAGCTTCTCAACCCTTCACTAGTTTCCATGAAGACCAACCAAAGCTAAACACAACTTCAGTTTTTCTCTTGTGACCACCTTGGTCATCATGTCGTCAGGATTTTGGTGGTATGAATCTTATCTAGCTTCAACTTCTCTTCCTCTAAAGTTATCCTGATGAAATGGTACCTTAACTGTATATGCTTCATCCTAGAGTGGAAAGCAAAGTTCTTAGCTAGGTGTATAGCACTCTGACTATCACTATACAACTTTCCTTCCTCCTGCTTATGCCCCAACTCTTGAAGTAATTGTTGTAACCAAATCATTTCTTTTCTTACCTATGTGGCAGCAACATACTCAGCCTCTGTGGTTGACAAAGCCCTGACTTATCTAGTCGTGAAATCTAGCTCTTTGTTGTCCCACCTACATTGTAAACATAACATGTTGTTCTCTTCATGTTGTGTACATCTCCGTGATATATGAATCTACATAGCCACACGAAGTGGTGTCGATCCATCGTAGCACAAAGCTGTCCCCATGGTCCCTCTCAAATACCGAAGGATCCACTTTACTTCTTTCCGGTGATCTCTACGGATCACTCATAAATCTACTCACCGCTCCCCTTTGCATGGGAAATATCAGACCTTGGTGCACACCATGGCATACATCAAAGCGCCAATCGCTGATGAGTAAGGTACCTTAGACATCTCGGTTTCTTTCCTACTCTGTCTTGGAACACTACTCCTCTAATAACTTGAGATGGCTGCCGAAGGAGTCCCAACCGATTTAGCATGATTCATATTAAACCTCACCAAGACCTTCTTAATGTACTCTTTTTAGATAAATTCAGCTTTCATTCCTTCCTATCTCGAGATATCCTCATACCAAGGATTTGTTTGGCTTCCCCAAATCCTTCATGACAAAGGATTCACTTAGCTATTTCTTGAGTTATTTTATTTCCTACATTTTTTTACCTGCAACTAACATGTCATCAACATAAAAATACATGATAATATAACTTCCATCCTCAAATTTCTTTGTATACATGAAATGGTTAGAATGACATCTAATATAACCTTACTCCATCATGAATCTATCAAATTTCTTATACCATTGACATGGATCTTGTTTCAAGCCATACAAGCTCTTCTTCAGTTTGCACACCATCTCCTCTTTACCTTTGGTCTCATAGCCCTCTAGTTGTTGCATATATAGCTCCTCCTCTAAATCACCATGGAGAAATTTAGTCTTTACATCAAGCTGTTCTAAGTGCAAGTCTTCTATTAAAACTATTCCTAAAACATTTCTAATAGAAGTCATTTTTATTACTAGAGAAAAAATCTCATCAAAATCTATACCTTTTTTATGTGCAAACCCCTTGACCACTAATTGGGCCTTGTATCTTTTCTTGCCTCCTTCTTCTTTGAATCTAAAAAACCACTTGTTTTGTAATGCTCTTTTTCCTTGACTAGCTTCACCAAATCCATGTGCGGTTATCCATGCGAGTCGATGCTCCTCATCCATGGCTTGTTTCCACTTCTTCCTGGCATCTACTGCATTGGTTCATCAAAGCTCTCGGCTCTCCTTTGTCGGTGAGTAATAAATAATAAAGAGAAGGAGAAAAATGTTCACGTTATCTTCTTACCTTAGAAGACCTCCTCAATATAGGAGTTTGGGGTTCTGTTGAGGAGGTTCCTAAACTGATTCATGTGTCACTTTCTCATCTAGAAGATCCTCTACCACTGCATATTCTTTCTTGGATTCTTCCCTATTTTCCTACAACTATTGCTTATACATGAATTTCTCATTAAAGAACACATCCCTAGATCGAATGATTTTCTTGTCCTTAATACTCCAACATTTATATCCAAAGTCATCACCACCATAACCAATGAAAGTACATTTTTATAATTTAGCCTCTAGTTTGGTCCTATCATCCTTGTCTATATGGACAAATACCTCACATCTAAAGACTCTAAGAAATGAATAATCAACTTTCTTACCATACCAATCCTCCTCAGGTATGCCTCCATCCAAGGAACTTGAGGGTCCTCTGTTTATCAAGTACACAATTGTGCTCACCACTTCTACCCAAAAAGAAAGAGGCTAGTCCTACATGTAACCTCATGCTCCTAGCACATTCCATTATTATTCTGTTCATCTTTTCTAACACCCCATTCTGCTGCGGAGTTCTTGGAACCATCTTTTTCCTGTGGATTCCATTCTTAGAACAGTAATCATCAAATTCATTGCTATAATACTCCCCACCATTATCGACACGAGAAATTTTAGCTTAAGACTTTTTCATTCTCTATCAAGCCTTTCCATTTAACAAAAGTGTCAAATACATCAGATTTGTTTCTAATGCAATAAACCCAAACTTTAATTGTTGTATCATCAATAAAAGTAACATGATAACTTGAACCCCAAGAGATGATACAGAGCCACCTCCACACATGAGGATGCACCAGCTCTAACTTACTCTCTTTCTTTGTAGGTCCAACCTTGAGAAACCTTACTCACTTTTGTTTCCCATATATGCATTCCTCACAGAACTCCAAACCTGTTTCAGCATATCCCGGAAAATCCTTATTTATGATCTCTATGCCCTTATGTCTCTTTATGAAAGTGTACAATACTCTTAGTGTACGAGTCTTCAACACTTTCTCACATGAAAATAGGCTCCACAACCTAACAAATCTTGCTTACTTTTTCTTGTTCATGGTAGCTTTATTACACATGCTAGTTGGATTACTTGTATGTAATTTATCTATACCATACACACATTTGCAATCATTCCTTTTTCTATTTGTGATCGTAGATACAAGTCTTTTCATGCAACATATATTCTTGCCTTCTACCCTTCCTACACTAGTCATTGGGGGCATCAGATTTGTATCTCATAGGTGATCTTTGTTTAATTTTGTACTTATCCCTTTATATTACTTGGTTGTACATGCTTTTCACGTACTAGTTATCTTCCTAACATGCTAATGGGTGCTTCATGTGTAAAATTTGTTATGCAGGGATATTTTCTTCCATACTTGTTTGTTACATTGTCTTCTATTGTTTTTCCTTGTATGTGGGCCTTGCCCTATGTTTGGTGTGCACACTTTTTTGTTTATTAGCGGTTATGATGGCCTTGTATGTCTTGTGACATTGTTAGTGATGTCGTATGTTTGCAACCCACTTTGTGTGGCTTACTTTGTCTTCTTGTGTGTTTACATTACTAATGTGTTTGGTAGCTTATACATTGTTTTCTATATGTATTCTTGTTTGTATGAACACTTGTATTTGGCTAGCCTTCTTATTTTCGCATTCCTTGGTTTATACCAAGTGCATTCCTTTCTCCCTAAAGGGAAGAGTTACAAAATTCATGCAGCTAGTCCTCTTTTGGGGCTCCATTCTCCTATCAAAACGCGTCGCATGTGCCTCCAAAGAGGGGGACATAATGCGGGGTTTACATACTACACAATGCTTCTACACTTTGGTTTAGTTCGGTGCACTTTCTACCCTTGGCATTATGAGTTGCATACAACGAGTGGGTTTGGGATAGTCTACGAACCACTGTACATAATGGATTTTACATGAAATGGTGTCTTTAGAATTTTGGAAAGCAATTATAGGATAGGAGGTTACAACGGGTGTGCCTCCTCACGCTACTTCGGCTAGTGGCATCCAATCTCTCTAATAACTAGGATGTATAAAGATCTTCTCACACATATTCGGGGAAGCAATTACATGATTGAGAATAATGCAGCTTCCTCCCTATACTTCTTCACTAGTGTGGTGTGAGATTGCCCAAAAAAATTGCATTACGGGATATACTTCTATGCTCTCTTTCTCGACATGGATCAGTGCATATGTTCCATTTACATTTTTGTGTACGTGTTTTGCATTCACATGATTTTTACATTGATATAAATGTTTATTTTACGTTGTGTTGTTACACATACATACATACATACATATTTGACTACTTGATCATTTCTCTCTAGTAGGTTCATCCTTATGTGAAACAAGTAGTCAAATAGAGAAACAACAACAACAACAAAAACAACATCTTGTGGTAGCACAAACCATACTAACCATACGGGTACATCACATCGGTAGTTATACACACATTTCCACCGTAGGTTCACTCTCATTACCTTTTTGTACTTTTTCATCTATACTTTGCATGCTCCATCATCTTTTTGTCATTCCATTCTTTGTCTAGTCCTTGGCGCATTTCTACATCAATCTACATGGATTATTAGGTACGCATCTCTATCTAGTTTATGTTACCAAGATTTCCGCTCACCAAAGCATAAAGTGGGGAAAATGTAAGCAGACAATCATGCACTTTAGACATTATTTAGTCTTGGTCTCATACTACTATTTAGAAGGTTTTTGAGTGAAGGAAGTACTAATTAACCCCTATCTTTTGGTCATTTTTATTTGATTTTTGTCATCATTCCTGACCTCCACCACATACATGCCCACCATTTTTTCACTTTTCATCAATTTAGATTTGACACGTGCACCTTGGTCCCACCATGGGTGCCCTGATCATTTTTAGACTTTCCCACCACTTTTTCGGCTCTTTCTAACCGTTTGAGATCTTTATATTTTTTTGGGTCGGCCATTTTAGGGTTAGTTATGAAATTAGATCAAGAGAACCCTATAATTAAAGTTATGAGACCATAATGAGGCACCAAGTACTATTCACTACTATCATCCACTTAGAGTTACATCCATTTGAAGATCATTTGCATCCATTAGCTCTATAACAAGAACAAGGTTGGTTCATCTACCTCACACAAGCATAGGGGAGTGATTCTCTATTCTATTCTATGTACACATTCTATTACACTTTATACACATAGTTATTGCTCTCTACCTCACAAAGTGAAAATGACACAAAATAACGTAGGAAACATGATGCAAACACTCACTAGAACTACATTTGGGTCCGAAATGTAGTGCAACAATTAGTTAGAAAGCCCAATGTTGTGGTAGTTGAGGTCAATCCTAACCATTCATTTGCATTTTTTTAAGGTTTTCATACTTCTTCTAGTCCTTTACACGTCTTCTAGTCATCTTGAATTATCAGCAACATTCAATGGTGTGCAAAGTGAACTTGATGTGATACTGTGCAAAGAGGATTTTGAACCACCTATCAAACCTGTAAAATTATGTTCGGTCTTGTTGCACTGGACCATGGTTCCCATTCTCCGCAGCTAGAGCACCCGTAAGCACCCCAGTCGCTATCTTGGTGCTCTAATCCAACTAGATAGCTCAGATCCATCCTTTTTAGTAACTTTGCATAGTTGTTCTTTATTCTTGTTCTTCTAGTCATTCATGTGACATAGTCCAATGAGCTCCTCTTATCGGTTGAGTTACTTCCTCACTCTTATTGCATATTAGGGTTTATATTTTAATTAGCTTAGTATCTTGGGTTATCTTTCATAGTCATTTAATACATTTATTTATTGTATTTACATGTTGTTCTAGATTAGATTAACTATCATTATTTCTATATTTTAAGTTAATAAATAGGTACCTATCCCTAACGATGATGGTATAACAACAACGATAAAAGAGCCTGAGTATTGTGTTGTTGTTGGTTGTTGATTATCACTAAGTTATTGTATGTTTCTAATTGAGTTTGCTAACTAATTTTGTGTTTTATGGTTGTAGGTGAGGCGTATTGGACCTTGATTATTTATTCATCGATCCATAAATTGATGTGGAATGTACCTCCAAATATGCTCAATGGATGTGTCATGCTAGAGTGAGTAGAGCGATATTGTGTGCGAGCATGCCCATCTGTTTGAGCCAATGGAAATAGTGGTAACCACATATACAATTCTATTGAGCAAGTGGGATGAGATCCAGCGGAGACACGGTGAGACAAGGAGTTTGTAGGAGAAGGATCTCTAACATAGGATGTGTTTGCAAAGTATGTAGAGCTAAAGGGATGATTCGAGAGTAGTTAGTCAAGCTAGCGTTATTGCGGAGGTAGGTTTGGAGATATAGGGGCATGACCAATGACATAGATTGAGAAGTGAAGCTTCTAGTTATAGAGCTCACATAACTATATATAGTGATAGTGATGATGAGATATGATGGATATGTATGCAGGGGCTTTCCCCTTAGTGATTGTATTTTGGTAACGATGATTTTTGACGATACATATAGATGGATGATTTGTATTATCGTGTTGTGTTGATGTTTTTATATGTGATGCGATGATTTTTACTCATACGTAGATGTTTTATGTGCCTTGTGTAAATGATAATGTTGATTAGAGTGTAGATAGATAAGTGATGAAAATTTGTATTGTATGTATGAATAATGATAGATGGTAATAAATGTATGTATAAAATAAATGATGTGAAAAAGACATGTGAATGAAATGATTGTAAAAGTGTATATAATCATGTGTTAGTATGATGAAGTGAGGGGATATTATTTATGCACCCAGACATATGTGTAAGAAGATGAAGTTCATTTTTATAATACCCCTCAATAATCAAGAATGAACCAAATAACAATAGTGCGTCAATAGGAAATGGTGTGGTAGTGTACACTAGATAGATAGATCGATGAAGCGTATAACGTAAAGATGGATATGGGTTATTATTGTAACAGATCCCTCAATAGTAATGTAAGAATTGTAAGAACATGAGTGCATCATCGAGTTGTGAGGTGAGAAAAGTCACCTACCAAAGATTAAGTGGGCATAGAGTGGTGGAAGCATGTGAAGTGGAAGTGACATGAGTTTATGAACCAAAATAAACACATGATGAGATGGTGTCAATGATGGGAGATCAAATTTGTGGGAAGCATAGATGCTAACAACTTAGGAAGCCAATGTGCGGGAGGAGAATTTTGTAGCAAATGTGATTATGCAAAAGTGGATGAGTGAGATGGAGACTGTGCATGAATACTGACCTTAGGTTGTGAAATAATAATTTCCTTAGAAGGAGGAGAAGGAGACAAGTGAACCAAATAAGTACTACGCTCACTTTTCCACGGAATTAGAGAAACAAACCACCGAAGAGAGAGAGTACAAAATATGACTCCTTTATCCTCTAATTGTTGTAATTTTTCATGAAGGGCGTAATAGTCATTTTCATGATGGCCATTAATGCGATGAAAGTTATAATAATGATGATTGCACCAGCGATGCAAGTGATGTTGAAGATGATGCTGATTAGAAGGTTAGAAAATTAAGAAATTATCAATCAAAGCACACAACACATCATGAGGCCTAGCAAAATGTGAGAAATGCAATGGTTCTTGAGGAGGAGGTGGCAAAGAATTAGGTAGAGAATGATGCGGTGGTGAGGATAGTGGAAACTTATGTGAAGGAGGAGATGGAATATTCTTGCGGGGTGGAGGAGATGGAGACCTTGGAGGACATTTAATAGATGGAAGAGGTGAAGAAGTAGAAGATGTAGTAGGAGAAGAAATAAAAGGAGGATCTATAACATGTGTAGTAATTAAATCTTGTTCTAGATCAATGACCTTATAGCATAAGAGTGTAAATGATTCACATGTGTCATATTGTAAGCATTCTTTTAAAGAAGGAATCAAGCCATGAAAAAGATAAATTTCTTTTCTAAATCAACAGGCTGAAACACTAGTTGATGCATGCAAGAATTGAAGCATAGAATGTAATCAAGAATGGGTTCTTTCTTTCCTTGATGTAAGCTAGGTAGGCGATCATGTGTGACTCTAGGACCATTGTTTAGCATAAAGTATCTAAGAAAAGCATCTTCCATGTCATAATATGTATTGATAGATCCAAAAGGTAGATGAGTGTACCATTGAAGAGCTTCACCAACTAGACTATGATAAAAATATTTTAGCAATAATTGATCATTTGAATAGGACGTCATAGCTAAACAATAATGCTTGAGATGTAGATATGGATTCCAGTGCCATCAAAGCATGAAAATGTTGGCATAATGAAATCCTTAGGAAATGCTAAATTGTAAATTTTCTTTGGAATGGGATTTCCATGAAGAGAATTATTATCAATAAATGCACATGTAGGCTTTGCTTTTAAGAGTGAGAGATTGGACCTGAGATTGTAATTTTCCAACAACATGCATGAGTGATAAAATATCATGTGAAGGAATCATAGGAGATGTGAGAGGCACATTGAGAGGTTGCAATTTTCCATTATGAGTGATCATGGGAACATAAGAAGAAGAAGTGGAGGATAAAGAAGTAAGATGCGGTATACTAGGAGGAATAGAAGAAGCAAAAGCAATAGCATCAAAAGAATAAGAAATAGGTGGCGATGAACATGGAACATCAAAATGAATGATATTCGAAGAAGGAAGAGGAGGAATAATAGGAGGAGGAGAAGATGGAATATAGATAGAAAAATTATGAGTATCATCAGAAGAAGTGATAGGAGGCAAAATAATAGAAGGAGGAGAATCATCATTCACGTTAAATTATATACAACCTCAGAAATAGATGAAAGTGGAGTAGAAAATTCACATTCAACAGTATTAAGAGACACAACATCTTCACTAACATGGTCATGATCAGAAATAGTATCATTATCAATATTAGACAGAATTTCACAACAAGTAATGTTATCCAAAATAAGCCCCTTGCTTATTTTTTGGCTAACTCTCTTTCATATCTTCCTTCCTTGTGCCTCAGTCAATTTTTTCACTTTTCAGGCACTCAATTTTTTTTGGAAATGGCTTCATCAGATAGAGAATTTTCTTAGCTTTCTAGAAAAGTAAATTTTTCCTTCTAACTCCTTGTATTTTGCAAGTTATGGCTTAGCAGAGTTTTTGAGGGAAATTTTCCCTAGGAAGGTCCGCACCCAATCAGAGAGTGCCACATGGTGGCGGAATGGCGGATCGGTGGAGGTAAGTTAGAAAAATTTCCAAGGGGTCGACGGGGGTGAAAAGGAAAATTTTGGTCCGAAGCTCCGCCAACCAAATGGAGGATACCACGTCTCCATGAGGCTAGTGGGAGTCGGGGCGGAGTGAATTTTGGCTTTTCACCAAAATTGTTAATGGACAAAAAGTTAAAACCTAGCCTGAAAGCCCATAACCAATAGGGGCATGCCACGTGTCCTATTCTTGGCAGAGGTCGGAGGTGGGGAGAAAGTTAGAAAAAAATTCCAAAGGGTCCAAAGGGGTGCAAAGAAGAAATTTTTCCCAAGGGCCTATAGTGGGAAAAGAGTTGATTCAGGAGCTTACGCCCAATCAAAGAACGCAATGTGGCATTAGAGCGGCGGGACGCGGAGGGACAGAGGAAAATTTCCCAAAATCTCAAAAGGCGTAAAATGATCATGTGAAACCCACATCTAATCGGGAAGTGCCACGTGGCATCAAAGTGGCGAGGCGCAGAACTTTTGGGAAATTTTTTCAAAAATTCAAAAGGGGAAAATTTTAAACTTTCGTCCCAACCCAATTTTTGCCCTAAATCTTCAGAGGGCATAACTTTTGATCCAGATCTCAGATTTTCACGTTCTTGGTGTCATTGGAAATATGGTGAAATTCTCTACATGATGGAGGGTCCAATTTTGTATTTTAATGGATAATTATGGGAGAAAAATGGAGAAATGTATCTGGCACAGAAAAAACATAGAATTGACTTTCAACCACCAAATTTAATGAAGTATGGTCATTTTTATGGATCTGCAAAACAATGTACTTCAAAGTATGGGTTTGTCCATGAAGCCCATCACTTTTTAGGGTAAATTTGAGGGATTTGGTTGGTGGTTGAGTTCATAAATCCATTTTGCCCGCATTTTTTTACTTTCTCTCCTTTTGCTTTACCATTAAAAGCCAGATTTGGCTCATTTGTAAAGGGTTGGACATATTTTGCTCTTGCAAGATCTTTTTTATTCCTCAGTAGGTGGATTTGTAGAGTTTCATACCTCTCATACAAACTACAACACATATTTTGCCTCCTGGCCATTGTAATGCATTGTATTGGACTTGGGAATTATAATGTATGTTCTGTGATTGATTTTCTCAATCCTCTCATGTGTTTATCATCGTCTTTTGATCTCTCATTACATTCTAGAAATCATGTGCATATTTTGTGTTGTATTTCTTATGATCTGTGTCAATTTTGCAAAGTAGATGTTCACCACTCCCTTGGTGTATCACCACTTTCACTTAGTTTTATTTCTTCTACATCCTTTATCTTTGTCTCCTTGGAATTTAGAGTAGGATCTAGTATTAAACCTCTGCAAAGTTCATGCATATACCTGATCAGAGGAGTGAAGGAACCAACCTTTAATCTAGAGATTCTTTTCCCAATTCTGCAAGTCCCACACTTGGGGAAAATATTCAATGTTGTGCAATCACACTAGATGTCCATTATCAAACTAGAAATATGAGAAAACATCCAGGGGTGTTGCTGATTTGCACTAATAGTTTTGGCACACCCGGTGGGACCTTAGAGGTCTTCATCTTCATTACAACAAAGTTGATGTGCTTTTGTTGTAATTTCTTGCTTGAAAGAGCCATGATTTACACATCGGTGTCTCAAAGAAAAAAATAAACTGGTTTTAGCAGTCCAAGTCTAAATATTCATGAGAAGGATACAAAAAGGTCAAGGGATAGAGAAGAGATATGTTATGCGAGTATCTGCAATTATCCCGGGAAGAAGACAAAGAGGAAGAAGGATTCAAAGGTCCCCATCTCCACTAAACAAAACTCTATCAACCCCTCCACCTGGTAGACCTTTCACCCAATCAACAAGGGTTCTCTGGCTAATCAGAATGACACAAAACAACCCTTATGTCAACTTCCTTTGGTAGCATCCCACTTGTTCTCAATGCATAAAATCCGAGTTCTAATTCTGACATTGAAGAACATCCCATACTTTACTGGGGAAAATAAGACCACTCCTGGTGATCATGTCAAAGACATTGCTAATGTTTGTGCAATCCATGAGATTGTTGAGATGTAAATTGCTATCAAATTACTTGGCATCTTCATTCAAAGGAAAGCCTTGCGATGGTTCGGGAGCCTAAGGGTAGGCTCTATCCAAAATTGGAACCAATTGTGCATAGCTCTACATGAGTTAGTTTGGAGAAAAGGGATATAATTTGTCTCTCTGGAACAGCAACTGACAACTATCAAGAGATCTCCCAATGAGCAGCTAACAGACTTCAACTTTAGATTTCAAAGGACTTGGGATAGAATCCCAGTGGCAGTAAGGCCAACAGCTAAAGGTTCTTTCTTATACTATCTCAAAGCTTTAAATTCTGATATTTCTATGTTAATTCAATCCATGGGAGGTACAAATATACTGCTGACTTATAACATTGCCATTAGGGCTGAAAATTGTTTGATTCAAGTTGGTAAGCTGGCTCCTAGGCCTCCCATGCCCTTGTATCCAAACTTGGAAAGCCCAAGCACTAGTCAAGCACCTACTTTAGCTCCTATTCCCACTCCTAGAAATTAGAGTTCAAATGAAACTTCTACTTCATCCTCTAGTGCCTCAAATGAACTTCAAGAAGTCATGAAACAATTACAAAATTTAGGAAATGAGCTAGTTACACTCAAGAGGCAGTAGACCCAAAGTTTTAGACCTTCTTATCAGTCTCAAGCTCAGCCTAATAGGTAACCATATCAGCCTAATAGGCCACCCAATCCAACTGCAAATCAAAATCAAGTAAGGCCTCCTGCTAATAGACCATTTCAGCCATATAACCCCAATGTTGCATCTACCTCTAAAGCCTTAGTGCCAGTGTAAAACAATATAGCACAAGAGTATGATTGGTGTTTCCCATGTAATGAACCTCACAACTAATCTATGTGCTTCAATGGTGCTTTGAACCAAGCCTTGATGGTGACAACAACTGGCATAGAGGGTGAGGTGAGCCAAGAAACAAACCAACAACAAGGAACATCTCAGCAAAATACAACTCCAAATGAGACTACACTTGTGAATTGGTAGGCTAAGGATTTTTGTGGTATGAATCAAACAATTTCTTAGAATGTAGCAGCTAACACAAGGTCAAAGAAGAGGAATATTGGTGAAGGGAAGTCATTAGCTCTAGGTGATCCACAACCTTCCATCACTCCACAAAGTGTTGGCAAGCAAAATGTAGTTCCAAATGTGCAAGGACAGCCCAAGCCACCTTCTAGACCAGCTCAAATGCCAGTTGTTACAGCCCATGTACAAGAAAAGGGTGTACATGCTAAGGAGTAGCAAAGAGATGTTTCATCCCCATTTAGCATCATTGAACAAATGAAGAAGACAAATGTGAATATATCTATGTGGGAATCACTATCCATCCCAAGCCAAAGGGATCTTCTACAAGCTGCCATGAAGAATTGGTCAACTTAAAATCAGCAAGCTCATATGCAAGAGAAGGTACTCACAAATGTTGCTCAGCTTGAGGAGAAACATGGAGGATAGCAAGGTAAAGTCTTGAAACCCCCTCCATTCTATGTTTCATTGATCATTGGGGATAAACTAGTACATAATTGTATGATTGATTCCGGGGTAAGTAGTTCTGTAATGCCCAAGCAAGCAGCTGATCAGTTGGGTCTCCAATATGAAGTCATATCCAAAGGGGTGGTGCAACTGGATGGGATAGTAGTAACAACAGTGGGAGTAATTAAATATTTGAGCCTTACTTTGCATGCATGCCCCAATGTCACTATGTTGCAAGATGTGTTAGTGATAGATTTACCACCACTTTTTCCCTATGTTTGTCAAGGGATTTCATAACTAGAATTGGGGGCTACTTATCTACTTGATTGGTCACACATGTTGTTTAGAACAAGATATGGAACTAAGGCCACAATCAGGTCTGAACCTATTGCAAAATTTCACATTGAGCCTCATACTCCAAGCCAAATCAATGCCAATTGTTTAGCACTTGATCAAGAGGATTGTCCAAGCACTGATGAAGCTGACACCAAAGTTGGAAGCATCCCAAATTTGACTCTTGATGAATGGGAAAGCAAGGTACATGCTTTTTATCCCTATAAGGAAATAGAGGAATCTGAACTAGGAGTTTATTGCATGTATGAAGAAAACCAGCCTATTCCTAGCATCACCAAGCTAAACCCTAAGGATGACAACTATTCTTTGATGGATCAAGAAGTAGGCAATGTGCGAGTTGGGGGAGCTATGCTTGTTTCACCTCAAGGCATTAATTATTATTCAACTTTTAGATTTCAGTTTGCATGTTCTAACTACACTGCTGAATATGGATCTTTGATATAAGGATTGCATTAGTCAAGAAAAAGGGATATCAAAAACTTACAAGTCTTTGGTGATAGTGAGCTAATTGTTAATCAAGTTAAAGGGCAACATGCCACCAAAAATGACCTGCTCAAGTGTTATAAGAATAGGGTGTGGGACATCATTGAGGATTTTGAAGGCTTTGACATCAATTCCATCCCTAGGAAAGAAAACCAAGCCGCTGATAGACTTGCAGTAGTGGGGGCAGCCTTTGATGTTGTGGAAAGTATCAAGGAAGATAAAGTGCAGCCAAACATTCATGTGATTGTGAGGCCATCAGTGCTAGAAAATAATGTAAGTTGGCAAGTGTTTGAGAGTGACCAACAAATCATCAATTTCTTGTAAGAAGAAGCTGAGTTCTTAGCCAAAAATCAAGAAAAATTAGAACAGCAGTATGGTGATCAAGTAGTCTGACTAAGAACCAACAAACTGCTAAAAGGACTTATCACTTTGGAGTCCATCTTTAATTATAATGATCAATTTAGGAAAGAGAAAGCAAACATCCAAGTCAAGGGATAAGATTCAGTACCCATCTTAGTGGGAGAAGGAAAGTCACTTCAAATTGGCAAAGTGGTAACCAAGCAAGAAAGGTATGAGTTTATGAAACTTTACTAAGAGTTCTAGACATATTTGCTTGGAGCTATGAAGACTTGAGAGGTTTCAATCCCAAGCTAGCTCAACACACAATTGAATTGGATCCAAGTGCTAAACCCATCAGGAAAAAAAAAAGGCTAGTCAATCCACACATGGAGCCTCTCATGAAGAGGGAATTGAATAAGTTAATAGAGGCAAGTATCATATTTCCCATCAAGCATTCTAGTTGGGTAGCAAACTTGGTTCCAGTTAGAAAGAAGAGTGGAGAAATCAGATTGTGTGTAGACTTTAGAGATTTGAATAGAGCATCCCTCAAGGATCACTACCCACTTCCTTCTATGGAACAAATTTTGCAAGTTGTTGTTGGCTCTGAGAGGTTTTCATTGCTAGATGGTTATTCAGGGTATAATCAGATCATGGTAAAGGAGGATGATCAGTTCAAAACAACCTTCACCACCAAATGGGGGACTTATGCATATAGAAAAATGCCATTTGGGCTGTCCAACACCTGGAGCTACCTTCCAAAGGGAAATGGATATGGTGTTCAAGGATTGATCAAAAAAATGGTGCTGATATATCTAGATGATATTACTGTATTTTCTAAAAGTGCAGCAGATCATCTCTTTCATTTGAGACAAGTGTTCCAAAGATGTAGAAGATTTGGGGTATCCTTGAATCCCAAGAAATGTATTTTCCTAGCTCATGAGGGAAAGCTCCTAGGCCACATTGTTTCCAAAGAAGGATTAGCAATTGATCCAGAGAGGGTTGAAGCAATAAAAGCACTGCCATTACCAAGTCATAAGAAGGCCCTTCAAAGTTTCTTGGGAAGAATCAATTTTGTTTGGAGGTTTGTTCTAGATTTTGTAGCCCTTGTCAAGCCAATAACTATGATGTTGAAGAAAAGTATGGATTTCAAATGGACAACTGAAGGTAAGGCAAGTTTTGAGGTAATCAAAGAGGCTATCTCACAAGCTCCAACTCTCATTAACCTAGATTTCTCTAAGGATTTTATCCTTTATGCATTTGGAGGTGATGATACAATTTCTGCAATTTTAGTACAGCAGAACAAAGAAAATTTAGAGAAGCCAATTGCCTTCTTTAGCCAAAGCTTGGAGGACTATGAGGTGAGGTATTCTTTCATTGAGAAGCATGTTCTTGTAGTGATTAGGAGCTTGAAGAAATTTAAGCATCTAGTTTCAAACAACAAGGTTCAACTGTTGGTTTCTCATGTGGGAGTTAAGGACTTCCTCCTCAACAAAGACCTAAATGAAAAATGTGTAGGGTGGATTACTCATGTCATGGAGTATGACATTGAGATCAAAGTCACCAAGATGGTCCGAGGAAAGGGATTATGTGAATAGCTGGTCTTGAGAAAATCAATGGAAGCAAGCAATGGGAAGGATGTTGTTTTGGCATTGCAAGACAACCAAGAACCAAGAAGCATTCAAGAAGAGAATGATGGTGTGCTCACTCCTTGCTGGACCCAAGACATAATGCACTTCCTACAAATAGGCCTATGCCCTCTAGAGATGAACAAAACCAAGAGAAGACACTTCAGATTGTAGGCTGTCCCATATGCACTTGTTGATGGTGTCTTGTTCAAGAAGGATGTAAATGGAGTGCTGCTGAGATGCATTGGGACAAACCAAATTAATAGAATGCTAGAAGAGTTCCATGGTGGATCAGTTGGGGGTCATTTTTCTCCAAGAGTGATAACCCTCAAGATTATGAAGGTTGGCTATTATTGGCCCAAGGTGTTTGGTGATTGTTATGCATGGATCAAGAGGTGCAAAAATTGTGCATTCTTCACAGGCAAGGAAAGATTAGCTGCCCTTCCATTGCACCCAATTTCAGTTGACCAGCCATTCATGCAATGGGGTTTAGACTTCATTGGAGTCATTAACCCAAACTCAAGCCAGGGACACAAGTGGATTCTAAAAACAACAGATTACTTCACCAAATGTCTTGAGGCGGTGGCACTCAAAGAGGTAAAGAAATATAGCATTCTAGACTTCTATGAGGGGATAGTAACTAGATTTGGTATACCTGCCACTATAATATTAGATAATTCTTTGGCATTCATAGGATCAAAGGTAACTGAATGGGCTGTTAAAAATGGGATTTATCTAAGCACTTCATCAAATTATTACCCTCAAGGTAATGGCCAAGCTGAGTCTACCAACAAGAACTTATTAAAGATCATCAAGAGGACTCTTGATGAAAATCAGAGGACTTGGCACACCAAATTGAAATCAGCCTTGTGGGCTGATAGGATAACTCCCAAGAGATCCACAGGTAACTCTCCATTCAGACTTGTTTATGGAAGAGAGGAAATCTTGCCCATGTCACTTGAGTTGCCAACGTGGAACTCATGAAGCAATTGGAGTTGTTGGAGTTTGAACCCATGGAGGTTAGATATGTAGAATTGATGGAGCTCTAAGAAATCAGAGAGCATGCAGCCCAAGCAATGGAGAAGGACCAAGCCTTGATCAAGAGAACCTTTGATAAGAAATCTAAGGCTAGAACCTTCCAAGTTGGAGATCTAGTGTTGAAATGGGATGCAGACTGAGCAAAGCTAGGAAGGAATTCAAAGTTTGATGCCATTTGGAGTGGCCCCTACATGGTCACAAAATGTAAGAACAACAATGCCTTCCAATTGTCTACATTGGATGGTGGAGAACTGTAGATTCCAGTTAATGGAATCCATCTAAAGCATTGCTACTAGAAGGGAAACTCTCCACCTTGTACATATTAGCTTAGATTTTCATTCCTCCAAGTGCTTGTGCACATTGTTCTATTATAGCTTAGTTTTACATTTCCCTAAGTGCTTTGGCACAAGCTTGCTATCCCAAGGATGCATTTTGCAGACCATGTTCCAGATCAAGTGATGTTCTACTCTCACAATCTTTCTTCTTGGAATTTTTCTAATGAGTTGGGGATACTAAGTAGTTAATTTTATGACTCTATGCCCAATGGATTGTTTCAGGCAACTAGTAACTTCATCCAATAGAGATGACCCCTCTGAGTCGCTAAAATTGTTATCCAAAATAAGCCCCTTGCTTATTTTTGGCTAACTCTCTTTCATTTCTTCCTTCCTTGTGCCTCAGTCAATTTTTTTCACTTTTTAGGCACTCAAAATTTTCTAGAAATGGCTTCATTAGATAGAGAATTTTCTCACCTTTCCAGAAAGGTAAAGTTTTCCTTCTAACTCCTTGTATTTTGCAAGTTATGGCTCGGTGAGTTTTTGAGGAAATTTTCCCTAGGAAGGTCCGCGCCCAATCAGAGAGTGCCACGTGGCGGGGAATGGCGGGTCGGTAGAGGTAAGTTAGAAAATTTCAAGGGGGGGGTGGGGCGAAAAGGAAAATTTTGGTCGGAAGATTCGCCAACCAATTGGATGTTCTTTGTGTCCCCGAGGCGGCGAGAGTCAAGCGACAGAGTGAATTTTTGCTTTTTGCCAAATTTGTTAAGGGACAAAAAGTTAAAACCTGTCTCGAAAGTCACAACCAATAGGGCACACCATGTGTCATGTTCTTAATGGAGGTCGGGGGTGTAGGGAAAGTTAGAAAAAATTGCCAAGGGGTCCAAAGGGGTGCAAAGAAGAAATTTTACCCACGGGCCCACATGAGAGGTAAAAGAGTTGATTCAGGCCCACGCCCAATCAGAGAGCACCACGTGGCATCAGAGTGGCGGGATGCGGAGCAATAGAGGAAAATTTTCCAAAATCTCAAAAGGCGTAAAATGATCATGTGAAACCCGCATCTAATCAGGATGTGCCACGTGGCATCGGAGTAAGGCGGGCGGGACTTTTTGGGAAAATTTTCCAAAAATTCAAAAAGGGGAAAATTTTAAACTTTCGTCCCACCAACCCATTTTGTGCGCTATTTTTCCGTAAATCTTCAGAGGGGCATAAATTTTGATCCAGAGCTCAAATTTTTGTTTTCTTGGTGTCATTGGAAAGATGGTGAAATTGTCTACACAATGGAGGGTCCAATTTTTTATTTCGATGGAGAATTGTGGGAGAAAAATGGAGAAATGTCCTTGGCATGGAAAAAACACAGAATTGACTTTCAACCACCAAATTTAATGAAGTATGGTCATTTTTTGGATCTGCAGAACAATGTACTTCGAAGTATGGGTTTTTCCATAAAGCCCATCACTTTTTAGGGTAAATTTGAGGGATCGGTTGGTGGTTGAGTTCATAAATCCATTTTCTGCATTGTTTTACTTTCTCTCCTTTTGCTTGACCATTAAAAGCAGATTTGGCTCATTTGTAAAGGGTTGGACATATTTTGCTCTTGCAATCTCTCTTTTCTTCCTCAGTAGGTGGATTTGTAGAGTTTCATACCTTTCATACAAACTACAACACATATTTTGCCTCCTGGCCATTGTAATGCATTGTATTGGACTTGGGAATGATAATGTATGTTCTGTGATTGATTTTCTCAATCCTCTCATGTGTTTATCATTGTCTTTTGATCTCTCATTACATTCTAGCAATCTGTGCATATTTTGTGTTGTATTTCTTATGATCTGTGTCAATTTTGCAAAGTAGATGTTCACCACTCCCTTGGTGTATCACCACTTTCACTTAGTTTTATTTCTTCTACATCCTTTATCTCTATCTCCTTGGAATTTAGAGAAGGATCTAGTATTAAACCTGTACAAAGTTCATGCATATACCTGATCAGAGGATTTAAGGAACCATCCTTTAATTTGAAGATTCTTTTCCCAATTCTGCAAGTCCTACACTTGGGGAAAAGATTCAATGTTATGCAATCACACTGGATGTCCATTATCAAACTAGAAATCTAAGAAAACATCCAGGGGTGCTGCTGATTTGCACTAACAAGTATTTCATGTAGTGAGTCATAACCATATATAGATGGAGGAGAAGAAATATCAAAAGATGTATTGTTACAATTGTGAGAAGTATGTTAAGAAATAGGAGAAAAATGAGATACAACTTAACATTTATCTTGATTATTATGAGAACTAACATGATTTAAATGTATATTTTCATCAATATTTTTAGCTACACAATGATATCACAATCAAGAGCAAGAATATAATCAATAAGAGCATCATCAAGATTTTCAGTAGAAATAAAAGAAGGTGGAGTATTTCTAATGCCCATAGAATAAAAAAGAGTACAACCAGAAATGATTTTCTCTAGAGAAATAATGGTAAAAGAAGAATGGAAGAAGCTAGTAGGAATGTTGCATTCAATGGCCAGAAGTTATCTTTGAATATTTTCATGAACTCAAGGAGTGTGATAGAGAGTGCTAAGTTTAGCCTTAGTAGCCTCATCATAAATAGGGTTAACACTCTCATGATGTATAGCTTGCCTAGAGACGAAGATCTAGTTTTTTTCATTAGAGTTTAATGGATACTAGAGAAAGGAGTTATAAGATATGGGTTCACCAAAATGATTCAATTAAAATTTGAATATTTTATTAAAATATGAATTTAGAAAGTGCTACAATGATGTACAATAAGATAAAAATGCTAATAAATTTTTATAGATGAAAGCGTAAAAGAGAATGAGAGAGATAGGTCACTTATATGATTTTTACTTATCCCAAAGTATATTTGAACTAGATAAAATGATGAAAAGGTTGGTAAGAGTGAAATAACTACTCGATATGAATTTTGGAAGCTACAAACTTGCTGGATATAAGCACTTGTGTAGGGACGAGGGTGCTTGGGTGCCAAAGACCTCTTTGGGGAGTTGGTGTCTTTTCAAAAGGCTGGAACCTAATTTCTTAATTGTTACTATGGTTTCACACTTGTTCACCAATGATCATCTATATGTAACACTTGTAATGCCAAGGTTCTTGTAAATCTGCAACAAAAATTTCCTCCTATAAAACCCCAAGCTACATCAAATCCTAAAAAATTAAGATGTAAAATGGGAGGTTGAAGCCCTGTCTCGATTGTTAACAAATTCAACTTATGATCAAGCACTACACTATATCTCAGAACCCATATAGTTTTATGTACTTGTGTGTACAATAGAGCTCCTATGTTTCCCTCGCACCGATGACGTAAGGATAGCGAGTGGTATCTAGATAAAATGCAAATTTGTGAATGGAAAAATGAACTTCCCCTTCGTATGCGCAAAGTGTATACATAGAGTAATAAGCCAAAGATGAAATCCCTTTGATATGTACATAGATAAACTTAGATATAAATTTCCCACAATTATAATGGTATGTATGTTGTGTTTATATAGGGATATTTTTCTTGAATTTCGACACTAGTGACACGACATGTCGACTAGGACCTCAGGATAGGAGTAATAAAATAAAAAAATTCCATCTAGAAATGTCAAATATGTGAATAAGAAAAAAAGAGGACATGGGCACCTAGGATAGATACGAGCAGCACTGAGTGCTAGTGTCTAGTCTAGGTCTTGGTGTCTAGAGATAAGCTTGCTGAAAAATGTGTGAAGACTTATAGACGGGGATCCCTACGACATGACCTGAAATGGGTGGAGAGGTGAGAGATAAAAAATAATAGAGACATTCAAATCAAGAAGATGGACTATATAGTGTGTCACTAGTGGATACTTTTCTTACATAAGATCCATGTATAAAACAACATACTTGGCAATATAGTAAAATAGCGGTAAGTGTGTGATTTTGTGCCTACAGAAATCACTACTCTAGGTCCTAAAAGATATTTCACCTATGAGAAAATATGTAATGAGCCTATCAATCCATCTGTTCCCATCAAGCCTTATCCTCCACATTGGGAACTCCCAAGTTTTCTAAATTCAACAAAAGAGGACTCTCAACATCGCCTTCATGCCTTTAGACATACATGTTATGTTATCACCCACAACCAATATCTCATGCTTCATAATTTACCCATGTCATTTGTTGGGCCCGCATTATAATGGTACAATGGCATTCCACAACATTCTCTCTTCTCATTCACCCAACTTGCACAATTGCTTTTAGAACATTTCTCAATTAATATTGTGCAAAATATCACCATTACCAATTTCTACTGCCATTAGACAATTTGATGATGAATTCATCACATATTTCATCTCTAGGTGGTGTGGCATCATCAATCAGTTGTCTTTATCACTTCCCCAAACCGAACTTATCGAATTATTCTCTCAATCATGTGCGAAGTATATCTCATCAACTGTTAAAATCTAATATTTTCAAAGCTTTAAAGAAGCCTTCACCATGGATCGTGAACTAGAAATCTGTGCCCTTGAGAAAGGTCATGTTAAAATTAGATCAAACAAGCCATTTTCTAAATTCACTAAGACATCCACCCATAATGATAACTATAAAAATGTAGCTAATGCCATCGTAGTCAAATCTTCGTCCGCATCTACCTCTCATACCGAGCCTTCGTAAAGGGCTCCTAGACTAACTCCTAATTACACTCCCCTTGGGGAATCTTACAGATTCTGTCTTTGATAAACTTATGGCTGCAAATCTAATCCAACTTCCCCATATCCGACCCGTTGATGATTCAGGTCCCAAAATCACATGGTATCACAACGACCACAATTGCAAGTATCATCGAGTCCGTGGAAATGATTTTAAAATATGCCTAAATTTAAAATACCTCATACAACAGCTCATCAATCGTGGGGATATTCACTTAGAAAATCCTAACGCCCCCAACCAACCATTAGATGTATTTAATTAGCCCTTCCCCAAAAATCTGCCAAAAATCAAACTAATTCTCATACATCACAAGCACTCAACTCCCATATGATCAATACTTTTAGTCGGGATCCAACATCACCACCCACATCTATTACCCCCTCTACTTTAACTACATCTACTCTACCCACATCTACTCCAATATCCACCCCTATGCTAAAAACGATATCGCTATCAACTCCCGATCTACATCTATCATACCCATATCCAATTTACCCACACCTATTACACATACATCTGCCACTTCCACACCTATCTCAACACCTATCTCTATACCCATCCCTATTTCTAGATTTTCTTCCCTACTAGTGTCTACAACCACATCCACAACTCCATCCATCAATACATCTACCTCAACATCTATCTTTACATCTATACATAATCCTACATCTACTTCTTTTTCCACATCTATGACCATATCCATACCTACACCAATACCCAAATCCATATCCCCATCAATATCATCCCTTAAAGAATCTACTACATAGACATCCTCACTTAGTACAACCACAAATGATGTTCCTACCCCATCCTCATCATCAATAAGTCCAATCACTCCTACACCAACACCTCCAAGACTCACACAATTTACAACTCCTTCCGATCTCATCAAACGTGTTATCCAAAAACCACTTCCATCTTCAATACCCACATCTACAACAAAATATCCCTCATTTGGTTCGTCTTGAAAGATTCCCTAGTTGAAATCATCTTGATCCTCGCCATAGGTAAATCATCATAAAAAAATATAAAAACTTAGCATCCCTACTCAAAAATATCTCACTCACCCACATAAGAAATTGGAGCTCCTTCCTCCGAAGCCCCAACAATCCAAACCATCTAAACAATCCAACACCTCATCATCTATTTTAGGACCTTGCCCATTCATTTTGGTGTGCCCTTCATCTACAAAACCCATTACTCCTAATAAAATTGAATTGAAAAAATCCATCCCTCTTCCCAAGTCAAAATTGGAATCCAAAGCTCTCAAAAATCCTCACAAAAGTTAGGTACCCCTTTTTCCTTCATTGTCTTCTCCCAAAATCAATTGATCTGCAATCCAAAAAAACCCTCTCATCAAAAAACCCCATCGGGTCATACACCAAAATATTTCAATGTCTCGTCTAAGAATATTCCATCACTCTTCCTCATATCACATCCTTCGATTTATCATTGCACCGATAGACAATATATTGAACATTATAGGGCCCTCCAAAACCTCATTGAAAATATCATAGGACAGGATGACCTTCTCATTGAAGAAGATCACCCTCTTCAATCTACTAGCTCATCATCATCATCGAACCACAATCTTCTAATCAAATATACACCTCTTAAGGCCTTTAAATATGTATTTTCATCCAAAACATTTATTGTGACCCCTCCTCTAAAAACCACCCCTTCCAAGGAAGGTCCCTATTTTATTGATGTTGTTAATATCGCCACGTGCACTCAATATTATCATCCTAAATCATCCACCGAATCCAATCCTAAGTTTTTATCACTTATCCACCTAATGATCCTATTCCATCTTCATCTTCATCTAAGGTCAAGGTATCCATTTTAGCCACTCGACCACTCTGAAACCTGTTCTTTATTGAAAAAGTATCGAAAGAAGCTCCATTAGGATCCTTTTAATATTTTCCTCTACGATCTCATCCAAAACTTTTCCAATCATTTAAAATCTCTCACTAAATCCTTGCATTGTATCCTAATCACTAAGGATGAGTCCCAACCTTTCACGGCCCTTGTTAAAGCTCTCACAACATCTATCACTATCCCTTTTGATAATTCCTAAATTCCTGACATCTTACCTAAAGACCACATCCTTCCTCTTTTCATTACTATCTACATCAATGACACCTTCATCCACTAATTAATGATTAACAATGGTACAAACATCGATTTCATCTCATCGTATACCTTTGATCAACTCAAAATTCTGAACACATTGTCACTCAATCACCCATGGTTCTTCGTGATTTCAATAGCGTTGTTGCCCCAAATTTGGGAAGACTTATCCTCCCCATTCGCATTGGTGAAAAAATAATCCATGAGATCTTTTCCATTGTTGAGGGGGAGTTTCAATGCAACGTCTTTCTTGGACTCCCATGGATCCACACCATGCGTTGTATCCCTTCTACACTCCATCGTTGTATTAAATATGAGCATGAGGAGAAAATACATACACTCCCTGTAGATCTACCTCCATTCAAAGCATGCCATATGACATTTCAGCTAAATGATGTGCTCATCCCTAAATACAAATCATCTTCTCAAGCCATCCACTATATCATCTCGTATCTATATCTAATCTACATGTTGATGAATCCCTTGATACCATGATGCAATGTCTTTCATCGGGGAGTTCCAACTTCTCACCCTCAATTATTTCCCACACCAAATTGACTTAGTAGGCCCAAATAAGCTCCTACACATCAACCAAATGTCAAGAATATCATTTTCTTCTATCCACCTCACCTCAAAACTAATCTCATCTATGGTTGCATCAATATACCCTCTTCTCAAATCGATGATCAACCTCACAATAAGTCATATAACAATGGTTTTGAATTCCTCTATGATAAATCCTTTTCCTATAACTACCTCCATCACTACACATGGAAGGGATTCATTCTTGGATGTTATGAAAAAGGTGTTAGTACATAATCATAGCACCCCAGATGAGCTCTTAAAGATCTACTTCTCTAAGGCAGATTCATCGGTGTGATTGCATAACATGGAACTTTTCCTAAGGTGTGGGACCTTATAAATTGGAAAAGCTCTCTAGATTAAAGGTTGGTTCCTTATTCCTCTGTTTAGGTGCATATGTGAGGATTTGCAGAGGATCTATTTCTCATATTTAGTCTAAACTTGCCAAGGGGATAGGGATAAAAGAATATAGGAAATGAGAAATAACTAAACTACCAGGTGATGCACCAAAGGAATGATGAACACTTAGTTTTATTTTGACATGAACCAATAAAATGCATACCATAAACAAGCACAAATAGCTAGATCTGTAATGAGAGACCAAATAGAAGCAAAAGAAACAAGAAGGATCTAAAAATGATCACAAATGTATTTTATTACTCTATAGATTGATCAAGTTCATTACAAAATAGCCCTGAACCCTACAAATCCTTTTTAGAAGGAGAAGAGAGCTGTAAAAATAAGAATATCCAACCCTTTACAATGAACCCTGCATCCATCTTTATAGATTCAGCCTGAGAGAAGAGAGAGAGAGAGAGAGAGAGAGAGAGAGAGAGAGAGAAGCGGAAAAATGTGAGTTGAGGATTAACCACCTTCTTTGTTAATGCCTCTGCTAAAATCTAGCCTAAATCCATCTTTACTACATTGATCCTTGGTTTAGCACCTTGAAGGAAGAGGAAATGGCGGAAATATATCGAATCGATCTAGTTGTTGAGACTAATGATCCTGAGTTGAAAGCTAGAAGATGTTTCTCCATTTTACCTCCACCTAACTTCCCAAAAATTAAATTTTTAGACTTCCATGGCATAGACGAGATTGAGATCTTTCCAACGGTGTTAGATTTGCAATATTTTGAGCCCTGGGTCGAAAGATATGCCCCTTTGAAGTTTGAATTGATTCCATACAAATGGGTAGGAAAACAATTTGAAAAATGGGTCCCCCTTTTGGATTGGGACATGTGGTAGCTAGATTGGAACAAAATTTAGGCCCGTGGGTCCGCAATTCACCTTTTATCCTTTTTCACAAAAATGCAAAACTTAAAAATTCCCGCAGCCCCGAAGCTCCGCACAAACACGTGGCTCCTTTTGGTTGGATGGGAAATGTGCTCCCATTTTTACCTTTATCCCTTTTGGGTGAAAGGAAAAGTTTCACCTTTTCCCCGACTCCCGCCTTGGCTTTGACTTTAGTCTAAATGTTGACTTTTTCCCTAGGTGGATTTGTAGGTCATTTGTAACTTTTACTCCCTTTTTAAGGAAAAGGGCAAAAAAATTAACATTTTCCCCAATGCCCCGCTTTCCTCTAGGAAACGTGTCACTCTAGAACTTGTTTGGAAACCATTTCTCTATTTGAACCTTGAATCAGCGCCCTTAAGACACTTGGCGTCCTCCCGGATTTGATTTTGCGCATTATTTATTCAACTAATTACTGCCTCGTTGATAAAATATGTGGAGGCACCATGCTTGTTTACAAACCCGACCTAGAGTTTACCTTTGGAGGAGCGCCGAGTTGACACTTGTCAGCCTCTGCTGATCTATGGACTTTTCAACAGTCTTTATTAATTTTAGACTTTGGGCTACGTGGTAAGCTTGCACTTGTTTGGGTCTCTGCCTTTGGGCCAACTCTTGGAAATGCGCCAGGATGACACTTGGCACTCTCCACTTACACTTCTATACTTAGTTGATTTTAAGGCCTACCTTATCTTCCTTTGACTATGTTTGACCATTTGACCCTACCTCCATTCCACCCTGGGACACGTGGAGATGTGGCATGTGTTTGAGTCTCTTCTATTTGGATCCATCTTTGGGAAGCGTCGTGTCGACACTTGTCTCTCTCCGCTTGCTCCTTGACTACCTTTGACCATTTGCTACATGGAGGGCTGGCACAAGTTTGAGTTCCCCCTTTTGGATTCACTTTTTAAGAAGCATTGTTGGGACACGTGGTCTCTTCCTCTTACACTTTTATACTTAGTCAATTTTGTTACTTTTCGTGAATCTTTTGAGCAGGGGACTTGAATATTTTCTATTCTTCCTCCTTCTTGATTACGGGTCCTTGTAGCATTGATCCTCATTGTCGACCTGTGATTTCATAGTTTTGCATTGCTGGACTTGAAGAATGGATTATAGATGTAGAAATGGCCCAATAGAGTTGTTTCTTTACGTGCGGGATCCTTTTCTCTTTCTTTATCCCGACACTTCATTGTTGGATCCTTTTTGCTTCAATTTGAAGGATTGAGTGTGTTTTCTCAATTTTCTCCTATGTGGGGTTGTGTTTCGATCCAATATTTAGGTCGGGGGTGAAATATGGATAACAATTTGGTGACTCACGGGGACATCTGCCTGCTAGATGAAGAGATCAGTTGCCTTGTCATATCTATTGGGTATGGAGTCAAGAATAAGCTGTGGATACTAATTCAGCCTCTGCAGTTCACAAGCCCAACCACTTGCATTCTCAAATTTTATAAGAAAATATCAAAATGAAGATTTCTGAGAGTAGAAAATTGTTTTGAAACAGGCTTCATCTGTCTCTCTAAATGAACTATCATAAGAGCAACAAAACAACACCATGACTATGTACAAAATTGAAAATCATACATGCTCCAAATGGAACATGCAGAGCGTGCAAAATCACTTAGGAGAAAAGAAATCTATACTACAACAAGACAATGTGTAGAAGCACTTGGGGGAAAAGAAACTAAGCTAATATGTACAGGGTGAGACTTCCCTTTTAGTAGCAGTGTTTAAGATAGATCCCGTTCACTAGAATCCGCAACTCCTCACCCTCCAATGTAGACAATTAGAAAGCATTGCTACTTTTGCATCTTGTTATCATATAAGGACCACTCCAGATGGCATCGAACTTAGAATGTCTCCCTGGTTTTGCTCGATCTGCATCCCATTTCAAAACCAGTTCCCTTTCTGGAAGGTCCTTGCTCTAGCCTTCTTTTCAAAGCATATTTTTATTGAGGCCTAGTTCTTCTCCAATGCTTAGAGAGCATTTTCTTTGGATTCTTCTAATTCTATCAGCTCCACGTACTTGGCCCCCATCGATCCAAATTTAGAAATTTCTATTTGCTTCACAAGTTCCAAAGCTGGTAACTCAAGTGAGATAGGCAACACTACCTCTTTCCCATAGACGAGCTTGAATGGGGAGCTTCCTGTAGATCTCTTGGGCGTTATTCTATCAGCCCATAAGGTTGTTTTGAGCTTTGTATGCCAGGTCCTTTGATTCTCATCCAGAGTTCTCCTGATGATTTTTAACATGTTTTTGTTTGTAGACTCAGCTTGGCCATTACCTTGAGGGTAATAGTTTGATGAAGTACTCAAATAAGTCCCACTTGTAACACCCCATCCTGTAATTTTGGAACCTATAAATACTAATGCATTATGCGAGAGATGATGGTGGTGGTACTCCAAATCTGGTCACTATCCCTTCATAGAAATCCAAAATACTAGAATCATTTGCTTCTTTGAGTGCCATTACCTCGGTCCACTTGGTGAAATAATCGATTCTTTATCGGGATCCATTTTTGACCTTGGCTTGAGTTTGGGTTGATGAATCTAATGAAGTCAATCCCCATTACATAAAAGGTTGATCTGCTAAGATTGGGTGTAATGTAAGTGTTGTTAGCTTCTCTTTGCCTTTAAATAATGCACAACTCTTGCACCTTTTGATCCATGTGAAATAGTCACTAAACACTCTGGGCCAATAATATCCTGCTTTCATGAATTTGAGTGTTGTCACTCTTGGAGCGAAATGGCCTCCAGCTGATTCAACATGAAATTCTTATAGCATTCTCTCCACTTAATCTGTCCCAATGCATCTCAACAGAATACCAGTGATGTCTCTTTTGAACAAGACACCATCAATAAGGACATATTAGATGGCACTGTAGCGAAATGCCTCCTTTGTTCTTTACTCATCCCATGAGGGCATATACATTTTGAAGGAAGTCCACCATATCTTGGGTCCAACAAGGAGTAGGTATATCATCTCACCCTTCTCCTTGATCATCTTGTAAAATAGAACGACCTCTTTATCTTTGTTTTCATCATCTTGTAGAGCAGAGGCTAGTGAATTCTTAACACAAGCCCCTCCACAGACCAGCTTGGTGACCTTAATCTCAATGTCATATTCCATGACACGAGTGATCCACCCTACACATTTCTCATTCAGGTCCTTGCTGAAGAGGAATTCTTTGACTCCTGCATGGGAGACCAATAGTTGGATTTTGTTGCTTGACACCAAATGCTTAAACTTCTTGTTCCCTAATCACTACCAGGACTTGCTTCTCAATGAAGGAATACCTCACCTCATAGTATTCTAGACTCTAACTAAAGAAGGCAATTGGATCGTTTCGAGTTTTCTTTGTTCTGCTAAATCGGGATTGCAGAGATAGTGTCACTGCCACCAAAGGCATATAGTATGAAGTCCTTGGAAAAATATAGATTTACAAGAGTTGGGGCCTATGATATGGCCTCTTTGATAGCTTTAAAGCTTGCCTTTCCTTCAACTATCCATCTGAATGCTAAGCTCTTCTTCAACATTAGTGTTATTGGCTTAACCATAGCAACAAATTTTGGGACAAACCTTCGAACAAAGTTGATCTTCCCCAGGAAGCTTTGAAGAGTCTTCTTGTGAATTGGCAATGGCAGTGCTCTTATTGCTTCAACTCTTTCTAGATCAATTTCCAGACCTTCCTTAGACACAATGTGGCCCAAAATCCTGCCCTCATGGGCCAAGAATATGCATTTTTTATGGTTCAAAGATACCCCAAATCTTATGCATCTTTGAAACATTTGCCTTAGATGAAAAATGTGGTCTGCTGCATTCTTGGAGAACATAGTGATATCATCCAGATAGATCAACACTATTTTGTTGATTAGCCCTTTAAATGCCATAACCATGGCTCTTTGGAAAGTAGCACCAACATTAGACATTCTAAATGGCATTTTTTTGTATGCATAGGTGCCCCATTTGGTGGTGAAGGTAGTTTTGAACTGATCATCTTCTTTCACCATGATCGATTGTATCTGAGTAGCCATCTAAGAGATAGAATATCTCGACTTAGACACTACTTGTAAGATCTATTCCATTAAAGGGAGTGGGTAGTGATCTTTAAGAGAGGCTTTGTTCAAATCCACAAGTCAACACACATCTTGATTTCTCCATTTTCATTCGATTGGGACCAGATTTGTAACCTAACTTGATTGTTTAATTAGAAATATGATGCTTTCCTCTATTATCTTGTTCAACTCCCTTTTCATTAGAGGCTTAATATGTGGGTTGACTAGTCTCTGCTTCTACCTGATAGGTTGAGCAACTGGATCTAGTTATATTGTGTGTTGTGCTAGCTTTGGATTAAACCCTCTTAGGTCTTTATAACTCCAAGCAAACACATCAAGGAATTCTTGACAAAGTTGTATGAATTCATACCTTTCTTGTTAGGTCGCAACCTTGCCAATTTGAAGTGTTTTGTCTTCTCAATTGGGATTGACTCGAATCCTCTCCTTTGATCTGCATGTTAGCCTTCTCTTTAGTGAACTAACCAATAGGATTAAAAATGGATTCAGTGTCACTAATCCTTTGGGAAGCTTGTTTATATGTAGTTATACTATCTCGATTCTGTCAGTTGATCTAGTTTGCTCTGGTTTCTAGCTGAGAATTCAGCTTCTTCTTGTAGAAAGTTAATGATCTGCTGATCATTCTCAAACACCTACCAGCATGTATTATTATCTGGTACTATTGGCCTCACAACCACATGGATATGTGGTTGTTCTTTGTCTCTTTTGATGTTGTCCACCACATCAAATGTTTCTCCAACTATTGTAAGTCTATCAGTAACTTCATTTTCTTTTCTAGGTATGGACACAATGTTGAAGGCTTCAAAATCCTCCATGAGGTCCCATACTCTATTCTTATAGTTCTTGAGCTAGGTCATTCTTGACAGCATTAAGTCCTCTAACTTGATTGGCAACCAATTCACTATCACCAAACACCTGTAAATTCTTGATTCCTAGCTTTCTTTCCCAATGAAGACCTTGGACTAAAGCCTCATATTCAGCAACATTATTTGAGAAAGAAAACTGAAATCTAAAGGCTAAATAATACTTCATACCTTTGGGAGACACAATCATAGCTCCTCCTCCAGCTCCTTGTCTACTCCTTAATACATCAAAGAATAATTTCCATACCTCTTTATGTTCTGGCTTGATTAAGGTAGGAAAGGGGTGATTTTCTTCATGTAGAAGGTAGACACCCAGCTCATATTCTTCCATTTCTTCATAGGGGTCAAAAGCATGTCTTTTGCTAGCCCACTCATCTAGAGTCAAGTCTGGGATACATTCCAACTTGGTATTTGCTTCATTAGTGCTTAGGAGGTCTTCTTGATCAAAAGCTGAGCAGTTAGCATTGATTGGGCTAGGTACATAGGATTCAATATGATAGTCAACAATAGGTTCAGATCTGATTGTGGCCTTTTCCCCATACCTTGTCCTAAAGAGCATATGTGATTAGTCAGCAGACAGGTAGCCTCCAATCTTGGCCATGAAGTCCCTAGACAGACACAAAGAAAAATGTGGTGGAAAATCTATGATGGACACGTTTTGCAAGATAGTCACATTGGGGCGAAGGCATGTAGGGTGAGGATTAGATCTTTGATGATTCCCACAATGGTCACTACTTGTCCCATCTAATTGAACTACTCCTCTAGAGATAACCTCATATTGGAGACCCAACTGGTCGGCTATTTGTTTGGGCATCATAGAACTACTAGCCCCAGAGTCAATCATATAATTGTGCACTAATTTTCCCCAATAATTAATGAGACATAGAATGGAGGGGGTCTCAAGTTCTTACCTTGTTGTTCTCCTTGATTCTTCTCAGGTTGAGCTGCATTGGCAAGCACTCTCTCTTGCTGATTAGGGGTTTGATTTGAACTTGACCAATTCTGCATGGTAGTTTGTAATGATTCCTTTGCCTGGAATGGCCAATGACTCCCATAGTGAAATGTTCACACTTGTACTCTTCATTTTCTAAATGATATTGAATGAGCTATATTTTTTTGACCCTTTCCGGACACAATTCTTTCTTGCACATGGGCTATTAAAACTGGTGCTTGGCTGGATTTAAAAGGTGGCTTAGATTGGTTCTACATGTAGGGGTTGTACTTGGAACACCAGGACCTTGTGGAGTGATAGAAGGTTGAGGATTACTTGAGTTCAATGGTTGGCCCTCTCTAATGCTTCTCTTTTTGGACCGTGTATTAGCAGCCACACTTTGAGGAGGGAACTAATTCATCCCAAAAAAATATTTAGACTTCCAATTTACAAGCATGGTCTCTACTGGAGGTTCACCTTGTTGATCTCTTTGCTTTGCTGATCTTCCTCTTGACTAGGCTCTTGTGACACCATACTAGTTTTCACCATTAGAGCTTGATTTGAGCACCGTTAAAACACATGGATTAGTTATGTGGTTGTTGCATGGAAAAAATCAATCATATTCTTGTGCCATAGTGTTCTATGAAGGGACCAATGCCTTTGATGTTGAGGATGTACTAGGATCATAAGAACTACAAGGTCTAGCAGCTAGAGGCTATCCTTGATTTTGATTCTAATTTGCAGTCTGAGGTGGTGGCCTATTTTGATGGTATTGGGGTCTAGTTTGATATTGAGCCTGAGGCTGATATGGCCTAGAGCTCTGTGCTTACTACCTTTTGATGGTCACTAGTTCATTTCCCAAGTTTTGTAGTTGCTTCATCACTTCTTGAAGCTCTTTATAGGTGTTAGATGATGAAGTGGAAGCTTCAGCTAAGCTTTGACTCCTGGGGGTGGGTATAGGAGCTAATGTGGGCACTTGGTTAGTATTTGGGATTCCTAACTTAGGGTACAGAGGCATGGATGGCCTAGGAGCAATTTTTCCAGCTTCAATCAAATGGTTTTTAGCCTCTATAGAGAAGTTATAGGTTCCAAGTAATGTATTGCCCCCCTTTTACTGAATCATTAGGGAAATATCATAATTTAAAGCCCTAAGAAAGTATAAGAAGGAAGATTCATCAGTGAGCTTTACTACTTTGTTGGAATCCTATCCCAAGTTCACTGAAATCTAAGGTTGAAGTCAGTCAGCTGTTCATTTGGGGCTCTCTTGATTGTTGTTAGCTGCTCCAACAAAGACAAGTTGTCACCTTTCTCTCCAAATTGGTTGTGAAGAGCGGTGCATAGCTGATTCCAATTTTGAATAGAGCCTACCTCAAGACTCTGAACCATTGTGAAGCCTTCCCTTTGAGTGAAGAGGCAAGCAACTTAACTGCTATGTCCATTTCATGAATCTCATGGATTGTGCAGACATTTGCAATATCTTGGACATGATCACCAGGAGAAGTTTGGTTCTCCCAGTGAAATATGGGATACTCTTTAATGTTGTGATAGGAATTAGATTTTGTGCATTCAAGGCAAGTGGACTCTGCGGTGAAATTAACATAAGGATTTGGTTGAGCCATTACGATTAGCTTTGAGCACTCCTCTTGATTAAATGAATGGTCTCTGCCGAGAGGAGGTGTTGATAAAGCTCTGCTTAGTGGGGATAGAGACCTCTAGACTCTTTTCTTCCTTCCCTCATGTCTGTGGATAAGTCTAAATAGACAAATACTCCCTTTTCTCGGTTCTTGATTGTGTTTGTATCCTTCTAATGAACTTACTTGGACTGCTGAAACTGGTAGATTTGTTCCTTTTGGAGTCGCGGATGTACGGATTTTAAAAGCTTCTTAAAAGCCAGAATCATAGCAAGTGTACATCAATCCCTACTATAATAAGTTGGAGATTTCTTATACCACTAGGTGTGCAAAGCTGTTAGTGCGAGAATAATAGCACCCCGGATGAGCTCTAAATGATCTGCTTCTCTAAGGTAGATTCATTTGGTGTGATTACATAATACGGAAATTTTCCTAAGGTGTGGGACCTTATAAATTGGAAAATCTCTCAGATTAAAGGTTGGTTCCTTATTCCTCTGTTCGAGTGCATATGTGAGGATTTGCAGAGGATATATTTCTCTATTTAGTCTAAACTTGCTAAGGGGATAGGGATAAAAAATACAGAAATGAGAAATAACTAAACTACCAAGTGATGAACCAAAGGAATGATGAACACTTAGTTTTCTTTTGACACGAACCAATAAAATGCATACCATATAAACAAACACGAGATAGATATATCTATAATGAGAGACCAGATAGAAGCAAAAGAAATAAGAACGATCTAAATTCTATCACAAACGTATTTTATTACTCTATAGATTGATACAGTTCATTACAAAATAGCTGAAAGGTAAAAATGTGTTACAATTCTAATGGAAGGCACTGAACCCCAAAAATCCTTTCTTTAGAGGAGAAGGAGCCTACAAAACTAAGAATATCAACCCTTTACAATGAACCCTGCATATGTCTTCATATTCACTGAGAGAAGAAAGAGAGAGAGAGAGAGAGAGAGAGAAGTGGGAAAACATGGGTTGAGGCTTAACCACCACTGTTAATGCCTCTGCTAAAATCTTCCCGAATCCATCTTTACTACATCGATCCTTGGTTCGATGCCTTGAAGGAAGAGGAAACGTGGAAATAGATCGAATCCGATCTAGTTATTGAGACTAATGATCCTGCATTGAAATATCAAAGACGTTTCTCCATTTTACCTCCACCTAAATTCCCAAAAATTAAAGTTTTAGACTCCCATGGCATAGAAGAGATTGAGATCTTTCCAACGGTGTCAGATTTGCAATATTTTGAGCCCTAGGTCGAAATATATGCCCCTTTGAAGTTTGAATCGATTTTGTACAAATGGGTGGGAAAACAATTTGAAAAATGGGTCCCCCTTTTGGATTGGGACATGTGGCAGCTATATTGGAACAAAATTTGGGCCCGTGGGTCTGCAATTCACCTTTTATCCTTTTGCGTAAAAATGTAAAACTGAAAAAATCCCCGCAGCCTCGAAGCTCGCATGGACACGTGGCTCCTTTTGGTTGGATGGGAAATGTGCTCCCATTTTTACCTTTATGCCTTTTGGTGAAAGGAAAATTTTCACCTTTTTCCCCGACTCCCTGCCTTGGCTTTGACTTAGGTCTAAATGTTGACTTTTTCCCTAGGTAGAGTTGCGGGCCATTTTGTAACTTTTACTCCCTTTTGAGGTAAAGGGAAAAAAATCAACTTTTTCCCTAATGCCCTACTTTCCTCTAGGACACATGTCACTCTGGCACTTGTTTGGAAACCTTTTCTCTATTTGACCCTTGAATTAGTGCTTAAGACACTTGGTAGCCTCCACCGGCCTGTTACACATTGACTATTCAACTAACTCTTCCTTTGTTGATAGAACATGTGGAAGCACTGCGCTTGTTTACAAACCCGACCCAAAGTTTTCCTTTGGAGGAGCACCGAGTTGACACTTTTCGGCCTGCGCTAATCGTGGACTTTTCAATAGTCTTTATTACTTTTAGACTTTGGGCTATGTGGTGAGCTTGCGCTTGTTTGGGTCTCGCCTTTGGGCCAACTCTTGGAAATGCGCCAGGCTGACACTTGGCACTCTCCACTTACACTTTTATACTTAGTTGATTTTGAGGCCCCCTGTCTACCTTTGACTCTATTTGACCATTTGACCCTACCTCCGTTCCCCACAGGACATGTGCGAGATGTGCATGTGTTTGAGTTTCTTCTATTTGGATTCATCTTTGGGAAGTTTTGTGTCGACACTTGTCTCTCTCCGCTTGCTCCTTGTTTGCCTTTTACCATTTTCTACGTGGAGGGCGGTGCAAGTTTTAGTTCCCCCTTTTGGATTCACTTTTGGAGAAGCACCGTTGGGACATGTGGCCTCTTCCACTTACACTTTTATACTTAGTCAATTTTGTTCCTTTTCCTGAATCATTTCGAGCCCGGGGACTTCAAATCTTTGTTGTTCTTCCTCCTTCTTGCTTTTGGCTCCTTGTAGCATTGATCCTCATTGTCTGACCCTATAATTTCATAGTTTTTCCTTTCTGGACTTGGAGAATGGATTTAAGATGTAGAAACGGCCCGACAGAGTCATTTCTTTCTATGCAGGATCCTTTGCTCTTTCTTTATCCCCACCACTTCATTGTTGGATCCTTTTTGCTTCCAATTTGTAGGATTGAGTGAATTTTCTTGGTTTCTCCTATGCGGGGTTATGATTTGATCCAATATTTAGACTGGGGTGAAATATGGATAACAATTTGGTGACTCACGGGGACATCTTCCTGCTAGATGAGGAGATACCTTATCGTATCTGTTGGGCATGGAGTCAAGAATAAAAATCTTATACTAATCTTGCCTCTGGTTCATCATTTCTATCAAGGGTATTGAATTAAACCTTTCCAAAATCAAATGTATACTTTATATGCCTCTCCCTATGATCTAAAGGAACCTCAGAATCTTTAAGGATGACTTCAATTAGCTTGGTGTTTTATATTGCATTTTTCATAGTCTGCCAACCTTTTCATCATCTTACTTGAAAATACATTCATGTCAAGGAGGATATCAACTATCAAAATTCCATTAAATAACTCAAGCATTATCTTCTATCTCCACTCGTGCTTATGCTTCCACACAAGGGGGATCCTTTTTATCTCTATATATATACCTTTGATCATAATATAGGTGTCATGTTGGTACACCGCGATGAGAAAGGTAGATAACAAGCCATCTATTATATCAGCCACGTCCTTCACGATTACAAGACCTACTAAAACCTTCTTCGTCAGTAGCTTTAGTCATCTTAAAACTAGGAATTATAATCCTTACCACAATGATCGCATCACTCGATGGCTCATGCTCATGACCGAGTTTGACCTAAAGTTAATCTCTCATATGTATATTAAGGGCCATGCTTATCATTGATCAACACATCAAAACCCCTCTTATAGACAATCATCTTCCTCACAAATAATTCCTTGACAAGTCTATCCATACCATTGATCATGAATACTATCCCCTTAAGATGACACTTTTCTTTAATGGATCTAAGTGTTAGAAAGGGGGAGGCATTGGTGTTATCATCATTCCTCCTTGGGAAAATCCTATCTCCATGGCTTACAAACTTAACTTTGTGTGGTCTAACAACATGGTTAATTATGAAGCCCTCATCATGGATCTCCAAAATACTATCATGCTAAATGCGTTCAAATAATTAATATCTATGGTGATTTTCAACTCATAATTAGTCAAATTAATGGAATATATCAGTACAAAAATGAATTCCTTCAAAACTATAAGGAAATCGTCAACTTCCTTCTCGAGCCCTTTGATTAGTATACCATTCAAATCATGCCTCGTTCATAAAATCACTTCATAGACACTATGTAATCACTCATATCCATCATCCCTTGGACAATGGAACAATCCATAATCTTCATTGTTTTCCATCGCATTAATCAACCATATCATACTAATGATCTTTCTCTCATTAATTTTGTCAACTCTAATTAGTTTGATATCGGTAAATTCAAATCTTTGATTATCTATCTCAATATATAGTTCCTTTGACCTATAAAAAATGGTAGGATATCATTTCTTCAACGCACTAACCTCTATTTCATTCTTAGCAGCATTCTCTACAAATGTGGGTGTCATGGCATTTTATATGTTCCCTTAAATCCCATGAATCCATCCATGCTATCTAAGAAGTCCAAAATGATATCTGTGGTGGAAAATTTAGTGGTTTGGTAATTGCTAAACCCATTCATCGGATGGGTTATTATTGGCCCACCTTTAATCAAGATTGTTGTAACTACATCAAAAAGTTTTTGAATTCTAGCAGCACTCTAATCTCATCTACATTCCTAGCCCAGTCTTACGGTGACTCAAGATCTTTGGCCTTTCTCACAATGGGGCCTCAACCTTATTGGTCTAATTAATATGTGGTCTTCTCAGTGCCATCATTCTATCATCACTGCTACCGAATACTTCACCAAGTAGGTGGAAGAAATTCCACTTGCATACAACAAACCTAATAAAATAATTGATTTTATCTATCAACATATCATCGATCACTTTGGCATACCTCATAAAATCATCACAGACAATAGAAAGTCCTTCAAAAACAAATATATTAAAAATATTTGTGACTCTTTCAACATCAAGCTTAGCTTCTCATCTCCTTACTATCCTCAAGCTAATGTTCAAGCTGAAGCCACTAATAAGACTCTTCACAATATCCTTGCAAAAATTATTCATAAAGTAGGCCGAAATTGACATCTTCACATCCCTTTTTCTCTTTGGGATTATTGGACTAGCATCCGCACCTCCAATAGTGCTTATATTTTATCTCTCATTTACGGATCTAAGGTCATTCTTCCTCTTGAAATTTAAATCCCATCCTTGCAAGTTTCTCTTCATAACTTGATCTTTGATGAGGACTATTTTTAGGAGCATCTAACTTGACTTGAATTTCTAGATGAACATCATTTGATTTATTTTCAACATCATTTAATATCTATCAAGAGTGCATCAAATGTGCCTATAAAAAAAATCTAAAATAATGTAATTTTAATGCTAGTAACCTTGTCATAAAAAAAAAATTAGATTGTCACTACTCTAAAAAGGAGCCAATGAGGAATTTTTTTCCCAAATGGATTGGACCATATTTTATCACACATAAATATCATTTTGGGGCCTATCATTTAGTGTCTCTTGATGTTAAACTAGAAATTAAACCTCTCAACACCTTGCACTTACAACCTTTTTAATGTTAATGCATCTACCAACGTGATCTTAGTCACATTCTAGGATCTCATTCCCATCACTAGCCTTTCCATATCTCATCGTAATGATTTGGAATTATTTGGTCTACTGTCACCATACCATATGTTACCATGAATATGGGCACCATGGACTTGTTCATAACGTATTCCTTATGTAAAAGTTACTCCTTACGGTTCGGAACCCGAAATCATTACATTCATCACCTTCTTATATACCTGTTAGAACCATGATAAGGGTCCATAGGTGTCATTTGTACATCTTATCTTTCCCTCCCTTAGTGGTCTACTTGGCCATCCAACACTCTATCTTATAGTCAAAATTTAGGATTCTCATATCAAAATATATCTTACTCAAAAATAGACTGCTCCCTCAAAAGACATTTATTCATATAAAGAAAATAATATTAAAATATAGGCTAATCCCTTGAAGGACAACTATCATGCATATCTTAACTTGCTATATAAAAAGCTAAAAATTAAAAAAATCAAAATCAAAGCAAAAATATAATCGTAGACCACTCCCTCAAAGGATGGATACTTTCTTATATCATGGAAGTGAAGGCTTCCCGCATTGATCAAACTTCTAAAAATCTCAAAATCAAAAGCAAAAATTCAAAAGAAAGCATCCCCAGAAATATTCCTACATCGATTAACTTTCTTATCTATAGAAAAATTCCCACATTGATTATTTTGCACCATATTTCTTAGAGTTGGGGCATAGACCTAGGAAAACCACCTAAGGAGAACCTACTTACCCCATACAAGATATATCTAAACCCCTTGTTGTGTCGATAATGCGTTTGTAAGCACACCTTCTACACTTCCCCTCGATCTAAAATATGAAACAATATAATTGGTTATGTGTTATCACCAGCTATAAGATGTAAATGCATCGCTTTGTGTGTGTTCCCTTTCACGCTTTACCCTCGATCTAGTTAAAAGCATATATTCCATGTGCACTCTTTCCTATAATGTAAGTGTATTTCATTCACTTTACCCAAGGTCATGTTTTGTTTATCTTAGCTTCATCACACCTAATCATCCATAAATAATCTAATCTAATTTGAGATCTATATCTTATCCAACATGTCCATCACTTATCGTGACCATTTCCAATCTAAATTCATTGCGCTCACCTAGACATTGTATCGATTTACAAATCAACGACTAAACACATATAATCTACATCTATCACATCGTATAATTTAATCTAACATCTACATCCTATCCAACATATCTAAATTACATCTTCTCTAATATCTTTCTAAATATCTACTACACCATTCCATCATCTAAACATATAAGTTCATCACATCAACAATATCTCATCCATACATCATATCAAATATATAAATCATCATCATTATCTAATCATATCCAATCCATCACATATAATCTACATCCAATCAGTATATCATATCACATCATCAATATGCATCACATCACATCTAAAATCAAAATCAACATCTATGGTCTAATCAAACATATAATTAGACATCCATCATCTAATCACATCTAATCAACCATCAAAACATATAAATCATCACATCCATCCTCAACACAACACATGGAAATCATGACAAAATCATCATATATATCATAATCGAAATATGTATACATCAACAATAGGCCTCAATTGGGCTCTATCTCAAAGTCTATACTTCAAAATAAATATCAAAATATATATACAACATTCACCCACTACATGGTGAACTACTGGTCAGGACACTCTATGACTTGAACCTTGTACTCTGGCGCAGGGGAATGTCCTCCTCCCTTACCCCCATCTACTCCATCATATGGACCACTGTCTTGACTTGGATGCACTACACTATTCATGGCCCCTAAGGCCACTTAATAGGTTGATCTCCCGATTTCCTCTATCTTGCTAAGTAGGTTACATAACGTGAAACATTAGGTAATCTTTCTATGAAAATGCACTCATAATAGTGTGCCTCCCCCTAGTGCCTAGTATGGTGCTAGTGACCAACTCCTTATGAATCTCCTTTGTGGATCCATGTGCCTCACACCCTATCACCTCGGATGTGGCACTAAGATATCAATACTTGTCCATGTAGGCATCTCTTTTCCTTCAAGATCTGTCCTACTACTAAATAGTCGGGTTCCTCTCTGGTGCATCCCCACTAGTGCACGATGAGATGTATCTCTCTTCTTGAACATTATAGCTAGATGGACCTGTAGTCTAGATATCTCTGACCACCCCTTCATCTCCACCCTTTTCACCTACAAGCATTGATGCCTCTCCTCTTCTACACTCTGCCACTTCTTCTCCGACCCGCGTGGCCTCCTCCATGGCCTTAGCTACCCAGCGATGCATCCACCACTCCCACATCATTATCATTATTGTCTCATGGATCCCCCTCCTCTACCAATGCATCTTCCATAATTTCTTTGGGATGATCCCTCTCTATCTCATCTCGTCTGTATCTAATGGTAACTCCCACCATTTTTGCACCATTATGACTTGTTGCATCATTCGTGTAAGTTGGATGGCCTCTAACCTACACCCATATAACTCTCTACATCCCTAAAATATGTATATCTATCCTAGACCATGTAGGGAAGCCTATGTAGGGCCTCCAAATCCCTCAAACTCTCCTCATACTAGTCATAAACCCTCTCATACCTATCTCCATGCACACAGTCGGATCACCATCTCATAAATCCAACATAAATATCTATGTGATCTCATATTATCCATGGAATCAGTGGTGGACTCACCACGGATATGTGTTCATAGCACTAAAAAGTGTAGTAATAATCCTATGTCCATGCTTGACCTCCTCGTAGATACATGCATCCATAGCTCATAGTATATATGTGCTCGGAGAGATGATCGAAGAGAACACTGTCATGTGCTCAATAATGGATTCTAAAACATCTGTTAATGCCCATGGGACTCATTCCCCACATGAGTTTGGTAATTCATAACAATAAATCACCATTGTGATCAAGCATATCAACCGGATCGCCGATGTTGTTGGCTAGTAGTGGGTCTCAATATGGAATGCCCCATATACAAATTCAATATGAGGGCAATATGCTCCAAACACTCAAGTCGAGTGCATCCATCCTACCCTTCTCTATAATGGGCATTATCGGTGACCCTTGAATCAATAATTTCAAGATGTGATACACGACCTCAATGTGATCATCATCTATCTAGCTTGAACGAGAAGATGTTAGTCTAGGATCCCATTTGTCAATCAATTCAATAATCAACCCTGTGTCCTAGGGTAGCCTATGTTAGTGGCGAGAATCCACCCAATCTCACTCGGCATTGGTAACATCATATTTCATCATCCCTAGAGAGGAAGAGACTCTTTCTCTTATTTATAACATGTTGCGAGCCTTCAAAATAAATCAAACAATCATCCATTAGCATCCGATCATACAAAAATCATCATTTATAATCAAAATAATCCTTATCTTAGCTAGTCGATGCCGAACCTAATAGTGAAGGAGTGTAGGATGAAGATCGGAAGAAATTCACATGCATCGAATAGTTGCACTTCACCAAAGTGTAGGAGTTGCGAGATTAAAGCAAGCAAGCTTTGTAAAGCAATGTGCATGCATATGAGAGCTCAAGATTCAAAAAGTGGAGTGGAATGGAAGCCTTAGCTTAGCTTGTATTGGCTTATCATAGATCAAAAGAGATGGTGTACATATAGGGGAGTGAATGTGTAACTCCCATATAAGAGAAGATTCCTCCGTAATGGAGAAGAGGAGTTACTTTCCAAATGGGAATGTAACCCCTATGACACACTTACACATATGACAGATTCTGTAAGAGAATCTATCATAACTAAAATGACACCTAGATCCATGTCCACCTAAGTGATATGACTCACTTGGTGAGGTAGAATAACACTAAATAAGTGAATAAATATACCACCTACACCAACACCCCCCCTTCATCGTAACTTAGGATGAGGCGGCAAGTCAGAAACAAGAAATAGGTCCCGGCACAAGGCCTGATGAGGTACCCATGTACAAGAAAGAAGTCCCAAGTAGTGAAGGAAAACCTAGTGGGAAAAACATCCACCACAAGAGAAAAACACACTCTCTAATCTAAGAAAGATGCCAAAAATGGGTCCCGGCCATAGACGAGCCTGAAAAGGTACCCATGTACAAAGAGGCAATCTCTCGAAAAGAAGAAGAAGAGAGAAGAAGAGGGAGACGAGAGGAATGCAAAAGATGCCATGGATGGATCTGAACTCTGCAGCTCTAGGAGGTCTCCCAGAAGAATGTCGATGACGAGATCCTCTACCTCTGGACTGAAGAAGATCCACTTGCACCGAACTATGTGCCTGCCCTTATGAAGGACATAAATGACGTGCTGGAAGTTCGTCCACTCCAAAAAGGAAACTGAAGGTAGCAACACGAAGAACTCTGAGTCTGGTGCACGGAAGTGTGACATAGGTCTAGCAAGTGAGTGCCAAGGAACCGAAGGTAATGCCACGTGTGTAGAACTATTAGAGTGAAGAGGAACACCCACAGAAAGGATGTCCAAGTGATGTGAAGGGAACAAAACATCCTCCACGATAAAAAGGGATCCTGGCGAGGGTGGATCAATGTAGGTCTCCGGAAATGTGGAAGTGACATGATTCCCGGAAGGAGCACTCCCAACAATAGAGATGATGAACTCCTTTGAAACACCTATAGATGGATGAGGGACCTGTAGTGCATCACAAGTAGACTCTGTGAAAAGATGACTAAGGTCAAGCAGATACTCGTCCCAATGAGGGGGCTCAACAAACAGAAGAGCGATGTCAGATAGGTATGAGTCATCCAATGAAGGTAGAGGAGTGGAATGGGCCTCACACACTGGAAGTGGAAAGGAGGTGGGTGTGATGACTATATGAGACTAAGAAGGGGACTGCTCGATATCTGATGAGATGTGGGAAGTGTCAACACTCTCTAGAATAGTGAGAGAAAGGAGAGAAGAGTCCTCTGTAGTACTCTCGACATCAGAACTGGATGCACAATCCTCGTCATCAGAAGTAGAACCAAGCGAGCCTGTGTCAGTGAAATTTTCATCACATGAAGAAATGGAGGAGACAACTGAATCAACAGCAGCAACAATGGTGGCAATATGTGAAGGGTCTCCATACAAGGACTGAAGAATGCTCTAGACACGGTGAGGTGGATCTGAATCTGCCACGTGAAACCAGAGAGAACAAGAGACATGCATCATCATGTGACCAAAGACATGGTCACAAGTGTCGAGGAAGTCCTCTAGATGATGATGATCAGTGGGTGCAGGAACTGGCCCAAGCAAGAAGGGTAAAAGACCCTCGTGGGCGAAGTAACATTCCATGGAAGCACGCCAAGCTGAATAGGTCTCTCTCCCTGGTGAGAAGTGGCGAGAGGATATAAGGCGATCCTACGATGCTCATGTCTGGAAAGAGCACTCTCCATGATGAAAAAAATGCAAGATGCAAGGTGCACAAAAGCAAGACGTCGGACTCGGCTGATAATGCGTTTGCATGTGTAGGCCCAAGAGTACAATCAACCCCCCAGAATGTAGAACTTTATAAAGTAGTGCATTTACAAAACTAACAATGCCATCACATAGTGTGTGAAAAATCATGCAACTTTGACCAAGGAAGCACTCAGAAATGAGCAGCAAGTCAAAAGTTATAGCATTAAAATGATTCCCGCAACTGATGGAAAAATACACTAGATGCTGCAAATGCATTAAAAAAGTGCTCTAAATGGGTGCAAAGGGTGTCATGTGACTACTCATTGGAAATGACATCAAATTTTAGGCATAGTTTGTTTTGACTACGAGGGGGGATTAGCCTCCTGCCAACCCCGGACCTCGCCCTCCATCTTTGACATGCGTAGGAAGGCAATAATACAAGAAAAAATGAGAGCCTAAAATTATTTACAATGCCATGAATGTTTCTTTTATCTTAAAACATTAAAAAATAGAGTTTTTTAATCCTCCAAACAAGACTAAAAGGTATGCATGGGGCCCACGATGATGCGGTTCTGATTGGACCGAGTGGTGGCTTGTTTGCCTTTGACGGAGCGGTGAACTACCCGAGTTGACAGGGTCTGATGTGGCAAGTTGTATGCCATTGAGTTGCCGAGCCAAGTGCCAAGAACTACCTGGTGAGGGTGGATGAGTGAGCCACGTGTTCAGCAGTTAAGAGGCACATGTTGGCGGTGCTGAGTCAAAGCAAGGAATCCAACACCAAGTAAATTAGGAGCAGAGGTATTGAATGAGAGGTTCTGAGCTGTTGGGAGATGTTGCAGGTATGCCATGTGTCAATGCTGCAGTTAGAATTCACCTTGGGTAACCATTTCACAACAAAAGAAGGAGCCATTTTAAAACATATACTCTCGAGGCAATGCCATGAAGAGCGCCGAGCAGCCGAGAGACAACGCACCAATGTCGGGAAAAGGTGGAAGCAATTTGGTGGTTTGAAGCTACGGCAAAGGATATATTTGAACAGCTCGAGTTAGAGGATACCGAGAGAGGATGAACTAAGTAGTCGCAGAAAGGAAGGGAAGGCAAGCGGTGGTCGGGTTAGAATGGAATGGAATCAAACACAATCCAAAAAGAGTGAGCTTTATTAAAAATGTTTTATCCGAGCTTCCTGTATCGTTGAATGCAGAGAAAGGCGTGCCAGTGGAGAAATACACAAGGCATGAGCCACAAACAACAGGAGAAATGAGTACAGGGATAATGCAAAGCTCTATGGCGCATGAGAAACTGAGTTGAACACACAACAGTAAGCCACGGTCATGAAAAACATCCACACAGGTAGACCCAAGCCAATAGTGAAAAAACCAAATCACAGCCAAAACGAATGCAGGAGTGAACCAAGGAGCCAGAGGAGTCGAGGCAAGGCCACGACAAGAAGGGCACAGTGGAAAAATGAACCACGACCCAAAGAAGTATGATCCATGAATCACAACGAACCAGTGTAGTCAAGGCACAAATCACAATACAAAAGTAGGGACCAACAATGGCGAGGGCAGTGCGTGAAATTTCAAACCAGTCAGCGAGCTCCTAGGTAACTTGAGCCATGTAGGGCAAGAAGTATCAAATAGTGAGCATGAGGTCTGACAGTCCAACACGAGCATGAACCAGGATGGCAAAGGAAGGTACCACCCGAACGGTCGAAGAAGGGTTCAAAAACTGGAAACGCAATAGCCCTCAGGAAAACACCTCCAAACGTGCATGTAAACATGAAGAATCGAGTGGTCAAAGACACTAAACTCGAAAAACACTAGAAACTCGAACACTGAAGAGCACAAACACCCAAAAATACACCCACAGAATCTCAAAATATGTAAGTAGAGCACATGCAAAAGCGAGAGCTTGCACAAGCAACTACATGGTGGAGCAACGATGGTGAGCAACGTGATTCCGGTCCCCATGCTCTGATACCATGAAGGAGTGTAGGATGAAGACCTGGAAGGAATTCATGTGCATCGAATAGTTGCACTTCACCAAAGTGTAGGAGTTACGAGATTAAAGCAAGCAAAATTTGTAAAGCAATGTGCATGCATATGAGAGCTCAAGATTTGAAAAGTGGAGTGGAATGGAAGCCTTAGCTTAGCTTGTATTGGCTCATCATAGATCAAAAGAGATGGTGTACATATAGGGGAGTGAATGTGTAACTCCTATGTAAGAGAAGATTCCTCCATAATGGAGAAGAGGAGTTACTTTCCCAAATGGGAATGTAACTCCTATGACACACACATATGACAGATTCTGTAAGAGAATCTATCATAACTAAAATGACACCTAGATCCATGTCCACCTAAGTGATATGACTCACTGGTAAGGTGGAATAACACTAAATAAGTGAATAAATATACCACCTACACCAATAAATAGGTTGCCGCTGACTTTCCCCAAGTCAATTAGAACTTGGCTCGATTGTGAGAGATTGTACCTAGCTACAGGACCACCCTTGATGCCCATCAATTTTAAAAAATGAAAAAAATAAAAAATCATGCAAAAATCAAAACTAAGTTAGGTTTTCAGACTTACCACTCTCTATGACCTTGGATGCTTCCTTCCTCCTCTACTCACCTCCATTTCACTCAAATATCATGTTTTATACCTCTATGATCTCTCGATCATCAAAGTTTTATCACATAAAGGAGCTTATTTAGATGACTTTGTTGTTTGTATAGGCATGTTGAACCAGTCTTCATTGACCTTCCAAGTCACCATTGAGCCAAGCTAAATCACCATCGACTCTACCCAGTCACCATTGAACCAATCCTAATTTTCATCTTTTTATCATCTCATCCAATTTCTTCATAAAATTATCTTTTCTTCCACTTTTGGCTTATGTGTTACCCATCACAAACCTTTGTTGGACCCATTGGGATTAGTTGGCTATCTTTTGGCTTATCTATCTCTCACCACACATATTTCATCCCATCTATCAAAGCATACCTTGCAGCCATCCTCATATTACCTCTTAGGCAACGAGATATTATCTTAAGCCCACCCTTGTGGCCATTTTTATACTCGCCCCAACCGGACACATATTTTCAATTCCTCAGGTACGAAGGATATCACATCCACATCTTGTTAGACCATTATCCTGACCATCCTCACATTTGTTTGCACATATTTTTGATGTATTCATTTGACCCATTGGTCCCATGACTTACACATCCATCTGAGTGGATTCCCTTTAGAATCCCTCTATCTTGTAGCGATTTTCAGCGATGCACAAGCCTATAAGACATTGTCATCGTCTCCATTATGGACGAACTTTGTTCGCTACTTATGTGATTCCAAAATCATTTCCATATTTTGTTTTTTGTTTTCTTTTTCCTCTAAGGGAATTTTTTTCTCATCCCTTCCATCCTTCATATATTTTTTAACCTAATGATTGATTCTTCTTGAGTCATCGATCCCTAGTTTGAGGCAGAGCACATCGGACATCTTCTTTTATCATTTCTTGTTGTTGTCTCATGGCTTGCCCAGTCTGAACCAATAAAAAAAAAGGACAAATGGAAACACGAATTTTTGGTACATTTTTCACCTAGCCCGCATTTCCCCACTTCTTCATCATCTTGCAAATACATATCTCTCTTCATTTTCAAAATTCTATTTCCCTTTTAAACCCCATTTACACTAGCTAATTCACATTTTCCCACTTCCCTATCTTTATCCCATCATTTATTTTATCTTCCCTAATCTACCCTTAATCATATTTAATTACCCATAAACCCATCCATTTCCCTAATCTCTTCCCTAAACACTCCATTTATCATCCCTAGGCATCCATTTATCCTCATTCAATGCATTTTTATCCTCCAACTACCTTTTATCCTCCCTATGCAACCCTAACCTGCCTAAAGATCCTAAAACCCTAATTCTACCCCTTTAGGGCCCTTTACATCAAGCTAATCACCATCTCCATTTGCCCAAATCAAGGGTGATTCATAGTTGATAACAACCCATGTGGTTCATTGTCGACCTTATAAGTATGTCCATAGCCCCTCTCCGGAGGATGTAATTTTGAGAATACATGCCTTCTTGTTAGCTTTATTATGTTTCTCTCTCTCTTATTTGTACAGAACCCATCAACTTGGAGTTACTTTGAATATATTTCATGAAATCTTGGGAGATTTGAAGCTATTTTCTTGCATAGTGTCCCACCTTTGATTTTTGAGCCCCCATCAACACTTACATCATCCTCTTTTGCATCAGCTCTCTAAGTATACGAGTTCCTTGAAGCTTTAACATTCATCTACATTCGTTATTCTTATCCATAGTTCTTTACCATCCATTTAATCCCATCAAACCATAAATCTACCCATACATTCGCCATCGACCCTATTTTAACCACCTTTGTTTTTATCCCCTGCTCCATCTATTATCTACCCTATAGTTTATTTTAGCAATGGACTCCTCTATTCTTGTGATCTACTTATTCGAGGGCCCATATTTCATCTTCATCAACACCAATTGTCATCGATCTAGCCTAATCATTGTCAAACCTATCTACATTTATCATATCTACCAATTTTCTTTCATACTTTATGTTTCTCCAACATTGCCACATCAGATCTAGGACCTTTTAAGTGTTTCAAATCCTGTTGCATACTTTTTTTGCATATTTTTGATCCACTCTATTATATTTTCCGTCGGCGGTGCTGTCGATCTCTAGTCACTTTGTAAACCTGATCGGGTTTGATTTAGTATCCTTTATTATTATTAAATCAACATCTTATCTTATCTAGCACGTCTTAGATCACTATTTTAGTTCACTTATTTTCCGCATCTTATCATTTATCCATTATATTTTTATTAAATTCTTTATCGAAGTGGGTAAACATCCATCTCTAGGAAGTTATCAATTCTCGGGACTAGCATTGTTGGGCAACCCACCATACTATCTATGGATCATATTCTTGTTCAAGTTTATTTTTGTTATGCAAGTCATTAAACTCACCGTGAGGAGGATATCATGCACCCGTATCTTCACAATCGTCATAGTATCAAGTGGTAGACTTAAAACCTCTCATAATTTAGAGTTTCTTATTTTCTTTTCCACCATTCCACTAATCTGAAACAGGAGTGGAAAATTTTGATCAACACAAAGTTTCAAAATATTAACCTCTGATGCGAGAATTCAATCAAAACATATGTAATAAAACATTTGTATTTCCTTTTTATGGTTTTTTTGATTAATACTCAAAGAGAGATAATTAAATCTAAGTTAATGATGTAAAAACTTGATTTATAGCTAACATATTTTTGTAATCATAATAGAGCTGATCTAGACCTTGTGTGCATATACTCTTAAAAAAACTCCATTTGAGCTCGTTAAGATAAGTTTTGTAGCTAATGTATTTAGTCGGGGAGAAATAGACGGTTGATGCACCTTGGAAGAGGAATAGATAATTGATATGTTGTTGGTTCAAGGGGAGACAAAGGCTAGTCACGAAGGCGCTTGTGTTCTCTTTTGACTAGATGTAATAATAAAAATCCTTAGGGTACTTCATATTGGAAGTAGTCTTTTTTGGGCTTGGTTTCTCTCTATAGATCAACAATACAATAGTAACATGTTATTGAGAAAATATGGATTCAAAAGTATGGGTAGAAGTAAATGAGAACTTAATTATTCTTAATAAAATCCTTTAATTAAGTGATCTCAATCCTAACTATAGATCATAAGTCAAATCTATATCTTAGATTGAATCACTAAGAAGAAAAATCAAGAGCTAACTCATAGAAGTAGTGTAATGGACATCGATAATGAGGAAATGCATGAATGGGATAAAAAATGATGAAAAATCATTCATGTAAAGTGTGTGTTGAATTGAATTTGCTAAGGTAACACAACTACCTATTCCTATAGGCGGCGGTTAAACAATTGCTTGGGCGAGAGACAAAACAAGCTGGTAGGTGTAAAAGAACTATTGCAATGGCTATATAACTAATGAAACTGCTGGTGTGTGTGACATGCCTAGTCATTGTCCACATCACCTGGTGAGTCATCTCACCTTGTGAGAGTCATAGGTCTTAGGAAGTCAATTGACAAGTGGCAGATTCTCTCATCGAATTTGTCATTTTCATTTGTGTCAGTGCGTCATAGGAGTTACATTCCTTATTTGGAATTATAACTCCACCTTTAGTGGCATCATATGCGTTAGTCACGTCATATGTGTTAGTGGTGTCATTGATATTCTTTCCTTGTTTAGGCATGGGGGTTACACAACACCCCTATTTGTACTTCCTTTTTGATATATGAGGATGAGCAGACCTGTTTTCCTACTTGCATTTTCTTTCCATTGATTTGAATTTTTCTTATTGCGTTGGAGCTTGACATTACCTTCAGAGTGCAAATTTGTTTTGGTGTATTATTTTCGACATCGGTTCTCATTTTTCCCTCTTTCATGGTATTAGAGATGGTTTCGGTAAAACGTGCACTCTTCATTTATCAGTTGCTTATTACTTCTAGTTTCTTCTTATTTCCTCATGCAAGTTTTTTTATTATTATTTTGGAATTATATTGCTCACCTCGTAATGAGGTTTCAGTAGTTGCAAGTTTGAAGGTATTTTGCATTATCCATTGTTGAGTTTGTGATTGCTTCTATTCTCATGAGCTCGGACTTGCTTTGGTGTGGACCTGTAGTTCTTTGTTATTTCCTTGTGCAGGCTCTCACCTTAACTACCTTTGCATGTGTTGTCATTCTTTTTGGTTGTTTTGTGTATTACTTGTTGGTTATGGTTGTGTTCAGGTTCAGATCTTGCAAGGTAAGAGGATTGTCAATTCTTGGTATTTGAGGAGTGTCGGATCCTATAACCAAGTTGGAATATAAATTGTAGTATTGTCCTCTTATGAGCTTGATTGTATTCCCTCTTTCATGGTTTCAAGGTCTCAACGTGGAACTTTGGCTTAAGTTCTTCCCTATGGTGATCTAACTGATCCTTTCCTTGGCTTCATTGATCTCGGGCATCTCGTACCTTGTTACAACCTCGACTCATGACTTGGTTTTCCACATGTATCTGCACTTTGGATTTGCAGGTTTTACTTTTGCATTGGCCTCTATCTTTTTGTCGTGCGAGGAGGAGTTGAATATTTTTACAACTGCTTGAGTGGAATGCTTTTCGCTATGTATTATTGTCGTTACTGCCATGGAATCTGCAGACTTCCTTGCCACCTTGCTCATTTGTATTTCCTTTACAATGTGGGTTTTAGTCTATTGTTCTCACTTAGTAGTTGTTTCTGTCATCCCCGACCCCTGCATGCATAGCCGCACGGCCATCACCTACCCTCTAACACGTGGCCCTCCCCACAGCGACTTCCTTAGAACAACTCACCTGCAGTCGATCTTGGAACAACCATTACCATCTACACGTGGGCGTTTCACTTACTTGCAGAAACAACGGATCACACACGACACATGTTCAATACCCCCAGCTCTGTCAACATCCTCACAAGCATTTTTACTCTCTCCAAGCTCGGATAAAACATTATTTTGATAGTGGCTCTCCCAATTTTGGAGTATTTTTTGGCTTTAGCATGATTAGGGCATGTTCTTTCCTTGGCGGCTTCCTCGTTGCAAAACACTCAACTCGAGAGTGCATGCGTTAAAACGTCTCTCATTCAATTTGCTCATCGACACTCGTTAGAACCGGCTCGGTGTTGGTTACGGCTTATTCTTACTTGGCTCGATCTCTTCCATAGTGCTCTGTCTCACTCTTGTCGCTTAGAGTTTTCTTTCATGTTGAATGTGCTTTCACACGAACTCGGCCCTAACCTCTCTGTACTCGCAACTTGGGTCTTATGTTCTTCTGAACATGTACTATTTTAGCACAACTCGTGATGAAAGAATCGACTATTTCAACAAAATTTCCAACAGCTCGATTGTCTAATTTGGTGGTTACAACATCTTTGCATGTAGCCCCAGTCTCCCTAACATTGATTTCTTGTATGAAAACAACTCGGCAAGGATAACTAGACCCACCTTGGTGGCATTTGACTTGAGGCTCCTCAATCAACTTGGTTATGTGTGAGGCACTTAAACCAACTCAATTTTGTCATAATATTTTTTAGTATTGTTCAAAGGTTAAATCAATTTCTCCTTTTAAATATTATAAGGTTTAAATCTTTTATTTAATTGGCATTGTAAATTTTTTGGGGTCTTTTGCTTGTTTTATTCAACCTTCCTTCAAGTGTCGAAGATAGAGGATGAGGTCCGGGGTTAGAAGGAGGCTAATCCCCCTTTGCAATTAAAATAAACCCTATCTAAAATTTGATGCCATTTCTAACGAGCATACATATGACACCCTTTGCATGCATTTAGGGCACTTTTTAAATCCGTTTGCAGGGTGATTAGCATTTTTCCATTAGTTGTGGGAATTATTTTTTGCTATAACTTTTGACTCATTTCTCGGTTTTGAGCACTTCTTTAGTCAAAGTTGCATGTTTTTCACACTCTAGTTGATGGGATTATCAGTTTTGTAAATTCACTAGCTTTATAAAGAGCCGCATTCTAGGGGGTGTCTTTGTATTGCTTAATTCAATTCATTTTTTCTTGAGCTTTGTTCTATCCCTTTTATTGCTTGTGGACTTGTGAGCACGTCCACCATAATATTACATCAAAGGCATTATTTTGTGTGATGTGAGATGCTATTTCTCACAAGGCCTCCTCTTCCCCTTCTTGTTTTCCCTCATTCTTGTGCTTGCTTACAGTGTCAAACTGTTGTGCCCAATGAACCTTGATTATTGTCTCCACTCTTGCGCATTATTATGCTGATTGAAAGGTATGTGACATAATGGTTTTCAAAACACAATCGCATCTAGTTGTAATCAAGGCACTAAACTATAAAGTACCACAAAAATGGGGGTTAAACTTGTGTTCCTTGGAGGCTCCTCTCGTCATGGACATTGAATTTGATCGCTCTGTTTTTCAACTAGGACCAGGAAACTACCTATAATGGAAGAATGGGATACTCGATCATTGCATTATGTACAACTTGTTACCACATCTTCTTGGGTTGGCACTTGAACATATTGACCACATTCCTCACCAAAATTGGTTGAACAAGAATGATATGGCATATAGGCTTCTTTGTCTTACTATACTGGAGGACCTTCAACGTCGATTAGAATTCACCAAGTCTCGCACACTGAGCCTGGACCTTCATTTGGAATTTTCATGGAGACTACATTGATCCTCCTTCATCTGGTTATGGATCTTATGATTATCTTACATCCATGGAGGAAAGTGATTTCACCAATACTTTTTCTTACGAAGGGCCACCCACACATATTTTTGTGCATGCTCCTTTAGAACTTAGTATTGCTCCTATCACGGTTCTTAGTGACTCTCCTCCACAGGACTCATTGGATGAATTCTCACCTGGACACCATGCTACCTTGGATCTCAGGTTTTCCCCTTCATGAGCATCTACTGATTTTGTTGATTATAGCCTGGAGATCCTACCATCCCTTGTTGCTTCCACAAACTTTGAGATTGCTTCTTCAAAGGGTTCATATAATCCTCCACAATAGGACCTTGATTTCCTTGACTCAGACTTGGATGATATGCTCGAGGATACCAACATCATAGTGCAACATCTTCTTCCACCTCTTTGCCTCTTTAGAGATCAGATTTTCCATCACACTAGATTCCTTTGACCCTCCACCACAATAGGTTCCTTTTCCCCTTTAGGGCTCTCCTTCATCACAACTCAACTCTCATATATATATATATATATATTTGTGGAATCCCACCTTATGGAGATTGATAGGATTGTCACCGCTTCTCTTGATATATTATCTCCTTCCCATATTGGGCCACCATCAGGCACACTCCATGTTCCTCCTCCTTCTGATCACAGACCTTTGGTCCCTTCAGATTCATTAGGAGTCCATTGGAAATCATCTTCTAGAGGAGATAGATAGCTCTCTTTACTTCTTCTCCTCTTCTTCTTTCCTAGAAAGATGTTGTTTGTATATGGGCACCTTATCAGGCCTTTAGTTTCCGGGCCCCATTGACACATCTTTCTTAGTTGTCTAGGGGAGTCTTCTTTTCTATTCTGGCTTACCATGACCTCTTCCTCGGCCTCAATGAAGGGGGTGTTGGTGTGTGTGACATGCCTAGTCATCGTCCACATCACTTAGTGAGTCATCTCACCTTGCGAGAGTCATAGGTCTTAGGAAGTCAAATGACAAGTGGCAAATTCTATCATAGAATCTGTCATTGTCATTTGCGTTAGTGTGTCATAGGAGTTACATTCCTTATTTGAAAATTTAACTCCTCCTTTAGTGGTGTCATATGCATCAGTCACGTCATATGTGTCAGTGGCATCATTGATATTATTTCCTTGTTTAGGCATGGGGGTTACACAACACCCCTATTTTTACTTCCTTTTTTCGATTTATGAGGATGAGCAAACTGTTTTCTTACTTGCATTTTATTTCCATTGATTTGAATCTTGCTTATTGCATTGGAGCTTGACATAGGGTAGAATAGTCATAGAACCACCTCGGAAAGAGAAAAAACTATCACCGAAGTACTACCACATGTAAAATAAGGGGAAAAGAGGAGCAAAAATAAGGAAAACAAGGTTTCAAGAATGTTTGGAAGGGATAGGAAGAGATGCAAGGGGTTGAAAGTGAGATATGAAAATGTATTTAACATTTTGAAACATCTCATCATGTTTCTAGATATCATCATCATCATTGAGTACTTTTTCTTTGCACCGTGACAAATGGGGTGCAAAAGATTGCCCCCATAGGTAACAAACCATGTTATGAATTGCATAGGGTGTAATGCTTGAGAAGTAAACATCAAAATTAAAAAAACACTAAAAAAGTTACCTTACCTACCTATCTTACCTTGTAGTACAAGTGAATCTAGTTGCGTTCCACGTCCTCCTACAAGGAAAACAAAACATAATCAAGTGCAATATACTAAAACAAATTATAAAAAGATACGTGATAAAAATCAAATGATAGGACTTACCTTATAAGAAAGGTTGAAAATAATACCTTAATGCCCATGTTCATGTAACTTTGTAAAATTTTTGAAAACAAAACTTTATTAATAAACTAAAAATTAAAAGTATACGTGATATGGAAAATGGAAAAATGATGAACTTACCTTATAAGAAAGGTTGAAAATAATTTTGCTCTAAAGAATGTTATCATTTAACAAAGAAGAAGATAAGACTGATATGATGTATGCTCATCTAAAACAAATTATAAAAAGATACGTGATAAAAATCAAATATAGGACTTACCTTATAAGAAAGGTTGAAAATAAACCTTCATGTTCATGTAACTTTTGTAAAATTTTGAAAACAAAACTTTATAGTAATAAACTAAAAATTAAAGTGAAAACCAAAGTATACAATGATTCCAAGTCTTCTATGGAGTTCATCACATGGAAAAACATTGAATGAGTGATTGAAATTTTGAGCTCTAAAGAACTAGTTATCATTTAACAAAAGAAGATAAGATACGAAACAAAGAGGATGATATGATGGTAGTGACATCAACAATGGTAGTTAGAGAAGTAACCTATAAGGATGTTTTTGTTTTTGGGGAAAACTTTGTTTTATTCTAATCCATTGTTTAGGAAATCATTTGTTATCAAATTAGAATATAAATGTTGGGTAGGATAGGTAGGTTTGGAATGTGTAATATAATTGAATTTTGTTGGTATTTTAGGTAGTTTCGATTCAATTTTAAATTTTTTTCTTGTGAAAACAAAATCCACTCACATGATGGAATAGTAAGTTTGAGAAGACCAATAATTATGTAAACACTACAACAAGTACGTAATTGTCACCAACATTTACATGTTTGACAATTTTAAACATGTAACCACAATGGCGAGGTCAAAAATATCATGGTGATTTTGAAATCACCTATATAACGTGAAACCACCTTTTATAGGAAGCGATGGTTCTATAACATATAGTTAAAAATTATATTTTTGTTTGGAAATTAGGAAATTTATGTCGGTAGATTCTAACTTTTTTGTTTTTGGTGTTTTATAGGGGAGATATGTCGGTGGAGAAGAGTTAGGGATATCAACTAGTTAATCCATGATAGGACGATTGACTCTAGAGGATACCATTTTGTTTGCTAACTCAAGGCTCCTAAAGTTGGTGGAGACTTCCCCATTTGTCTCTCTTGTAAGCAAGATCTTGTGTGATATGATGACTTATTGGATATGTTATCTCGTAAAATTGGCAAGGGCAATTTTACGGATAACCCTACTGAAATTTTGTTCTGATCCCTCGTCAGGGATTTCTTGCGTTCGGAACGTTGCAAAATCCCTTCCCGGGAAATCTAGTTTTTCGAACTTAGCCGTTTTTGGTCTTTTTTGGGCGGATATAATTACTATGCAACATCAAATGTTCATGCACCCCCTTTTAATCCTTTGCATGTTTTCTTGTGTCAATAGCTCTTTGGTGCGCCACTTAAAAGGTTGGTGGCACATTTATTGCTACCTCGCCTATATATAGGTGCGCCTGTAATGTCATTATCACCAGAGCTATCACGTGATTATTTTTAAATATTGTTTTCTCTGAGCCTATCAGCGCACCTGCCCTGTCGCTTTCGATCACATAGTGGACCCGTTTGCACGTTCTTTGCTATTTATCCGGGTAAGTGGCCTTCTTTCTTTTGTGCGTTTTGTTTTTGGGGTTTTTGAATGCTAGGTTGGTTCAGTTTGGATTGAAAAGAATGAAATCATGAACTTGCTCCCCTGCTGTCTTTCCACATATTCCTCCCCCTCTTTCTAGATCTGCTGGTAGAGGGAGCTCTGTCCTGAAATAATAGCTTGGAAACCTTTGTTTAAAGCCATTTCTATCACCCAAGGTACCTTGCAGAAGAAGTTTGAAAGAATGAAACCCCTCTGAGAAGAATCATGGCTTGAAATGAACTGTATTTTTGTTCCCCTTCGGCGCATCTGTCACCCCTGTTACACAAAGAAAAGCTGCACCCTCATGGCGCACTTCCCCACTTGCTGCAAACGCTTCCCGTGCGCCCTCTTGGCGCATCAAACTTAAGTGCAACATTACAAATTCTGTGCCCTTTGGCGCACCCAGCATCCATGTAACAGTCTTTTCCTATGCGCAAAGTGCAAAGCTATAAACGGCGCAGGCACGTCCCTCACCGCAATAACATCATGTCATGCAGACCCTTCATGCACCGCGCCAGGTTCCCTTAAGCGCACAAAAAGCATATGTTACACACACCTTATATGCGCCTTTGGCACACCGAAGTTCCATGCAAAATGAAAGATATATGCGCTAATGGCGCATCATGTTCCCGCGTAACATAAAGAATCCATGCGCCCTTATAAAACACATCCATATGGCGCAGGCGCACTGTGCTTACAACAACAAAGAATGCACCCTGCAGTGTCCATGCGCCATGTGCCCTTTGGCACTGATTTATCCCCTGCAACATCCCTTTCCTGTGCGCCTTACTATTTAGCCCTGTAGCCTGCAGTATTCATGCGCCTGCGCCCTGAAGCCTTAAAATTGCTAACTCTTTCTTCTGTCAGCATTTCAATGGAAAATCAAATAGCTGACATGGCTTTCTTCAATTGGGTTTCACTTCTTATTCTTGCATATCAGCAACTAAGTTCAGAAGAACATATGTCAACATCAAGAAAGAAACCTATGAAATCTAAAGGTAAGGCCAAGCTCACAGAAGAAGAAATGAAGTATAAGTATCGAGAGGGTCGAATGCCCGAGTCCCAGCAGTGTGACCTAGATATCGAGACTCGGGCGGGTCATATTGACATGGAGGAATTCTGGGCCAGAACCCAGAGGGTCACGAAAAGTCCATGGATGGACAAGTGATAGTGAAGTGCGCCTGCACCTCTTTGGTGGGATCCCGATCGGGCCGTAAACAATGAATTTATGATGGTGGTAGCCTGATGCTACAACAAAGACACAAGATGTGTCCATGGGGAGAAGGGTGAAGTTATTATTAACCTCACTGCCCGCCACTTTGAGATGATGCTCGGCATTCCTCATCACCGGCACTTTGTGGCCGTCAGCCGAGAAGACTGCATTAAGGCCTGGGACGACAATGAAGATCAGTGTATGCAGCTGATGAATGAAGTTTATCTGAAGAACAAAAAAGTAGTGACTCGGTGGCCACAAGTCATTCATCGCAGTGACTTTTCAGAGGAACTCAACGACACCATTACGTTCCTGAGTAGAGTCTTTGGGCTTCCTGACACCCATTATTTTCACAAGTGGATGTTGCGGTACTTGGAAACAATGAACAAAAATGTGCCCGATCAACGCTTTGAATGGGCAGAAATTATAAGCAGCACAATCTCTGAGCAGCTACAACAACTCAACACAACGGGGAGGTTCTATATGAACTCCTACGTAGTCTATGCTGCAGCTTCAGAAAGGGACTATCCAGCTCTGATGCGGTGTGGGGTTTGGCCCCAAGTCAAAATTTATGAATACTATCCAGAGCTGAAGCTGGAAAATAGCATCCCCCAATTCACAAAGATCAATGATGCATTCTTCTACTTCAACATCTGCCTGTTGAGGTCAAATATGACTCACGGTCGCATGACCAAGAGCATAGTTGCAGTTACTGAGAAGTGGGGGGCCCTATTCACTCAGTTCCCCACATTCACCTATCTGAGGGTAGTTAATTTCTTGGGGGAACCGACTAGACTGCCAAGATATGCTGGGCCCAAGTTGATCCTATTGGAGCTGTCAAGGCAGCTTGTTACTTACCATGAAAAGTGCCTAAAGAGAAAGAAGGGTGGAACTCCTTTCCCCCTCATAGTGGGTAGGTATACGTGTCCCTCTCACCACAAGGCAAAGGACATGTTTACAGAGCTGGAGCTGCTGAATCTGAAACATGACTTCCCAGCAAGGCCCACTTTCGATCCAAGAAATTGTTTGCCTAGGGCCAAGCTCGACCCAATCCACATCCCTCAGATCGAAGATATCTACATTGACTTATATCACGAGGTTGAGCTCAGGAGGAAGGATCATTCTCGCTTGGCCTTAGCAGAAATCATCCAGTACGGGGTGGCCATCATCCCCAAAGGCTACCAAACTACTGAGGAGGAAGTGGATCAAGTGTATCTTGACACAGGTGGGGACGATTGGCCTTTTGCGTTGATTGATAGAACCAAAGCCCCTCAGACAATTGAGGAAAGAGTCAAGGAAACTCGTGCGGAACAGAGCATTGGTGCCGAATGAACGGGCTCGTCTACCTCGGGGTCAATTTCACAACCTCTTCATTGGGTAATGCACCTCCTCATGCTAAACAATAGCCAAAAGGCAAAGGAAAGGGTAAAGAGGGTGAATCCAGTTCCACCCAAGAAGAAGCTCCAAAAAGTCCTCCTTCCGCTGCACCTGAACAAGTTGTAACTCTGGCTTCCCCAGAGAAAGAAACAGCAGAAGATGTCCCAATAGGCCCATCCACTCAGGATGTCGCCACTGCTGTAACAACTAAGGTCCCTTCTGTTCCTTCTCCTTCCCCTCCTTCCCCTCCTCAGGTGACCCAGCGACCATTCCTTTGGTTGTGTCCTCTCCTCCTTCTTCTACTGTCCCTCCTGCTTCTTCGTCCATCTTCTCTTCTCTCGCGGACCTGTCCCCCTCCATTTCTTCCCTCATTTCTGAGCTCCCTTCCCTTCCTATGTCTTCCTCTCCTGTAGTATCCCTTCCTCCCGTGAGCACTTCCTCGGCCTCCCTCTCGATGCCGCCTTCAAGTGTCTCCACTTTTTTCCCTTCAACTACTGCAGCTGTCCCCTTCTCTGTTTCCGGCCCTTCTCCCATAAGTCCAGCTTGGATCTCCCAACACCTGAGTCAGCAGAAAAGGAAAGTTCCCATCACTCCGATGGACTTCTCCATGATCCCATCAAAAGGGGTAAAGAAGTAGAAGCCCATCACACGTTTCTCTCAGAGTGCTTCGGGAGAGAGGGTAATGGAGATCGCGTACCCCAATCCTCTGAAGGATAAAAAGGATCTGTCCTCGACAGATTATACAGTGACTCAAGTCACAATGGGGACGTCTTCTGAAAGCCTTCAGGGAGAGGCCCTATCTGCAGTTGACGCCCTCTGCAAGAAGCTTCAAGAAGCAAAAGAAGAGAAAAGGCTGCTGAAAGAGCAAAATAAACATCTGCTCCAAGCCTTACAGAAGATGGGCAGTGCACCTCCCACAACTACCGCCGAAACTCCTGAGCCTCTGAGCCAGGATAAAATTGATGAATATGCAAAGATCGGTGAGCAGGGTATGGCAGTTTCCGCTTGGAGGAGCCAAATCCTCAAGGACAGTGAAAAGTGATCGCCAAGTTCACCGATTTGTACCTGAACATCAACAAGGTGAACAAAGAACTCCAGGCATTAGCAGGACCCATATCAGAAGAGCTAGACCATGCTAGGCTACAATGTGAGACCTTTCAAACAATGTTCGACTGTTCAGTCGAAGATCTGGTCAAGTTCAGTGTTTTCGGTCATCCCAGGGCCCTCAATAAAATCCTTTCCACTCTGGACTACCGGATGGATCAACTAGAATTTGTCCTTGAAAAGATCGATAAGGTAAAGGAAGAAGCCCTAGACGCGATGCACCAAATGGAGCAAATCATTCTCAACATGTCTCCAGGGTTGCTTACTCCTTCCTTCGCCTTAAGGAAAGTTGATGAAACCATCCAGATCTTCAAGGAGATCGTTTCGCAAGGGCTGGGGCCAGAGGTCACTTTTGACGCAGAGTCCATCAATAACCTGCTGGCCTGTCGGGACTTCATCGGGTTCCTAATAGAAGCAGAGAAAGAATATTCCAAACTCCCAGAGAAGCTCATAGACGAGCGGGAGACTTACAAGGTGATCAGTGAGCGACACAAGGATCCTTCCCAGGATCAGCTAGAGCCCATGATCAGCAAGTTCATGGAATATCGTGCCCAATTCCACATCTCGTCACCCGAGCAGCAATAGCAGGATATCCCCTTTTAGCCGCAGGATGACGACGATGAATAAATTCTCTCTTCTTCTCTCTCTCCTCGACTTTCTTTTCGTAAAATGTCTAAAGTATGTTGACATTAAATGATGACATCATCCATGTTGCACCATGGGATGATGTCATCCATCAAGTTGTCAAAAGTCAACATGACTTTGAGATATTTTTGTAGATATTTTGTAAATAGGTGGTTGGTTCCTTTTTGCCTTCCTTCTTCTCCTTCTTCTATAAATACTCAAATACTTGTTGTATTTGAGGCGGTGGATATCTTCGGATGAAAAATAGAAGTAAGGAGAAAAGACTTTGAGCTTTTGTAATGCAGAAAGGAATATTAATACAAATATTTAGAATTTGTCTTTGAATAAGTGTGTTATTTGCATTTGATCTTTCTTATGTCAGATCTGTGTGTTTATTCTGTTGAATCTACTTCTATTTTATTGTCATTTATTCATCAGTATTGCTTTGTTCGTTTATGCAAGTAGGTTTGGCTCTGTTTACTACCAATCCCAAAACATAAACCCTCTGACCTTTCTTCTTTGGAATTCATTTCTTTTCTTCCTTCGGACCTGATCTTTCTTCATCCTCTCTTTCATTCCTTTCTTTCCACAGTCGGAAACACCCTACTGGGATGAGATCCCAAACCCCCGAAGGTAGAATATTGTGAGACTTGCATAGATTCCTGCTGGTAGAATAGCAATAAACTAGTTTTGCTTTGCTAACTCAAAGAGGGGCTATGCCCTGCACACTGTTGGCTCGTCTATCCATAAATCTACCCAACCGATAGATTTTCGAACCAACAAGATACAAACCAAACACTTTCTGGTTCCTAATGGTAGGAGACTAGGATATCACTATAGAAAATGTTTATTAGATTACTAGTCTCTCGATCAAAATGAGATAGATTTCAATATTGGATACTATAGGGTTTTCACATACCTTAGAGTGTGAAAACTAATTTGGTTATTATCATGCACTCGAAGGTGGTTCCAGTAGGAGGTTATATTGGAAACAGATTTGGAATGATTGCATTCTAAAATTTCGTAAGGTGATCATTGACATGTTATTCTCCCAAGTAGTCAAGGAGAATCAAGAGAATATTATTGGGATCCCACCATCAAGGAGAATCAAGAGAATGACTATACATTAAGATGGGATCGGGATACACTATCCTATAACTACATGGATTTATACATGGTGGTGAGGTTGGGAAGTCAAGGTTTGTGTTTTCCAACACTATTTATGACTTGGGTAAATGAAATTTTCAAGTAATATGACAAGACAATTATGTAGACAATAGAAAATGAACCTTGTGTATAAGATCACTTATTCGAAAACACCAAAAACTAAATAAACTCACAAAATCAAATAAAAAACATAAAACCCCCAAAAGGGGACAAAATACAAATTGCCACCCATTTAATAATCGTCACCCACTACTAGCATTTCATTTTATCCCATCATACTTACCCATTTGCATGCCTAATGCACTATGGACCTTATCATTGTAACCATGTTTGCCCCACTCCCTATACACTCCAAATGTATAAAATAACCCTCACACACATCATTTCATCTCTCCTAGTAACTTTTGGGCTCTAACTCTTAGTGTACTACTTGACTATGCTTGATTTTCTTTCTCTCTTACTTGCATATCTCAGTCTTGTAGGTTTTAAAGAAGCAAATATGAAGCACAAAGGATATTTCTAACTTGTTGTACTACTTGTTATAACGAAATATAAACATATGTGGGAAACACAACTCGATTGGATTGAGATCTTCATGTGATTCTTTGTGAAACATAACTGGGATTGAATGCAATATGATTCACGTTAGATTTAGATATGAAAGAGTTTTACCCACTTTGTTCAATGAAAGAAACCACAATTGTTCCTCTCTTCACAATAACAACTTAAGATTTGTTTTGAGTAGCATTGATTTGGGATCATTAATATTAACTAATCCATATTTCAGGTGATCCAAATCTAGGTGTACATTTTCATGACCACGATGAGAATGTTTTGGTTGTGAGTAACTCTTTTTATTTTTTGAATTCAACAATGTTTTTATATTATTTAGGGTTTTGTACTCTTTTTCATTTAATTTTATCCTTTTTATAACATATGTTGAGACATAACATCTGATTTTGTAATTATGCTAAAAATAAAATAAAAATCAGGTTGCAGCCGATCATAATTACAACTAGGTTGTGATTTACACAAAAAAACTTAAAATTTGGTTATAGGGTAGTTTAACTTGACTATGTAGTAACTTTATTTTTGTAAAACTTAAAAACACATTTTTTTTTCTTAATGGAATGAATTAGGAATGAAATAAATTTTTATTGCAAGTACATATAAGGGTAAATATTTCTCGCAAAACCGTGGGAAGTGCATGGGCATAAATCCAGAAACTCATTGTGAGGACTACTACATGAACCCCAAACTAGTTGGCACATTGAGGAATGGCTAATGAAATAGGTAACCCTACCTACTTAAATAATACAAATGTGAGGCTAAATCCAATGCCATCCTTAGTGATGGGCCCATTTTTATTGATTGAGTGGAGTAAAATTGAACTTGGCTAATTAAGCGGGATAAAGTAAAGCGAAGACTAGATATTTTTCTAGTGTGCGAGTTCGTTCAAATAGTCTTGGTATTTAGGAGAGAAATTATATAGGAAGAAAAATGACCGAGCCCCTATTCCACCTTGAAATAAAAAAAAGCAGGTTTCCGAGTCACCCCTGTGGTTGTATCTATTCTTCATAAACCCTTTTCACACTACCATATTTGTTTCTACCATCCATTTTGAGTTCTAATTTTCCCGGTCCCAAACAGAACTACCAAATTAATACGATTTTTCCATCCCACATTTTCCTAAAGTTAGTTGCAAATACGAATGAATTGTATTGTTCCAAATCATACATTCTACATATTTTTCTGAATATTTGATTTATCCCAGAGCCAGTCACAACTACGATTGACCTGCGATTTTCTAGTTCTACCATGTTGCTAACATTTTCCACTTATGTTACAAATTCCTATTACTTTTTATTCCCCATGTCTTCTAGTGATTTCCAAATTGATTCACACTCTAATTTTTTCAACCAACATCTTTTGATCAAATCTTAAGATATCTTAAGATGTGTAAGAAATACAGCCCAAATGAAATTATCAAAGGCTCGCCTTTACTAACATAGATAGAGAGTTTAGGAGAAAAATAAAAATGAGGAAAAGGATAAGAAGTCATTTTAGGTGTAAGTGGGATATGCAGTAATTAAGTAAAATCCAAGCATGAGGAGAAGAGGATGCACCTTGTTGTAATTGGAAGATTTGACATCGTAATGTATGAACAAGGATCTCAAGATCATGTGTGCTAAAGGAATAAATGTAAAAACCATTATGATTTCATTGAGGTGTGTAATAATAATAGTAGTTATGGGAATCGACATAGATACATTATCCATGGAAATATTAGGTTCCCTTAAGGATGTAGGCACCATAGAGGTAGGAATAGTAGACATATCTATATGAGATAATGAAGCATGATTAAGTTGACCTCTTGAAAAATGTAGAAGAATGTCAATATTTTCACAATTCTCTTGTAAAATTCACATGATTTGTTGTGCCTCACCTTTAGGAAGATCATGAGAGTGAGTGTTAGAGTTATTATTAGATCTTTCACCTTGAAATAATTGGTATTAATGGTAAATACATCATTGAAAAATATATCAATGTAGGATAAAGATGAAACATCATAATCACGTTTATATGCTCGGAGAAGGGTGAAATAGGTGGTTTCCTTTATAACACCTATTATGAGCATATGGGCTTGTAGTATTGATTTGAATGTCAAAGAAAATTGGAGGAAATGACACGACGAGATAAAGTAGAGAGATAAATTCAACATCAAGAGTGAAGAGAATGAGTATGAAAAATCCCTAGGGAAACTAATGTTTATGAAAATATAAAACTACAAGTTGGGTTAGCCAATTTTGTTACAACCTTATTATATTATACAAATTTAGTGAGTTAAATACACTAAAATGATGTAAAGGGGAGAACATGAGGTTATTCGTAATAATTAACTTCAAACATTAATTATGCATTATCATAACAACACATTAATTCTTGTAACTAATGTATACAATATGATATGAAATTAAAAATGTAATGGGGAGGAGTACACTTAGTTGATTTCATACAATTCTAGGAAGTTTTGGGTATGTGAAATACTAAGAATACAATATATGAACCAAAGAGTGCTTTGTTCTTGGAAATATAGTTGGAAAATGAACTAGTGCAAGACCATATAGAAATTCCAGGACCGTCTCTACAATTTTACATATATCGTACATTTTGGACCTTCTCTTAATCTTAATCTATAAACTTCATAGGGTTTTAACCTTATTTGAAATTTTTTCTCTATCAAACCATAATATTCACTCATTTTGCAATGTCATTTCAATATTAGAAGTAAGGTCTCAAACCCTAGCCGTGGTGTGAGACCCTACAAAACAAACATTAGTTGGATTAAAGTGCAATCCTTACACTACCGACTTCGGAACTAATCAAAATATGCCTCAAATAAAATGTCATTCTTCATAGAGCAAGTGATATATAAATAAACACAAATAGATTTAGCAATCAAAACCTCCGTGACAATGATTGAATTGAGTTTGGATCTTGCTAATACTTAAAGTGTAGATGTTTGAGTGCTTAAACATGATGGAAGATGATCCATTGACATGTTATAATGGTTCAAATATTTATTTATTATTTCCTAATGATTAAATGCATGAGCTTTGGCAATATTTAGAGATCATTCGGTGCGTGTTTTGCTAGATTTTGTAATAGGAGTTCATGAGAATGCTAAGTTGTGCTACGTTAGTAAATGAGGTAAGTTTAACTTTCTGTTTAGGGTATCAAAGGTAAATTATCATAAAAGGCCGACCCATAAAGAGTAAATGACGACCGAAGAATATGAAATTAAAATATCGGATGGAGGATATGTCAATTGAAAACAATACAAGTCGGAAAGGACTATATTCCACAAGCCAAGTAAAGTGGACGTTTATGAACATGGATGAGAAATATGAAAATTGAAGGTTGCATCTTGTCAAGTGGATTTTGTCTATGGAGTTTATGCATTTAACTCTAAAAAATGTTCGACATATCAATGTATGTGAATAAAAAAGTTATATAAGATACCTTGGGATGTAGGAAGTGGGGATATAAAGAGTGTGTTTTTCTTAGCAAAAGTGCAATTTCAAAACTAGTAGTGTCAATGGGTAGATTGCAAAATTTGAGTGTTTACAAGAGGAAATTGGTAGGGTTATATGTTAGTTAGAAAAATTAATTATAGATAAGAAATTATTTTTAATAAATAAATATTTGAACAAATTTGTAAGTTCTATATAAATTATGAATATAGTTATGTCTATTAGTTTATATAAATAATTAATGTATTTAGTATTAACATATAGCTATTTTACAGGAAATTTTCTATAAGAAACACTCAATATAAAAAGTTCTTGTATCATTAAAAAGCATGGGATGCGAAACACATTCCTTTAACAAGTGGGCTCATTATAATCATTTTGTGTTGATAAGATGTGTAGTGTTTAAATAGTTATGGGTTATGTAAATTATAAATTAAAATTAAATAACTTTTCAAAATTATCATTAGGTATTCGTAAGTCAAAATAAAATTAGAGGAGAAGGAAGGAATAAATGATGATAAAGAAGAGGAGGAAGAGCAGAGAGATGATGAGGAGGAGGACGACATAAGGGCGACCATCGTCAAGGTCAAGAGGAATGAGAAGAATGAGGAGGATGAAGATCACTACAAAATTTAGGCTATATGTATTTGATTTGTAATTTGGAAGTGTTATTTTAGTACTCCATCAAAATGAGGTGCTACTAGGGTCATGCAAAAATGTCTAGTTATTTTTTTTTGTCACTTTAAAACTGCCAAAAATTACATTTTTCTCCAAAAAGGTATAATATAACAAAAACTTTTCAATTACTAAGAAAAATTTAACAAAAGTGAAATTTTTTCACTTTATGTGATAGTGAGACTATAACTAATTTATTTGAGTATTATTTTATCAAGCAGGCACTAAATTTCATGAATGGAATAATAGAACCTTTGTAACATCTAAAAATGTGCCCTATTTTTTGTCGGTTTACATAACTAGTCCTTGCATTAAAAATAGGTGTAATAGTTACACTCAAAGTAATATATATAGAGGTTTAGAGTTGTAGAAGAAATTCTTAGGTGCACCAAAGAGGCATTCTAACCCGAGTAATAAGATGGCATGTATGATGAGGCAATTGTAGAGGATGTTTTGGGTTTCGGTAAGTACTAGAGAGGAGAGAGAAATGCCAAAGAAGAGAAAACATACTGATCTCAAAACCAATAAACCATTATATTGATAAGTGGTCCACTTGATTGGGACATCACTCCTATTGGTGTAAGGACCATGATATATTGATGTTTATATAATAGCGCAAGTTAGGCCAGCAAGTTGATTGGGGTTATTTTGTTGATCCAATGATTTTGGAATCGTAGAAGTAATTCATAGATGCACTTAAGAGTCATATATAATATGGGTAACAAGGTAATAAACATAAATAACCCACAAATAATCAACTAATATGTTAGTGAGAGTGACACTTCCATTACGTAATCAACCATATCGGCATAATGTTAAATTGGGGTTTATATGTTACTACATCCCAATCCAACCATCCAATGTAGGATTTTTTTTTATTGAATGTGATTTTAAGAGTTGTAAAAGTAATTCCAAGATGCACTGAAGAGGCAAATCCAACTTGGGTAGCAAGGAAAAAAACACAATTATCCCAATACTAAACAACCATTATGTTAGTGAGAGGACTCTTCCATTGTAGCAATACTCCTATTGGCATAAGGATCATGATAGATTAAGGTTCATATGTTTCCACAACCTTGGCCAACTAATCAATGCATGATTTTTATTGAATTCATGTTCTTTTATAGACAATCAAGAAGAAGACCTAAAAACCAATCAATAACAAGTGATTTGATGTTTGATATAGCATATTGTTTAAAAAATAAGAATTGGGGTGACAATTTGGATGATCTTGTATCACCTCAAATTGTTCTTATTTCATAAATTGAAGTAGTGACAATTATGATGATCCTCCATTACCTAAAATTGTTCTTATTGTATAAATTTCTAGTTATGTATTTTGTTCCCATGATTCATAGAGGTTTTCATTAAAAAATCTTTTATTACATTTTAATAAAATTATTTTTAAGTAAAATATTACATTATTAAAAAATAACGTAGTCTTTTTTTTTTAACACTTTGAGATCCATGCAATATTGTGATAGAAGCACATTCCATCTATTTTTGATATGATGGAATAATTTTAAGTTTAATATGTTTTTAATATTGTTTTTATCTCACTTTTTGGTTAATGCTATTATGTATTAAATTTGACATTTTATTAAAAGATTTTTATTTCGTTTTAATATAAATAAAATAATTATGTACATCTAATTTTATATATTGTTAAAATATATTAATTCTATAAATATAATTTATATAAATTTAATGCGAGGAAAAATATTCTTTCAGTTCTTACCTTTCCTTTATAATATGATAAGATAATTATTTGATTACCATATATTGTTAAGAGATATCAACCCTTTAAATACGATGTATATATATTAAATATGAGGAAAACCACGTTACAATTTTTTTAATGGAAAATAAAAGATACAAAATACGGAAAAAACATTGTTGCAAAAGGTTAAAGAATAAGAATAAACAACACATACCATAAATAAAGTTAAAGATGGGTGCAAATGTAAGAGCAGATAAATAAAGTTAAAAGATGGGTGCACACTCATGAATCTTTTATGTGTGGAGGGGTAAGCATCTCGTGTAAACTCATTATTTCCTTGTATGCTGCTGGTCATGAATTTCTTATGTTGAAAATGCGTGGAGGGGGAAGTATCTCGTGTAAACTCGTTAGTTATGTTGTACATTTCTGCTTTCATATTCATATGATATGATATGCACCCACTTCTATATATATGTCATGGATTCACAATGTATGTTTTTATTTTTACAATATGTAATTATATTTTATATATTAAATTTAACATAAGTATATTATTGATAAAACAAAATTGATGTAAGAAAGGATACCTAAAATAAATGTTAGCTATGTATTAAATCCAGTAATAGGTTTGAAACATTAAAGACTTAGAAAATTTTAAAAATTGCAAATATATAAAATTAAATGGTCATAATTATATAAAATTTAAAAATTAATTAATGAAATATTTGTATCTTATATTAGGCAATCATTGCCAATAACCTTGTCAATGTAGGAAGAGGTGATGTAACGACCCAAAAGATTCACACACGAACAACATAGTAAAAGACAGGATATTTTTTTGACTTGCTTGAAGATAATACGACACTACACAAGTTCTCTAGGGAATACAACCAACTAAAGACATGCTTTCCACAACACGGACCCATACTGGTTACAAATAAACATGAGGCACACACTTAGGACACAATGGTTCATCTAAAGTATGCAATTTTACAACAAGGTTTTCCCACAGAAGGTTTCTTTAGAATCATGTTTTAGCTGTAAGTGCTTTTACATTCTTTACTTTTCCCAGAGGAATCATGATAGGAAAATCTGAAGTTCATGTCTCCTTTGAAGAATTTTCTCTACCTTGTTAAGGTTAATATACAGTGTAAACCAATTATTGGATGGTAAGAGGTTACTTCATTTACTTGATTAACTTATTCATTTGTGAGGAGGCAGTTAATTTCTCAAGGCTCTTAACTTCATCAATTTGTTTTCGACGTTGTGATTTTGAACATATATGTTTTATCTTTTCAAGCGGTCAATTTTATTTTATTTTATTTTATTCCAGTACGTGACTGCCTAAATCTTGGATTCATCATTAAGATTTTATTAGTTGTTAATAAGGTTTCATTGGGGTCAAGAGTCTAACCAGAAATATTAAAGGTTTCACTTGGGCTTCACTTGAAGAGATAGACATAAGTATACTGTTTACATTTCCAACGGGTAAGATAGATCGAAGAGTTTCTTAATCAAGTTCCTTCTATTTATTATAATTTTATTATCTTCCAAGATTTTCAATCATTGATTTCACCTTAAGACCGTTCTAAGGATTCACCACAATAAGAGATTGTTGATTAGTTTACGTGGGATCACAAGGTATATTTGTTTCTCTTGTTTTCTTTTTGCTAGGTTCAAAACATAGTCCTCTACCAAACGACACATGACCAAAGGTAACCAAAGTGATGTAAGTTGATTCAAGTTTAGATAATTATAATTAGGTTTGACAATTCAAGGATAAATCATATTCTGAAAAGTGAAAATTCAACAAAGGACACGCATGTCAAAACAAGTTCATTTAATCTTATTGACAATAGTATTTCTCAAATTGACTTTCAAATGATAACAACAACCTACATGAGAACAATACAAAATTATAACGCAATGCCTTCTAGATAGTCTCCACTGATTTCCATACCAATGTCAGTAAAGCAAAAGAAAAACATTCGCACAACCGGCGGCACTTCCTAAGAAGGTGGAATCCACTTTCTACACGTGTTTCTTTTCTCTCTCTCTTTTTTTTCTTTTCTACTCAGGAAATCCTCCTGCACATTTCAGTTCACAAGAACTGAGCACGATAAAAGCTATAACATTAAGACAATATGTTGTTATCTAACTGTTCCAAGGAAGAAAAGCACCGTTGATTATGAAAAATAATCTAAGAGTCTAAACAAGAGCAATTAAAGAGTTGTCCAATAGCATAAAATGTCTGAATAAAAAGGGACGGCACTAACTCTATTTAATTATCATTTTCTCATAGGAGCAGTTAATAAACATCATAGTGAATTTCACCCATATCACAATAATGACCGTCATTTTAACAAGATAACATTTCGAAACAAAAGCAATTCAAGAGGAGACTTAATTTCAAGCGTGATCTGTCCTATTTGTTTAAGTTAGTTCACCACCAAGGATTCACTATGCCACCTGGAAGATCCCAAACAATCAATCGACATGAGAATATCTAAACCAACATGACTTATTAATATTAAGATGATGTGCCTATAATGATTAATTTCATGTCGTACGAGAATAAATAAATTGGAAAGAAAAGGGATGAAACACACAAATGACCCGTATGGGCCACGTCCTATCCTAACAATCCTTCTATTAAACTTTCTTCTAATCAAGAGAATGTCTTAAGAAAAGGACAAACTTTGACAAGACCAAACATAACCATTATAAATCTTACGGGAGGGTTACTCAATCATTCACAAGAACACAACACGGGATACATAGCTTCCCAAAGGATCATGTCGTCAACAACAAGTCAACTTTAACCTTTCTAGTCAACACATAACCATTCTACTACAATGACAAAGCAAAGGAGGTCATATCACAACGATCATCACAAAAACCCAACCAATGAGTTTCCAAACACACCAACCTCTAAGTCACGGAGAATGAAATTTAAGCATCTTTTCTGAGCAAAACGTAGAGTAATTTCTTACGCATAAAACCAACATCCCAATTTTAAGATTTGAAAACTTCCTCAATAATGCTCCAGTAGATCTCGTATCCTCCAACAAGTGTGAAACAAAATCAAGGTAAGAAAAAAAAGAGTATTTCCTCTGACATTTTAAGCTATCCAAAAAAATTATGTGAGTTACGTCTAAAGAAGACATTCCATAGGATCAACTACATTCCTCAAAACATACAACAGTCACCAAGGGAGAGAAGGTGATTCCAAAGACAACAATCTCCAAACGGTGAACATGAATTGATATCAAATTATGACGATCAACCATGACACTCGAAGAATAAAAGTATTTCTTCGAGCGATTCAAAACAAATAACAAAAGCAACTAACCTAGTTGAAAGTAATATCAACTTGGCTCAATTCAAAAATCGGTCAAGCTAAGCACACACCAAGCCAACCGGGAAGGGTTACTAGAACCTAAAACAACTGAAAGAAAAGGATAGAGACAGGAATAGCATCATTCACCTATACACAATGCACTCGCAGTACTCAATCACCAATTCACAAATACCCAACATAAACCAGAACTACAGATCTCGAACCGAAACAAGAATAAGAACAAAACAGGAACTATAAAGTTGAGTCCAACGACAATGTTTGATAAAACATTCAAATCGTGAGACCAACACAAAGAACTCGGGAATTTTCATTACAGGAACCCCACCTCTTTTGTTTTATTAGTCTTAAGAACAAAGTTCACCCAACTAATATTTATTAAAACCCAGAAAACAATATAAAGGCTTCAACCAGCGCAATCATTTCTAACGCCAAAAAAAAAAGAATACAAACGAGCAAGGGAAGTGGAAACCAAACAACATACCATCACACGAGACATTTATATGAAGAGTAGAGTTATTTAATGATTCAGTTAAATAACAGCATAAGAATCAATGGTATAGAGAATATCGTGCCTGATTAAGCTCCCGCAGTCGATAACAAGATGGACCGGGCCTGCAACAGCAACCGAAGCCTAATTCCATTTTCTTCAAGCTCGTTGGGCGCCCAAACATCGAACATCTTCACGTTGGCACAAGTAGGAGTTCACGGCCAGGGTGGGTGGTCTAAAATACTTGCCATCATTCTCCCAACACCGCTCCAAGATTAGCCCTAGAACTTCTGTAGGCCCCATTTTTGGCAATTGAACTTAATCCTTCGTCATTCATCCAAACACCTCCACCATCTCCATATGCATCTGATTGTTTCTAATTTGGACCTCCTAACCTTGGTGCTCTCATATTAGGAGCAGCCCTAGTCTGAGACAAAGCAAAAGAAGATGGCTTTATAACCAAAAACAATCTCTTGGTACAGGCTCCATATCCATAAAACAGTCCCTAAACTTAGCATCCTCACCTTTTCCCTACATCTCATAACCTGCAATCATGGCTGTCCATGAGAATACATCACTTTTAGGCATTTGTTCAAATACTCGGCGTGCAACTCTAAAATTCCCACATTTGCAATACATGTCTACAAGGGCATTCATTACTATAATAAACAAATCAAAACCACTTCTTAGTATGAAGACGTGGATCTCCTTCCCCTGATGCAAATTCGACAGGTGAGAGAAGTTCTTTGGAAGAACGATTCTGAAAGGTAACATTGTTGGGCTTCGTGTCAGCCAGATGCATTTGTTGAAAGAGATCTAAACTTTCCTCATAATGTCCACTCTGTGCATACCCTGCAATCATTGTAATCCATGACACTACTGTTTTCTCAGTACAAGTTCTGAATCTGAAAAATATCCTGCTACCTTCATCTCCCAAGACATTTTCTCCAACATTGCATAGATCTCCTGTGCCTGTGGGTGCGATCTATCACCTACACAAAAAGCATGCACCTTTTTATTGCCTTTAATCCAACTACACCAAGTTTCTTTTTAATTCCTCTATCCTTCATCGATCTCCTAAATAGTTCTCTTGCAAAGCAAACTGTGCTTCGTGAATATTCTGATATGAAACAGATCCACCTCTATGAGATCCTCTTCCAAATCCGGAACCTTAAAGAGAACATTATCTTCCAGCTTCGAGACAGGGGTGTCATTATCAGTGGTTTTTCTTCAAATGGGCGCTACTGAAAGGTCCACCAGCGGCTGCAGAAAAAGATCTCCCTTGTATCCCTTGGCTTCTCTCGACCACACCATGCACAGGTGTGGCTATGGAAATGATTTTCCCCATTTCTGAAACAGAAGCCCTCACACGTGTTGGCAACTTCACCACATGGGAAGGGGAAGAGCCAGTCGTGGCAATGGTGCACTGTCGAGCACTGTTCACTATTTTCTTTTACACCAAAACTCAGACCTCCAGACTCGCATCTTTCACTGCCTAGGCGAGTACCTCCATTGCCGGCTCCATTGATGTGTCCTCCACCACCTGTGCGAGTTCCACCGCCGCCATCTCCATTGATGTATGTGACTAGAATAAGGTTAGGGCACGGGCACGGGCTCTCCAACTTCTTTCAGAGATCAGGGGTCTCGGATTTACTTGTCTCGGAGGAACTTTCCTGCTCGAGCTCATCCATTTAAGCCTGGCCCTTTTCAAAAAACTGCGACTGGGAGTCACCCCTCCCTCCATCACTTTTCCACACAGAAAAACTGAACAGATAACAACATAGTGGACAACCTGCTCATTGGAAGCGCTCAAAAGCGGCCGCCCTTCTGTACGTGCTGCGCTTTGGTTAAACACTACTCCCAAAGACACCGCTCACCACCACACCCCGCACCCAAAGCAAGGAGGTAACACGCCTACTAGCCTGTAGCTTCATCTAAAGCCACCAAAACAAACCCAGCATTCACGCAGCAACCAAGGGCAAAGGAAACGTGCCAGGAGAAAGAAAAAAAAATGCCCACGCAACCAGGTAAAGATGACAGTTTGGGAACAGGTGCCCAGCAAAGGAAAACGGGATTTTCCACGGCCTCACAACCACTCGCATTGAATAAAGGATCCAAAAGAGATCCAGATGAAGAAAAAAATGGGACTCCACCGACTCCCATCTCCTCACGCAAGGACAGAAGCAAGACAGTCATAAAAGTTGGCAGGTAGGTGGTTGGGGGAGGCCAAGGTGGCAGTAGAGGCAGGTAGGAAAGGAGTCGATGCCTAGCGGGGCATTACAGTGATCAATTATCAAGGTTGCATCCTAATCACCATTTAAATGATGACTTCAATTTTTATTTATTTATATTTTTCCTTCATCTACCTTCTTAACTTCAAGTTTGGAAGAGGGATATCTAAGTTAAAGCAAGGAAATGTGAATTACTCATCACTACCCTTTAGTTAGTACCCTTTATATAATCGGATCAACCACCCTCCATCGCTTTTAGTCATTAGAATATTAGAAAAGAGGAGATTAAAACATAGAGAAGCTGCAAAAGATGCAAAAATCCCTTCAATATTAATTTCATATGCGACCTTTTCTCGGATAATCAAAACTAGGTAATTTAAGAGGAACTCTAATGACATTATCAAGGGGTATTTCTCCAACACGAGAAATAAAATGTAGCATTGTTCCATTTTAAATTTCACTTCTCACAAAGGGAAATGTTGATTTGAAAACACTAAAAACAATTACCAAATAGGTACGGTTGACATCAAATTCGACGCAATATTACTATTGTTGTACATAGTACCAATTAAATCAAATAACTACAGTATTATACTTTATTTGAAGAGAATATTTTACACAGTGTACAATACATATGTGTTTACTATTTTATATTTCCTTACCTTATCATGAGTTTTTCTAACATGTAAAGGGCCATGTTGACTATCCTACCATCATAAAAATAAATTACCTAAGCAAGTATCCCTCGACCATCAAATGAAAGATATGATACCCATATGTCTTGAATCAAATTCTTTGAACCATAATGCATACACCACATGAATATAGCTCATCTATAACCTTTTCCTCTTCTTCACATTTTTTTAGATATAAAACTTCCTATAACAATTAGAACATGTTTTGAGATTTAAAAAAAAAAAACTAAAATGCTCTCTGTAAAGCCATATGGCACTAGTCTATGTTTTCCTTGTAATGAAATGTAATAGATCTTCTACTAGTGAAAATATCCACAATTTCTAGTGAACCCATAAATATCAATGCTAATTTTGTTCTCACCACTCTAACCTACTAGATTTCAAGAAAAGAAAGTGTTTACCCTAATTAATTTTTAGATTAATTTTATTAGGTTTTGGTACTATAGAGACTAAGTTAATGGATTTGTACAAATTTATGTTCAAATTAGATCAAAATAATATATAACATAGCAAGCAACCATATCATTCAAGTACATATAATTAAAATCATAAAAGAGATGGAAAAAGGAACTTATCTCGGTTCAATAAGTAATCAAGATGTGTCGATAAGTGATGCGGGGACAAGAGAAGACCATGTGATCTAGAAAATCACTTTTTAGAGTTGTGGGGCTTCTGATTTGGACAATATAGAATTTTCAAAACTATATCGTATGGTATTGACCTAAGCACACGTGTTTTTCACCGGTAAATGGATGGAATCAGTAATCTTACACCATCAATGTGTCATTGTTTGTCACTCTTTTATATGTTAACCTTTGCATGATACCCTAGATGTTATGCTGAAACCTAAAAAAATCATCGCTTATCATGTATCACACTTAAGCAATCATTATCTCTAAAAATAAATATGTAAATGCTTGATTTAGACTAATAGTGGTGGTCACCTCATATGTGAATCACCAAGCACTTTGTAGTACATTTTAGACTCGGTGTAGTTCACCTAGTGTTTTGTGCAAAGGTGTATTCGACTATCCCTTGACTTAGATTGGACCTTATGCCTCAACACCAATAGTAGGATATGTTACTTCATCCCAATATAAACCCTTGTTTGTAAATGAAAAACATAAAGTTATTAACACCAATGTTGTGTACATGCAATATGTAGATGTAGTCTTTACTATTTCAGCAATTTGAATATATGGTAGATAGTTAGGAGATTGTTGGATAATAAATGGTTAGGTTAGACTTGTGTGTACACACAAACACACACAGATATATATATATATATATATATATATATATATATATATATATATATATATATATATGTGTGTTTGTGTGTACACACAAGTCTAACCTAACCATTTATTATCCAACAATCTCCTAACTATCTACCATATATTCAGCTGAAATAGTAAAGACTACATCTACTATGTATGTATGTATGTATGTATGTATGTATACATACATACATACATGCATATAAGTTCTTAGTTTTAAATTGTGACCTTAATAGCGGGAAAGGCCAACCCAAAAGATATAATTTGAAAGAAAAAGGAGTGACAAATGGTTCCATAAAGAGAAAGCATGTGCAAAAAAAGGGTCAAAGACCATAAATAGGGGTCAAGACTGCATGCATGGTCCTCACCTTATTTTACCGCCTTGGACCAAGCTTGGGTAAAGGATAACAATAAAAGTGAACTACAAAGATCTCTATAAGGTGACTCAAAATAAAATCAAAGATAAATAATAATAATAAATGATGTTCAATTAAGTCACAAAGAGAATTAAAAAACAAGACCTGTTGGCACTAAGATCTCGTTCTATTTTTGAAAAGCTCGGTGTATATAACAACCTAAAAAAATCATAATGTAATAATGATTTTGTAACTATTTTGTTGTTTGCATTTTCCACCTTTATGCTAGTGAATGAACATTACTAGTGCAAAGGAAAAGATATGCGTACATAGGAAAGTGTTGAAGCAAGATAACATGTAAGCATTTTAAGAGAAAGTAATTAAACGTGGTGTATGCGAAGATTCATTAATTGACCCATGTAGAGATAAGGTAGAAGTATGTTGTAGGCATTAAAAGGGGACATCATAGTTGTAGACATAGGTTTTTAACAACATTGAGATTCCAATTCGGTGGATTTGTAGAGTTTGGGGTGATCAAATACCCTACAAGCGGCTTTATTTTTAAATGTTGTGGGAATTGGGTGTCCTCAGCACCAAGAGAAAAGTGCCACAGGATTTCTAGCTTGCCCCCTTTGATTAAACTTCCCAATAAAGTTACGAAATCACCTTTGTACATAAATGTAGGTATCATAAATTACTAAAAACCTTTATAAGGTGAAAGGAAAATGACATTTTAGTTCCCCACTAGGTGTGCTAATAAAATTGAAATATGGGTGCTTATGTTTTGCTTAGATATTTTTGTTTGCCCTTGTTTTTATAACAAATACAATAGTAGTTTGTGTAGGTGAATTTCTGTGTGTGATAAGTAGCTCATAGTAAATTTTATTGGTGAATATTCATTAATTCACGAATATTCCAATTTTTGAAATTTGCATTTGGAAAAATTTTAGGTGTAGGGATTAGGACTAGGTCATGTAAATTTCCGGGTACAAGTTTTGTTAGGGGTTAGTTCACCCAATGCTTACGCTTAATAACGGAATTTTATATTTCAAATGGCCATTAGCTTGAAATTCAAATTTGTAAAATTCACATTCATATCTATAGTGATTACAAATTTATAATTCTTAATATCAAGTACACATCATATTTTCTTCACTTGTGCTAGTGTTCATGTGGGTATTGACAATTAATATCAATTGCATATCAAAACACTCTAACATTAAAGGTATTTGAACAAGTAATATGTTATTTTGTTGAAGTTACATATAATACAAAATGTTAGAAATGTTGTTGATTGGTACAATATAATTTGCTACTAGCCAATACCAACTTGTTTTAGAAAGATACAATATATTATGTTACCGATCGGTACCATATATTATGCTACTAGTTGGTAGCGTATATTTATGCTCTTTGGTCGAGTAGCATATATTTATACTCTTGTTTGGTAGCACATTATATGTTACCAATAGTGGCAAGTATAAATATATGCTATGCCCTACCTTTGGGTAGCATATATTTATGCTATTGGATGATATCTTTACCGAATGGTAGAAAACTAAATGTTACATATCCGTATCATATAATTCGCTACATGACCGGTTGTCAAATTTTCCCACGGCTCAGATCAAATGTGTCCAACAAGGGAGGGAGAGAGGGACTAAGACCTATACCCTATGAATAGATTTAAGATTAGGGTCCTAACCCTCTCTCCACTCTCCTAGATAGGGACATGTGAAGTGTATACTAGTACACATCCGGAGTTTTTGATAGTGTTCGAGAGAGGTACATAAATGTTGCTACTAGTTGGTGACAGTTTTTAGTGATGTAGTTAAAGGAGGGAAAAATTATGGTATGTTTTTAAAAGTATGGGTTTTTTTACTTATGTCATGTTTTGTGAGAAAATATTTCTCACTCACATGATCATTTTAACTTCGACATAATTTTTCTCAAAATTTATATATTTTCTCATAAAATATTAGTGAAATTAGTGTTTTTTCCACAAAAATTACTATTTTGATTTTTTGTTTATGCCATATTTTGTGAGGAAATATTTCTAGTCAATATTGTTGTTTTAACTCCTATTGTCAAAAAGGATTTTTGGAAAATTACATATGTTTTTGGTCAACAACATATACTATCGCATTTGAAAATTGCTACCAATAACACTGCAGTGTATCAAATAATTCACGAAACCAGTTGAAACAAGTCTCCTTAGATTTTCCATGATTTCTAAAGTCATTTTCACATGTTTTCTATGTATTTTCCATGTCTAGTGCATTTGTGTAATCAATAGTTACCAATTGAGTGTTAAATTTGTGTTATTTTGGATAGGAGATATTGGCCTTGCATAGCCAACTTGTTAAGTTAACGTGTGAATTGTGTGGGGAGGATAGTTTTCCTTGCTAATCCATTTCGTTTTCTTAATGATTTGTAGATATAAGAGGAAGAGGAGGTGACCTTGTATAGTCAACCCTATATATTTACCCATCTTTTGATGAAAGGAAGAGTGTCAAACATGATTAGTTGAGATGAAAGTTAATATGTGTTAATAAAGAGTGTGGTGTACTAGGTGAGAACTTGGATTCATGTAATGAGACTCGGTGAGAATGCGCATACACACAATTGAATAAGGAGAGTGAAGTATTGTAATGGCATATTTATGCATAAGTGATAAGATGCATGATCACAATGTTGCATACGAAATGAAAAATAGACAAAGTGGTAGTTAGATATTGTCTGCACAATTGTAGAATCCAAATTAGTTAAATTAGGTAGGTAATAAAATAAGATTACGTAATTCCATTAATGGAAAATATTATAAATAGAAATTAAAAAGGTGAAAACTATTATTCATAGTGTGAGTTTGATTGAGTTCAATATGAGCTCTAACTTTTCAAAGGTTTTGAGAGCTAGAGAGGTTGTGCGTAGGATCATATGATAGATGAGGTTGTAATTGCAATTAATACTAGTGATTTTGCATGAAGAGAGTATATATTTGCAACGTTTTTGAAAGTTGCAAAATTTTATGATTTTTGTATATTTTGGGGAAATCATACCGGTTTTGAACATGGGTTGAGACCAAATGGAACCATATGTTCTTACTACATACTATACGATCATGCCTAGGAACCGTATGGTCTTGACCCTAGATGTATGCTAATAACCCAAATGGTGGAATTTATTGTTGTGTGATACTTTCTAACAATATGTGTAGTTTTGATTAATATATGATGACATTATTGCGTTATTAAATGTACTAATATAATTTTTTTGTGTTATGTTCTATGTTTTTAAATGGAAACCCACATACATGAGTTCCATGGGAGTTGGCATGTGACTACAATTTGTGTTAATATGTTAATTTATACTATGAGAAGTAGGAACCCTATCGTGATGATGTATTTTATCATCTACAATTGAAATAGGAGTATGATTATTGCATTTGATTTTAAGAGAGGAACTAGAAACTTAAGTTGAATCAATTGTATCATGTATGAGTTAAGTAGAAGAAATTTTATCATGTGCAAATGGACCAGAATAGATTGTATCATTATTAAAATCAAGATTAGTTTTGAGGGCATTAATAGTGAAATAAGTATAATTTATTTTGCATTAAATGGAAGAAGGAAGAACATAAGTATAATCATGTGCAATAGGTATAAAGATGGTACAATTACTATCATTATTTTTGAATTAAAAAGAAGAGTAGAAACATAAATAGAATCATGTTCATCATTTATATCATCACTAGGGAATTCACTATGGGTTGATTCTGAATCACTATCATAAACACATGGAATACCATCAATCAATGTAAAAATGGAAGGAATATCATCCTCATTTGTGAGAGATACACTTTCATCATCACTAGATTCTATAGGATCTATGGCCTTAAAAGGGGCATTTGTGGGTGGATGGGAAGGTGGCTTCCAACCATCACTTTCCCAAACATCTATATTACCTTTAATACTAGGGATCTAAGTAAAATCATGTTTGAAAAGATCCACTAGAATTTTGGTTGGTGTTGAAGATGAAGTAATAGGAAGGGCACGAGGTGTAGTAGTGAAGCGATGTGGCTTATCTGGAAACACTATAGGATTAAACTATTAGTCATACTTGAATATAAGATCATACTTAGTGTTATAAATTTAAATAAGTTTACTAAGCGACACCATTAATAGATGAAACATAGAAATAACTTATACTTTGAAAGAAAGCAAAAGTAAAACCATCACCTAAAGTACAACATATAGGAATTTGTTTAGAAGTGTTATGATATTTTGTAATACCAAAAGTAGTATGGAAATGGTCACCCTTAATGTTATACAAATGCCTATAGAAGCCATGGTGACACAAAGAAAAAAATGATATTATAAACACTACACACATTCTCTAAGACAACCTTAGGGTTTCGAGATCACAGACATGTACACAAGGAACTAAGAAGATCCTAGATTAGTTGAAGGATTCAATCAAAATTGGGTTCACCAAATTTTTACCGTAAGTAATTTATAGATTAACTTAATTAAGTTCTTCTTTGAATTGATACTATAGAGACTAAACTAATGGATATGTACATAATTATGGTTGATTAGAATAGAAGAATATATAACATAAAGCAATCAGCCATATCATTCAAGTACTTGCAATTAAATACATAAATAAGATGGAAAGCAGAACTTGGCTATTTTAAGAAGTAATTGGTATTTCTAAATGAGTTATATGGGACATGAGAAGAGCCTATGCACTAGAACGATCAATATATGGGGTTTTAGGGCTTCTCGTTAGGAATGTAGAGAATAATTAGGATCGTATGGTATGATTCTATCAAAATCATTAGTTTTTGCACCACCGGATGGACGAGATCGCAACTTGTAGTGTTAATGTGTATTATTGTTTGTCACACTTTTATATCTTAAACTTCACATTAAACACTATATGTCCCACCTAAAACCTATGAACAAAATGCTAACTCTCTTCTGCAACATAATCAAGTAATTATTTGTTATTAAAATACATATGTAAATGCTTGAGTCGAGAGTAACCTTAGCGGTCACCCACTACAAGAAAATGGGTCCCAAATCCAGAAGTATTTCACAATTTTGTTGTGGATATCTTATCTATAATTGTGAATCCAAATTTGTGGACTCCACCCACAATTATTTTGTGGAAACATCAATTGTGAAAAAAATTTGTGAAAATTCGACTCTTTAATAATTGTTTAAATTTTTACATAATTTTAAATATGTTGTGGATCCACAAATTTAAAACTGTGACATGTGCTACAACAACAATTTGTCAACTAGATTAACAATTTTAAATTGTAAATACTAGCACAAAATTATAATTTTCTAAAATGAATATGTTATATATTATATTTGAAAATGATTTTTTTAACAATACCAATATTATATTTTTCAAAAATAATACAATTTTAAGAGTATGTATATATTAAAATATGTAAAAAATTCAAATTTTAATTCTTATAATAAAATTAATTTTTTTAATAAATATAAATATAACGTCAATGAAATTTAATAATAGTTATATTGATAATATTTATTTATATTGTGTAATATACTTCATTTTTTTAAATTTTATATATTACAATAATTAAATTTTAAATATTGATATACAAGATACAAAAATATAACTTTTTAGACTTTTAATATTTTAAATAAATTATTGATTAAATGATATAATGATTATAAATATTAAAAATCTATTATATTATAACTTTTGAAAATATTTCAAATGCATACATTTAAAAAAATATATAATATCAATAGCATATACTAAGTTTACAAATGATAATGATTAGATTTTTACAATCTTTATGAAAAGATGTGTACAATAACAAAAACTATTTAATATATTAAAATTAGAGTTTGAATTTGATAGATATAGATATGTTTAGGAAATAATGTTTTTATCATAATTGCATATATGAGAAAATAAATGATTTTATAAGTATCATTAAGATTTTTCTATTTAACATATTTCATAAATAATTATTTTCAGTTTAAATTGAGGTTGTATACTACAAGTGGTTGAGTTGCGAGCATTTTTATTGGTAATGTTGTATTTTGGTAGATGAATTTTTGGTTGGTATGAATGTTGAATGTAACGTAGTTACATTTTGGTGATTTTGTTTCTCCCTCTTCAAGTATGTTAATCTTTCATTTTGTTTCAAGTTTGTAAAATTTTAAGTTATTAAATAAACATTAAAAAGTGATATGAAAAGAAAATTATATTGAAGAGAAAAAAACCAATTAAATCCATGCTTAACACAACACCTTTTCTGGAATATTTCTTCCAATTTTTCTTGCTAAACACCAATTAATAACCTATGATAATGTTGATCAAATTCCTTGATCTAGGACCTTGTGGAAAAAATTGAAGTTTTGATTCCAATCCAAAGAAATGAAAATGTAAATCCAAACACGGAAGGATTGGAAAGTTTCCTATCGTAAAAGAAAGGTACACTCTCCCCCTTGAGATGTAATTGAGATCAAAGGAGGGGGCCATATTGTTGAGATTGCTATTGATTTTTAGTTTTTTGTTGTTTGTTTGAAGTTGTTATTTTGATGTTAAGCACCGCTGAAGAGGGTTTTTTTCATGCTCCTTGTTGTCTCATATTTCTCTCCACCTTTTGTACGGGTAGGGTCCCCTTAACCCTCCTTTACCAATAATAATAAAAAAGCTTCCTCATCAGGGGACCATTATCCGGAAAGGTCTGCATCTGTGGTTGAAAAATTCTTCTTAGGAAGTAAGTGAAATGGATTCCACCCCTCCCGAGTTTCAAAAACTGAACTTTGATAGAGGTTCGAGAGGTAACCTTGGGTATTTCGGTAGAAGAGTGTTTGATTAGATATGCAACTAGAAAATTAGTGATTGTTGGTTCCTATCCATTGGAAATAGGAACGTGCAATTAAGTTGAGGCTCAAGCCCTTCTTAAAGGCCTCAAATTGGTAGTTGATATTGGTTGTGAGGCTTTGGAGATCGAAGGGGACTCAAAAGTAGCCATTAATAAAATTTTAAGACGTAAGAGCAGTTTTATGGAAGTTAGAGTTATTCATTAGCAATATTTTAATTGGTTGGGTAAGATCCCAAAATGGTTTATTAGGCATAATCATAGGGAGGAAAATAATGCAGCCAATTTTTGGTGAATCAAGGTATCATGAGGATAGGTGGCCCAGTCATTTCCAAGAGAGAGAATATGTGGGAAGAGTTATTTGAGATCATTTATCAAGAAGGGAGTATCGAGAGGTCTTTAATCTTTAGCGGTGATGACTGTCTTTATTATTTCTCTCTAGTTTGTTGGGGTAAAGCAATGGAGGTGTTTTTGAACATAGTAATGGAGCTTCCACCACTACCCTTTCAATTTTGCATGGTACTTGTCATGAGATGGATTTCTTCGAGGAGGTTTCACTATCCCGGCTTCACAATGTTTTCTTGGAAAATCGGGGCATATTAGGAGGCTATTGTGAATATTATTGGCGAGGAATATATGGAGTCTTCAATGGGAGATCTTGTGAACTTCGAGGTGGCCTCATGGTTTGTTTCAAGGTTGTTTCTGATGTAACCAAATATTAAGGAGGTTTGGGTATTTGCAGAATGCATTTAATTAAACCCCAAAGACACCATGCTAATCTAGTTTAGGTGTTGGAGGTTTTTAGTCATGCGTTTCCTCTACCGAATGTGGTTCGTGAAGGGAATGATTGTGAGGAAGTGTGTTGGATGATTATGAATATGTCAATGTGGAATGTGTTCTGATGAAATTCATCAAGAAAGTGCATGAGGCATGTTTAGCTAGGATTTTTGAACGCAAACGACTTCGAAATTGGATCTTCTGGTGTTTTGGCACTTGTACTTGTGTAAATGGATGGTGTGGTGGGTCTACATCGTAAGTTATGGTTTTCCTTCAATCTCCTTCTTAGGATTGCTCGTGAAGCTACTAAATTGGTAGGTAGGATGTCTGTTGGTTCCCAATGTCCTGCCTCATAGGGTTAATCTCTACTCAAGTCTTTCTTTCTCATGCTTTAGTTGATTTGGGGTGTATGTGGATTGTAGTCTAGCCCTCAAGAGTTTTTTTCCTTTTTTAAATTTCAGTGGGTATGTCATTTTTAGTTGGTTTTCATTTCTTTTTGATCTTGTTTCATTTGTACTTGGATGGGTTCCCTCCAATCCCTAGGTTCTAAGCTCCTATCGAAGCATTAAATTATCTAAAACTAATTTCTTCTACAATGTTCTTCAATGTTAAACAATTTTCTTCTACCATCACAAAACTAATTTGATTAATAAACCTCTATAAGGTTCTTGATCCAAAAATCACACCTCACAAGGTATATTTTCCATCTTTAAACAATTGCTACTTATTCCCACATATCCAATTAGGACCAAAAGTATACAATTAAGCTCCCAAACTCTTTAATACTTGCCATTTTCTTGAAATGTATAAGATGACAACAATCCCAACCTCTTTTCATAGTTACTTTTCCTGGTATGAGCCTCAAATCTCTAGCATGGAATCCTTAACATCCAAATCTCAAAACCATAGAAAAAATAAATAACTACTCAATCTTACTATTGTAGGAAATATAATCTTTGCGAAAAATATCACAGTTCCAATGCTCGGGAAAATGATATCTCATTCACTGAGAGATCTTTATGAAAGTAGATGCACACATGATATCCTTCACACAAATTTCCAACATGCATAGATTGCCAACATATGCATTTGAAAATATCATTAATAAATGTGGCCAAAGTGGATGCAATTCACATGGATTGCATTCTATTCACACAAACCATAAGATTTAAATTCACACTGATCAAGGATCCTCATGCATTGAATCATATTCATGTAGATCATGGGATTTAATTCACATGGGTCACTGATCTCCTTATACATAGAATATAATTTTTGAGAATATTTCACTTATAATGTTGTGGGGTCATGCATGCATGTCTATGGTATATAAAACTTGAACAACAAAAATAAGAGTCTAAAAGTAAACCAATAATTTTCTTCCATTTGTGATGGTCTCTTTAGATAAAAACATAAATGATAAATCTACATTGATTTATATTTACAATATTTTTTGAGAAAAGGCTCAAAGAACAATTTCTAAAATTTATACAAAATTATTAGTGACATAATTCATTCTTATAATAACTATGTCTAATTCAAATTGTATCACATATTTGTTGTAGAATATTTTAAATAAAAAATAATATAAAGGAACACATGGTATTTAAGAGATACATGAGTGTATTCTACTTGAGGTTAAGGTTCTGTTATCTCTCAAAAGTGCACCCTGTAGAGAGATGGCTACAGGTTTTCTAAGCTTGCACAAATGATCTCTCTCTTTCGTAGATACAATGGAAACACCTTAGGTCTATGGGTATACCTATTTTGAGGTGAGTCTCCGGTATCAAGGTTGGTTCCTTATTGGTGTATCCTAAACTGATTTATGGGAGTTTGAGGGTAAAAGATGACTATAAAATGATTAAAACTAAGGTGATACACCAAATTTGTATGAGGGCTTTGACTGAGTATATGCACAACTGATTTGGGAAGGATTCTTGATGCACGAACCAATAGTTTTTCTACAGAATGTCTAAGGGAAAAACACTTGATTGTACTGAGGGAGAATCACAATAGTACTAATAAGTTAACATGCACATTAAAATTAAGCAGAAAAGATTGAATTTGCAGTAGGGTAAGGTGATTGATCAGGGAATTTGCATTCACAAGATTAATATAAAAATACAAAAGACTACAAAATAACTTGGAAAGGCATGGAATACTTCACACTCGAGAGGAAAAACTGGAAAAAAATTCTTCAATACTCATATATCCAAAAGTCCTCCAGAAGTTCTCCTTTGTGCTTTGCAAAGGCACACAATATATAACAAAAATAAAGTTAAACCTCTCCCTAAAAATAGCCTAAGGCTTGTACTTTCCCATGCATCTTATTTTTATCCTTTATTTAATAATAGATAAATGGAAAAATAGAGCATGCAATTACAAATAGGCATTATTAGCCTTACTTACATTACAATCAAACTAGAGTTGACTGTTCTATTTTTAAGAAAATAAGGATAAATAATTTGCTAAAAATAAGGTTTCTTGCTAGGCAAGTCTCTTTCCATGAACATGCAACTTTGTCTTCTTCTCTATTATGTCCTATTGTGAAGGCATGCAAAATACAACTCCCGTATGTGAGCAAAATAATTACAATACTTAGTAATATTTGCAAAAATAATTCCTCTTATGGGGACCACCTGCTATGTGCACATGTTCTGATATTGACATCTCCTTTGGCCATGGCATAGGCATCATAATACATTCGACCACCCCTTTGATTTATTTGGGCATAAACTAAGCAATAATCATAGTTTTAATAATTAAGCCCCTTTGCATAACACATGGTGTATTATATAGTCTGCCACCTTTGATTATGTTGGCCTTGGCACATTATAATATTCACCTTTTCGGTGATCGTGATATATGATTTGGTCGCCCCTTTAAAATTATTTGAAGCATGCACTTGGGTTAAACCTGAAAGTCATTTGCAATGATTAATTTGGAGGACATGTGGGTTGTCCCCTTCCACGGTGACTCACCCCTTAGCGACTTGGTCGGTGGCATCAACTCTAGTCAGGTTAACTATTACCCTTGTGGTTTATTTTGAAATTTCGTGCCTTGTTCTTTGTCGTTGATCTTTGTACACTGCCCCGATTCGGGCAGACCGTCGATTTATGACCCGCGGTTAGGGTTCGGTGGCATTTAATATGGGCGGTGGCATCCTGACCGTGGTTATCATTAGTTGTTGTGATGATTTGAGGGTGTTGATCCTAAGTCCTTGGTCTCTTTACGCCATCTATATCTGATTGTGGTTGAGTTCGAGTTAACCCACTTCTTGGGTCCGGGAGGTAAAAGAACTTGACCCTAAAGCACATTCATTTTGGATTTTTCAGTTGTATGGGCAAAGCCCTAGAAAAATCTTCTCCGACGCCATTATTTTTTTCTGTAAAGCTTGGCTTTCACAGTACTTTGGAGCTCCTTCTCAACAAAGACTCTCTATCATATTGGGTTTCACGGTTTATGTGCAGTGGTCGTGCTTTGGTCATTTTCAAGCTTTTCCTGTAAATCCATTTTCTTTCCACCATGGCTGTTACTTCGAGCTTGGTCTGTTCTATTTGGTATTTTGTGGCAAAGTCTACGAGATCTCGAGTTTTCTTTGTGAGTTGAAAATTTGATATCTTTGCCATTTCTTTCTTTTGATTTGGAATCTGAGATAGCTCTAAGAAATGGTTTCTTGCAATCTGTTCAAGCTTTCTGAGCAAGGTGGTCAAAGTGTGGGCTACCATTATTGTTTCTTTAAGCTTGGATCTGTGATTCAATTTTCTTGCAATGGCCTCCATGGTAAGTTTTCTGAAGCTTGATTCTTCTCTGTATGAGATCTCCTCAGTATATTGGCCACCATAGTCATTTATAGGTGAGATAATTTCTCTTGCATACGTACTCTTCTATTTTCTTTTCTTCTTTAGATGTATCATTGAATTTTTTTGAAATATTTGTGGGTTCTGTGATTTGTTTCTCCTGATTGACTCCCAAGTTTGAAACTTCACGTTGGCCTATGGACCTCTTGCTTCTTTATCCGGTTGCTCAAAAGTTATAACCATTTGATTATCTATGGTGAGTGTGTTCTTCGCCCAATCTACATTATCAATTATAGATCTGTATTTTCCGAGTTCTGGGTATCTATAGATATGTGACCTTGAGAAATTTCAACTCTGTGTGAAAAATACCTGTAAAAGCTTGAAGTACTGGTTTCATTATGTACTATAATTGTATTTCCTCATTTTCTTGTATCTATCATGTTCAGCCATTGCTAAAATGAACTTCGAAAAGAGTCTGTGATTATGTGTTTGCTGTTATGAAACTCTGATTTACTTTGTACCTTCCTTTGTTTTACTGTGGTGGACATAGAGTATTTTCTTCTTTCTAGATATTCATACTTCAGCCTCTTCTCTGTATGAGTTCTTTGTGCTAGGACAACTATTACCTCATCATTTGTTGAGAATATTGTAGAAGATGGTTATGATTTTCTGCAAATATAGTTCTTGTACATTACTTTAGGTCTATTCTGAAATCTTTGGCTCATTTTTGTATTCTGGAGAATCCATTTGTTACAATTCACTATTTCAGGATCAACTTGATTCTTTGAAATTCTATAGCACCCTTTGAGAATACTTGTTTTAATCCTTTTCAAACTGAGATCACTTGAACATTGAATTTCTCCATGAGATGAGTGTTTGAAATGCAATTGTTTTATGAAACTATGCATAACGTATTATTTCTGTAACTCTGTTTACAACTCCTGCATGTTGGACAATTCAAGTTTTGTCAAAAATGTAGTTCTATTTTCTTTTGTGCTTTAATGCTATACTTGATCTTCACCTCTAGTAGCTAGCTTTTCCCATAGAAACTAGCATTTGAAATTGATTCTTTCCCATAGCAACTAGCTTTTCCCGTAGCAACTAACTTTGCCCGTATTAACTAAAAATTTATAGTGTTGATTTTTATGGCGAAGCCTTGTCAAATTTTTCCAGAATTCTCTCTTTCATCCATTTTCAGCATAGTAGTTGAATTTTCTGATTCGGAACATAACACTTCATGTTTGAAGCTAGATTGGTAAATAAAAATGAGACATCATGGTTGTGTTATCTTGATCATAGCATGCTTTGCTATTTTTCTGTATCACTTACTTGATTTAAATCATTCCTTTAAGTATGTAGTAGTTAAAACAACATGATGGAAAGTTGTAAATGTCCATTTTACATGGCGAAGCCCTGTCAATTTTTTCCAGAATCTTGTCTTCATTCCTTTCAACTGTGACCCTCTCTTTTAGCCAAACATCAGCTTTCAAATTCTTCTTTTCCTTTTTGTTGCACGTGCTTCTATTGCTAGTCTCTCTTCTACACTGTAACTTCTTCTATTTCAGTAACAGTTGTTGGAACTTCGAGTTACATTCTTCCTTTTATTGCATGAACTTATGACTTGTCTATTCTTCTCTTTGGCTGCAAACTTGTACCTGCACACTTAGAAAATAGTTTAGAAAATAATTAGGATTTTTGCCTCTCTTATGTCCATGTTTTTTCTTCTTTCTTTTCTCCTTCTTCTTCCTAAGTGAATAAAGCATGCATGCAGTTTATTCTTCAAGTAGAATACATCTCATGTTAGGAGAAGATTCATATGCATGAAGTAGGATAGTGTAGGAATATGAATTGATCCCTGAGCTTGTAACTGACAGTTAATTCTTTTCTTCTTTTTCAGGAACAATGGCTTCTACAATGAAGATGAAGGAGAAATGAAAGGTGGAGATGAAGATGTTTCACCTTCTTGCATGAAATTAATTTTGGTCCTTGGGGTGTGGACTTGGATTGTGTGTGTGTAAGTAAAATGTCATTCATTCACCCACCTTTTTAATTGTGCTTTGGAGTTTGAAGTTGACTTGTGAGGTGGAGTGGAGGATGAGTGATGTGGCATCCTACATGGAGCCACCTCATCCTCCTCCCTCCCTTTTCTATTTATTTGAATTATTTTGTTGTTTTGGGGGTTCTTTGGAGGGGTTACTTCATTTGGTGACTTCATTTTTGGTTACTTATTTTGGTTTTGAGCTCTTGTAATTTGGAAGAGAGTTAGAGATTTTGTTGAATGCTTGTGGATTACTAGAGATTTTGGACTATTTGGATTGGAAAAATATTGTTGTTGAACCTTTGGAGCAAACTCTACCATGGAGAGGTAGGAGCTTGGCTCTTTATAATGTTCTCCTTTTATTTATGCATATGTGAATGCTTGAATATTTTGGTATGTTGTTGGCTGGTTGGGTAGATTACCTAGGTATGGTGTAGGAGAAGACTATGGGGATCTCTTGTGGGGAGGCATAAGAGCAAGTAGGGGTTTTGAAATGATATATATTGGCAAGTTTATTTTAAGGTGGACACCCATTTCCCCATTGGGAGGTATAAGAAAATTCCCCATAGCTCTTGCTTCTATGGCATTTAATTGTTTTGGCCCCTTTGACCCTCTAAAATTAATTAAGGAACATTTAAATATAGTGTTAATTTAATTATTTATTAAATTAACACCTAAGAGAAATTTAACTATATTGGATTAATTACACTCATTAATTTTGTGATGTGGATTTAATATTTGTTATAATGGGAAAATTTTATTTATTAATTATAATTGACTTTGAATCTTTATTGTGACAATTGTTTCTTAAAGCCTGGTAGTGGTCACGCTTTTAAAAAAAAAAGAAAAAAATTATTCCATATTTTTCTATCTAAACCTAGGTTGTTCTTAGGTCTTGAGTGGTCATTTTAGTGGGTGTTACAACTTGGTATCAAAGCCGTGGGTTCAAAGCTTGGACCCTTGGGCACACTAGAAAACTTGAGACATGAATATTAAACCTAGCACACTTTTAAACCTAGAAAACAACCTTGTTTGAAAATTACATATTTTAGTAAACATGGAAAACTGAATAAAACCTAGAATAACAAACTAACTCTCACCTTGGTCTGTGCAGGAGGTGTGAAAAGATGAGGGTCCTTTCACATAGATCTAGACTTGCCACCTCTAGATCATACTGTAGTAGCCATCCTACCTCAGATTTTACAGACGCTTCAGGATGTTAATGTCACTTTACGCGGAGCGTCTGTAGAAGGGCGGTTAGCTAGACATGATAGGGAGCCATACGTTGAGGCTCATGCATCTCCTCCCACGAGAGATGAGCATAGAGAAGAGAACTCCTGTGTAGAGTCAGCCCAGAGTAGAGTCACCGTAGAGGGGATAAGGAGATCGGATTTTTGGACAAAGGGATAGATGTCAAAGTCCTAGGCTTAGAGATGAGCATGTGAAGACGGCGAGGGTCACACGAATACGAGTTGTTGACCATATCATGTACATTATGAAGCTACAACCATCTCACTATTTTGGGGATACATGTGGATTTTAGGTAGAGGCCTGGTTAGTTAGCTTGAGCGAGTGCTTCATGCTCTGCTCTTGTACTAGCAACACAAAAGCTCATGTTGCGATCCATCTTTTGAGGGATGGAGTAGGTGTCTGGTGGAGGACCGAGGAGTAAAAGCTCCACGTTAATTCAAATATGGTTACTTGGGAGCTCTATGAGGATCGAGTTTAGGATCGGTACTTATCTCGAGAGGTTTATATAGCGAGAGGATAGACAAGTTTCATGACCTTCGACAGAATCTTTAACGGTAGTTGAGTATGAGTCTATTTCTAGATCTAATCTAGTATGTCGACTACATGCGGGATGAGCAGTGCTGATTCATAGGTTCATCTGGGGCCTAAATGTAGATGTGGGTGATGAGATGTGTATCTATTGTCTACAGACATCGATTGAGGCCATTGAGAAGGCCTACATAGCAGAGGAGACTCGGGAAAAGACACGGCGAGGCTAGAGATAGAGTATAGAATTGCATCCAATGCAGATGCGGGAAATCAGATTGAGGGGTTCGGCTCCTCCTCCTCATGGTAGAAATATTTCATCATAGTCATATTTTAGACCACATCAATAACAAAAGCAGTCTCGCCCACCGTATAGACCTCCACAAATATTTTCTCCATCGAGGGTCGAAGTATGGGACCTCCTCCTAGGGGTCTCATTAAGACACAGGGTGCACCAAGAGCTGAATCGGCGGGAGCTCATTAGCAGAGACCTCAACAGTCCATAGCTAGATCATTAGGATCCATAGCATAGACCTCAAGAGTACCAACTGGACCTACTACTCATGGGAGAGGATCAGGTGGTTACTTTGGTTGTGGTGTTGTTGGACATTTTTGGAGAGACTGCCCACAAAACCTAGTAACAAGGGTAAGGTGAAGATCTCGAGCCTATTATTGGTGACATGGGGCGCGGTCATTGGATATATGCAGCAGTTGAGAGCCTCTAGGTTGAGCACTAGAGTACTGTGTTTGAGATGACAAGTAGCATTGGTAGTGTCCCTACCTTCATTCTATTTTATTCTAGGTCTTTTAATTCTTTTATTGTACCATCTTTGGTAGAGTGATACTGAGTTGGTGGCAGTTAGGTAGGGTCTTAGTTGGGACGTTGAGATGGCTTGAGCCAAGATCTCTGTAGACTCCTTAGTTAAGGAGTGTGTAGTGGATTTGGGACCCTTCACCACTACCTCGGATCTTCATATCCTTTTGTTGGGTTTGTATGGAGTCATCTTGGGCATGGGTGGTTGTGCGCACACAGAGCCTGTGGTGTATTGTTACCATAAGATTATATCATGACATATGATCTATGAGTTGAGTTAGTGATAGTAGGGGTTAGGAGACCCATTTCCATTCACATCATCTCTACCATGCAGCTTAAGCGGTGTGTGCGACGGGGTTATCAGATGTAGTTGTCACAATTAGTGACTGATCAGAGGATGAATCTAGTGGACCATCACTTGATGACCATACCATCTTGAGAGATTTTTCTTATGTATTTCCAGGGGAGCTACTGGGGTTACCACCACCATATGAGATAGATTTTCACATAGATCTGGTTTCAAAAGTGAGCCTATCTCACGAGTACCTTATCGAGATGACCACCCCGAGCTCTACAAGTTCAAGTTGCAACTAAAGGACCTTTTGGAGAAAGGCCTAATCCATCTTATTGTGTCTGTTGGGGTGCACCATTGATATTTGTAAATAAAAAGGATAGATATCTGTAGTTGTGTATTGATTACCACCAGTTGAACAAAGTAACGATCAAGAATCATTACCACGTTTTACGCATTAATGATTTGTTTGATCAGATGAAGGGCCAGAAACTTTATCTAAGATAGAACTTAAGTCGAGATATCATTAGTTGAGGATTACAAATGTAGACATTCATAAGATCACCTTCCATACGAGATATTACCACTACGAGTTCACAGTGGTGCCTTTTGGTTTGAGGAATGCCCCCACAGTGTTTATGAGCTTGATGAATGGGGTGTTCAGGACATTCTTGGATCGCTTCATGCTCATATTTTTGATGACATTTTGATCTACTCACGTATGCATGAGGAGAATGAGGGGCACCTTTGGTAGGTCCTCCAGTGTCTTCGTGAGTAAGCGACTTTATACAAACTTGGAGAAGTGTGTGTTCTTTTAGACAGAGGTGCAATATCTAAACCACATCATTTTTCGGGGAAGGTATCACGGTTGATCCTTCCAAGATTTGAGCTATTATGGAGTTTCCAATGCCTAATAGTGTGACAGAGGTGCATGACTTCATGGTTTTAGTAGGTTATTATAGGAGATTCATTCAGAATTCTCTTTAGTTACAGACCCCATCACTTCCCTTTAGTGGAAAGGGAAGAAGTTTGTTTGGTCATACAGATGTGAGTATGCCTTCAATACACTAAAGGAATATCTCATGAAAACACCTACTCTTGAAGTGCCAAATCCACGGGGTGATTTTTTCATATGCACGAATGCTTCTTTGGCAGGAGTTGGAGGTGTGTTAATGAAGGAGGATAGAGTAGTTGCTTTTTAGTCTCGTAAAATCAAGGATTATGAGATAAATTATCCAATTCATGATTGTGAGCTTGTGGTAGTTGTGTATGCCTTGGTTTGATGGAGACATTTCATTTTTTACCGAAGATTCACACTCGGGACTGATTGCTTGAGTCTTTGCCACCTTTTCACACAACTCAATCTCAATTCTCAATCGCGGCGTTGGATGGAGTTGATTTTTGAGTATTATATGGAGATAGAACATGTGAAGGGGAAGGATAATGTGGTTACAGATGCTCTCGGCAAACAAATACATGTGGTTATGGCCACCTTAGTGAGCACAAATTTATGGAGCAGGATCCTATAGTAGCTTCCTCACGATAGTTTCGCATTGCGGCTAGAGAAGAGATCAAGTCTCGAGACCCCTAGGGGAAGTTTGATGGGTTTTAGTGGATTTAGATTGACTTCTTAGGAACAGATACTAGATTTTATGTTCCCCAATATGGAGGCTTGAGGCAGGACATCTTGACATAGGCACATCGTGCACCCTATTGATTGCATCCGGGGTGAAGAAGATGCACGCCACCTTGAGACAGAGTTGTATAACTAGATGAGACTTCATAGAGACATGGCTCATTTGTGTCACACTATTTAGAGTTTTAGAAAGTGAAGGCCGAGCATCAACATCCATCGGCCTTCTCTTTCGCATGCTATACCGGAATGGAAATGGGACACCATTTTCATGGACTTCATTGTTGGGCTACCGATGTCAAGATACCACCACTACGCCATCATGGTCATGGTGTATAAATTGTGAAAGTGCCTAATTTTCTCTTGTGAAGACCACCTATACAGCTAGTGCAGTGGCACAGTGTATCTAGATGATATTTTCATATTACATGGGATTCTCGTAGAAGATGATTTGTGACCGTGATCCTCTGTATACTTTCCACTTTTGGACTACCATGTAGCATGCCCTCAAGATGATGATCAATTTCAGCATGGCGTATCACCTTGAGATAGATGGACAGATGGCGGGTGAATTAGATCCTAGAGGACACACTTAGAATGTATGTTATGGATCACCAAATCGAGATGGGAGGAGTATTTGTACTTGGTGGAGTTTTCCTATAATAACATTTTTTAGAGTTTGATAGGCATGGCTCCTTTTTCGGGATTTTTATGGCAGAGAGTGCGGGACACCTCTTAATTGGGATATGTTACGGGGAAGGGTTTCTCTTGGGCCAGCTTTGTTGAAGGACATGGGAGCAGCGGGAGGTTATGATTAGACGAGACCGTAGGAGGCACATGACGAGAAAAAGAAGTATGCGAGATAAGCATAGGACCAACTATTGTTTTGATGTGGGCATGAAGGTTTTCCTTCATGTCGGACCACATAAGATCCCTATCCATTACGGAAAAGGTTCTAAGTTATCTCCTAGATTTGTAGGACCCTTTGAAATTTTGGAGTGTATCGAACCTTTGGCCTACCATATACCATTGCCACTAGCTTGTCTCACATCCATGATGTGTTTCATATTTTGTACTCGGTAGATATATTGTAGATCCTTCTCATGTGCTAGATTGGACCTCATCAGAGGTACAAGATGAGGGGAAGGTGATGGTGGAGACCATTTGCATTATAGAGCGTAGGAACCCGGGCCTTCGAGGCGAAAGATTGACTAGGTTCGAGTGCAGTGGGACAACTATGATGAGACTATGGCTACATGGGAGGATGCTACTTTGCTACGAGTTTAGTTTCCACACCTATTCCAGTGACTTCCAGGAAGAAGTTGAGTCTAAGGGGAGAGGGATATAGTTTCCACTTCCCTTCTACACATTTTGTTATTGATTATGATATTGTTGACTATACTTATGGACATTACTGTAGCTTTCGAGTTAGTATGATGTCAGACATTAGAGATCATGGATTGTGGTTGATTTGATTCATATATGATGCATGTGGATTATTAGAGACATTTTATATTGATGTTGATACAATTCTTGGCATGGTTATATATATATATATATATATATATATATATTTTATACATGTGATATGTTGTCATATTGAGTAAACCTAGAAAATTGAACTAATTTTATGATCATATGGTTATTGAGGAAATTGTAAATGATGTCGTTACTTTCTTGATGATGTTTGGATTTATATATATATATGACCTTGGAGATTATTGTATAATTATTTTGGATGATTTGATGTGGCCACAAGGCCGAAGGAGGTATTTGTGTTTTGTAGGTAAACATGTCACAACAAACATCGAGGGATTGGAGACCAACCACATTGGAATCCTAAATGAATTCAACAAGGGTAACCATGGCAACATGTATTTGTTGTGTGTGTGTGTGTGCGTGCATTTGAATTGATTTGAGGGGTCCCCATGGGAGAATCACCTTCGAATGTGACCAAGGGGTTATGTGTATTCTTTTATTTAGTTCCTTTGTTTAAATTTAGTATGTGGATTTTAGTCATGTATTTTCCCCTTTATTATTTATTTTATTTGTGTCTAGATTCTTGAGTAATCAAGTTATTAAATAAATTAAAATGGGTAGAAACAATGCATTTATTAGAGCTAATGGCTCTTTGATTATGTGTTGTAAGTAATGTGTAAATAATTTTGAGTGTGAAACACTCCACCCTCCTTTTGAAATTCGGATCTGTCCTTAGGGGATGATTTTGGAGGCTTGTGGGACAAGTTAAACTTGTCCCACACCTCTTAAATTGATACACCAACCCTACGTATGAGTTAGGGAGTTAAAACTAGGTCTTATTATGTATTTTGGGAAGACAAGTTGTAAGGTTTTATTACACCTTGTATGAAATTAATTTTGGTCCTTGGGGTATGGAATTGGATTTTGTGTGTTTAAGTAAAATGTCATTCATTCACCCACCCTTTTAATTGTGCTTTGGATTTTGAAGTTTACTTGTGAGATGGAGTGGACAATGAGTGATGTGGCATCCTACACGGAGCCACCTCATCCTCCTCCCTCCCCTTCTATTTATTCAAATTCTTTTGTTGTTTTAGGGGTTCTTTGGAGGGTGTTACTTCAATTGGTGACTTCATTTTTGGTTTTGAGCTCTTGTAATTTGGAAGAGAGTTAGAGAATTTGTTGAATGCTTGTGGATTTCTAGAGCTTTTGGACTGTTTGGATTGGAAAAATCTTATTATTGAAATTTTGGAGCAAACTCTACCATGGAGAGGTAGGAGCTTGGCTCTTTATAATGTTCTCCTTTTATTTATGCATATGTGAATGCTTGAATATTTTGGTATGTTGTTGGCTGGTTGGGTAGATTGCCTAGGTATTGTGTAGGAGAAGACTACGGGGATCTCTTGTGGGGAGGTATAAGATTTTTGGGGAGGTCTAAGTGTTATTGTGGAGGGATTTTGGGATTGGGTTCCACCTTGTAAGAGAAATAGTTTGCATTTATTTACTTGTTATGGCATGCTATAAGAGTGCGGGAGTCATAAGAGAATGGGAGGTATAAGGGGTACTTGGGGGAGGCATAAGGGCAAGTAGGGTTTTGAAATTATATATATATATATATATATATATATATATATATATATATATATATATATATATATATATATATATATATATATTGGCGGGTTTATTTTAAGGTGGACACCCATTTCCCCATTGGGAGGTATAAGAAACTTCCCCATAGGTCTTGCTCCTTTGGCTTGTGCATGATGAAGCCTGAGTATTGGTTGTTGTTCTTCATATGGTTGTAAATTGCAGTATGTATTTGGACTATGTTCTATTTGTGCAAACTATTTTTGTGTTGTGGAAGCCAATTTGTTGCCATGAGTTGAAATACATTTCTTATTGCTTTGTGGTTGGGGCTCGGGGGCCAATGAGGAGGACGACTTCTCCTCTTCATTGGAATTCTTGGTTAGGTGGAGAGCATTGCCTCTCCTCCTTTTTTTTGTTGTGATCAAAAGATATATGGTGGATCTTCTTGTTGTTGTTCTGGAGTTAAGGATGAAGACAAATTTTACAGTTTCTCCTTGGGTTCCTTATTGTGAAATTTCCCACTTCAAGTGGATGGCATTGTAACATTATTTTTGGTGGAAAGTTGCTCTGTTTTGGAAATGGAACCTACATTTGAATGTGAGAGATGTATATTTTGTAAGTTGTATTTGATGAATGAAAAAGGAAGTTGTAAAATAAATATTGGAGTTCAATATAAGTTGGTTTAATTACCACAAATGGTATGGTTTTCATTTGAAATATTTGTTTGAAATATATTGTGAAATCTCTATTTGAAATATATTGTGAAAACTCTGTTTTAAAATTAAAAAAAAGAAAAGAAATACGTATGAAGAAATATTACATTCTCTGTTTCATTCGAAATGCATGTTTTGAAAGTAGAACTATATTTTGGGTTTTCACACACAGATTGAAGTAAATTTAAGCATTGTAAAATTGGAATGGAATGAACTTAAATATAGATAAAGTATGATAAAGAAAAGTAGATCAATTCGGGCTTAAGTATGTTTTTTCATTTGGATTCTTTGTAAAGTCTGCAAATAAATATTAGAAAATATACAGAGTATGCTGCAACTTGAAAGACAAAATGAAACCTTGGAATGAACTAAGGATGAATAAAGCACATCATAAAACAACTGCATTTCCCTAGTAATTTATTCAGAACTCCAGTAATCGAGCAAGAGGCATAATAATGCCATTTCACAGAAAAGAAAATAAATTCATATTGAAATCTCAACAATAATCAATTAATCCTTAAAATCCATTAGAAATATTTCAAGTACGTTTCTCCATGCCTGTTTGGGGTGTTGAAGGAGAAAGAATAGCGAATTAGACCAATTCTGGCAGTTGAAAAATTTCAGTTCATATTTTTATGGCAGGAAATATGTTTTCTTAAAATTCACCCATCTAAGTTTGATGAAAATGAATTTTAAGTTTCCCATGCAAAGTGGAGTTCTAGCCCTTTCCAAAAAGTCCTCATTTTCCCAAATCGAGCTTCCAATCAAAAGTTATGGCCTTTTGAAGTTTTTTACTTTGGTTGGTTTCAAAAAAAAAACTAACTGTCAAAAAAAAGAGGAAATTTTTACAAATTGGATCCACGGGCCCGAAAATTACTTAGGGTACTTTTGAAAGATTGAAAAAGTCACAAGTTCCTCTATGGCCCCGCAGCCCCGCATCCTTCGCTTTTGAAAAAATATATACTTACGGGTTTGCGGGCCCGCACCTTCAAACTATACCTTTTTGAAAAAGGGTGAAAAATCTTAAGTCTCCTTGCCACAGCCCGCCTTTGGGAAAAAAATTTCCCAGGTCCATCGACCCGTAACTTAAGAAATATGAAGAGTTAGGAGGACTTATTTATATCATTAGAAAGGGGAAGAAATTTCCTATCTAATGGAAATATTTTCTAGAAACCTTAAGTGCATTAAATATGTGAAAAATTAGGTTGAAGTGAAAAGATGAGTCTGAGAGTGGGTAAGTGGGAAATTACCCCTTTTTAACTTACATGAGTAACTCTAGAGCATGGGTTGACCTTTTTGAAGGGTCATGCTAGGGGATAAGAGATTTTTTTTTTTCTAACCCATGTAAATAGGACCTTGGTTATTGTTTAGACCTAGTAAAATTAAATACCTTGGGCATTTAATTGTTTTGGCCCCTTTGACCCTCTAAAATTAATTAAGGAACATTTAAATATAGTGTTAATTTAATTATTTATTAAATTAACACCTAAGAGAAATTTAACTATATTGGATTAATTACACTCATTAATTTTGTGATGTGGATTTAATATTTGTTATAACGGAAAATTTTATTTATTAATTATAATTGACTTTGAATCTTTGTTGTGACAATTGTTGCTTAAAGCCTGGTAGTGGTCATGCTTTTCAAAAAGAAAAAAATTATTCCATAATTTTTCTATCTAAACCTAGGTTTTTCTTGGGTCTCGAGTGGTCGTTTTAGCGGGTGTTACATATACCCATACATATAATTTTGTGGATAATAGGAAATGTGAAAAAGATGTAGTTTTCACGTGAGCATTAAAAATAGTGTCAAAAAATAACATTAACATATAATATTTCTTTTAAACCTTAAAAATCATGCAAAAAAATTGTTTAGCATAATCCTATTTTGAAATATCTAATTTTTGTCAAAGTATGAGAAGAAAATGTGAATTTTCCATGATGTAATTTCAATAATGTGGATATTTCACAATTTTAATTTTTTTATGAAATAGTGGAAAAATATTTTCTAATCATTAGAAATTGTGATTTCTCCACAATACAATATCATGAATGTGGATTTTTAACAAATTTAAATGATACTTTTATGAAATTGTGAAATATTTACATTATATTTTTATAGAAGTTATCCATTTAATGTTGATAATTCACAAATTTTCCACAAAATAACATAATTGTGGATAACATTGTGGATAAATGATCCTAGTTCTAGTAGTGACCTTGTATGGGAGTTACCGATCAATGCACTATATTTTAGACTCAATGTAGTTCTCATAGTGCTTTGTGCAAAGGTGATTTTAGACTCAATGTACTTCTCATAGTGTTTTGTGCAAAGGTGCGGGAAACTAGCACTTCACCTATATTTTCCCTTGTCCCTCAACACCAATAGTGGGCTATGATACCTAATCCCAATAGAAACCCTTGTGTGCATATGAAAATTCATAGTTATGTCCTCCTATGTTGTGTATGCAATATATAGATGTAGTACTTGGGCTTTTAGCTCAACATGTAGTAGATAGATAGGTGATTGGTAGATAATAGATGCTTAGGTAAGGCTTGTATACACACACGCGCGCGCACACACACACACACACACACACACACACACACAAGTTCTTACTTTGAAATTAGGACCTTGTAGGAAAGGCTGACCCAAATGATATAATATGAAAGATAAAATAGTGACAAATAGGTCCATAAAGAGAGGGAAAGTGAAAATAAAATGGTCCAATTTTGTACAAATTAGTCAATACCATATGTACAATCCTTACCATGTATGCGTTCTTGGATCACGTTTAGGTAAAAGATATTATTGAAAGGGGACTACTAGAGATCTTTGTAAGGTGACTCAAAATCGAATCAAAGCTACATAATAGTAAGAAATGGGGTTGAATCAAGTCATAAAGAGAAATAAAAATTAATATTGTTGCCACTAAGATCTTTTTGGATATTGTTAAAAACTCATTTATAGAACAACCTAACAAAATCATGATGTAATAATGATTTTGTGGCATGTTGAAATTTTGGTTTCTATAGAATGTATATATTTTTACACTCAAAGAATATTTTCATGTGCATATAGAATGTTAAATTATTCATCTAGAAAATATAATTATTAATTTTCATAATTATATGACTAACAATGTCTCTAATAAGGTCATATTTAATTCCATGGTTAAAAATTAAACTCCTTGCATATTTAACACTTTTGTGTGGTGATGTTTATTAATCCATGTACATTCGCTCGAATTGTACCAAAATTTTATCTCACAATGTTTCCAAATTTTTCATGAGATTGGAAATTAAAATAAAATCATAGCTACTTATGTTTCCCAATATGGATACCTAATTTTTTTCTTTTCCACTTAAGCACCATCAATTTTGACATACTTGTATAGTTCACATATATCCAACTCTTGATCACAATTTACCTATATCGGTATACCAATCTGTGACCAATCCGATGTTTTAGTCACTTCTATTTATTTTTATATTATATTTAAGATGAGCATAGTCCATTTATGAACACCTTCATAATCCTAGATAAACATTCACCATATTGTAGATCCTCATTTTGTAGTCCTGTGACGCACGATAAACTTGGTCATTTTCGATTCTTTGCAAGTGTCACCATATGCTAGAAGTTTCTATATGCCCTCAATTATTATTTTTCATAGTTTTAATTTACCAAAAACCTTCATGAATATATTTATGGCTATGAATGAAGAATCACTTATATAAACAAATCTAATGTAGCCAAACTGTAACACACACTCAATATACTATAAATATTTTGAACTCAAAGAAAATAAATCTTCTTCTCTGTTATTAAATTATGAATTAAAATTATTCATAAATAATAAAACAACTCCCAACTTGAGTTTATAATAAAACTCTAACTATCTCTGTGACTAAATCTACTCTAGTTGCTTATGATTTACTATTTTTGTAGCAGTTTATTAAAACATGTTATTCTTACTAAGTTTACATGCTTATTTATTTGCAGACAGAAAAAAATTGCACACATATTCTACATGCCTAAATTAGAGGAATTTCCTACTTTCTAGCCTACTATACATTCAAGAGAATAAAATTAACTAATGCCCGAAAATAGGAAAAAACCAAATTACAACTTAAATCCTAATTTTCGTCCACATTGATGGCAAATTTTGGGCCCAAAAATGTGCCAAAAATGACTCAACTAGAAGGGTGGATTGATCGGTGCATTCATCTTGTCGAAACATGTGGTTTTTAAAAAAGCGAACACCGGATCAAAAGATATGACCATTTCAAGTTTTTGCTAAAAATAGTGCATGAAAATCAATCATAAGGTTATTAAACACCTAATGGAATTCTTAAAAGCCTAGTTCTTTTATATAATTATTAAAAAGTAACATACACATCCCAATTCTTTAAGGATAATCCTAGAGTAGTATATAGAGCTAAATCTAAATACAAAGAAGTAAAAATTACATGACACCAAATGTCAAAGTCTAAATGAAAGTCAATTATTTAGGTACATGGTCTAACACACATACACATTAGAGGAAGACCTACATATGGTTTGATCCCTCTTCATGGTATCGGTATATAGGAAAATCATAATATCGAAAGGGTATGGTAAGGTTATCCAACCCAAGATATGCACCCCTTTCTAAAAGTCTTTTGTGATCCATTAAACACAATTAGGGTTTCATAAAAAGAGAGTGTTAACATACATCACAATGCAATATTTAGGAGATCTATTATATCTAAAATTATATTATGACTATAGAATCTCAAATTTAGTAACTTATCCTTGTGCAATGACAACTTTGTCTATGCTCCTTGCTACGGAATATGCTCACATTTTAAGTCCATACAATATTTATCTTTAGATTTTTTTTTTACTTGCTCATCTCCACACTCTTCGTATAATTAGCACATAATTATATAATAAATAAATGTTATAAATCAGTTCTTTTGTGCATCATTTTAAAATATTTTGTTTTACATCACAAGATTCGAGTCTAAAATTGTACAGTTTGGTCATCATAACTGTCTGGATATGGAAAAACTTTGTGGTCCTTTCTATTTCATCTTTCGATTCTATTTTGAATTTGAATATCTTTACCATGCTTTTTCATATTCCTTGCGTTATCCTTATCATTATATTTCACCTAAAAAATGTTATTTAACCAATTCAATATCTCTTTATATATCACGAACACTTCCATAAGCACTCAAGACACTCTTAAATCTTCCAAAAGAAGTTTCATATCATTTATAGGTTACTCAAGTGATCTCTCATCAAAATTATTCAAGTACTCACTATAGATAAAGATCTCATTAAAGTGTTTCCTCAGTGATCTCTCATCCAAACTATTCATGTACTCATCTCAACAAGATTGAGCATAAAATTATTTCCTCACTAGGCTCTTGGGACGAAGTAGATAATATATCTACGGGATGAGATCTTGCTGGAGTAGAAAGGGATACCTTTTGGAGATCATAAATTCCTCACATGGACTCCAAATCAAGTTTCATTTTTTTAATTTCATGTAGTTTGTAGAGGAATACAATCATGGAGTAAAATACCAAAGTAGATATCTTTGTAGTGATATATTGTATAAATAGTCTACTTCATCAATGAATATATGTATAAAATTAGAGAAAATGCATATGCTTTGAGATACATTCTTTGAAAAGTGTAATGAAAAACAAATAGGTATTTCTTCAATCACATCTAGTGCACTTGCGGTTGTTGAACTAAGATATGAAATGTTAGATGTTAGAGAATTAAGTTTTGATATTTTAAAGCCATGTCACGTTTGAGTTTTGAAAAATCACGATAAATTCATGAATGCTAGTGGACTCCACCTCTAACCAACTTGTTTGGGATGATATCTTTAAAATATTTTTAATTTGATTTTAGAGGACATCTAATATATAGATTTATTTTCCAACCAACTTGTTAGGGACAAAATTATTAAAATAACTTATATTTAATTTTAGAGTTAAGATTTAGTACAGAAATTTAACCACAATCTCAAATGCATTTTTAATGCATGGAGTGAGGTACTCTCTACTTTCTATCCTCACTGGCCATTGTAGTAAATGACAAGTGTGTTACTATGTCTACAATATTTTAAAAAACTTAAAAGTTATCATTATAAAATTATAATACATCTTTATGGAACTTATTAGCAATTTTAACTAGAACCATATAAATATTACATACATGATTTACATCTTCTATAGGTCATATTGTGTGTGTGTGTGTGTGTGTGTGTGTGTGTGTGTGTGTGTGTGTGGATTAAAATTTATATATATTATAAATTAAAAAGTTAAAATAACCAAGTATAGGCTACAACATCTAAATTTCTAGGCCAAATACAATCCCAACCATACTAATGTAGCATTTCTTGTATTTCCTTTTAGAAGTTGAATTGGGTACATGTGATAAGAGACATTGTAGGTTTCGTTTCTTGTAATTTAGTCTTTGGTTCTTCCTTGCTTAATGGGAATTCTTTAGCTTTCACTTGTAATTTTGAAAACTAAATCCACGAAACATTATATTAAGCTACAAAATAAGTCAAACCCTTATCTTTAGTGCTACTATATAATTTACCTATTAAGATGTTACATTTTATTGTGACTACTTGAAATCCATTTGTATACTTTTAGTTGAGCTTGGGGATACTCTTATATTATTTAATAATTATGTCTTAAATGTATTGATGCACCTCAATATTTATTTAGACTACTCAAACTCAAACAAAGAGTATGCATGCATGTATGTATGTATGTATGCACACACACACACACACACACACACACACACACACACACACACACACACACACACACACACACACACACACACACACACACACACACACACACACACACACACACACACAATATGTATGTCTGTGTATACATATATATGTATACCCATGTATATTATATACATATATATAATGGGTAGGAAAAAATTAACACATATTGAAATGAATTATAATAGCCGCACAAAAAGTAGCTACATAACTTATGGGAAACTAGGAACCGTATAGATCTATACTATTCTAAAACCCGTAACCATTATTGTATTTCTCTAAAAAAACCTAGAACAATATTAAAATAAAAAAGTGAAGAAAAATATAAAAAAGAAGAGATGGGAAAAGAACAAAAACTTAAAATGGGCTGAAATAAAAATAATAATTTCAATAAAAATCTAATGTAGACCAATTATGAACAAATACAATTATATTAAAAGAATGCACTTGTACGACAAATAAGAAGTCCCCTACCAAAAATAAGTAATTGTCTAGACTATATATATATATATTTGTGTGTGTGTGTATGTGTATGTGTATATGTACATGTACATATACATACATACATACATACATATATATATATATATATGTATGTATGTATGTATGTATGTATGTATGTATGTATATGTACATGTATCTATGTATCTACATACATACATACATACATACATATATACATACATACATACATACATACATACATACATACATACATACATACATACATATATATATATATATATATATATATATATATATATATATATGTAGATATAGATATACATACATACATATATATACATATATATATAGATATACATACACATACACACACACACACACACACACACACACACACACACACACACACACACATATATGTATATATGTATGTATGTATATATGTATATGTACATGTAACAACCCAAAATTTCACACACACACGAACAACACAAGAAAAGACAGGATAATTTTTTTTTGTCTTACTTCCACACATAACATGACGCAACATGTCGTCACCAAGGGTACAACTAACACTGTGAACAACTTGATACAAGGATGGCCATAAAGGCAGCACGGAAACATTCACACCTATCAAGGACAATACATACATTTTTTTTTCTTCTTTCTGACAAGACAACATGGAAGTCCAACCACTTGACACACTTACATTTAGGGCATCCCATGAGGAAATTCTTGTTAAATTTTCTTGTTTACTAAAATGTCTCTAATTCTTAACTTACGTTCTTATAAAATTTCATGTAATGATTCACACAATTCTTTTCACAAGGGAGAACTTCTTTCTTTTCAACTATTGACTAAATAGCTTAAGGCCAAGCTTTCTAAACTAGGATCATCAATTTTATGTCCAAGGCTTTTTATTCATTTGATTTTAGAACATTTTCCATTTCTACAAGATTAATTAAACTTACTCAAGCCACTAACACAAGTTCCACACCTCTATTGCCCAGGTGATGGCATAAGCTCCGATTGAGTGGAAAGTACCGCTTAGGGTTCATAACAATAACCTTCTTGTTTAAGGATCAAACTTTGACCTTGCTTAAGAAATATCACCATGAATCAAGGCAAGGGTTAACAGAACAGGACAACAGAATTTAGCTTCAGGGTCACATTGTTTACTATCAGTCTTTCATTGAGGTTAAGAGTTTATCAAGATTGGTTGAATGTTCCATCTAGACTTTACTTAATTAAGTTTGACAAAGGAGAACATTTCAAACGATAGAGAGAGATTTAAGGTTTAATTAATCAATTTCCCTCCTACTTACTAAATCCTATCATCTTCTAAAATCTAACCATTGCTTTCACCATGAGGTCATTTAAGATTTCACCATAAAAGGATAGTGTTTATTGGTTTAATTTTTATAAGGACTATCCTTGATTGATCACTTCATAGTACTTACAAACTCATTGCTACTATACCTTAGAAGGATTTAAAACTCAACATTTTAACTAGAAGAGCAAGGTTAAATAGTACTCGTTTGTGAAAACAAAACAAGGTTACATCAATTCATCCCAACATAATGCACAAACCAAAGGGACATACTATCTCTATTGAACCATGACTAGGGAGCAAGAGCGTAATAACATGGAACATGCCACGCTACTATTCTAAGTATTTAAAATACACTAGAATATCCCATAACCAAGTGGTAATCAAATTTCATCTTTCACATGATAACCAAACAAGCCAAAGTTTCAACAGTTACAACAACAATACTCTATAATACATTCAACATTTTTACAAGGAACTTCATAAATTGTACAGATGAACCTTTAACACTCTTTTCCTCTAGTCTACTTGCATAATCCATCTGCACAAATATTAACTAAAGTTAGTTCACAAGAACTGAGCATGTTAAGACTACCCATTGCAACAGTAAGCTAACATTCTATATTATCATGAAAGTAAAACTCTAAACTCAAGAATGGATCAAATCACAAACCACTAATCAATATGTTTCACAAGATGATGAGATTTATACCATCCAACAAGGAGAAATCCCAATATTCAAGAGAGAGAAATATTCCAAAGATAATCAAGGTAAGACCTTATTGGTGAAGACAACAAGGCTGAGAGTATTTAGATTTCAGTCAAGTAATCCTATGGATTACGTGATTGAAATCTAACACCCAAACATCATTCTATTATTATTAACCAAAAAGATAAAGATCGGTCAAATGACTTAACATATTCAAAATTACTTGTTAACAAGACTGCATTAACGCACATCCATGTTTTAGGAAGAATATAGGTCCCAACCATATATGAACACAAATCAGTCAAAGATTAAAGTTAACTTCACTCAGCTGAATAAACCAACATACATATAATACTCACAACATTATAACTAACTATCTGAAGGTTCAATATACCAAGCAATTCTCACCGAACCTAATTATTTTTCATCAAGAAGTTAAATAAATTAGATTCTATCCAACTAAAATTACATACAACAACTATAGTTGGATTACACAGGCAAGGATCAAGAAGAAGTCTTTTCACCAAAGGTTGTTATTATCTTACATCACATAATCAGTAATAAACCCGTAATCCACCCCTCGTATGATCATTGTAAGAGTTAAGGACTTAGCTCACTAAAATATGTAACTGAGTCGATTCCTACCTTTTCCATTTTCATACAAGTCTAACCCAATTCGAAGAAAGATAACCATTCTATTTTCACACATGCCTCAGTCAACACTTACTCAGAAAGTCCCTACCTGAATTATTGAAGGTTTGCTAAGCTACAAAATGGATTTAATAGAAACCCATTTCATTCGATACTTGAATTTAAACAAGCAAGGGATAGTCTGTTGAAAATATAAGTGAATCGACACAAGATCCTCTACCGTGACCCAACTCGAGTCACCAATCACAAGGTTAACAGTCAGTGAAGGGGAAACACAAAGCAAAATACTCTTCCTACGAACTATGCCTTCTCTTCCGTCTCTATAACAACATATGAATAGCTTGGGCATTCCCATCTATTTCACGACAGTCTACTCGACCTATCCTCATAGTCGCTCCAAAGAAAACATCTGCTACTACAGAGTTCGATTGAACTCTTTTATCTTATGATACAGTGACTCACGTCACAGGATCTGTATTGAGCAGTCAATATTTCACTCACGTAGGCCTCTAAGAAAACATCATGCTCACTATGCGAGGTCTACACACAGATTCAGCCCAAGAAAAGCTTTTACCAAGACAAAAACAAACATTTAGCCTAAAACTGGCCATGAGTCGACAAATCTACAAATATCCACTAATGTTATTCATGGCTCAAGTTTATATCTGCTACTGCTGGTTTAGAAATCGAACTCAATGGCCATTGTTCACTATCGTCTCTAAATGTCACCCGAATTTTAAGAATTAAGCAGGAAAGCACCCGGTTAAAGATCTAACACCCACGGTATAAACTTCAACCATTATTTTGCTATCACATGGCAGTTACTCTTTTATTTCGAAAAGAAAAACGAGGCAGAAAAGAAATGTATACATGCTATCACAGTTGCTAACAGGGTATGAAAAACAAACAACTCCCAACAGTCCTTCCTTTCCTTCAATCTGGGTTGATTCACAAGGAAAAGCAGAAGCCCATTCTAAATGCCATAACAGATTAAAAAAAAAAAAAAAAGAAGGACATTCAATTCATGACATAATAAAAGGGTAGCAGAAGATTGCAAGGGCAGGTTTAACATGCCTGGTTTAAAACGCCATCTCCATATGCATATGATTGTTTCAATGTCGCTGCTTGCCCTTAACCCAAAGTGCTCTGTGAGCTCGAGCTAGCACCACATTCACGCGGTGAAAAACAGCTACAACCCAACTCTTAAAAACAACAGAAACAATTGTCCATTTTGGAACATAAACCTCGCCTTCCATATTCCATTCAGGAGTTTGAAATGCATGCAAACTTATCAAGGAATGATTCATGGGACACTGCAGCAAAACTATGCTCATCCATTAACAGGGGGATTCTTTTTTTTTTACAGTGATCTTTGTAATCTACAAATACGAAGGGATTGTAGAGGCGAGGATGCTCCTCATCCAAAAACTCCACAGGCGCATCTATGATGGTCTGGTCTGAGAAGAAATAAATATATGGCACCGATACACGGGAAGTACCATCACATATCAACCTGTGTGTAACGTTGTGAATCCTCCCATTACTCCACGCATTAAACGAATCACCAGTTAATACAACAAAGGAATTACGCACAGGCTTCACATCTACCCACTTCCCCGCCTTGCTTTTAACCTTAAGCCCGCCATTGTTATCTTGGTATATTACCATTATACAATTTGTATCAGTATGGACCAGAGTACCTCCTTTTTGGTGTGGTGGCGAGTTACAGTAGTTCATGCGAAGGACCCCCACAAACTCACTGGAAGAATAATGGTGGCCAACCCCAAAGCTGCTCAGAATTTCTCTGATAATGCTTATTATAAGCTCGTCGACCCCGCGTGTATAAGCCTCGACAATCTCGCAGATTTTGGGATTTCCTTGAGGCCACAGGTGATCTGAAAACTTCTGAATTGCTTCGGGATCTGGGGCTCCTGGCACACCGATAGTCTCGAAAAAGGGTAGTGCCGGCATGTCGGTGAGATAACCGAGGTTCCATCCCGCAGAATCCTTTTTCTGTTTGGTCTCTTTGGGAAGTGCAAACGTATCTCGTGCAACCGAATCCATTTGATCAATAATCTGCTTCTCAATGCCATGGTTTACAACCAGAAAACATCCCCATTCTTCGCAAGCCTTTTTCACTTCCAAGTTTTGATGATCGAGGTCACAATTGAGCAGAGAAAAAAATCGATGACAGGCACTTGTTCACACTCGTAGTCGGCCGTGGTAATCTGAGAAGGCATGGTTTGAGAATTATGATGACAGAGGCTTCTCTACCCTGTAGCTACTGCATATAGCCAATTACTTCCTCACGGCACTTTCCTAGGAGAATTTCAGTCCTACGCTCCACGTTTGGTATAGGCACAGGCTAGGAGTGTGCTGGTCCAGAATTGAGTGGTTTTGGAAAATTTTTATTGCATTTGGTGAGACTGTGACAGCTATTGAGGGCGCCCCCTGCCAAACTGACCCAACTCTCACCCACATGCCTGCAAACTCCACTCGCCTTCAATTCTCTTTGAAAAGCTGTCCCATTCTTTCATTTGGTCAAGCACTTGATTACATTCACCAAACCTCTGCACCTTGCCAAGAAATCACGTGCCTTCCCATGCCCTCCACTCCATTTCCATTTTTTTAAAATTTATTTATTTCAAAAATTTTACTTTCATTATTATTATTATTCTATTTTTATTTATTTTATTCTAAAACTCATTCTATTTATATCGTTATTCTATTTTATTTTTATTTTTCTGGATCTCAGGTATGCCCCAGCGGTAAAAGGAAAGGGGCACCACAATAAGCGAATGGTTACACGAGCCTTAATATTGCTTGTGTAGTCTTGAAGCCTAAAACGCCCAGTCAAGCTAACTAGCCATGCGTCGGCTCGTGACCATGTTGTATCTCCTGAATAAGTGGGTGGGTTGAGTGATTAAAAGAAATATTTACGCGAACGCCACTCCCAAACCATGGCGCCACCACAAAACCTACTCTTCCTCATTTGCGCAACGAGGCTCGATCAGCGGGAGCGACAAACAAATCAAAAGGATAGTTTAACGATAACAGAGGATGATATCGATAACAATCGATATAAAGAAGGTAATAATAAAATACAATCGTTGATCGATAATACAATCATAATGTCATTATTATTATTATTATCATTATTATCATTTTACAGCTTGTAAAATAATTATCAATTATAGTCATAATGGTCAGCAATCGAGATCGACGAAGGCACAACGACACACCATGCTTAGCACTCGATCGCCACAGAAGAAGCAGTGTAATGTAAGGCAGTTTATGGACCCATATAGATAATAAAAGTTACTCTGGTTTCCTTCCATCATCACATGGGACATTAGTACTCAAATGGACATTCACGTGGGACTTAAATGGTATTCCACAAATATTTAATTTTCCCCTTTGAATAGATTTAACATGTATTGCTATATATTTTATTTGGTAAGTTTATTTTGGAATGAAGGAAAGTTCTATTTCGAATTTGATCTAAAATAATAAATGTGAAATATTTGAAAAGCTGTGGTGGAATTGGATATTTCTATATAATTATAAATTATGTATTGTGTACATAATGGTTGTGAGTTTTATATATTGCAAAATGATTAGTTACTTTACATTATTATTATATAAAAATTAGATAATTACTTAATAATACTATGTCAAAAATTATGTGACATTATGATAATTATCGGATATTATATTATCAAGAGGTAATATATGCTAGTAATATTTACATAGATATTTATCTCTTCATATGAGTTATTATCTTTTGCTTTTTGTTGCGAGCATTTGCATTGTTTGTCGATTCTTTTAATTTTATTTGTAGAATTGTCAAAAAATTTATGTTGGTAAATGTGGCATATTTATATTTGATAGATGAACATTTAAAAAAATTTAGACCATTATATTTTGTTTTCTCATCTCTCTCAAATTTTTGACATGCATTATAAAAAATCAATTTTATTTGTTTTTAAATGGGAACAACCTTGTTTTTATCTCTAGCACCATCATAGCTAATATATGTATATGACTATTTTTATGGTTCTAGGGGTTGGATAGGGTTGGGATAAATTTTTCTCGTTATTTTAAAAAAAAAATCATACAAATAAATTAAGAAAATGATAAAAGAAATAATAGTAAAACCGAGTTAATATTCTTATAGATAATTGAGAAGAAGACTAAAAATTAAAGACCAATAACAAGTGATCTATGTTTGATATAACATATTGTTTTAATAAATATGAATTGAGATGACCTTTGAAAGATCTTCCATCACCTCAAATTGTTCTTATTGCATAAATTGTAAGCAGTGACAATTATTACATTTTTAAAAATTATTTTGTTGTAAAATATTAATTTATTAAAAATTCTAGTAATTTCTTAACACTTTATGATCTATACAATATTTTGATGGAATCACATTATACTTATTTTTGATATGATGAATGATGTATTTTATAGGATGATTAATACAAAAATCAATTGAATGTTAAGACTTTCTCGAATTTTAAGTTAAATATGTTTTTAAAATGGTTTTATTTTTCTTTTTTGTTTAATTGTATTATGTATTAAAATTGTCTTTTAATAAAAGAATGTTATCGTTCATATTTAATATGATGAGTAAAGTAATTATGTACATCTCGTTTTATATGTTAACATAAATTGAATGTGATAAAAAAATGTTATTATAAAAGAAACAAAATATGTGACACAAATTATGAATAAGTTCTTACATTTCCTTTGTAATATAATAGGGTAATGAGACACCTATAATTTCATATATTGTTACATATAGACTGAATGTGAAAAATAATGTATTATTGTAAAAAGAAAAATAAGATAATCAAACACATTTCATTTAATAAATTGTGAAGAGACACAAACTCTAAAAATACAATAGTCTTAAATTGATAAGTAAGATAATCAAACATATTTTATTCCGTATATTCCTAACAGATACAAACTATATAAATACAATGTTCTTAAATTGAATGTGGAAAACGCATTCTTGAAAAAGCTAAAGAATAGGAATAAAAATAAACAGGACATCCCGTGAATAAAGTTAAAAGATGGTGCCAACGTAAAAAGAATGATGAATCTGCACGCGCACGAATCTTTTTATGTTGAAAATGGGTGCAGAGGGTAGTATCTCGTGCAAATTTGTTAGTTCCTTGTCTATGACATATGTTGTACATTTCTGCTTTCATATTCATATGATATGATATGATATTCACTCATAACCTAACTGATATGATATGGGACTTGACGTCAAAATCTAAAGAATATATATGATGAAGTGTCATGGATTCATCAGGTACGAAGGGAAATGTTTGTTTGGAGTATGTACTTGTACTTTATAAATTATAAAACATAAATATATTATTGATGAAAATAAAGATGTGGTAAGAAAGTATACCTAAAATAAATGCTAGCTACATATTAAATCAAGTAATAGGTTTGGAAAAAAGGCCTACAAAGTATAAAAGATCACTGAAAAATTACCAGTAGCAATTGTATCATAAGTGTGTAATGGAAATGTTCATAGGTGGGTCTGATGAGGGATGTGTGTTCAATAAATGACAAGCGATTAGAATCGTCGATACAATCGAAGTAATAATGCAAGTAATGATATTTGAAATGCTATTCATTTAACAATAAGCTATGGGTTTCAAATTCCAGTCCTTCAGAAGCAACCACCAAAATAACATCAATGTACATTGTTCGAATTTTTGTACACATTGTGTTGATATTGTCTTATTATAATGTGTATATTGAATATTTTACTCACTATAATGACATTTTCTTGCTATAATTGGTGTGTATATTGCCTACAAAATGTCATTGAATATTGTGTTGCAACATCAAATATGGAAAAGATATGATAGAAAAATCCTTGAATATTTGGACAATAAGTTTGTGAATATTGCATATTTTAATGATGATTTCTTAGATCTAGATTCTTATTTAATTAACACCCAATGGCCTTTTTGGAGCTATTTATTCAAAGAAAAATAATACATGATTGCTCTTACACCTCATAAATCAATATTAATTCAATTGAAGAGAATTATATACAATTTATAGATGTTTAGGAAGTGGCAAGCTATAATTCGTATTTAGGATGCAACAATTGGATTCCTTCCACATAGTACTAATTTACCTAAATGCAAGGGAACATGCCCTATACATCTTCTAATTGTGTGTGTACATGCAATTGTAGATGGTGCCCACAATCTCGTTGACATTATTTTTGAAAGTTAAAAGATTTGGCTTCTCCAACAAGTTCAACCATGGAGGGACGACTTACTATCTCTCTAAATACCTACACCACTACCATCACTATTATGGTCATATGTACATAACCTACAAAAGTATTAATATTTCAATTATTTGGCGGCTTTTAATTTACTAAATTGAGTTTACCATTCATCTAGAAACTCACATTCATACTTGATAGGAAAGTTTTGCACAACTATGCTCACAATTCATCTAGAAACTCAATTATCATTTATTGAGGTGAAGGCCATGGAATATTAGGAATCAAGACTAATACTCTCTTGATTCTTTACACAATTAAGTGCTAGCATAAACAAGGTTTTCAAACTCAATGAAATGATCCCCGCTTCAAAGTATTTTATTCAAAATGGAATTGTGCTCTTTCAAGCAAGGATAGCTTATTGGGGTTACTAACGAGGATTCCAACATGAATGAGCCCAAAGATGGGAAAAAATCGATGTGAACATCTTCAACAGTGATCATCCCTAGGTGGTAAGAAAGAATTGTTTTTATAAAGAAACGGGATAGGAGTATATTATTCTAAATAAAATATCATTTTTATTTACGATTGGGTTAAACCTATTAGATATTTGATTCTTTAAATTAATTTTATTAATAGTTTTGTTCAAGGTATAATAATATTCTCTTGATTCTTTACACAATTAAGTGTTATGTTAAAAAAATTACGAAAAAAGCAAGTTTTACGTGACTTATTTTAATAGAAGATATTTAACATGAAATTAATTAGATTTTAATAATATTCTTGTTCAAGATATAGTAATTGAAATTAAAGTGAGGTGGAAGATGACATAATTATTTAACACTATGTAATTCATGTCATAGAAGTGAAGAATAACATTTGAGAAAATATACCGGTAATCTTGCATGGTTTTCCCTAAAAACACAAAATCCAAACAAACTTGCAATTTCATATTACATGTGTCATTAGATTTATTGATGGCCTAGTTTTTTGAGGTGGTTGTAAATTTCATTTTTTTCTAACTTATTCTATGATTTCTCACATATATACAAACAAGTTATATATTTGTGAATATTTTGTATATATTTATCAACAACTCTTCAAAAAATTATACAATTTTGTAAATTTCAATCTATCATTGTCCACCACGACCACCTAAATTTTTACCGGTATTATACTGTTAAAATGACAAAAAACAACCCACATCTTGTTAAAATTTTACAGATTATAATGAAATTATCTTGGTATAATTGGTGTGTTTTTTGCCTATAAAATTTCATTGAATATTGGGTTCATGACATGTAACACTGCATTGTTTTCTCAACAACAACTCACGAGAAACCCGATAGCGAGACAATAAAAATTATGGAATAATTTTTTTTTTGAAAGGTTCCAAGGCCTTAGCTTGTATTTTAAAAAATGCAGATTGCCAAAAAATTTTAAACTATTGGTAGTGGAAAACAATTATCGATTAATTAAGACTGCCTCAATTTTCAAAATTAATATTACATTTTAATTCTTTCACCAACAAGTTTTCTAAAACTATATTTAAATAATCCTCATTAGCTTTTTAAAAAATGCAACTCCATTAATCTTATTTAAGGTACAAAAAAAACTTATCTTATATCATACTAAGATAATAATCTTGCATTGTTAAATGCATGCAATTTATAATAAGTTCATTATTCTAAAAGGGGCAGGTGCACAACTTAGTCTAACCCCTTAGGCCCATTTAACATTACATACACACACATCTTTTATTTATTTCATTCCCAATTAAAATACCTCATCACTTAAGTGATGTAGGGTTCATCTTACACCATTGGATTTAATCTATTTAAGACATTAGATCTAGGTTAGACTAAAGAAACCCTAGAAATCCTTATGGGTTCTCTTATATTCATTTTCTAAATCTAATATCTCATTTCTCTTGTTTTGCTTTGCAGGTTAAGGAAGGAGGAGAAGAAAATGAATCCATGGAGGCCATTAAAGAGGATTGGAGGCTCTCCTTTGTTTATTTTTCATGATTAGGGCAAGAATCTACCCATTTCCTTTGTGGGTTTTTGTCCCTCTTCTCTATTTGTTTTTGAATGGTATTTTCTTGCAAATTAAATGTATATATAATGAGTATATACCCATTTGGGTAAAACCTGAATATATTTATGTAGATATATGTATTGTGTATAAATTCCCCCCTTTTTATACAAAAATGTACACATATATACATGTATACCCATGTATGCACATATGCGCGTGTGCGCGCGCACACGCACCGCGCGCACCCCCCCACACACACACACGCGCGCTGTTGGCAGCACGTGCATGCATGCACACGCACACGCATACATACATGCACGCGCGCGCGGCTGATTCTAAGTTATACGCGAGCCAAAAGTAATGGCCGTGGAAACGTGGATTAATACTGAGCCACATTTTATTTTACTCACATGGCCACATACATATGATCATGGTTTTATTTAATTGTTTTGAGGAAGGGGTTAGTGTTGGGGGAGAGGCGCCACCCCACCACCAACCCTTAAATAATATAGGGGTGGGGGTGCGATCGATGCTCCTCCCCGAAATTTTAATAATTAAGCCTCCCACATGCCACGACCCACTATGGCAAAAAAACATATAATTTTTTTCTTTTAAAACTATTTCTCTAGCTAAGCCATGAGACCATGATTTTCCTTTTAATAATAATTTAATTTTCAAAAGGTATTAATATAAGTAAAAATATTACTTATAACCCTATTTATTTTCATTTTTACAATATATAATGACATATTTAATTTCTAAACATGAGATTTTGAGTTTATAATACTTGATAATATTCTTAAAACTCCAAAATTTTGACTCTGTCTATATCTATATCTATATCTAGATATAAGTATATTAATATTTATTAATAATATGAACTTGTTAATATTTATTAATAATGTTCATAGAATGCCTTTTCTTTATTCATATTTAAAATAACCAAATACTTTATTATATATATCAATGATATTATTATATATATATATATATATATATATATATATATATATATATATATATATATATATATATATATATATATATGTATGTATGTATTTATTAATTTAGTTTCCCATTAAAATTTGGGGGTAGCATATAGAGGGGAGATTAAACATTTCAATTGTAAAATTGTATGAGTATTTATTTTATATACACCTAAGCAATTATAGAATTGCACAAATTGGTGTACTTATTAAACTTTAAAACTTATCACTTTCGATTTCATTTATATAACCATTTTAAGAGTATAATTAGTTAAGGTTCATTCATTTACTTTAATCAAATCCTATTGCCACAAGATAGAGGTTTTATTAATAAATCAATCATACCTAATCCTTTTACACATCTAGTTTGGTTAAGGTGAAAACAACCACTATTAAATGAAATTTATTTCACAATCTAGAGTACAAGGGCTGGCTAGAATTACATGCTTCAATGTTTACTTCCCATCCAAGAGAACCAATCTATAAACAATGCACTCCTAAACACAGTTTTATATTTGAAAGCATTTAATTTCCATTCACAAGATCTTTGCAAGGCTCATATTCACATAAGAAATGTAGATTAAAATAATTCATTTCCAAGGATGTATGAGATTACATTCAATAAACTATTGATACAATTTACAAGTAGTAGGATCATAATAGCACAAGATGCAACTCTACAAGCCTTTCTCCAACAAGAGCACCTTCTCCATTTAGCTCACCATCTTCATCAAGCCAAGCACACAAAAAAAATGGGGAGTAGGAAACACTCTCCACCCAACCAAAATATCCAATGAGGGAGAGAAGCCTTCTTCCTCATTGGCCCCGAGCCCCAACAAGGAAGCAATGAGGGATATTTAGAAAACCATGGCAACTCAAAAATGGATTCCACATACACATTCAATCAAGTCATTCAATAAATATAGCAATACCAATTTTACAACAATTCCACAAATTTCATAACACAAAGGCTTCATACTAAATCCATAGAGGAGAGAGGAACATGGGGTTTCCTATTATGCCTCCCAAGGGCTTCGGTGTCCACCTATGAGCCTAAAAAAAAAAATCCATCACAATACATAACACATTCTTATGTCTCCCTCCAAGAAGATACACCACTTTTATTCCTCCCTCACTCTTATGCCTACCTCACTCTTATGCCTCCCTCAAGATAATAAGATAAACGCAATTAATATTTATCAATAAGGTGGAAATCCCAACCCAACTCCCTCCTAAAAATACCCATTACATTTCTCTTATGCCTCCCTCAATTTTTACCCCCATTTCCATTTCTCCCACAACCTAAGAATCAAATCTATTTCCAACAAGCATAACCAATGTAACAATCAACATCTACACATAAGAGCACCACAAAATAACAAGGTAAAAACAAAGGTGGAGATCTACCTCACAAATGAAGAGTATCAATACACAACAAGCTCCAAGCCTTCCAAAATCCTAAGCAACCACCATCCACTCCAAGATCCATTCTCAAGAAAGCTCTCAAAAATTACAAGCATTCCAAAAATAAAGAGCAAGTAACCCCAAAACAACAATTAAACATGCATATAAAGGAAAAAGAAGAGGAGGGTGAGGTGGATCCATGTAGGATGCCACATCACTCATCCTCAACTCCACATCACAAGTCAAACCTCAACCCCAAGGTATAATAAATGGGTGGGTGAGTGAAATGACAATTTACTTACACACACAAACCAAGCCCACACCCCCTAAGGACAAACTTAAAGACCCATGTAAGAAAAGTGCAATAAATGTCACTTTTTGACTTACAAAACACATAATGGGGTCTATTTTTGACCCCCCAATCCATAGGTAGGGTTGGTATAACAATTTAAGAGGTGTGGGACAAGTTTAACTTGTCCCATAAGCCTTCAAAATTTTCCCCTAAGGCCAAATTCGAATTTCCATGAAGGGGTAGAGTGTACAACACTCAAGATCCCAAGCACTCAACTTACAACACAAAATCCAAGAGCCATCTAGTCTAATAAATGAAAACTTTTGACCCATTCATAATTAGTTTAGAACAAGATTAAATTAACTCAAATAAGACAACTAAGCTCATTAAAGATAAAAGGGAATATAAACCAAAATCTAAATAATTAATACAAGGAAATTACATCACTAAAATTCACATACTAAAATCAAATAAAGGAGATATAAAAAGGAAAAAAACACACAAACCCCTTGGTCACAATTGGAGGTAATCCCCCATGGGGACCCCCTAACAAAAAACAAGACACACACAACATAACACAAGCTGCCATGGTGACTAGTTGCTAATACCCCACATTCCTTTGTTGTTGGTCTCCTACCCCCCGTAGTTTATTATTGTGAAATATTCACTGCAAAATCACACAATACCTTTTTGGCCTCGTGGCCATATTAGTGATATCGAACTAATAAAAATGATTATATCTACATATCAATTTCAACGTCAAACGTCATAGCTACTATTGCTAAGACCTAGTGATTCAACAATTACTCTCAATTTCAAAAATTTTGATTCCGCTAATACATCAGTTTGCAATTACGATCATAAACCAACTAAATCATCTAACTTAAGCAATAATTTCACTTGTTCACAATTTTGCCAATTCTCCAACATCAAAGGAATCACAAAATAACTTTGAACATCATAATAAAATCAATACGAAAATAATTCAAAATATCAACATATATCTAAGTTGACAACACATCATTTTCTTCCATACTGAAAGTCTATCAAAAGTTAATCAGTTCGATTAGAGATGTCTATCCTTCAATTTCCATATCACAATGTGTTACTATCGTTCATCCATTACTATTTATATGTACAAAGTGAAATGATGCCTATGTGTTCAGTCACAGTGTTAGATTAAATATAACAAAACAATATCAAAGAGTAATGATATCACAATCAATCTATGACCACGTAACCATTCTAGCTAATTGTCTTATCCTTAGTGCCCATCAGGGTCCATAGTATGACATAGAGTCAAAATAATAATAACCAAAACACCATAGAAATCCTGATGTCCACACATTTTATTTGCATGCTAACTAGAATACAGCAATCAAGTTTATGATTATAACAATTTGGAAAAGATAATCATGGTTCATTTAGTGTCGAAGGGAAGTGGGCATTACATCCCCCTCCCCTTAGACTTGACTTCCTCTTGGAAGTCACAAAGAGAGAGGTAGGAAACAATGCAAAAGAAAAAGGATCACACCCTTTGTGGAATTGTTTTGCTTTAAACAAGTGTGGGTCTACAGAACCCAAGTTTGGTCCAATGCAATTCAACAAGAAGAAGGAAGATTGTAAGGGATGAGTTCTAAAATTTCTTCATGTAAGGTTACGAACATTTAATTCTAAAGAGTAACTTTATGTGATCAACCAAGATACAAAACATAACATTATAACATGAAGAGGTCAAAGGAGTCTCAAGAATAACCACCAAGTAGAGGAATAATAGGGATAATTCCATGAGTTTGAGAATGACCACCTAGTTTCCCATGGAATACAACATACTGCAATAACAAAAGTTAAGGTTTCCACTAAGGTTAAGTTACGCTTTCCAAGTTCGTTGTTTAGACGAGGCTAGAAGAATCAACCATGACCAAAAATTTGTACGAGAAACATGTCTACTCAAAGGTCTCACAATTTTGAGATCACACAAGATGAGGTTTAACAAGAAGGAAGGACCCTTAAATTAGCAAAACATTTACAATCAAGAAAACTATTCATGAGAAGCACTTCTATAACTCAAGAGGGTACAATTAAATTTTCATGGTAATACTAAGCAAAGTCATGACCACAAGGTTTCCTATAATCTGATTTTACACTTTTAAAAAAAATCGAACACACAACACTAACCAAATTTAGAGATGTCAAACGTTTAGCAAATATCTCCACTAGCAACTAACATATCAATACAAGGAGCACCATTCACTATAACACAATGGGATTCATTTATCTTACTTCCTACTCAAGCTCGGAATAACCATAAAGAGAGCACATGCATAAATCGTAACACCAAAGAGCACTCAAGGTAGCTAGGGAGAAGAACAAGTAACAAGAGGGGTCCAACTACAATCCAAAGGTGCATCGTATCAAAAGCGAGTAACAGACTTATGAAAACAACTTGTACTTTCCTTTCCTAATGGAAAAAGGGGAAAACATCAACAAGGTGTCATAAGCAAAAGGAGAGAAAAAGGAATTCCCAAAATTGTTTCATATCCTTAACATATGTTGCCTTAAAATTACAATAGCCTAGGTCACCAAGGACTAAATCAACACACATGGAGGTTGCTTTTCTTAAAGAACAAGAGATAAGACCTGTTGGCGAGAAAAATTTTCAAGTGGACAAACTTGTGAATTTCTTGCCAACACTGGGAATCTAAGTCCCTCTACTTAACCAAAGGCAGCTACCATATATGCATGCGCATGAAAAGGTGGATTTTTGTGGTGGCCTTTCGACCGGGGATCCAACAGGGGCACTCCACTGACCCTGTGGCAAAGCTAGCAATCTCTTGCTAGGGAAGAATTTGTCTGGAAGTGGGAAAGGGAGTGAGAATTGATGTAGGAGAACCAATGTTGCAAGTAGAAAATCAGAGGCTTGCTCACTTTTGAAGAAGTTTCATCACATGCACTTGAATTTTAGAAGAAAACAAATCTACAAAACAACAACAAGACTAAATAGAGCTTAATGAACACAAAGTACCAATAAACTCCTCAATCAAAGAGGCTAAAATTCCTTCTTCCTTTATTGAAGCTCAAGCAGAATTTGTACATAGTGTGGGAATGGAAGAAATTGAGAAGGGGGAGGGAAAGAAGAAAATGGCTATCTCCTTTGTTCTCTCAAGGTGCAATATACTCTTGAGTTTACAAGATCAATCACCAACCCTTTGCAATGGGAATGGCGTTACAATTTATAGAATGAGAGGTGACTTATCATCTTCCTCATGACCCTCCATATGCCTTAATATGACTTAAGACTATTCATATTCCACTTTAAATATTTAAGTCCCTTTTATAATAACAAGGCAACTTAATTTACATTATGTTTCTAAAGTCACTTTTAAGTGACTTAAAGGCATATCAAAAAGTGCAAACCCCAATGAAGAATTAGAACATTTGAAAGCGAGAGAAAGTTGGGGGAAGAGGAGAGAGAAAGAGAGAGAGAGAAGAAGAAGAGTAGATGTCACCCGATGAAGTCCGTTGATCCTCGTTGATGGAAAGCTCCAAATGCAGTGAAACTCTGAATCTTGAACTCCTTGCACACTGTGAAACTCCTCCAAATTAGCTCCCGAATGCTCACCCAGTTGAATGAACTAAGGTGGATCTTGAATTCCCTGTGAAAAATGGCTAGGATGCTCCCGAACAATGATGTCCCCCTGAATGATTAGCCTTGTACATCCCATTGTGCCAAAACTTCTCTTTGAGTGTAACTTACTATTTTTAGTAAGTGTGAAAAAGTAACTCCCTCGATCCTTAGCTGAGTGTTGTGACCTTGATTCCCCTTTCTCCCTGCGTTCCTCACTTCTTTGGATCAAATTTATATTTTTAGCAGGTGCTCGAGGGCCCACTTACTATTTTTACTAAGCACAAAAAAATTCCGTTCTGGTGAATTCTCAACTATAGTGCACCTCTGATATCTTCATCTCCTTCGCAGGTTCTTCTATTAATGACTTTCCTGAAATAACAGTTCTTATGTAGTAGATATCCTATTTTTAGAAAGTTGGCCTCTGGAGTCGGATTGACGTGGAAGCGAAGTTTTTAAAATGGGTTTTTTCCCAATATCATCCCTTAGAAATTTTGGGCCTGCCCGCTTAATAATCTAGGAGATTTTAAAGTTTTAATTTTCGAACTGGCAATTGCTCGGGTACGGAAGCCATTAATGGACCTCAAAATTGTAGGTTTGGTTTTCTCCTCCATTTGAAAATAAAGTTATATTTTTTATGTGGGTTTTTTCTTCTGATGCTTCACGTGCGATCTTACTTCAATCCGGCAACTGGTTTGATGGGATACTTCTTTCTTCGTTGAGCCAGAAATGAGATTTCTTCATTGTGGCTACTCTCGCCGCATGAGGGGGAGTTTTAAGGTGTATTTTTTATGGTCTTGGACATAGAAATGAACAGCAGCAAATGGTTTGTTGTTTCACACTGCTTTTAATATTTCTTTAGATCTTCATTTTTAAGCTATGGAGATTTTCATTGTTTTCTTCTTCTTGTTCTTCGTTTCTCCTTCTCGTTTCAATGAAAAATCCTTCTGATACCTGCACATAGCTGTGGGGAATGTGTTTCAGTTCTTGGGTTGAGCAGGTCTGAGAATTTGCAATGGCGTAATGATGGTAGAATGTTGCAGAGGAAGGATGAAGATTGTTTGTGCACGGGAGTGGAAGCTTTGAGCTTAGATTTTTTGAATTTTTTGAAATCATGGAAGGAGAAGCTTGGGTGAATTTTTCATTACTTGATGTCCTTGACCTCAGGGACATGAGGGACATAAAATTCCATGGTGGTCAAGAGGACGACATGTGGCGGCGATCTGGCAAGGAATGAAGGTGGAAAAAGTTGCTTTAAAGCACTTGGTGCTGGAAATTGGTCACATGGGCGTCCAAATGACTCTATATGGGGGATGGGTACATTTTCCCATGTCTTATGTCCCCCACCGCAGGTGCATAAGGGACACTAGTTTCCACGGTGGTCTTGGAGGTGACACGTGGCGCCGATCCAATAGCGAGGAATGGATTCTCCAAAGCGCACAGAAGTGGCGTCGGTCATGTGGGTGTCCAAATGACTCCCCATATGGGCTGGGTGCATTTTTAAAGGTCTGATGTCCCCCACCTCAGGTACATAAGGGACATTAATTTCCACGATGGTCCTGGAGTTGACACGTGGTGCCCGATCCAATGGCAGGGGATGAATGCTCCAAGAATGCACCAGAAATTTGAACAACGGTCATGTGGGTGTCCAAATGACTCCCCATAGGGGATGGGAACATTTTTCAAGGTCTGATGTCCCCACCTCAGGTTCATAAGGGACATAAAATTCCACGGTGGTCCTAGAGGTGACACGTGGCACCCGATCCAATGGTAGGGGATGAATGCTCCAAGAATGCACCTGGGGGCTGAACTGTCAAGTTTGAAGGTCATATGAGGGCCCCAGAGGTCACATGGGGGCTGGGAAAATTTTCCAAGGGCTGATGTACCTGACCTCAGGGACATCGGGACATGAAATCCCGCCAGGCTCCTGGTGCTGACACGTGTCCTCTCGAAAAAATGACTAAGTCCTGAACTACGTTTGAGAGGGTAACTTGGAATGAAGATAACTTGAGCTCCGGTGGAATTTATTGGTGAAATTTTATATGATCCTGACTGGAAATGGAAATCATGGTTTATTGTGGACTTTGATTTCATATATGGTGCATGATGATTATTAGAGACATTTTAGATATTGATGTTGATATATTGTTTGACATGGTTACATTATAGATGTTGTTTTCAAACTTGTGATATTTGGATATTTTGAGTAGACCTAGAAAATGAGAATTGAATTAAAATTGGTGATGATATAGTTGTGGATGAAATTGTAAGTGATATTGTTGATTGTCTTGATGTTTGTTGTGATTCACATATATGTCGATGATCTTGAAATTATATTTATATTCATTTGGATGTTCTAATATGGCCATGAGGCCGAAGGAGGTATTTGTATTTTTAGGTTTAAAATATCACAACAAACATCGGGGGATTGGAGACCAACCACATTGGAATTCTAGATGAATTCAACAAGGTCACCATGGAAACTTGTATTTGTTTGTGTGTTTGATTGTGTTAGGGATTCCCATGGGGGATCACCTTTAAATGTGACCAAGGGTTATGTGTATTTATTTATTTGGTTCCTTTTTATTGATGTTTGTATGTGTTTATTAAGTGATGTGTTTACCCCTTTTATTTAAATAAATTGTGGTATATAATGTGAGTAATCATATTGTTAAAATAAATTAATCAAATTGGGTCATAAGAAAGTAATTATTGGAGTGGTTGACTCTTGTATTAAATGTTGTAAGATATGTGTAAGTGATGTGTAAGAGATATGTAAGTAAAATTTGGAGTATGAAACACTTCATCTTCTTTGGAATTTGAAATTGTCCTTGGAGACTGATTTTGGAGGCTTGTGGGACAAGTTAAACTTGTCCCATACCTCTTAAATTTGCATACCAACCTTACCTATGGTTGGAGAGTTTAAATCTAGCCTTCATTATGTTTTTTTTGTAAGTCAAGCTGAATGTTTTAATTGCACTTCTTGCTTGAAATTAATTTCAGTCCTTTGGGGTATGGGCTTGATTTGAGTGTGTAAGTAAAATTGTCATATTATTCACCTACTTATTTATTGTGCCTTGGAGATTGAAGTTGACTCATGAGTTGGAGTTGAGGATGTGTGATGTGGCATCCCACTTGGATCCACCTCATCCTCTTCTCTTCCCTCTCTATATTGGAATTCCTTAGCTTTTTTTTGGGGTTGCTTCACTTTTGCATACTTCATTTGGGGTGAATTTTTTTTGTTTTGGAGCTCTTGCTTTTGGAGAAAGTTTGTAGACTTTTTATAGGCTGTGTTTTATTGATCTTGGGTTGTTTTGTATTGGAAAGCTTGTTGGTTGGAACTTGGAACAAACTCCATTATGGAGAGGTAAGAGCTTGGCTCTTGAAATGCTCTTCTTTTAATTGTGCAAATGTTATTGTTGTGAATGTTTTGGCATGTGTGTGGGTTGTTTGGGTAGATGGCCTAGGGATGGTGTAGGAGAAGACTATGGGGTATTTTTTGTGGGAGGCATAAGTGTTTTGGGGAGGTATAAGTGTGGAGGGAGTTGGGATTGGGTTCCACCTTAAAAATAAATAGCTTGCATTTCTTTACTCGTTATGGGGTGCCATAAGAGGTTGGGGAGGCATAAGGAAATGCAAGGAATAAGGGGTACTTTGGGGAGGCATAAGGGCAGGAAATGTGAGGAATAAGATGTGGGTACTGAGGAATGGGGGAGCATAAGATATATATATATACTCATATATATAATAGGTATGGGGATATATATATATATATATATATATATATATATATATATATATATATATATATATATATATATATATATATGGTGGTTTGTTCTCAGGTGGTGATACCCATTTCCCCTTTGGGAGGCATAAGCAACATCCCCCATAGTTTCTTGCTCCTTTGGCTTGCATGATGAGCCTGAGTTTTGTTTGTTATGTTTTAATGTGGTTGCAAACTACATTTTTTTTGGACTGTGTTTTAATGTGAAATTTGCATGTGTGTTTGTGGAAGCTGTTGTTGCCATGAGTTGAAACACATCTTCTATTGCATTGTGGTTGGGGCTTGGGGGCCAATGAAGAAGGATGGCTTCTCCTTGTCATTGGATGTCTTGGTTGGGTGGAGAGTGTTGTCTTTCCCCTTTTTTGTTGTGATCAAATTGAAATAAAGAACATGGAGGATCTCCATGTTGTTGTTCTGGAAATGAGAAAGAAGACAGAGTTTGGCAGTCCTTTGTGAGACTTATTTTTTTGTAGGCCTTTTTCCCACTTCAAGTGGATGACTTGTAATATTATTTGTATTGGATAGTTATTCTATTTTGGAAATGAAATCCTATGTTTAAATGAGAAAGAGATATGCACTGAAATCTATACTGTGTAAAGAGACGTGAAAGTGCATTTGAATGAAAGGAAAAGAGAAAGAGTGGTAATTTGTAAAGTTGTATGTGATAAATATAAATAGAAGTTGTATTCTTTTCCACAAATGGAGTTATTGTTGTGTAAAATCTATGTTGAAATATGTTGAGGAATTTTGTTTGAAAAGAGAGAAACACGTATGAAGAAGATATATTACTACTTTTTTGTTGAAATGCATGATTTGAAAAATAGAAGTTGCATTCTTTTTTACATTTTGATTGAAGGAAAGATAACTAGTTAAAACTAGCATGAAATGTAATCAACGTTTGTATAGTATGGAAAAAGAAATAGATTAATCTTTGGTTGTGAAATGTATAAACTCATTTTTATTTCTTTGTAAACTTGCAAATTTTTTTTTATCAAAAGATACATAACAACCCTGTAAAACTATGGAAAACAATTAAAAACACTAATACAATCTAAGAAAGATCAAAATGAGCCCAAAAAACTAAAATACTTATGAAAATTTTATAGAACCTTTCAAATCGGGTTCAGACAAAAACTCAGACTTTTGTTGTATAAAAATTGGTAATTTTGGAATTGCTAATCAATCAAACCTTTTGAACCTTGCAATCCATCCTAAAATCTTCCAAGTAAAATCCTCCATGCCTGTTGGGCATGTTGAGAAAGAGTTAATGGAAAATTTGAACAAAATTTATAAGTTTAAAAAGACCAGTTCACTTTTTAAGTGACAAAAAAATGTTTTCTTAAAAATTACCACTCAAAATTTATCAAAATTAAAATCATAAGCTTCTTGTGCAAAGAGGACTTTGAGAGATTTCCAAAAAGTCCTTGTTTTCCAAAAATGGAGCTCCTAGTTGAAAGTTATGGCCTTTTGAAGTTTTACTTCATCTTGGCTTCAAAATCTAACTATCAAATTTAAATAAAATATTCTTGGGCGGACCCATGGGCTAAATATTTTTATTTTGCACTTTTTTCCCAAAAAGTGCTTAAGGCATGAAGTTCCCCACCACTCCTTTGACCCGCAAACCTTCTGATTGGTCAAAATAAGCTAAGTTAAAAAAATTAAATTTGGGAAAATTTCTAGGTTTTCCCTGCTTTCCCGTAGGCCCGCAACCAATCGGGTGCTGCCACATGGCTTAACGAGGCTCCATCAGAGGCACAAAATTCCTTCTAACCTTGGCGCTTACAAAATTAAAATTTGGGAAATTTTCCTATTTTTTCTCCACGGCCCCACCGGCCCATAGCCAATCAGCTGCTGCCACATGGCATAATGAGGCATTTTTCGGACGCGCGGTTTTCTTTAAACCTTAGCACTTTAAAAATAAATTTTTGGAAAAATTTGTAAAGTTTTTCTGCCTCCCCATCGGCCCAGCCAATCAGATGTTGCCACGTGGCTTCACGAGTCGGCGGAGGAGCGGATCCCTTTTTGACTTAACGCTTCAAAAAAAAAATTTTGGGGTAAAATTCTTAAGTTTTCCCCCTCTAGCCCACGGCCCAAAACTAATGATTGATTGACATGTGGCATCCTTGGGCATCGGTGGGAGGCATGGGTGATTCTTAACCTTAACGCGTTTGGGAAAAAGTCAAATTTTCTAAGTTTTCTCCATCGGCCCACTTCCCCGCTTGGAAAATTGGGACTGACATGTGGTGTCTCTACTACACTTGGCGGAGGAGTGGGTAATTTTGAACCCTTTCACCCTTCAAAAAAAAAAATATAAGGCAAAAAGTCAATTTTTCCTCTGGCATCCCACTTTTCCGCCTAGGCTAGAAATTTGGACACACGTGTCCCTTGCGGACCTCAAACTTAAATTTCCTCTTGGGGAACGAAGTCCCCCGGGCTCTTGGGGGGTGGGTGAATTTTTTGCTATTTTTTCCAAAAGTGAAAAAAATCCAAACTACCTCCCCAGCCCCGCCGAACCCGAATCCCTTTTTGGGAAAATTTTCTTCTCCAAGCCCGTAGGCCCGCCTTTGGGAAAATTTTCTTCCCAAGGCCCGTCGGCCCATAACTTGAGTTTTATAGGGAGTTAGAAGGACTTCTTTATATCAATGGAAAGGTGAGAAAATTTCCTATCTAATGGAAATGTTTTTAGAATTTTCAAGTGCATTAATTTTGAGAAAAACTAGGTTGAATCTCTTAATCCTGTTAGGGGTGGGAGAGTGAGAAATTGCCCTCTTAATCTTAATAACTATTCTAACCCTTAGTTTTGACCCTGTAAATTTAATAATTGTTGTAATGGGAAAATCATGAGCTAATATTTTTATTTGGCCTCAAAACCTTGCTTGTGGCAAACTGTTGTTTTGTAACCTAGTAGCAGACACTTTTAAAAAAAAAATTATCCCATAATTTTTCTGACTAATCCTAGGTTGTTCTTGGGTCTCAAGTGGGTTGTTTTAGTAGGCATTACACTTGGTATCAGAGCATGGGTTCAAGATCTTGGACCCTTGGGCACACTAGAAAACTTGAGACATGAACTTTAACCTAGCACATTTTTGAATCTAGAAAACAACTTTTGTGGAAATTACATATTTTAGTAAACATGGAAACTGAATAAAACTTAGAAAGATGAACTAACTCTCACCTTGGTCTATGATAGGAGGCACAAGATGGGATGAGGGGTATTTTCACATAGACCTAGACTTACCACCACCAGATCATGTTGTAGCTATCCTACCACAAATTTTATAGACACTTCAGGATGTTAATGCCGCTCTACGTGGAGGGACCGTAGGAGCACATTCAGTCGGACATGATAGGGTGACATCCATTGAGGCTCATGCATCTCCTAGCATAGTGAGGAGCATAGAGGAGAGAACTCCCATGAGGAGTTAGTCAAGTCAGAGTAGAGTCACCGAGAGGGACAGGAGACCGGGTTTTAGGACACAGAGATAGGTCTCAGAGCCCTAGGCTTAGGGATGAGCATGTAGAGAGGCCTAGGGGGGTCGCAGACCACCACCTGCAGACCATATCAGGGAGATCCTAAAGCTATGACCAGCTCATTATTCTAGTGACATAGGTGGATTTTAGGAAGAGGCCTGGTTGGTGAGCTTGAGTGGGTGCTTCAAGCTCTTCCCTTTCTCTAGCAACATGAAAGCTCGTGTTGTGATCCATCTTCTAAGGGATGGAGTAGGCGTATGGTGGAGGAACAGAGGAGTAGAAGCTCCATGTTGATTCTGAGATAGTTACCTGGGAGCTCTTTGAGGAGTGGTTCAGGAGTAGATATTTATCTTGGAGGTTTGTACAATAGAGGATTGATGAGTTTCATGACCTCGACAGGCATCTCTTATAGTGGTTGAGTATGAGAGTAGATTTCTGGATCTACTCCAGTATGTTGATTACATGCAGATGAGTGGGTGTGGATCCACAGGTTCATCGGGGCTGAATCTGGACATTGGAGGTGCGTAGTGTGGATCCATTGTCCACAGACATTGGCTGAGGCCATTGAGAAGGCCTATATAGCAGAGGAGACTGGGGAAAGACCCAAAGAGGCTAGAGACCGAGTCCGGAGCCATATACAACAGATGCAGGACAATAGATCTGAGGGGGGTAGTACCTCCTCCTCATGGTGGGTAGGGTTCAACACAGTCATCCTTTTAGACCACAACAACAACATAGTAGTCTCACCCACCATATAGACCTCCACGGAGATTTGATGCATCAGAGGGGTCGGAGTATGGGGCCTCCTCCTAGGGTCCCATTAGGACACAAGGAGCACCTAGAGCTCAGTCAGCAGGAGCTCACTAGAAGAGACCTCAGCAATCCACAACAAGGTCATCAAGGTCCACAACACACCCCTCTAGGGCACCGACTAGAGCTACTACTCAGGGGAGAGGATCAGGTGGTTGTTTTGGGTGTGGTGTTACTTGGACATTTTGGAGAGACTGCCCACATAACCCTAATAAAAAGGGTAAGACACAGATCTCAGAGCCCTACTATTGTTGGTGACATGGGGTATAGTCATAGGATGTATGCAGTGGTTGAGAACCACCAGGAAGAGCATCAGAGTATAGTTATTGAGACTACAGGTAACATTGGTGGTATTCCTACCTCCATTTTGTTTGATTTTGGTTCTTTTGATTCTTTTATTGCACCATCTTTTAGTAGAGTGATGTAGGCTGGTGGTAGTTAGGTAGGGTCATAGTTGGGATGTTGAGATGGCTTGGAGCCAAGATCTCTGATAGACTCCTTAGTTAAGGAGTGTGTAGTGGATTTGGGACCTTTCACCACTACCTCGGATCTTGTATCCTTCCGTTGGGCTCTTATGGAGTCATCTTGGGCATGGACTGGTTATCTACACACAGAGCCAGAGTGGATTGTTACCACAAGATCATATCTTGTATAGATGATCTAGGAGTTGAGGTAGTGATAGTGGGGGTCAAGAGACCCATTTCTATTTGCACCATCTCTACTATGTAGCTTAAGTGGTGTGTGTGATGAGGTTGTCAGATGTTTGCTATCATAGTTAGTGACCGATCAGAAGATGGGTCTAGTGGACCATCACTAGATGACCATCCCATTTTGAGAGTTTTTTTGATGTCTTTCAGGGGAGCTACCAGGGTTACCACCCCCATGGGAGATAGATTTTCATATAGATATGGTTTCGGGAGAGAGCCTATCTCATGAGCACCTTATCGGATGACTACCCCTGAGCTCTATGAGCTCAAGTTACAACTTGAGGGCCTTCTGGAGAAAGGCCTAATTCATCCTAGTGTATCCCCTTGGGGTGCACCGGTGATCTTTGTAAAGAAGAAGGATGGATCCTTGTGGTTGTGTATTGATTACCACCAGTTGAACAAAGTAATGATCAAGAATCGTTATCCCCTTCCATGCATTGATGATTTGTTTGATCAGATGAAGGGAGCCACAACTTTCTCTAAGATAGACCTTAAGTCAGGCTACCATCAGCTGAGGATTTTGGAGGTGGACATTCATAAGACCACCTTCCATATGAGATATGGCCACTATGAGTTCACAAAGTGGTACCTTTTGGTTTGATGAATGCCCCTGTAGTGTTTATGAGTTTGATGAATGGGGTATTTAGGACCTTCTTAGATCACTTTGTGCTCATCTTCCTTGATGACATTTTGATTTACTCACGTATATGTGAGGAACACATGAGGGCACCTTTGCAGGTTCTTTAGTGTCTTCGGGAGAGTAGCAACTTTTAGAACTTGGAGAAGTGTGCATTCTTTCAGACGGAGGTGTAGTATTTGGGTCATATCATTTCTAGGGAAGGTATCACCATCGATCCTTCAAGATTAGAGCTATCATGGATTGGCCAAACCACCACTACTACTGTGACTGAGGTGTGCAACTTCATGGGATTAGTAGGTTACTAGGAGATTTTTTTAGGACTTCTCTCGGATTGCACACCCCATCACTTCCCTTCAAAGTGGAAAGGGAAGAAGTTTGTTTGGTCAGACAGGTGTGAGTAGGCCTTTAGGACACTGAAGGAATGTCTCACTACAACACCTATTCTTGTAGTGTCGGATCCACATGGGGTGTTTTTTTTCATATGCACGGATGCTTCTTTGGTAGGACTTGGAGGTGTTTTGATGTAGGAGGGAAGAGTGGTGGCTTTTGAGTCTCACAAACTCAAAGATTATGAGCTTAATTATCAACTCATGATCTTGAGCTTGCGATAGTTGTGCACACTTTGGTTTGATGGAGACATTTTCTTCTTGGTGGAGATTCACACTCAGGATAGATCACTTGAGTCTTCACCACCTCTTCACGCAGCCCAATCTCAATGCTCATCAATGGCGTTGGATGGAGTTTCTTTGTGAGTATGATATGGAGATAGAGCATGTGAAAGGAAGGAGAATGTGGTTATGAGATGCTCTTAGAGATGGAGGCATGTGGCTATGGCCACCTTAGTGAGCATAGATTTGTGAGAGTAGGATTCTCTACATGGCTTCCTCATGACAACTTCTACAGCAGCGGCCAGAAGATAGAGATCGAGTCTCAGAGACCCCTCGAGGGGAAGTTTGATGGTTTTTCTTTAGAGGAAGATGGTCTTCTAGGCACAGAGGCCGGATTTATGTTCCTAGAGATGGAGGCTTGAGGCAGGACATCTTGGTAGAGGCACATCATGCACCCTATTCAGCCCATCCCGGGGTGAAGAAGATGCACGCCACCTTGAGACAATTGTTGTATCATTGGAGAGGACTTTGTAGAGATGTGGCTCAGTTTGTGTCATGTTGTTTAGAGTGCCAGAAAGTAAAGGCCGAGCATCAACATCCAGTTGGCCTCTCTATCCTCATGTTATACCGGAATGGAAGTGGGATACCATTTCCATGGACTTCATTGTTGGGCTACCGATGTCGAGATACCACCACGACGCCATCATGGTCATGGTGGATAAATTGACAAAAGTGGCTCATTTTTCTCTAGTAAAGACCACTTATATAGCTAGTGCAAGTGGCATGGGTATATCTTGATGAGATTGTCAGGTTGCATGGGATTCCATGGAAGATCATTTGTGACCATGATCCTTTGTATACTTCCCATTTTTGGACCACCATGTAGTATGCCCTCGGGATGAGGATCAACTTTCAGCACAACATATCACCCTGAGACAGATGGAAAAACTGAGTGGGTGAATAAGATTTTAGAGGACATGCTTAGGATGTATGTGATGGATCATCAGTGAGATGGGAGGAGTACTTGTACTTGGTGGAGTTTGCCTACAATAATAGTTTTTTAGAGTTCTATAGGCATGGCTCCTTTCTAGGCCTTGTATGGCAGAGAGTGCAAGACACCTCTTAGTTGGGATAGGTTAGAGGATAGGGTTTCTCTTGGACCAACTTTGTTGCAGGACATGGAGCAAGTAGGTGGTTATGATCAGGAAAAGACTATAGGAGGCAGGACAGGATAAGAAGAAGTATGCCGACCAGCATAGGACCGATCGTAGTTTTGATGTGGGCATGAAGGTGTTCCTTTGTGTCAGGCCACACAAGATCCCTATCCATTATGGAAAAGGTTCTAAGTTAGCTCCTAGATTTGTGGGTCCTTTTGAGATCTTGGAGTATATTGGCCCTTTGGCCTACCATCTAGCATTGCCACCTAGCTTGTCTCATGTACATGATGTGTTTCATGTTTTAGTTCTTAGGAGATATGTTGCAGATCCTTCTCATGTGCTAGATTGGACATCATTGTAGGTGTAGGATCAGGGGTAGGTGATGGTGGAGCCCATTCGCATTATAGATCGTAGGACCCTGGGCCTTTGAGGAAGAGAGATTGATCATGTCAGGTGTGTAGTGGGATAGATATGATGAGACTGCAGCTACATGGGAGGATGCTACTTTGTTACGAGTTCAGTTCCCACATCTATTCCAGTGACTTCCAGGAGGAAGTCGAGCCTAAGGGGAGGGGGATGTAGTGCCCACTTTCCTTTGATACCTTGTGATATTGATCCTGATACTGCTAACTATATTATGGACATTGTTATAGTTTAATTTAGCATGATGTTAGATGTTAGATCATGGTTTATTGTGGACTTTGATTCATATATGGTGCATGATGATTATTAGAGACATTTTAGATATTGATGTTGATATATTGTTTGACATGGTTACATTATAGATGTTGTTCGAACTTGTGATATTTGGATATTTTGAGTAGACCTAGAAAATGAGAATTGAATTAAAATTGGTAATGATATAGTTGTGGATGAAATTGTAAGTGATATTGTTGATTGTCTTGATGTTTGTTGTGATTCACATATATGTCGATGATCTTGAAATTATATTTATATTCATTTGGATGTTCTAATATGGCCATGAGGCCGAAGGAGGTATTTGTATTTTGTAGGTTTAAAATATCACAACAAACATCGGGGATTGGAGACCAACCACATTGGAATTCTAGATGAATTCAACAAGGTCACCATGGCAACTTGTATTTGTTTGTGTGTTTGATTGTGTTAGGGATTCCCAGGGGATCACCTTTAAATGTGACCAAGGGTTATGTGTATTTATTTATTTGGTTCCTTTTTATTGATGTTTGTATGTGTTTATTAAGTGATGTGTTTACCCCTTTTATTTAAATAAATTGTGGTATATAATGTGAGTAATCATATTGTTAAAATAAATTAATCAAATTGGGTCATAAGAAAGTAATTATTGGAGTGGTTGAATCTTGTATTAAATGTTGTAAGATATGTGTAAGTGATGTGTAAAGATATGTAGAGATATGTAAGTAAAATTTGGAGTATGAAACACTTCATCTTCTTTGGAATTTGAAATTGTCCTTGGAGACTGATTTTGGAGGCTTGTGGGACAAGTTAAACTTGTCCCATACCTCTTAAATTTGCATACCAACCTTACCTATGGTTGGAGAGTTTAAATCTAGCCTTCATTATGTTTTTTTTTGTAAGTCAAGATGAATGTTTTAATTGCACTTCTTGCTTGAAATTAATTTCAGTCCTTTGGGGTATGGGCTTGATTTGAGTGTGTAAGTAAAAATGTCATATTATTCACCTACTTATTTATTGTGCCTTGGAGATTGAAGTTGACTCATGAGTTGGAGTTGAGGATGTGTGATGTGGCATCCCACTTGGATCCACCTCATCTCTCTCTCTCTTCCCCTCTCTATATATTCGAATTCATTTTATTGTTTTGGGGTTACACCTTTTGGTTGCTTCACTTTTGCATACTTCATTTGGGGTGAATTATTTTGTTGTTTTGGAGCTCTTGCTTTTGGAGAAAGTTTGCAGACTTTTTATAGGCCTGTGTTTCATTGATCTTGGGTTGTTTTGTATTGGAAAGCTTGTTGGTTGGAACTTGGAACAAACTCCATTATGGAGAGGTAAGAGCTTGGCTCTTGAAATGCTCTTCTTTTAATTGTGCAAATGTTATTGTTGTGAATGTTTTGGCATGTGTGTGGGTTGTTTGGGTAGATGGCCTAGGGATGGTGTAGGAGAAGACTATGGGGTATTTTTGTGGGAGGCATAAGTGTTTTGGGGAGGTATAAGTGTGGAGGGAGTTGGGATCTGGGTTCCACCTTAAAAATAAATAGCTTGCATTTCTTTACTCATTATGGGGTGCCATAAGAGGGGGGGCATAAGGAAATAAGGAATAAGGGGGGTACTTGGGAGGAATAAGGGCATACTGGGGGGGATATATATATATATATATATATATATATAGGGATATATATATATATATATATATATATATATATATATATATGGTTTGTTCTCAAGTGGTGATACCCATTTCCCCTTTGGGAGGCATAAGCAACATCCCCCATAGTTTCTTTCTCCTTTGGCTTGCATGATGGAGCCTGAGTTTTTTTTGTTTTATGTTTTAATGTGGTTGCAAACTACATTTTATTTTGGACTGTGTTTTAATGTGAAATTTGCATGTGTGTTTGTGGAAGCTGTTGTTTCCATGAGTTGAAACACATCTTCTATTGCATTGTGGTTGGGCTCGGGGGCCAATGAAGAAGGATGGCTTCTCCTTGTCATTGGATGTCTTGGTTGGGTGGAGAGCATTGCCTTTCCCCCTTTTGTTGTGATCAAATTGAAATAAAGAACATGGAGGATCTCCATGTTGTTGTTCTGGAACTGAGAAAAAAGAAGACAGAGTTTGGTAGTCCTTTGTGAGACTTCTTTTTGTAGGCCTTTTTCCCACTTCAAGTGGATGACTTGTAATATTATTTGTATTGGATAGTTATTCTATTTTGGAAATGAAATCCTATGTTTAAATGAGAAAGAGATATGCACTTGAAATATCTATATTGTGTAAAGAGACGTGAAAGTGCATTTGAATGAAAGGAAAAGAGAAAGAGTGGTAATTTGTAAAGTTGTATGTGATAAATATAAATAGAAGTTGTATTCTTTTCCACAAATGGAGTTACTGCTATGTAAAATCTATGTTGAAATATGTTGAGGAATTTATGTTTGAAAGAGAGAAACACGTATGAAGAAGATATATTACTTTATTTTTGTTGAAATGCATGATTTGAAAAATAGAAGCTGCATTCTTGTTTTTACATTTTGATTGAAGGAAAGATAACTAGTTAAAACTAGCATGAAATGTAATCAACGTTTGTATAGTATGGCAAAAGAAATAGATTAATCTCTGGTTGTGAAATGTATAAACTTCATTTTTATTTCATTGTAAACTTTGCAAATTTTTATCAAAAGATACATAAAAACCCTGTAAAACTATGGAAAACAATTGAAACACTAATACAATCTAAGAAAGATCAAAATGAGCCCAAACAAACTAAAATACTTATGAAAATTTTATAGAACCTTTCAAATCGGGTTCAGACAAAAACTCAGACTTTTGTTGTATAAAAATTGGTAATTTTGGAATTGCTAATCAATCAAACCTTTTGAACCTTGAAATCCATCCTAAAATATTCCAAGTAAAATCCTCCATGCCTATTGGGCATGTTGAGAAAGAGTTAATGGAAAATTTGAACAAAATTTATAAGTTTAAAAAGACCAGTTCACTTTTTTTAAGTGAGAAAAAGTTTTCTTAAAAATTACCACTCAAAATTTATCAAAATTAAAATCATAATTTTTTCCTATGCAAAGAGGACTTTGAGATCTTTCCAAAAAGTCCTGTTTTCCAAAAATGGAGCTCCCAGTCGAAAGTTATGGCCTTCTGAAGTTTTACTTCATCTTGGCTTCAAAATCTACTCATCAAATTTAAATAAAATATTCTTGGGTGGACCCGTGGGCCAAATATTTTCTTTTGCACTTTTTTTTCCCAAAATCGCTTAAGGCATGAAGTTTCCCACCACTCCGCTGACCCTGCAAACCTTCTGATTGGTCAAAATAAGCTAAGTAAGTTAAAAAAAAAAAAAATTTGGGAAAAATTTCTAGGTTTTCCCCACTTTCCCGTAGGCCCACAACCAATCAAGTGCTACCACATGGCTTAATGAGTCTCCATCGGAGGCATGAAATTCCTTCTAACCTTGGCATTTGCAAAATTAAAGTTTGGGAATTTTTTCCTATTTTTCTCATGGCCATGCCTGGCCCATGACCAATCATGTTTATGGCATAAAGGCCGTTGTTGGATGCGTGGTTCTTTAAACCTTATCTCTTTAAAAATAAATTTTTGGAAAAATTTGTAAAGTTTCTCCACCTCCCTGCTGGCCCACAGCCAATCAGATTTCCACGTGGCTTCACGAGGCATCGGTGGAGGAGCGGATCCCTTTCTGACTTAACGCTTCAAAAAAAAAATTTTGGGGTAAAATTCTTAAGTTTCCCCGCCGACCCCAGCCCACAACCAATGATTGATTGACATGTGGCATCCTTGGGCATGGCGGAGAGGCATGGGTGATTCTTAACCTTAACGCGTTTTGGGGAAAAAAGTCAAATTTTCTAAGTTTCTCCATCGGCCCGCTTCCCCGCTTGGAAAATTAGGAATGACACGTGGTGTCTCTACGTGTTGGCAGAGGAGCGGGTAATTTTGAACCCTTTCTCCCTTCAAAAAATATAAGGAAAAAAGTCAATTTTTCCTCTACGTCCCGCTTTTCTACCTAGGCTAGAAATTTGGACACGTGTCCCTTGCGGACCTCAAACTTAAATTTCCTCTTGGGGTGAAGTCCCACCGTGGGCTCGCAGGGGTGTGGGTGAATTTTGCTATTTTTTCCAAAAGTGCAAAAATCCAAACTACCTCCCCACCCCGCCGACCCAAATCCCTTTTTGGGAAAATTTTCTTCTTTGGGCCCGCAGGCCCGCCTTTGGGGAAAATTTTCTTCCCAAGGCCCCTGACCCATAACTTGAGTTTTATAGGGAGTTAGAAGGACTTCTTTATATCACTGGAAAGGTGAGAAAATTTCCTATCTAATGGGAATGTTTTTAAAATTTTCAAGTGCATTAATTTTGAGAAAAACTAGGTTGAATCTCTTAAGCCCTGTCGGGGGTGGGAGAGTGAGAAATTTCCCTCTTAATCTTAATAACTATTCTAACCCTTAGTTTTGACCCTGTAAATTTAATAATTGTTGTTCAACTATACATTGTACTCAATACATAAATCTTACTCATTTTATAAATCAACTTATTAAGTCAAAAGTTATAGTTTTTCTTGCTAAACACAATCCTTACAAGTTTTCTTAATTAAAACTTCCTCCTATTATGACATCACAAGTTTGTGTTATAAGGAGCACCACTAAGGTGGGCATGATATCTCGCCATTCTCAGTATAGGTAGCGGAAAAAATTTATTTTACTCCTAGGGAAGGTAGAGGAAAAAGTTTCCTTTCTATTCTTCTACATAGTTTCATTTCTTCTATTAATCTACCAAGAAACCATTTTCCTTTTCCTAATGTTCCAATGTACCTGTTAAGTTTCAAGTCCAAGCTCCTCAATTAGAGTTTTATTATGCTCAATTTAATCATTTTACCAAATAGATCTTAATGCGAAGGAAGAGTCAACCATATCACATGATTAATTTTATGGGAATAAGAGATAACTCAACATATCGCATTTTTAATTCTAAAGGAACAAGAGACATTCAACATAACAAACACATCATTAATCTTGTAAGAACTAGGAATCTATCAACCAACATGTATCACACCAATATTTCAAGGGTTTACCAAATAATTACAAGCATCATTAAACATTCCTAGTGGGTCTCCACAAGTCTCAAAATAAGTTACAAGGGAAGACTCATTAAAGAGGCATATTTACTTTTACGAATTTTAGAGGTTTAACAATGTTTGTTGTTTAGGCTCAAACATTTTACTCACATAATAAGACAAGGAAAGTTTTACTCCAAGGACACCACATTCCCATTAGAAGGTATCAAATGCAATAGGACAACCAACTAATCTACCCAAACATGGACTTTACGACCAAGAGTTATAGTTTTAAAAGAAGAAGCACAATATAAGCACCACCGAGATTAAAATATTAAGATCTACCAAACTAACATCTCTAAGAGCAAGGTCCAAAAGACCCAAAAGAATCCATAAGTGTCTCTACATAACCCAAAGATTAATAGGTCATAAAATGTTATTCATAACAATCTAAAAGGTTAAGATAGGGGTAGACTTATTTATAGGTCATCAAGAGAAAAACAAGCACACTTAATTAAACACATTTCCCGAATGGGCTTAAATCTAACCATAATTAACAAGATGCATACAATCCACAAGTCAATACTTTCTAAGATGAAACAAGGAAACCATGATACAAATTAGCATGCCATCGATGAAATGTCACTACCAAAAAAATTCTTCTCCACTAACATCTATAGTCAACCAAAATTCAATCCGATCCTAACACAATCCATAAACCCATAACCAAACACATCTACTTGACGAGGATAAAATATCTTACCAGGTTGTAGGAGCATCACCACCACCGCTAACAACTACCAACTAGACCGCACTACACACAAACTCTCCAAGATCCTAGACACACTCAAGGTTCCATCTTTCCAAAACCAAGGCATAACTTAAAGCACCTAAGAAGACATTCCAGGCACCTAGGGTGTACCCCCATATGACAAAATGTCACAATACAACCAGTGTAGAACCAGCTCAACAACATGCAAGAAGGAATCACGTAACGTTTAGCTAAGTAGCCAACAGATAAACGAGCTCCGAGTCACCAGTCAAAGTAAAATCCAAGAAATATTGGCAATCAAGGAAAGTGGCTAAGTAGCCGCATTGCAATGTCTGAAAATTCTCGTAAAAATATAAATAACTAAAAGAGCCTCAGAGCTTCTCAATCCAATCATAAAATAAGATGTTGGTCCTTGATAAAATAACACCAATTTATGAATATATAAAATACATAAATTCAACATCACAATCACTTCACAGCCCTTCATGGCCGCTAATAGGGGTACTATACCTCGAGCTTTGTTCTAATAACGCATATGCACAATTTGGATCAAATGTGACACCAAGACCTAATATCCACTTACTCACACGGGGATTAAGTCACCAAAGTGGCAACCAAAACTAACTCGTCTAACCACTAAAGGAAAAAGGGGAGCTCTAGACAACTAAAAAATTCTAATTTACTCTACCTGACCCCTGAACACAATCACCAATGTCCAACCACAAGAACTACACCATACAATTTATCATTCCAACGAGGAAGAGTCTCAAAGGTTTTATCACATCATACAACCAAAGAAAGAGTTAGGACTCATTAAACAACATCTTAGCTATGGAACCGAGCTCCTGATACACCAGAAGTTCATGATAATATCAATGTAATTCAACATGTTTGGTTAACCGTGTTCGACAAAATGCCATTAGGCAATTACAATAATTCAAACAACTTTATTATTTTATTTTTATTTTAACTTTGACGCCTAATATTTTCTTAACTAGTTTACGAGTTTTCAAAGTTGGCCCAGGGTCCAAGCATTGAACCCACGGCTCTGATATCAAGTGTAACACCCACATTTTTATCAACAAGAACTCACGAAAAGCCCGATATGAGACAAGAAAAATTATGGAATAATTTTTTTGAAAGGTTCAAGGCCTTAGCTCGTATTTTTGAAAAATGTAAATTACCAAAAAATTTAAACTATTAACCGGCAAAGTGGAAAACAATTATCGATTAATTAAGACTACCCCAATTTTCAAAATTAATATTACATTTTAATTCTTTTGCCAACAAGTTTTCTAAAATTTTATTTAAATAATAAAAATTAGCTTTTTTAAAAATGTAATTCCATTAATCCTATTTAAGGTAGAAAACAAACTTATATTAAATCATACTAGGATAATAATCTTGCATTGTTAAATGCATGCAATTTATAATAAGTTCATTATTCTAAAAGGGGCAAGGTGCACAACTTAGTCTAACCCCTTAGGCCCATTTAACATTACACACACACATCTTTTATTTATTTCATTCCCACCTAAATACCCCATCACTTAAGTGATGTAGGGTTCATCCTACACCATTGGATTTAATCTATCTAAGCCATTAGATCTAGGTTAGAGTAAGGAAACCCTAGATATCCTTATGGGTTCTCTTATATTCATTTTTAAATCTAATCTCTCATTTCTATTGTTTTGTTTTGCAGGTTAAGGAAGGAGGAGAAGAAAATGAAGCCATGGAGGCCATTAGAGAGGATTGGAAGCTCTCATTTGTTTAGTTTTCGTGATTAGTGCAAGAATCTACCCATTTTGTTCGTGGGATTTTGGTCCCTCTTCTCTATTTTATTTTGAATGGTATTTTCTTGCATATTAAATGTATATACAATGAGTATATACCCATTTGGATAAAACCCAAAATATATATATATATATATATATATATATATCTATAAATATCCCTATATATTTATATATATACACACACACACACTTTTTACACACACACACACACACACACACACACACACACGTGTGTGTGTGTGTGTGTGCGTGTGTGTATACCCGTTGTATAAATAAATATATTTTAAAAAAACAACACGAAAATTTTTTTGCACACACACATAGATTGTAAGTTATACGCATGAAAGTAATGGCCACGTAAACGTGGATTAATACAGGCCGCCTTTTATTTTACTCACATGTCCGCATACATAACAATCATGGTTTTATTTAATTGTTTTGAGGAAGGGGTTAGTGTTGGGGGGAGGGGCGTTCACCCCTGCCCCAGCCCTTAAATAATATAAGGGTTGGGGGTGGGGTCAGCGTCCTTCCCCCCAACCTTTGAATAATCAAGCCTCCCACATGTCACGGCCCACTATGGCCAAAAACATATATATTTTTTCTTTTAAAAATATTTCACTAACTAAGCAAAGTGAGACCATGATTTTCCTTTTAATAATAATTTAAGTTTCAAAAAGGTATTAATATATGTAAAAATATTACTCATATAGATATATAAGTATATTAATATTTATTAATATACCGAACTTGTTAATATTTATTAATGATGTTCATAGAATGCGCTTTTTTAATTTATTTTTAAAATAACCAAATACTTTATTATATATATGAATGATATTATAATAATATATACATGCATTTATTAATTTAGTTTCCCATTAAAATTTGGGGATAAGCAAGTAGAGGGGAGATTAATCATATCAATTGTAAAATTGTATGAGTATTTATTTTACATACACCTAAGCAATTATAGAAATGCACAAATTGGTGTATTTATTGAACTTTAACAACTTATCACTTTCAATTTCATTTATATAACAATTTTAACAAGTATAACTAGTTAAGGTTCATTCATTTACTTTAATCAAATCCTATTGCCACAAGATAAGGTTTAATTAATAAATCAATCATATCTAATCCTTTTACACATCTAATTTGGTTAAGGTGAAAAAACCCACTATTAAATGAAATTTATTTCACAATCTAGAGTACAAGGGCTAGCCATAATTACATGCTTCAATGTTTATTTCCCATCCAAGAGCACCAATCTATAAACAATGCACTCCTAAACACAATTTTAGATTTGAAAGCACTTAATTTCCATTTACAAGATCTTTGCAAGGCTCATATTCACATGAAGTAATGTAGATTAAAATAAGTCATTTCCAAGGATGTATGAGATTACATTCAATAAAATATTGATATAATTTACAAGTAGTAGGATCATAATAGCACAAGATGTAACTCTACATGCCCTTCTCCAACAAGAACACCTTCTCCATTTAGCTCACCATCTTCATCAAACCAAGCACTCAACAAAAATGGGGGAGTAGCCAAAACTCTCTACCCAACCAAAATATCCAATGAGGGAGAGAAGCCTTCTTCCTCATTGGCCCTCGAGCCTCAACGAGGAAGTGATGAGGGCTATTTAGAAAACCATGGCAACTCAATAATGGCTTCCACATACACATATAATCAAGTCATTCAATAAATAACACAATACCAATTTTACAAAAATCTAGAAATTTCAAAACACAAAGGCTTCATACTAAAGCCATAGAGGAGAAAGGAACATGGGGGCTCTTCTTATGCCTCCCAAGGGCTTGGGTGTCCACCTATGAGCAATCAACTTACAACACAAAATCCAAAAGCCATCTTTTCTAATAAATGAAAACTTTTGACCCATTCATAATTAGTTTAGAACAAGAATAAATTAACTCAAACAATACAACTAAACTCATTAAATATAAAAGGGAATATAAACCAAAATCTAAATAATTAATACAAGGAAATTACATCACTAAAATTCACATACTAAAATTAAATAAAGGAGATATAAATAGGAAAAAACACACAAACCCCTTGGTCACAATTGGAGGTAATCCCCCCATGGGGACCCCCTAACAACAACAAGACACACACAACATAACACAAGTTTCCATGGTGACCAGTTGCCAATACCCCACATTCCTTCGTTGTTGGTCTCCTACCCCCCTGTAGTTTATTGTTGTGAAATATTCACTGTAAAATCACACAATACCTTTCTAGCCTCGTGGCCATATTAGTGATATCAAACTAATAAAAATTCTTATATCTACATATCAATTTCAACATCAAATGTCATAACTACTATTTCTAAGACCTAATGATTTAGTAATTACTCTCAATTTTAATTTTTTTGATTCCGTTAATACATGATTTTGCAATTACGACCATAAACCAACTAAATCATCTAACTTAAGCAATACTTTCACTTGTTCACAATTTTTCTAATTCTCCAACATTGAAGGAATCACAGAATAACTTTGAACATCATAATAAAATCAATACGAAAATAATTCAAAATATCAACATATATCTAAGCTGACAACACATCATTTTCTTCCATACTGAAAGTCTATCAAAATTTAATCAGTTTGATTAGAGATGTCTATCCTTCAATTTCCATATCACAATGTGTTACTATCATTCGTCCATTACTATTTATATGTACAAAGTGAAATGATGCCTATGTGTTTAGTCATAGTGTTAGATTAAATATAACAAAACAATATCAAAGATTAATGATATCACAATCAATCTACGACCATGTAACCGTTCTAGCTAATTGTCTTATCCTTAGATGCCCATCAGGGTCCACAATACGACATAGAGTCAAAATAATAATCATAAGCAAAACGCCATAGAAATCTTGATGTCCCCACATTTTATTTGCATGCTAACTAGAATACATCAGTCAGGTTTACGATTATAAAAATTAGGAAAATATAATCATCTAGATACTCAATTATCATTTATTGAGGTGAAAGTCCATGGAACATCAAGAATCAAGACTAATACTCTCTTGATTCTTTACACAATTGAGTGCTAGCGTAAACAGAGTTTTCAAACTCAATGAACTGATCCCTTGCTTTACTATTTTATTCACAATGGAATGTTTCACTTTCAAGAAAGCATAGGTTAGTGGGGTCACTAATGAGGATTCTAACACGACCAAGCCCAAATACGGGAAAAAATCGATGTGAGCTTCATGAACGGTTGTCCCTAGGGGTAAGAAAGAAAAATTTAATAAAGAAACGGGATAGGAGTATATTATTCTAAATAAAATATCATTTTCATTTACGACTGGCTTAAACCTATTATAACTTTGATTCTTTAAATAAAGTACACTTGGACAATTAATGATTTTCAAAGTGTATTTCACGAAGAATAAACAAGTTTTACGTGGCTTATTTTTATGGAAGATATTTAACTTGAAATTAAATAGGTTTTATTAATATTATTGTTCAAGATATAGTAATATTCTCTTGATTTTTACACAATTAAGTGTTATCTTAAACATATTTTACGAAAAATAAACAAGTTTTACATGGCTTATTTTTATGGAAGATATTTAACTTGAAATTAAATAGATTTTAATAATATTCTTGTTCAAGATATAGTAATTGAAATTAAAGTGAGGTGGAAGATGACATAATTATTTAACACTATTTAATTCATGTCATAGAGCTGAAAGAATAACATTCGAGAAAATATAATATTAATACTTTGCAATTTCCAAAAAGACCAAATCTAAATGCACTGTAATTTCAAATTACATGTACTTGTCGAGATCAAAATTAATTGACGATCTAGTTTTTGAGGCGGTTGTATATTTCATTTTTCTAACTTTTTAAATTTATTTCTCATATATATACAAAAAAAGCTATATATTTACATGTTTTATATACATGTATATATATATATATATATATATATATATATATATATATATATATATATATATATATATATACTCTTCAAAAAATTATACATTTTTATAAATTTCATCCTATCTTAGTCTACGGAAAACATTACATTCAACTTTCACGCTTCTTAAACAACCCGTCACGTCCGAGTCCACTAGGCGTGAGTTGTACCAAATTTTTGTAAGTTCATAGATCCTAACAATCGATGCACTATAGCCAAAACAATGACATGGAGGATCAACAGACGCAAATAATTCCATGGTCTTGCATGTGTATGGCTTTGTCTCGGTCATTGATTTTCATAGTAGCAGGTGACCTGTCGACACTAAAATTTTCCTCCATAATTTCTATTTCATTAATGTATGTATTAGGAATAGAATGTTGTTAAGTATAATTAGTAGTAGCGTCGATAGAAGATAACGGCGTCGTCGACGGTGTCGCCAATAATGTGGAGTACGGTATATGTGAGTCAAAGTACAATAGGAATGTTGTAAAAAGTAAATATTTGTCGTAAGTGGTAGAGGTAATGTTAAAATGTCAAAGTTTGGAAGTAGGGTCTACATGATTAGGAATTAGAAATATTACATTGGTAATAAGGACAAGGAGTGAGGTCATAAATATTTTGTGTATTTTATTTGTAAAAAGTCTAAAAATGTGGAACCCATGTAAAATGATAAGGTTTATCTTATCTTAAGAGATAAGCTTACATGTACTGAGATAAGAGTTAAGGTATGGAATATGATTCGTCGAGTGGATTTCTTATCTTATCTTAGAGATAGGATGGATAAGCTGGAAGTTCTATAAATAGAGAGGCCACCCCCTCATTTAGCATAGAAAGAAGTAGTGAGAAATATTGTAGGAAGTGTGCAAAGGAAGCCATCGATTAAAGGTGTGTTGAAGAAGCCATCGGAGGTCTAATTGTAAAGTTTCTCCCATAGTCTTGTTGAGGTACCTCATGGGTGAGATTGTAACAATTTCATGTTAATATTATAATTTACTTTGATATTTCAGATTGGTCATCATTCCGTCTTATCATAGTCGATGGTATTCTTGTGTTCGGTTGTTGTTTTGTTTCAGATTACATCCACCAAACTAAATGTCGTGCATTAGTAAATAAGCATAGCACGAGGAGTTCTGGTGAAGAATTATCATAGTGCCGGATTGGTGATGACACTTTGGTTCCGTTGCCGGGACCATTCCTCGTTGGTGGATTTTCTGGAGAGATATTCCCACTTAGTCAAAAATCAATTGGAGGGTAACCTTGTTTTTACTGTGCATAGTAGTTACCATGGTAAAGTCATTTTTACCGTGCATAGTAGTTACCATGATAAAGTCATTTTTGCTGTGAATAGTATTTATCACAGTAAAGTCACTTTTTACCATGAATAGTATTTACCACAGTAACTTCACTTTTTACCGTGAATAGTGTTTACCACAGTAAAATCAGTTTTACCGTAGTAAGTCAAGTTTTACCATAGTTTACCATGGTCATTTCTATAGTAATTCCAATTATTTGTGCACATAAGTCTTGTTGATTGTACTTGTGGGTTGGTATTTCATGGTGGTTACTTTTGAAAATGGGAAAGATTCCTGGTTTTTCAACTCAATCTAATGAAGATGCCTCTTCTTTCATTCAAGAGTTTAAGCGATCTTGTATTTGTAATGGCCTTATAAGAAGGGAACAATGGACTGAATTTTTTCCTACCTTTTTGGATGGTTCCGCACTTAGGTGGTTTGAAACACTAGGTGATAATGTGAAAAATTCATGGGATTTATTAACTGAAAGTTTTCTTGAAGAATTTGGTGAACAACAGAAATATGCAAATCTCATGATCGAGATCACAAAGCTATCCCAAGGAGAGAAGGAGAAGATAAGGGATTATCATGCTCGTGTTCTAGAGCTAAGGAGGAAGCTCGATGCCAGATCCGGAAGGAAGGACTAGCGGATGGGTTGATGAATGGCGTGGATAATCTCCTCTGTAAGCACTTCATTCTTGGGATGAAGCCAGAGATCAGACAACGAGTGAAGTATGACCGCCCAGCTACCATTGAACAAGCAAAGGAGATTGCAAGAAGGCAAGAAGAAAGCATGGAAGAGGAGCCCAAAGAAATTGTTGCTAAAGTAGAGCCTACACCAGCACCTTTGGTCCAGAATCCACAACCACTCCCGGTGAGCACAAATATTTCTCCTAATACATCTACTGAGTATGAAGATCTGCTCAAAAAGATGGGTCAGTTAACTATTAATCTTCTTCAAGGAAAGGAATTTAGTTCTCAGGGAGGAGATAGAGGTCCAAAAAGAAATATTTCTGAAGTTGTTTGTTATGGTTGTTATAAAAAGGGTCATTATAAGTATAATTGTCCAGATAGAGCTTCTACATCTGGTAAGGGAGATAATGATAAAGGAAAAGCACCTGTGAATTCTTTTGATGTAGTAGATAAGAGCAGAAATAATGAAGTAGATGTGTTTGTAACAAAAAGAAAGAAAGAAAAAGATAATCAAGATGGAAATGATCCTAAGAAGATGAAAGAAGAAACTAGTAAGAAACATAGGAGAAGAAAGTTGGGTGTGCAGGATTTTCTGATTTCACAGGGGCAAGGACCATACTCCATCTTGGAAGATCTGTCCAAAAGGCCTGCAAATATTACATATGGTCAACTCTTGGCTATGTCTTCTGAGAAGAGGCGGGAGTTGCGAGGTGGACTCAATGCTCGAAGAAGGAAGGAGGTTGAGGTCCCTGTTTTGGAGGCAGAGGCAGATCCCTATGCCACATGGCCGAGGTATTATGTAATGGTATTTCAATTCATGATGTCTTAGTTGATGGAGGTGCTGCAGTTAATGTAATGACCGAGTCTGTAATGAATATGTTGGGTTTAAAAATTGATCGCCCTTCAACACTTATGTTAAGGTCATTAAATAAAGGAAAAACTAAACCAGAAGGTGTAGTTTCAAATGTGGCAATATCTGTTATGGGTGTTGTATGTGTGGTAGACTTTCAGGTGATGAAAAATGGTACTGTTGCGTACCCAATGCTGCTGGGAAGACCATGGCTAAGGAGAGTTCATGCAAGAAACTACTGGAATGAAGGTTTCATGACACTTGGACGTGGTAGAGAGAGGGTGAAGATAAACGTGATCCCTCGACATCATAAAGTAGAACCTGTGGATTCAAGTGATGAAACTGATGATTGGACATCCTCTGATTACTCTAGTACCAGTGAAGTGGACACTGAAGATGAAGAAAGTGAGGTGGATGTTTCAGTCATGGATATCCCGATCACACCAAACTCATGACCCCATAAAATTATCTCGAAGAAGAAGTTGATGATCGTCTCCAACAAATAAAGATCGGTGATCTTTGTGATGGAGAGTGAGAAGGAATCCTACCTCCAGCTCTTTCGAAGGTACATACACCTATTCACTTTTGATTATAAGGAACTCCGTCAAGTAAGTTGGGTAGAACATTGTATTGAGCTGGTAGATGGTGCTAAGCCTATAAAGAAAATGCCATATAGAATGAATCCTAATTTTTCCAAGACTGTAAAAGAAGAAATAGATAAGTTGCTTGATGTAGGATTCATATTTGTTGTGGAGAATTCAGAATGGGTTTCTCCCATTGTGATCTCAATAAAAAAGAATGGGAAGCTACGCATTTGTGTTGATTACAGGAAGCTCAATAAGGCAACAAAGAAGGATCATTACCCTCTTCCATTTTCAGATCAGATCTTGGACGAAGTAGCTAGCCAGGAGTGCTATAGTTTTGCTGATGGATATAGCGGCTACAACCAAGTTTGTATAGCAGAGAAAGATCAGCTGAAGACCACATTCACCACTCCTTGGGGAACGTTTGCTTATAGAGTTATGCCTTTTGGGTTGTGTAATGCTCCAGCAACATTCCAACGTTTGATGAATAGGGTGTTCGAACCCTACATTGGGACCTTCATCAGAGTATTTCTGGATGATTTTGCATCTATGGAAGCAATTTGGACCACTCCGCACCAAATGGAGACAACATTTCAAAGGTTAGATAAAGCACAAGCCTCACTAAACCCTACAAAGTGTGTCTTTGGATGTTCTAAAGGCGTTTTGTTAGGGCATGTTGTATCCAGAGATGGTATTGGTACTGATCCTGATAAAGTTTCAAAAATCAAAGATTTACCATTTCCTATTAATAGAAGTAAATTGAGATCATTTTTAGGCCATGTGGGCTACTATAGAAGGTTCATCAAGAATTTCTCAAAGATTGCACAGCCACTAACCCAGTTCTTGAAGAAGGATGTTACTTATGAACCAGGAAATAAGGCGCATGAAGCTTTTGGACAACTGAAGGAAGCCCTGGTGTCTTCACCTGTTTTGAAGAATCCAGATTGGAGCAAGCCATTCATTGTGTACACTGATGCCTCAGATGCAGCACTAGGAAGTACTTTGAGCCAAAAGGATGAAAATGGGAATGAACATCCAATTTACTTTGGGAGCAGACAAATGAGCAGTGCTGAGGTAAATTATACTGTAACTGAAAAAGAGGCTCTGGCTATCATTTTTGCTGTAAAGAAGTTTAGAAATTACTTGCTAGGGCAAAAATTTATAGTTGTAACAGATCATCAGGCTCTAAAATATATTGTCAATAAGCCTAACCCATCAAGGAGGATAGCAAGATGGATAATTTTGCTACAAGAATTTGAATTTGATATTATAGATAGGCCAGGAAAGAAGCATGTCAATGCAGATGCACTCTCTCGAGCCTATGATGGTTTAGGATCATCTTGTGATGATGATGATTTTCCCGATGCAGCATTGTTCTCCCTTGACACAATCCCTAGTGAATACATAGATATTTGGAATTATCTAAATGAATTCAAGTTTCCTGATGGAGCCAATGCAAAGACTAAGAGAAAGATTACTCAAGCCGATCGTCCATATTCTATTCTCGCATGGAGCATTATTTCGAATAGGACACGATGGGCCGATCTGACAAGAGGCGATTGGACGTGATCAAGGAAAGGAGCTGCTAGAAGAATTCCACAATGGTACATGTGGAGGGCACTTCTCTAGACAACTTACAGCAAGAAGGATCTTGGATGCAGGTTATCACTGGCCCACTCTTTTTAAAGATTGTTATAATTATTGTAAGACATGTGATATTTGTCAAACACATGGTAACCGTAAGACTTCATCAGCTCCATTATGTCCTATTCTTCCACTTGGTCCCTTTGAAAAGTGGGGAATAGACATTGTAGGTCCACTTCCAACTACATCACGCCAAAATAAGTATATTGTAGTTGCCACAGATTATTTAACCAAGTGGGTTGAAGCTAGGCCATTGAAAACAGCTTCCATGGATGAAGTGGCAAGGTTCATGTATGAACGCATTGTCACCAGATTTGGTTGCCCATTAGAAATTGTAAACAGATCAAGGAAGCCACTTCATTAATGAGGTGGTAGAAGCCCTAGTCAATAAGTTTTCTATTAAGCACAGGAAGGCAACAACATACAAGCCAAGCACAAATGGACAGTGGAGCGAACAAATTTTTGTCTTTGTGTCAAATTCTAGCAAAAGATGCAACCTTGCGAGATACATAAATGGGATAAAAGGATTCATGCAGCATTGTGGGAATATAGGGCAACATCAAAGTCAGCAACAGGATACTCCCCATTTCGGTTGGCCTATGGCCACGGGGTTCACTTAGTAAAAGTATGGTATAGCACATGCATTCGAAGGGTATTAAAGAATACCCTTAATTCTAGTTTTTACCTCTAATTATTCAATTGATAATACCCCCTCCTATTATATTATTAGAATGAAATACCCCTATTTTTTCCATGTACCTTACTTACCCATTTTTTCATTACAATTTTATTTACCCCTTTTTATTTCTACCCTAATATATTAAACAAAAATATATCATATTTCTCACTCAATTTTTTTAATATGCATTTCCTCTCGAAAGATAGTTTGAAGCCATTGAAGACCTATTACCAATCACCTTATAAATGTTAAGCTTTAATCATTTATCAATAGTTCTTCAAATAATTAAGATGGTGAAATAATATCACTTGTGTTGAAAAAGCATACTCAATCCTAGTTTTCTACCATCTTATTATTTCTTGGTTAAGAATCTCTTAATTGAGATTTCTTTATTAAAAAAGAGATTATAATTAAATTTATGACCACACTCCTTTTGCAATTTTAAGGTATTTACTTTTAAAAACTAGGGTTCAAATGTTTTAGTTTTATATTAAAATTAAACCTCCCTTTCCTTTGGCCCACCTCTCTAACCTACCCCCAATACCTGATTCAAAATATTAATAAATTAAACCCTTTCACCCCTCATGTCTACCGGTATATTGACTTTAATTTTATTAATTTTAATTACCTCAATATGAACCCACGTGCTAGGATATTGCTGCCTAGCTAATGAACCCCGTGCCTATGGAATTGATCCAGTTCTTCCTATTGAGTTTGACATTCCCCCTTTGTGAGAGTTATAAAAATGAAAGGATGGATGAAAGTGATTCAAGTAAAAGAAAGGTTGGTACATCTTCATTTGCTAGAGGAAATGAGGGAAATAGCAAAGGATACAAGCCATAAGAAGAAAATGAAGCGAGAAGGAATACTTTGATCAAAAGATCCGATGGTCTCCATTTCATGTGAATGACTTGGTCCTAGTATATGATTCAGTATACAAAAAAGAAGAAGACAGAGAAAATTTCTTCCAAAATGGATGGGGTCCTACAAAATAGCATTTGTGCATGAAAAATGGTACGTACTGCATTTGGAGGAATTGGATGGCACACCCATTACGAAATGGGTCAACCATGACAAGTTGAAGATTTTCCAAGCACTGAATAGTCTACTCCAAGGACGGAGTAGAAGCTAGGAAGGGGAAGATGTCGACACTAAAATTTTCCTCCATAATTTCCTTTTCATTAATGTATGTATTAGGAATAGGATGTTGTTAAGTATAATTAGTAGTAGCATCGATAGAAGATAATGGCGCCGTCGATGCGGTGTCGCCAATAATGTGGAGTACGGTAGATCACAAAGTACAATAGGAATGTTGTAAAAAGTAAATATTTGTCGTAAGTGGTAGAGAAGGTAATGTTAAAATGTCAAAGTTTGGAAGTAGGGTCTACATGATTAGGAATTAGAAATATTACATTGGTAATAAGGAGAAGGAGTGAGGTCATATATATTTTGTGTATTTTATTTTTAAAAAGTCTAAAAATGTGGAACCCATGTAAAATGATAAGGTTTATCTTATCTTAAGAGATAAGCTTACATGTACAAGATAAGAGTTAAGGTATGGATATGATTCGTTAGAGTGGATTTCTTATCCTATCTTAGAGATAGGATGGATAAACTGGAAGTTCTATAAATAGAGAGGCCACCCCCCTCATTTAGCATAGAAAGAAGTAGTGAGAAATATTGTAGGAAGTGTGCAAAGGAAGCCATCGAGAGGTGTAATTGTAAAGTTTCTCCCATAGTCTTGTTGAAGTACCTCATGGGTGAGATTGTAACAATTTCATGTTAATATTATAATTTACTTTGATATTTCAGATTTGTCATCATTCTGTCTTATCATAGTCGATGGTATTCTTGTGTTCGGTTGTTGTTTTGTTTCCAGATTACATCCACCAAACTAAAGGCTGTGCATTAGTAAATAATCATAGCACGAGGAGTTCGGTGAAGAATTATCATAGTGCCGGATTGGTGATGACAGACCTCCGACTATAAAAATGTCTATCGGCATTAAATATACATAGAAGTTAAGGGGTCATAGATAGATACTTACGCGCGCGCGTGTGTGTGTGTGTGTGTATATATGTGTGTGTGTGTGTGTGTGTGTGTGTGTGTGTGTGTGTGTGTGTGTGTGTGTGTGTGTGTGTGTGTGTGTGTGTGTGTGTGTGTGTGTGTTAAAGGGTCATGTACACATACACACACACATATATTAATGTGTTTGATATATTAGGTAATTAGTACAACCATATTTTTAATAGAGGAAGAGATGATCAATTATTAAGGTTATCTTGCCAACCACCATTAAGACAATGACCTGGTATCAAGTATGGGCTTCCAATTTTTTTGATTTATATTTTTCCCTTCTTATATCTTCTGAAATTTAATTTTGGGAGAGAGATATCTAAGTTAAAGAAAGGAAATTTGCATTACTCATCCCTACCCCTCAGTTAGTAGCCTATATATTATAACATAAACCACCTTTTATGGCTACCAGTCATTAGAATATCAAGTAAAGAGGAGTGTAAAACATAAAATAGTTGCAACAATTGTGACAATCCTTTCCATGTTCATTGCATATGCGGCCTTTTCTAAGAGAATCACAACTAGGTAAATTAAGAGGAACTCTAATTATAGTGCAAGGGACATTTCTCCAATGGGAAATAAAATTTAGAGGTGTTCCATTTTCATGGTCACTTCTCGCAAAGGAAATGTTGAATAGACAACACTCCTAATACTTTAATTGATAGATAGGTTTGACATCAAATTAAGCCCCATATTATTATTACTATACATAGTACTAATAAAATCATATGGCTATATTACCATACTTGATTTGAAGAGCATATTTTGATAGGTGTATAGTACATATATGTTCAAGATGTTTTATATTTCCTTACCTTACCACGATTTGTTGTCACATGTGAAGGGAAATGTTGACTATACAACCACCATAAAAATAGATTACCTAACAAGTATCCCTTGACCATCAAATGAAAGGTTTGATATACATATGTTATGAATCAAGTTCTTCAAACCCTAATGGTTGCACCACATGAATATGGTTCATCTACAACATTTTCCTTTTCTTCACATGAATATGTGTTGTGTTTTTCTCTTTGATATCTTCAACTTCACATGAAACCATGGATAGCACATTTGAAACCTGTAAAAGAAACCTAACTATCCTGCAAAGACACATTATATATTATTAGCCTAAAAATAAAGATGCAAATTCTTGAGTTAGACTAACATCATCGGTCACCTCATATGTGAGTCATTGAGCAATCCACTACATTCAAACTCAATGTCGCTCAGCTAGTGCTTTGTGAAAATTTATGCGGAACTATCTGTTGACCTAGATTGATCCTTGTGGATCAACAATAATAATGTGATATGTTACTTCATCCAAATAGACACTCTTGTGTGTAGATGAAAAATTCAAGTTATGCCCTCTTATATTGTGTATGCATTATGCAAATCTAGTGCTTGCTTTTCAACTCTATATATGGTAGATAGATAGGTGATTGACAAATAATAAGTGCTTAGGTTAGATTTGTATATATGAGTTCTTACTTTAAAATTAGGACCTTAGTGGCGGGAATTTTGATCCAACAGAAATAATTTGAAGACAAAAGAGTGACAAATGGGCGCATAAAGAGAAAGTCGGTGAAAAATAAAAGGTGCCAAGTCCAAGTAAATGATGGTCAAGAATGTATATATGTCCTGAATTTGTTGTATGATCTTGGACCAAGCTCGGGAAAAGGATAAAAGTGATAGGGGACTACTAGAGATCTTTATAAGGTGACTCAAAATCAAATCAAAGATATATAATAATAAATAAATGGGGTTCAATCAAGTCACAAAGAGAAATATAAAATAAGATTATTGGTACTAAGATCTTGTTCCATTGTTCAAAACTCATATATATAACAACCTAACAAAAACATGATGTAATAATGATTTTGTGTAAATTTTGGTGTTTATATTCCCCTTATGTTAGTGAATGAAATTTACTAGTGTAAAGGAAAAGAGAGTTGTACCTGTGAAAGTGTTGAAGCAAGAAAACATGTGTGAGTGTTGCGAGAAAGTAATCATACATCGAACACAATGTTAGTCACAGATGGCCCATGTGAAGATAAGGGAGAAGTGTGTTGTAGGTGTAAGAAGGGGATATCGTAGTTGCGAGATAGAGGTGTTTGAAAACACAAAGATTCAAATGTTGTGAATACGTAGAGTTGGGGTGATCAAATCCCCAACAATATGCTTTATTTTGAAATGTTGTGGGAATTAGGTGTTGTAGGTACCAAAAGAAGAGTGTCACGAGGATTTTTGGCTTTCCTCAATAACGCTTCCCAATAATGGGATGATGCGTGAACATAGCTTTGAGAGACCATAACTTTTTGATCCGACCGTTAGATCATCTTAAAAATTTATAGGGTGGGAGATGTTGTTTAGTAATATACCATGAACAACTTTTTTACAAAAGTAAGGTGATTTTTCGACATATTTTCAAGGCTAAATTCTTTCGTCTAGTGTTCTCAAATTGACTTCAAACTTTTTTAAATGTTGTCTAAAAAAAGTTTAATATCTTTTTATCTATTATATGTGAGCCTAATATACTTCATCGTTATATATATCATTTGGATTTTGATGGCATGTCCCATATTTATACATGTAACTAAAGGCCAATGAGTGTAGTAATCATATATGGCTGCATATCATACCATATGAATAGGAAATAGGAAATGTACAACATAGACAAGGAACTAACATGTTTACACGAGATACTTCCCCCTCCACGCATTTTCAACAGAAAACGATTCATTCATCCTCCTTTTTACGTTGGCACCCATCTTTTAACTTTCTTCAATGGATGTCTTGTTTATTTTTATTCTTATTCTTTAGCTTTTCAAGCAATGTTGTTTCCACATTCAATTTAAGAACTTTTGTATTTATATATTTGTATCTCTTTTCAATATACGGAATAAAATATGTTTGATTATCTTACTTATCAATTTCAGAATATTGTATTTATAGAGTTTGTATCCCTAACAATTTATGCAATGAAATGTGTTTGATTATTTTATTTTTTAACAATTTTTTTTTTTTTTTTTTTCTCACGTTGAGTTTATATGCATTGCATTTATAGAGTTGATATCTCTTAACAATATATCAAATTCTACGATTACCTGATTACCTTGTCATATTACAAAGGAAAGGTAAGAACGTATTCATATTATGTGTCACATATATTTTTTCTTTTATAACAACATTTTTTTCTCACATCCAATCTATACTAACAAAGTATATAAAATGACATGTGCATAATTACCTGAAAGATAACAATCTTTTATTAAAAAGATAATTTTAATACATAATACAATTTTTTTAAAAAAAAGAAGATAAAATCATATTAAAATTTTTTATTTAAGTTAAAATTTGAGAAAGTTTTAGCATTTGAATGAAGTGTTTTTATTAATCCTCCAATAAAATACATTCTTCATCATATCAAAAATAAAGAGAATGTGATCCCATCGAAATATTGTATAGATTCTAAATTGTTAAGAAAAGACTACATTTTTAAAAATAAATTAATATTTTACTACAAAATAATATTAAAAAATATTAAAAAAAAAATTCATGAAAGCCTCTTTGAATGATGGGAATAAAATAGATAACAAGCAAGAAATTTATGCAATAAGAATACTTTGAGGTAGTGGACGATTATCCTAATTGTCACTTTGCTACAATTAATGAAATAAGAATAGTTTGAGGTGATGGAAGATCATTAAAATTGGCATCCCAATTCCTATTATTAAAACAATAATTTATATCAAACATCATATCATTTGTTATTGTTCTTTCTTTCTTCTTCTTGAGCAATTGTCTATAAAAATATTAACTCTTTTTTGTTATTATTTCCTTTATCTTCTTCTTAATTTAGTTGTATGAACAAAATTAAAAAAACAACGAAAAATTGTATCCCAAGAGTGTCCCAACCCTAGAACCATAGAAATAGTCATATACATATATTAGTTATTATTGTGCTAGAGATAAAAATAATCTTGTTCCTATTTTAAAAATTAAAAAAGAGTTTTTATTAACACATCAAAAATTTGAAGACATACAAGGAAACTAGAGATAATGGTAGGCATTTTGTTATATGTTCATCCATCAAATATGAATATGCCACGTTTGCCAATATTATTGAATAGTTATGTAATTTTTATATAATAATAGTGTGAAATAACTAATTACATTGGGATATATAAAGCTCCAATTATTAAATATATGATATACAATTTGTAATTATGTAAAACTAATGAAACCCATCACAATTTTAAAATAATTCTAATTTATTATTTTACATCAATTCAAAATAAAACTGTCTTTCCAAATAAACATACCAAAAAAATCAAATACATGTTAAATCAATTCAAAAAATAATTTAATTATTAATTGTTTATTTTTGAAACACCATTTAAGTCCCACGTGAATGTCCATTTAAGTAGTACAGGCTTTTCAAATACTTTTGTATTTTAAAAAGATGTAGAAAATGAAACATTAAGTACATCTAAATATAAAAACAAACCATCAAATTTTTTAGAATTGAGAACAGTAATAAAGTACAACGGCAGCATGATTCATCTTCTTTGTTCAATCATTTCGCATTGGGATAATTATCTGTGCTACAAATTTGTACTATTTTTTGTTTTTTAATATATATTTGAAATTTGTACTACCTTTCACTTTGCATTCAATTGGGAATTGGGATATATGCAAGTTCTACGCAATTTCTCAAGATTCAAGAATATACTTGTAGCATTGTTACTCTCATAGTCCAGACAATTACTTACTTTTTGTACGGAACTTGTTATTTCTTGTAAAAGTGCATTTTTAAAAATTTAATTGTGCTTTTGTTCATAATTGGTTTAGATTAGATTTTTATTGAAATTGACTTTAGTATTTCTACACTTTTTCCAATTCATTTTTATTTTAATATTGTTCTAAGTTATTTTAAAGACATATAATTATGACTAGCATTTTTAGAATTGTATAAATATATACGGTCTTAACTCAATATGTGTTTTTTTTTTTCTGCCCATTACATATTGGTAAATATATTAATAGCTCCTTGAGTAGCCTAAAAATATTTAGGTGCATTAATACATTTAAGACATAAATACTAAATGATATAAAAACATTTCCATGCACAACTACAAAGTATACGAATGAATTTGAAGTGGTCACAATAAAATGTAACATCTTAATAGGTAAATTTCATAGTAATAACTAAAGATAAGGGTCTGAATTCTTTTGTAGCTTAACATAATGTTTTATGGATTTAATTGCCCAAGTTATAAATGAAATCTAAAGAACTCCTAAGGAAGAACCAAGACTTAATTACAAGGAGAACAACCTACAATTCTTATCACATGCACTAAATTTTGGTTCTAAAAGACAATACAAGCAATGCTACATTAGTATGATAGGGAATATATTAGGCCTATAAATTGACAGTCGTAGCCTATACTCGGTTATAAGAGAACATATATTATGTTAATTGCAAACCATAGATATATACGACTAATAAACTACGTAAACCATAATTTTAATCTATGAGATTTGAAAGAAGCTATAAATCAAGTATGTAACACTAATATGGTTCTAGTTAAAATTGCTAATTAGTTGCACAAAGATGTATTATAATTTTCAATAAATGTATCGATGCAAAATTAGTCCAGGTAAGTGCACCAAGTTGGGGGCCAAAATGGGGTCTTAAGTGGACGTTTTTTTTCTGAAAAATAAAAATCTTCAACTTGTATGAGTTATTTGAAATAGTTACACTCAAAATTGGAAGATGTTATAAGAACATGAATCGTAGCATTTTGAGTCTAGTTTCTAAGATACTAAAATTTATTGAAAATGGTTAATTTTAAGTTGGTCAAATAACTAAAATACTAACATGTGCTCTTTTTTTTGTTCTACAAAACATAATAGAGTGACTTTCATTCCCCCAACCTTTTTTTTAGCACCATTTAGTATTTTTGAAAACCCTTTGGTAGAAAGATAGTTAGGAGCATTTAGTTTGAGTTCCATTTTTTTAGAAGGTAATTTTTAAATGATTTTTATAGTATAAAAATTATAAATTTTGAAAAATAACGGAGCTCCATCCGTGCCCCTCCTAACTACCTCAAAAAATATTGAAAATTAGATTTTTTTAATATGTATAGAATTAGTCCTAGTTTGGGCTAGTATAATTGTTTTTCAATTTCGATGAGCCAAAAATAAGATACACGACGAAAGATAGATGTGTTTAAATATAAAAAAATAGCTACAAAAGGGCATAGTCAAAAATAAATAATATGAAAACCTTATATTAGTCAAAAAAATTGAAAAATATATTTTTAGAAAGAAGAAAGACTTTTCTACATCGTAGAAATTTTTTAATTAAACAAATTGATCATTTTAATTTGATTTATTATGGCGGAAGTGGTATTTTAGCATTTTTATGCAAAAACAAGATGTTTTTGTGTTTGTCTGAGGTCCATGCCTCAGGCTTGGGGATCCAAACCAGATCCAAGCCTTGAGGCATGCCTTAGAAAAGAGGGTAATAGTGTAACGTGTACACATTATGTTCTTTACATATAAATTATGGTCCCCCAATGTTATTTTCACCTCTTTCACAGGATTTCTATCATCTTTCTATCTGGTCTACATATTATTTTACATTATTTGCGATTTTGGAGTAATTCATCTTGTCCACTGCCCCACTATATATATTTTTGCAATCTTGGGTGACAAAATACGACATAAGGACAAGAATAAATTTAAGAACAAGACAACGAAGCAATTGGAAGAGATGATAATAAATAAAGTGAAGAGGATGCAAAAATTCGTGTAGGGAAAGGTACATCTGCTATATCAAATGTACCTAATGTTTTAGAAAATGAGGATGAAATACATAATGAAAATGTAGAGAATAATGATTTTTCAATGAATATTGATATTGAATTGAATGATAATGTTGGTATGGATGAAGAAATTGATATGAATCCAAATGTTGAACCTTTACCTGAGAATCCAAATGTTGAAACTTTACGTGAGAATTAATATTTTAATCCTTAAATTTCTATAGAAACACTTGAATGAAGAAAATAACCTTGTTAATGAATCTTCACCTTGAAGAACACCTCGTTCCATTTTGTGAAGAAAACCAATTCACTTAATTGAAATTGATGAAAACATTATAAAACCAATGCCTAACAAAATGTAGAAAGAAAATCGAGAAGAAAAGCTAGTCGAATTTGGGTTAATTACTTTGAGAATATAAGTGACACACAAATATGTCATTTATTTGTTACATTGATGAAATTAATTAAGACGAGACCTACAATAAAGACCTTTGGGTTAATAACATCTAATGTTATTGATCGCAATCGTCAATTGTTGAAAATATATATAAAGCATACCAAACTATAGGTGTCGATAGATGCACCATAGATAGTAATACTACATGGCACGAACTTAAAAATTATATAGTAAATGACAAAAAAATTAATAAGTACTTGAATAAAAAACAAGCGAAGCTTTGAAACTAAACAAAAAAACACTAGTGAAAGCAATAGGGAGATGCAAAAGTTTTGAGTCAGTCAATAACACCGACTATTAGACATTCTTTAGAAGACTCCCATGGAAAGAAAAGAATATGTATGATATTCTAAAAGAATTACTTATAGAGTATTGGAATGAGAACACAAGGGTGTCACCGAATAGAAAAGATACAAGTAAAAATAAAAATAGGTTTTCGTAATCGTGAATTGTGTGCAAAACATTTCTTGGATATCACTCAAACATAATTTTTCTCTAAGTTTAAGAATGAAAATCCATAAATTAACATTAGCCAAAGATTCTTTGAAATGAACAAACCCTTTTATGTGAAAATCAACCACTCATGTACCACTGTTGTTATAGGTATTATGTTGAATTTTCAATGCATTATGATGTTTATTGTCAAATATGTTGTGTTTTGCATATTGACACCATATTGCAGAGTGTGGATTAAATATCCTACTAAAATCTATAAGGAGTGTGGTGGCTTGCCAAAATTGAAAAGTTATATTCATGAAGAGAAGACCGATTCAATAGGAAAATAATTAGTTTGTTTCAATAAATATAAATTAGTGGCATATCAATTAAAAGATTGAAAAAAATCTAAGAGGTGTGAACTTGTTCAAAACAATTATATGTATAAGAATATATGGTCAAATTCAGAGAGGAAATTTTTTATGAGTATGCAAGGCACACACATAGAGCTCGATGGTTGGATGAAAAATTCAAGTTAAGCAATGATACATTCCCACTTGGTACTATTGTTTTAGTAGTTGACTTCGCAGAGAATTACACATTGTAGCCACAAATGAAAGTTAAGTCTCAATACTATAACTCAGTGTAAGTAGTTTTTTTCGTGCATATAACATTCAAGCACTCTCCAAAAAGAACTAAGAAATATCAAAAAATATTAAGAGAGTATCATTTCTACATCGGTGATGATCGGAAACATTCTAGAGAATATGACCAAGGGTATTTCTAGGTGTTTTGAGTGAACTTGAATGAGAGGAACATTTTTGAATCAACATTACATTTGGTTGGACATCTCCACATCATAATTCAAGAATGCACAGATGCTTTATTAGATAATCAAGATGCACAAATAAATAAGTGTACAACATATCTGGAGTTTTACTCGGGTATGACATGGGAAAAGAGAGCATGATGGTGTAGGAGCATGTGCAAAAAGAGCACTTGTAAGAGAAGAGTTAAAGTTCAAGGATGGTGCTAAATTTACAAGTGCAAAAATAATTGTTGATTGGTGTTTCAAGAACATGGACCATGAATCTCAATAGAGTTCAATGGTTTATAGATATTTCTGGTTTATAGAGGAACAACATTATTTAAGGTATGAAGATTTTATGCAAGTTACTGAGTATTAAGTGATATTAATGTAGCCAAAATCTAAACACACTCAATATACTGCAAATAATTTTAAATCCAAAAGAAAATAGATCTCCTTCTTCGTTATTGAATCATGAATTAAAATGTTTCCTAAATAGGAAAACAACTTCTAACTCCGGTTTCAGGACAACTCTAACTAATTTTGACTCAATCTACTTTAGGTGGCGGAAATTACTATTTTTAGTAGTTATTATTAAAACATGCTATTCTTAGTAAGTTCACATGCTTATTCCTACGAGCATGGAAATTTCCAAGTATCTTCTACATGCCTAAAATATAGGAATTTACAACTTTCCAACTCACAATGCATCTAAGAGACTAACATTACATAATGCCATAAAATAGAAAAAAATGAATTACAAATTAAATCCTAATTTTTGTCCCTTAGGTGGTGGAATTTGGGTTGTAAAATGTGACGAAACATGCTCCAATAGGAAAGAATATTAAACTAGTTCATTTTCCTCATTAAAAAAGTGGTTTAAAAAAAGGACCCAATCAAACACTCGGAGCACAAGTTATGCCCTTTTCAATTTCCTATTAATTTTAGCTTATCATTCTCCCCTTCTTGAAAAAAACATAGCTACTACAAGTTGTCTTCTTTACATTTCTGCCACTTATTTGCATCTATCTTCGTAATCTCCCACTCCATGACCCATGTATTGTCCTCTTGTTCCAATCTTTTCCAATATACCAAATATTTGTTGTATTCCCCATATCGCATGTGCTGATGTTTTCTTGTCTAGAATTTGATCAACTTCTTCTATCTTCTTCACTTCAACCTGCTTTGCCTCTAATCTACTACTTCATCACTAATATCCCCTTTTGCACCATCCCCATGAAAATAATATAATCTGAAACATTAAACACTTTGGAGAAATATCAAAATTCCCTGCAATTCTATCTCATACACATTATCATTTATTTTTTTCATGATTTTGTAGGGACCAATCTTCTTGTACTTCGACTTGTTATAGGTTCCTTTTGGAAACCTTTCCTTCTGTAGGTATACCATAACTAACTCACCCTTTGTAAGTACCTTTCTCCATCTCTTCACATATGTTATTTCGTATACTTGTCATTATCGTTTCTACAACTTCTTCCACACTTCTTCTTCCTGTAATTGTTGTATATGTTCGGAAAATGCTTCTCCATCATCACTAAATCTGCCATCATCTAGGAGTTGTACCAAATCTAACACCCTGTTTGGATTACTCCCATATACAATAGAAAATGGAGACTTTACTAAGTGCATCTATTTATGGATATTTTATAATAAAACTTAGCTTGTGGTAATTCTAAGTCCCAATGTTTTGAATTTTTCCCAACTATGCACCTTAATGGAGTTTCCCAAACACCTATTTACCACCTCTATTTTCCCATCGATTTGAGGATAATAGGAAATGTTGAACTTGTAGATTAATTCCCAATTTCTTCCATAAATTCCTACTGAGAATTGACCTAATAATCTTGTGTCCCTATGTAAAGTAATGGCTTTTGGAACACTATGCAAACAAAAAACTTCTCTAAAAAACAAATCTATTACTCTGTCACATCACTAGTTATTTTAGAGCAATAAAATGAAATATCATATAAAACCTATCAATGACCAAAAAAATGTATTCATTACCTCGTTGTCATTTTAGTAATTTCAAATCGAAATCCATACTCAAATCTATCCACGACCCTTCGGGAATAGGAAATGACATATACAACATTGTATTTTGTGCATGGCCTTACACACGACTTGGCAAATTCGAAACCTAGCCACATATCTTATCATATATCTTTTCAAATTTGGCCAATATAATTTCCATGCTACCAAGGCTATTGTCTTATCCTTACCAAAATGCCCAACCAATCCTTCGTTATGCGGTTCTTTCACAATATTCTCTCTCATAGACCTAATTTGGAGTACATTGTAGTTGTCCCTTGAATAGATAGCAATCCTATAAAAGGTATTCATCCGGCCATCACCTGCATTTCCTAACAATAGACAACATAACCTTTCAACAATATTATTGAAATTAGGATAGGAAGAATACAAATTCTTTATTGCTTCAAAACCAACCACCTCATTTTCCATAGTTGTAAATAGAGTCACACACCTAATTAATGCATCCACAATTTAATTTTGTTTTCTGATTTATGCTTTAGAGAAAAAGTATAACCCTGTAAAAATGATACCCACTTTGTAAATAACATGGACTCCTTAGGAACTAATTAATGCATGCAATTCTTCAATGCTTATACAATTGCATAAAACACCTTGACTTTGAAAAACACCAATACCCACATGTGAGGCATCACAATCAACCTAAAACACTTTATCAAAATCTAGTAGTGCCAAAATAGGTTCCTTTGTTACCTTTTTCTTTAAGAAATGAAAGCTATCCTTAGTTGTCTTTGTCCACAAAAACTCCCTTCATTTTGTTCAATCTATTATAGATGCTACAATACTGCTGAATTTTTTATAAACTTTCTGTAAAGTTTTGCTAAACCATGAAACCTTTTACCTCTGTTATACTCCATGGAGTAGGCCATTCAATAATTATTTTTATCTTCTCGGAGTCCATCTGTACCCCATCTGCTGAAATAATAAAACCAAAAAATACCAAACTTTCTTGCATAAACATGCACTTATTCTTATTTGCATAGAGATTCTCTTTCCTTAACACTTCAAATATCACCCTCAAATGTCTTGTTTTTTACGGAAAATCAAGATATCATCAAAATAAACCACAACAAACTTACAATCATACTCCCACAACATAGTGTTCATCAAACTCATAAAAGTGTTAGGTGCATTAAATAACCTAAATGGCATCACCATCCACTCATATAATCCATTCCCTTTCTTGAATGTAGTTTTCCATTCATCTCCTTCTTTGATCTGAATATGATGGTAACCACTTCGAAGATCAATCTTTGTGAAATACCTAGATCCAACAAACACATCCATCATATCATCAAGGTGAGGTATTGGGAACCTATACTTGATTGTAATTTTATTGATTTCTCTATTATCCATGCACATTCTCCATGTTCCATCCTTATTTGAAGATAATAAATCTAGGGTTGCACATGGAATCATGCTCTCCCTTACTACCCCCTTTCTCACAAGCTATGCCACTTGCTTATTCATTTCTACATGCAATTTCGGGCTCACCCTATAAGCCGTATGAATTGGGAGTAAAGACCACAGGATCAAATCAATATGGTAATGAATATATCTTTTGGGTGGTAATCCATCTCGTATCTCATCAGGAATAACATTAAAAAATTCTTCTATTAATTTTGCTACTTTTGCTCATATTCCTACACTTAAAGTTCATCCTTATTTGCGACTAGTGCATAACTAAAACAGGTGCCTTTTCCTCCTTCATAAATTATTTTACAGAAAGCATATTTTAGCCTTCCCCTTTACTAAAGAGCTAACAAAACTATTATTGTGTCATCCTTCAACAAATTATAAGTTATCTTTTCCTTGTCATAAATAACTTTTGTATCAAATTGCCATGGTCTTCCCTAGAAGCATATGGCATGCATCCATAGCAATAACATCACACAAAATTTTGTTCTTATAGATTTTCCCAATAGAAAAACTTATTAAACATCTCTTATCAACAGTAACTTCATTACGCTTTAATAAACCATGTAATATGGTAAGGGTTAGGATTATTCTCATAATGCAAACCTAGTTTCTCAACCATCTCATTTGAAACCATGTTCTCATAACTACCACCATCAATAATAACATTACATACCTTTCCTCTGAAGTGCATCTTATTCTGAAGATATTTGTACATAGCCATGCATCCCCCTTGATATCCTTTCTTGGAGAAATCATCATCCTTTTGATCATCATATTTTCTCCCACATCTGGTGGAATTTCTAGGTCTTATTCATCTTCTTCTTGTTCAACTTCAACAAGATTTACCCTTGGAGAATCTTCTTTTCTCTTTTCATGTGTATAATAATGTGGGAATTCAAAATCCCTATGCCCCTCTTCACCACATCTATAACAAACAAATGGTCTTCGTGGAGCCTCCCATCCTCTACCACCAACATATCCTCTACCCCTAGGAAATCCTCTACCTCTTTGCTGATTTGGGGAATCTTGTCTTGTATCTTCTTGATTTTCCACTCCACGAGGTGGTTCTCCCCTACCTTTACTAAAACAACTCATCCCTAAAAGGAGGATGAGGCTCCCCTATTCATCCCAGGTGATCTCCTAAAACTTTGATGAATTTTTTCTTCAGCCTTTAAGGCTAGCTGATAGGCATCCTCCATGCTCTTAATCTTGTGCATGCTTATTTCATCTTGAATAGAAAATTTTAATCCATTTACATACCTTACAGCCATTTGTTCCTCATTTTCTTCATGCTCTATATGAATAGACAACTTCTAGAACTCATCTGTGTATTCTTACATGGTTTGTAAGTTGTTTGAGATTTAAAACCTCTTAAAAGGGATTTGTGCATAATCCACGGGAAATTTTTTTCTTATAGCTTCTTCTCAATCTAACTCCAAAGTCCTAATCCTTTCTTTCCCCTTTCTTGATTGCTCTTTTTGTAGGTGATCCCACCATAACATAGCATGAACTTTTAATTTCGTGCATGTAAATTTTACCTTCTTTTCTTCGACGTAGCCTTCCACTCAAAAAATTCCCCATGCTAGTCAACCAATCTATCAGCTCCTCTAGTTTTAGACTACCCCATGCTTTGAAACATCAACTCTTATCCTGTCATTCTTTCCTTATAATGCTAGAAGCATCCTTTCTTCAAAATCTAAGGGTGGCACTTGCGTATCCTCCTCTTCATAAACTTATTCTTCACTAGTGTCATATCCACCTTGATTTCCTCTCTCGGTTATAATCATGAAGCAAACACAATAATTTACCTCTGTAGATCATGCATGTTTCTATTCATTTGGGCAATACCGCATCCTCTTCCTCTTCCTGCCATTTTTTTAATATTCAAACTTGCCCGATACTAGATAATGTAGCCAAAATATGAACACACTCAATATACTGCAAATAATTTGAACTCCAAAAGAAAATAGATCTCCTTCTTCATTATTGAATCATGAATTGCAATTTTTCTTAAATAGGAAAATAACTCCCAACTCGAGTTTCCAATAAAATTCTAACTAACTTATACTAAATCTACTCTAGGTGGGGAAATTACTATTTTTTAGTAGTTTACTAGAACTTTCTATTACGAGTAAGTTCACATGCTTATTTGATAAGGCACAAAATTTCCACGCATCTCTAAATGCCTAAATTAGAGGAATTTCCAATTGTCCAACTCAAAATGCATCTAAGAGACTAACATTAACTAATGCCCTAAAATAGGAAAAATTTAATTGCAAATTAAATCATAATTTTTAAGTGCTTAGATGGTGGAATTTAGGCCCAAAAATGTGCCAAATTGTGATACAACTGGTAGGGCCGGTTGACCGACATGTTCTACTCATCAAACAAGACCTCAAAAAATGAAGGACCCAAGACACCTCGACATAAGTTATGACCTTTCAAGTTCCTACTTATTTTAGCCCATCAAGGATATGCACTCATTCCATAGTTCAAATGCAAGTGTTTGGACTATTTATACTAGGTGCATGACATGATTTTGTATATCATGCATTTATTTTGCATGGAATGAATGTGAGTCACAATAGTGGGTGAACGAATGGACTTGTAGACCTCTAATTCAACTCAACACATATCAAGTTCCACGAGCATTACAACTTGCAGTGTGTTTAGATCATATGAAAACATCTTCCGAATTTGACCAAGTATCTAATTTATTGCAAAAATTTACATATGTATGTCATGTTTTAGATTTATAAATTATTAAATCATCAAATCTTAATGTATTTTAAATTTTACTTGAGTTTTACTTTGTGATGTCAGGGAACATTTTTAAGTTATTGTGATAGAATTTAATGAAGATGGAACAAATGAATTCTTGTTTCAACCTCATTGGGGTGTGGATCCTATTTTTGGTCTTCTAGAATCAAGTATTGAAGTGCAAACGGTTAAGTTTGGAGACTTGATGAGTATTCTGGCAATTGTTTGTTGTGATGTTGTTGCTAAGTTGTTGTTAATGGTGATTAATATCGTGAAATTTTTTCCAGCCGTTCGAAGTTGAGAGGTTATGAATTTCAAACTTTTAGGGTCAACTTTAGGAATTCTTAAAAGGATTATAATCCTATAAATATAATTATTAGGTTATCTTGAAGATATCTTGAGTGTTCAAGAGGTCTTGAGTCTTAAAGTGATCAAGAGTGATCAATGTTGACCAATTGAGATATCAATTAAGCTTTAATGATCAAGGTTTAGATGTGGTTTAGCATATTTGAAATTTTGTTGTGAATTCATCCTATAGAGAATCTTGATTTGAGATTTTTTTACTCTCGTTGATCTAAAATTTGAGCAAGTTCTTGGTGGACATAGCCCACATTGGGTGAACCACATTAAATCTTGTCTTTTTTTTGTGCATTATTTATTTATGTTGTTATATTTCTGCAAGTATAATTCTTCTATATAGTTTCCTACTATTATGTTTTGAGGAATTTTTCCATATATTTGTTCTCTAATTACTAACAAGTGGTATAAGAGATTTGGTGTATTTTCTTCCTTGAAGTGGTAAATTACAGGAAATTTTAGCTTGAGTGGGAGTATTCTTTCCTCCTCGCATTTCCTATCAAATTTCCTTAAGCATATGACATGCATGATTGAGGGTTGATAAGTTCAATGGGTGGAACTTTGGTTTGTGGAAGATGCAAATGGAGGATTACTTGTATCAGAGAAGGACCTCCATATTCCTTTGGTTAGAAAAGAAAAGAAACCTACATCCATGTCGATGAGGATTGGGAATTTCTAGATAGAAAGGTGTTAGGGTAATACCATTATGCCCCTAGATCTTCATTTTCTTTCAACATATCATAGGAGAAGATGTCGCATAAGGTCTCATGAGTGTATTGGGTAAGTTATATGAAAAATCTTTGCCTCTAATAAAATATTTTTGATGAAAAATTTATTTAATATGAAGATGTCTGAGAATGGTTTTGTTGTTGATCATTTAAATGAATTTAATACGGTTTTGAGTATGTTAAACTTGGTAAAAATTGAATTTGATGATGAGGTCACTTATTTTTTGATTTTGTGCTAAGTAATAGATAGTTGGGACAACTTGGTTATGGTTGTAAGTAATTCAGTCTCTAATAATTCAAATTTGAAGTTTGAGGATGTAATAGGTGTGATATTAAGTGGGGAAATGTGAAGGAAGAGCACTAGAGATTCTTCTACTTATGGAAACAATTCAATAGGAAAATAATTAGTTTGTTTTAATAAATATAAAAATGTGGCATATCAATTAAAAGACGGAAAACAATCTAAGAGGTGTGAACTTGTTATAAACCAATTATATGTATCGAATATATGGTCAAATTAGAGAGGCTTTTTTTATGAGTATGCAAGGCACACACAGAGCTCGATGCTTGGATGAAAAATTCAAGTTAAGACAGCATACATTTCCACTTGGTACTATTGTTTTAGTAGTTGACTTCACAGAGAATTACACATTATAGCCACAAATGAAAGTTCAGTCTCAATACTATAACTTAGTGCAATTTTTTTTTTCGTGCATATAATGTTCATGCACTCTCCAGAAAGAACTGAGAAAGATCAAAAATATTAAGAGAGTGTATTTTCTAAATTAGTGATGATCGCACACATTCTAGAGAATATGTTTAAGAGTATTTCCATGTGTTTTGTTCGAACTTGAATGAGAGGAACCTTTTTTTTGAATCAACATTACATTTGGATGGACATCTCCACATCATAATTCAAGAATGCATTGAGATGTTTTATTGGACAATTAGGATGCACAAATAAATAAGTGTACAACATATCCGGATTTTTTACCGGAGTATGACATGGGAAAAGAAGCATGATGGTGCAAGAGCATGTGCAAGAAGAGCACTTGTAAGAGAAGAGTTAAAGTTCAAGGATGGTGATAAATTTATAAGTGAAAAAATAATTGATTTGATTCGTGGGTCAAGAACATGAACCATGAATCTCAATAGAATTCAATGGTTCCAAGTAGATATTTCTATTTTTAGAGGAACAACATTATGTAAGCTATGAAGATTTTATGAAATTAAAGTATTAAGTGATATTAATGTACCCAAAATCTAAACACACTCAATATACTACAAATAATTTGAAATTCAAAAGAAAATAGATCTCCTTATTTGTTATTATTGAATCATGAATTAAAATGTTTCCTAAATAGGAAAACAACTTCTAACTTGAGTTTCAAGGAAAACTCTAACTAACTTTGACTAAATCTACTCTAGGTGGAGGAAATTGCTATTTTTAGTAGTCTATTAAAACATGCTATTCTTAGTAAGTTCACATGCTTATTCCTACGAGCTTGGAAATTTCCATGTATCTTCTACATGCCAAAATTATAGGAATTTCCAACTTTCCAACTCACAATGCATCTAAGAGACTAACATTAACTAATGCCCTAAAATAGAAAAAAAATGAATTACAGATTAAATCCTAATTTTTGTCCCTAGATGGTGGAATTGGGCGAGTAAAATGTGCCAAAACATGCTCCAATAGGAAAGAATATTAAACTAGTTCATTTTCCTCATTGAAACAAGTGGTTTAAAAAAAACAGACCCAATTGGACACTCGGAGCATAAGGTATGGCCTTTCAATTTCTGTTAATTTTAGCTTATCATTCTCCCCTTCTTGAAAAAAACATAGCTCCTACAAGTTGTCTTCTTTACATTTCTGCCACTTATCTACATCTATCTTCTTAATCTCCCCTCATGACCCATGTATTGTCCTCTTGTTCCAATCTTTTCCTATATACCAAATATTTGTTGTATTCCCCATATCGCATGTGCAATGTTTTCTTGTCTAGAATCCGATCCACTTCTTCTTTCTTCTTCACTAGAACCTGCTGCCTCTAATCTACTACTTCGTCACTAACATCCCCTTCTTCACCATCCCCATGAAAATAATATAATTTTGAAACATTAAACACTAGAGAAATATCAAAATTCCCTGGCAATTCTACCTTATAAGCATTATCATTTTTTTCACGATTTTGCAGGGACCAATTTTCTTGTACTTCAGCTTGTTATAGGTTCCTTTTGGAAACCTTTCCTTTCATAGGTATACCATAACCAACTCACCCACTGTAAATACCTTTCTCCATCTGTGCACATATGTTATTTCCGTATACTTCTCATTACTGTTCTATAACTTCTTCCACACTTCTTCCTGTAATTGTTGTATATGTTTGGCAAATGATTTTGCATCATCACTGAATCTGCCATCATTTGGGAGTTGTACGAAATCTAACACCTTGTTTGGATTACTCCCATACACAATAGAAAATGGAGACTTTACTGTGGATCTATTTATGGATTTTTATAATAAAACTTAGCTTGTGGTAATTCTAAGTCCCAATGTTTTGACTTTTCCCAACTATGCACCTTAACAGGTTTCCCAAACTCCTATTTACCACCTCTATTTTCCCATCGATTTGAGGATAATAGGAAATGTTGAACTATAGATTAATTCAAAACTTCTATCGTAAATTCATGTAGAACTTACTTAAGAATCTTATGTCCTATGTAAAGTAATGGCTTTTGGAACACTATGCAAACAAAAAAATTCTTTGAAAAACAAATATGTTACTCTGTCACATCACTAGTTATTTTGCATGCAATAAAATGAAATATCATATAAAACCTATCAACAACCAAAAAAATGTATTCCTTACCACATTGTGTTTTTAGTAATCCCAAATCTAAATCCATACTCAAATCTATCCACGACCCTTGGGAACAGGAAATGACATATACAACCTTGCATTCTTTGCATGGCCTTTCGAGACTTGGCAAATTGAAACCTCTCACATATCTTATCACATGTCTTTTCAGATTTGGCCAATATAATTTCAATGATACCAAGGCTATCATCTTATCCTTACCAAAATTCCCAACCAATCCTCTGTTATGTAGTTCTTTCACAATATTCTCTCTCATACACCCAACTAGAATGTATAGTAGTTGTCCCTTAAATAGATAGCCATCCTATAAAAGGTATTCATCCTGGACATCACCTGCATTGCCTAACAATGGACAACTTAACCTTTCAACAATATTATTGAAATTAGGATAAGAAGAATACAAATCCTTTATTGCTTCAAAACCAACCACCTCATTTTCCATAGTTGTAAATAGAGTCACACAACTACTCAATGCATCCACAATTTAATTTTGTTTTCCGACTTATGCTTTAGAGAAAAATTATAACCTTGCAAAAATGATACCCACTTTTCATGCCTACTATTCAAATTCTTTTGTGTATTCACATATTTAAGGGCTATGTGGTCTATAAATAACATGGACTCCTTAGGCATTAATTAATGCCATGTAACTTATTCAATGCTTATACAATTGCATAAAACACCTTAACTTTGGAAAACACCAATACCCACATGTGAGGGCGTCACAATCCACCTAAAACACTTTATCAAAATATGGTAGTGCCAAAATAGGTTCCTCTGTCACCTTTTTCTTCAAGAAATGAAAGCTATGCTCGATTGTCTTTGTCCACAAAAACTCCCTTCATTTTGTATAATTTGTTATACATGCTACAATCTTGTTGAATTTTTTCATAAACTTTCGTAAAATTTTGATAAAGCATGAAACCTTTTTACCTATGTTTTACTCCGTGGAGTAGGCCATTTAATAATTATTTTTATCTTCTTGGAGTCCATCATGTACCCCATCTACTGAAATAATAAAACCCAAAAATACCAAACTTTCTTGCATAAATGTGCACTTATTCCTATTTGCATAGAGATTCTCTTTCCTTAACACTTCAAATATCACCCTCGGATGTCGTTTTATGGAAAATCAAGATATCATCAAAATAAACCACAACAAACTTACAATCATACTCCCAAAACATAGTGTTCATCAAACTCATAAAAGTGCTAGGTGCATTAAATAACCTGAATGACATCACCATCCACTCATATAATCCATTCCATGTCTTGAATGTAGTTTTCCACTCATCTCCTTCTTTGATCCGAATCGATGGTAACCAGTTCAAGGATCAATCTTTTGAAATACCTAGAACCAACAAGCACATCCATCATATCATTAAGGCGAGGTATTGGGAATCTATACTTGATTGTAATTTTATTGATTTCTCTATTATCCATGCAAATTCTCCATGTTCCACTCTTATTTGAAGTTAATAAATATGGGGTTGGACACGAGACTCATGCTCTCACTTACTACCCCTTTCTCACAAGCTCTTCCACTTGCTTATTCAATTCTACATGCAATTTTAGGCTCACCCTATAAGCCGTATGAATTGGGAGTGAAGATCCTAGGATCAAATCAATATGGTAATGAATATGTCTTTTGGGTGGTAATCCATCTTGTATCTCATTAGGAATAACATCAAAAAAAAATCTTCTATTAATTCTACTACTTCTACTCATATTCCTACACTTGCGAGTTCATCCTTATTTGCGACCGAGTGCATAACTAAACACAGGTGCCTTTTCCTCCTTCACAAATTATTTTACAAAAAGCATTTTTAGCCTTCTCCTTTTACTTAAGAGGTAACAAAACTATTTTTGTGCCATCCTTCCACAAAGTTTAAGTATTCTTTCCCATGTCATGAATAACTTTCATATCAAATTGCCATGGTCTTCCTAGTAGCATATGGCATGCATCCATAGGAATAACATCACACAAAATCTCATTCTTAAAGATTTTCCCATTAGAAAAACTTATTAAACATCTCTTATCAACACTAACTTCATTACCCTTCTTAAACCATGTAATATGGTAAGGGTTAGGATTATTCTCACAATGTAGACCTAGCTTCTCAACCATCTCATTTGAAACTATGTTCTCATAACTACCACCATCAATAATAGCATTACATACCTTTCCTCCTGAAGTGAATCTTATAATGAATATATTTGTACATAGCCATGCATCCCCGTTGATATCCTTTCTTGGAGAAATCATCATCCTTTTGATCATCAGAGTTTCTCCCACATCTGGTGGAATTTCTAGGTCTTATTCATATTCTTCTTATTCAACTTCAACAAGAGTTACCCTTCAAGATTCTTCTTGTCTCTTTTCATGTGTATAGTAATGTGGGAATTCAAAATCCCTATGCCCCTCTTTACCACATCTATAACAAACAAATTTTCTTCGTGGAGCCTCCCATGCTCTACCACCAAAGCATATCCTCTACCCCAAGGAAATACTCTACCTCTTTTACGGATTTGGGAGTCTTGTATTGTATCTTCTTTATTTTCCACTCCACAAGGTGGTTCTCCCCTAACTTTACTAAAAAAATCATCCGAAAAGGAGTATGAGGCTCCCTATTCATCAAGGTGATCTCCTAAAACTTTGATAACTTTTTTTTCTTCAGACTTTAAGGCTAGCTTATAGGCATCATCCATGCTCTTAATCTTGTGCATGCTTATTTCATCTTGAATAGAAAATTTTAATCCATTTACATACCTTGCAGCCATTTATTCCTCAGTTTCTTCATGCTCTACATGAATGGAAAACTTGTAGAACTCATTTGTGTATTCTTACATGGTTTGTAAGTTCTGTCTGAGATTCTAAAACCTCCTAAAAAGGGTTTGTGCATAATCCATAGGGAGAAATTTTTCTTTTAGCTTCTTCTCCATCTTACTCCAGGTCCTAATCCTTTCTTTCCCCTTTCTTGACCACTCTTTTTGTAGGTGATCCCACCATAACATAGCATGAACTTTTAATTTCGTGCATGCAAATTTTACCTTCTTTTCTTCTGACATAGCCTTCCACTCAAAAAAATTTCCCATGCTAGTCAACCAATCTATCTTCTCCTCTAGTTTTACACAACTCCCATGCTTTGAAACATCAACTCTTATCCTGTCATTCTTTCCTTCTAATGCTGGAAGCATCCTTTCTTCAAAAGCTAAGGGTGGTGCTTGCGTATCCTTCTCTTCATAAACTTATTCTTCATTTTGCGTCATATCCACCTTGATTTCCTCTCTAGGTTATAATTACAGTAAGCACAATAATTTGCCTCTGTAGATCATATATGTTTCTATTCATTTGGGCAATACCACATCCTCTTCCTCTTCCTGCCATTTTTTTTAATATTAAAACTTGCCCCGATATTAGAGAATGTAGCCAAAGTATGAACAAACTCAATATACTGCAAATAATTTGAACTCCAAAAGAAAATAGACCTCCTTCTTCATTATTGAATCATGAATTGCAATGTTTCTTAAATATGAAAATAACTCCCAACTCAAGTTTCCAAGAAAACTCTAACTTATACTAAATCTACTCTAGGTGGGGGAAATTACTATTTTTAGTAGTTTACTAGAACCTGCTATTCTGAGTAAGTTCACATGCTTATTTGGAAGGGCAAAAATTTCCACGCATCTCCTAAATGCCTAAATTAGAGGAATTTCCAATTGTCCAACTCAGAATGCATCTAAGAGACTAACATTAACTAATGTCCTAAAATAGGAAAAATTTAATTACAAATTAAATCCTAATTTTTAGTGCTTAGATGGTGGAATTCGGGCCCGAAATTGTGCCGAAATGTGTTACAACTGGTATGGGCGGTTGACCAACATGTTCATCTCATCGAAACAAGAGGTTAAAAAAAAGGACCCAATCAGACACCTAGAGCATAAGTTATGACCTTTTCAAGTTCCTACTGATTTTAGCCCATCAGATATGCACTCATTCCCGTAGTTTAAATGCAAGTGTTTGGACTATTTATACTAGGTGCATGGCATGATTTTGTATATCATACATTTATTTTGCATGGAATGAATGTGAGTCACAACATTGTGTGTACGAATGGACTTTTAGACCTCTAATTCCATTCAACACATATCGAGTTCCATGAGCATTAAAACTTGCGGTGTCTTTAGATCATATGAAAACATCTTCGAATTTGACTAAGTATCGATTTAGTGCAAAAGATACATATGTGTGTCATGTTTTAGATTTATAAATTATTAAATGATCAAATCTTAAAGTATTTTATATTTTACTTTAGTTTGAATTTGTGATGTAGGGCACATTTTTGAAGTTATTGCGATAGAAATTAACGAAGAAGGAACAAATGAATTCTTGTCTCTTACGGGGTGTGAATCCTATTTTTGGTCTTCAACAATCAGTATTGAAGTGTTGAAGTGCAAGCGGTTAAGTTTGGAGACTTCGGGGGAGTATTTTGTAGTTGTTTGGTGTGATCTTTGTTGTTAAGTTTTTGTTAATTGTCTATCAGCGCTTCGTGACATTTTTTCCAATCGTGCGAAGTTGAAAGGTTATGAATTTCAAACTTTTAAGTTGACTTTAGAACTCTTAAAAGGATTATAATCCTATAAATGAAAGTGCTAGGGTATATTGAAGATATCTTGAGTGTTCAAGAGTTCTTGAGTCTTAGTGATCAAGAGTGATCAACGTTGACCAATTGAGGTATCAATTAAGCTTTAGTGATCAAGGTTTAGATGTGGTTTAGCATATTTGGAATTTTGTTGTGAGATCATAAGCGAGAGATTCTTGTGAGAGTTGTTTTACTCTTGTTGATACTAAAATTTGAGCAAGTTCTTGGTGGACATAGCCCACATTGGGTGAACCACATTAAATCTTGTCTTGTATTCTTTTGTGTGTTATTTATTTATGTTGTTATATTTTGCAAGTATAATTCTTCTATAAAGTTTCCTACTATTATGATTTGAGGAATTGTTTCTATATATTTGTTCTCTAATTCCTAACAAGTGGTATCAGCACTTTGGTGGTTTGTTGCTGAAGTGGTAAATTATAGGGAAAGTTTATCTTGAGTGGGAGCTATGGCGCATTAGGGTAGATTGAGGGTTTATAAGTTCAATGGGCGAGAACTTTGGTTTGTGGAAGATGCAAATGGAGGATTACTTGTATCAGAAGGACCTCTATGTTCCTTTGGCTGGAAAAGAAAAGAAACCTACATCCATGTCAAATGAGGATTGGGAGTTGCTAGATAGAAAGGTGCTCGGGGGTAATTCGGTTATGCCCTGCATCTTGATTTTCTTTCAACATATCATAGGAGAAGACCACGTAAGGTCTTATGAGTGTATTAGGTAAGTTATATGAAAAACTATCTGCCTCTAATAAAATATTTTTGATGAAAAATTTATTTAATATGAAGATGTTTGAGAATGGTTCTGTTGCTGATCATTTGAATGAATTTAATATGGTTTTGAGTATGTTAAACTCGGTAAAAATTGACTTTGATGATGAGGTTGGGCTTTGTTGATTTTGTGCTACTTGCCGGATAACTAGGATAACTTTGTTATGGTTATAAGTAATTCGAGTCTCTAATAATTCAAAGCTGAAGTTTGATGATGTAATAGGTGTGATATTAAGTGGGGAAATGCAAAGGAAGAACAACTTTGGATATTCTTCTACTTATGTTAATGATTTGTGGTAGAGAGCAAAGGGAGAGAAAAAAAAAGAATAGAGGGAAAGGTAACCATGGGAAGTTGAATGATTACAGAAGGTCAAATTCAAGAGTAAGTTAGAATGTTGGCATTGTGGGAAGGTTGGTCATGCTAAGAAATATTGTTGGGCTCTTCGAGATAAGAAGAAAAAGAAGGAAACTAAAGAGGTAAATGTGGCAGTAGGTGATGTTTGTCAAGATGCCTTAATTATTTCTTTAGATAATATTGTTAAGTCTTGGGTGTTAGATTCAGGGGCTTCTTTCCATGCCACCCCACATAGACATTACTTTACTAATTTTTTTCATGGAGATTTTGGACATGTATATCTTGGTGATGAGGAACTATACAACATAGTAGGGAAAGGTTGTGTTTGGGTGAAAATGCAGAATGGGAACACATGGTTACTTAAAGACATCTGAGACATGTGCCTATGTTGAGGTAGAACTTGATATCGGTGGGTTAGCTAGGTAGTGATTGTTGTCATGCGGTCGGTTTTACAATGGATTCTTGGAAGTTTACCAAGGGATCTCTTGTGGTTGCAAGAGGTAAGAAAAATGGTACTTTGTATTTAACTAGTGGTGCTGATTATTGTAATTTAGTTGTTGCAAATGGAGATATAAATTTGTGGCACCAGAGACTCAATCATATGAGTCATAAGGGCATGCAGATTATAAAGGACAAGTTTCTCAGATTAAAGGAGTTAGATTTGGACTTTTGTGAGGACCGTCCTAATGGGAAACAGAAGCGGGTGAGATTCCTCAAGGTTGGACCTACCAAGAAGGAGGGTAAGTTGGAGTTAGTGCATATAGATGTATGGAAGCTAGCTAAGGTAAAATCTATTGGTGGTTAATGTGATTATTTCACTTTATTTGATGATGCAAAAAATGTTTTTGGGTATATTGCATCAGAAATAAATTTGATGTGTTTAAAAATTTCAAAAGATGGAAAGCCTTGGTTGAGAATGAAACATGTCTCAAGTTGAAATGTCTCAGGTCGGATAATGGAGGGGATTATTGTAGCAATGGATTTCTTGATTACTATTAGGTAAATGGGATCTGCTAGGAAAAGGATGGTTCCAAAGACTCCATAGGAAAATGGAGTGTCAGAGAGAATGAACAGGACAATCATGGAGCATGTTAGGTGCATGAGGTTACATGCAGGGGCTGCCACTCATTTTTTGGGTGGAAGAGGTAAACACAACTATTTATCTGATTAACAGAGGACACTCTATGGCCTTAGATGGAGGTATACCTGAGGAGGCTTGGTCTGGTAAGAAAATTGATTACTCATTTCTTAGAGTATTTGGATGTGAGGTATTTGTTCATATTGATAAAGATGATAGTACCAATTTAGAGGCTAAGTCTGATAAATGCACCTTTGTTGGATATGGTGAGGATGAATTTGGTTTCCATGTTTGGAGTCTTAAGGATAAGAAAATATTTTGGTCTAGAGATATTTTCTTTAATGAAAAATTCATATATAAAGATTAGTTATAGGAACAAAAAGATGAATCAAAGAAATAATACATAGTGTTAGAGGACATTATAGACAACAAGGTGTCTAAGGGGCGGTTTAGGTGCCACATGTTCCAACACAACTAGTTTAGGGACCTACTCATTAGGAACCCCAAACTCATGAGTTGAGAAGGTATTCTAGGGTAAGAAGGGAACCTAAATGATTCACTCCATGTTTGAATTATTTATTCCTCACTGACAGTGGAGAGACAAAGTAATTTGAGGAAGAAGTGTAGGTAGATTCCGAGGAAGAAGTGGGAGCAGGCCATGGATGAAGAGCATAGATCTCTTATGGAGAACCAAACTTGGGATCTAGTGGAGCTACATGAGGACAATAGAGTAGTGCAAAACAAGTGGGTGTACAAAATCAAAGAGGAAGATTGAGGTGGGAAAAGGTAAAAGGCTTGGTTTGTGTTCAATAGATTTGCACAATAGAAAGGTATAGACTTTGATGAAATTTTTTCTCCAGTTGTTAAAATGACTTCTATTAGGATTTTTCTTTGTTTAGTAGCAATACAAGACCTACACTTAGAGAAGTTAGATGTGAAGACTGCATTCCTTCATGGTGAGTTAGAGGGGGAATTTTATATGCAAAAACCACTGGGTTATGAGGTCAAAGGGAAGGAGAAGTTAGTGTGAAATTTGAAGAAGATCTTGTATGGCACTGAAAAAGATCCACGACGGTGGTACAAGAAGTTTGATAGTTTTATGCAGGAGCAGGGTTACTCCACATGTCACTTAGACCATTGTGTGTACATCAAGAAGTTTCTTGATGGTAGTTATATTATTTTGTTCTTCTATGTGGATGATATGCTTGTTTGAGGTAAGAACATGCAAGAAATAATGGTACTCAAGAAGCAACTAGGTGACTTCTTTGCTATGAAGGATTTGGGGGAAGCAAAACAAATCCCTTGTATGAGAATAACTTAGAACAGGAAGGTGAGGAAGCTAGTATTATCTCAAGAAGAGTACCTAAAAAGGTCTTGGAGGGTTTATTATGCATAATGCTAAACCAATTGGTACTCATTTGGCATGTCACTTTAAATTATCAAAGGGTTGAGTCCTAAGATTGAGGAGGATAGAATCCATATGTCCAAGGTACCATACTCATCAGCGGTTGGTAGTTTGATGTATGTTATGGTATGCACTAGGCTTGACATTTCCCATGTAGTGGGAGCAGTGAGAAAGTTTATGAGTGATCTAGGTAGAGAAACCTTTGGAAGGAAGTGAAGTGGATCCTTTGATATTTGAGAGGGACCATGCGAGAACCATTGTGTTTCGGTGGATTAGAAACTACATTACATGGCTATGAAGATTTGGACATGGCAGGAGATTTGGACAACGGGAGGAACACGATAGGTTATATATTTATGGTTGGTGATACAATAGTAAGCTAGGTTTCATGGTTACAAAAGGTTGTGGCTTTGTTAACCACAGAGGCTAAGTATGTTGCTACCACAGAGGCAAGTAAGGAGATGATTTGGCTACAACAATTGCTTGATGAGTTGGGTCATAAGTAGGAAGTTGGGAGACTACACAGTGATAGTCAGAGCACTATTAATTTCACGAAGAACTCTGCTTTCCACTCTAGGACGAAGCACATTCATCTAAGATATCATTTCATCATAGCAGCTTTGGAAGAAGATAAGTTAAAGTTGGAAAATATTCATACCAGTTAGAATCTTGTAGATATGATGACTAAGGAGGTCACAAGGGAGAATTTGAAGTTGTGTTTAAATTTTATCGGCCTTCATAATTGATAATGAAGTGTTGAGAACTTTTCTCGGTGGAAATAATCTCCAAGTGGGAGATTTTGGGGCATGGATCATGTTTTTGGTCTTCTAGAATCAATATTGAAGTGTAAGATTTTAAACGGTTAAGTTTGGAGACTTCGAGGGAGCATTCTACGAGTCATCTGCTATGATGTTGTTGTGATGTTGTTATTAATTGGTTATCAACGCCATTATAGATTTTCTAGCCATGGGAAGTTGAAATGTTATGACTTTCAAACTTCTAGGGTCGGCTTTAGGACTTCTTAAAAGGATTATAATCCTATAAATAGAGGTGTTAGGGTATCTTGAAGATATCTTGAGTTTTCAATAGGTCTTGAGTCTTAGTGATCAAGAGGTGATCAAAAGTGATCAAGGTTGAGCAATTGAGGTATCAATTGTGGTTTAGATGTGGTTTAACATCTTTGGAATTTTGTTGTGAGTTCATAACTGAGAGAAGAATTTGAGAGGTTTTTACTCTTGTTGATGATAAAATTTGAGCAAGTTCTTAGTGGACGTAGCCAGATTGGGTGAACCAAGTTAAATTTTGTCTTGTCTTCTTTTGTGCATTATTTATTTATGTTGTTATATTTCTCCTAGTATAATTATGCTATATAGTTTCATAATACTGTGATTTGAGGAATTGTTTTTGCATATTTGTTCTCTAGTTTCTAACATTCTCGTTGTGTGTGGGAATTTTTTTGAATTCCACAGTCATTTGTGGTGAAGACCTTGAGTATCCCACTTTGGGTTAGAGGCGATCACTAGAACTTGGCCGATGATATCCTATCAAAATATCAAATAATTGGTTGTTTGAAGACTATGAAGTACATCAAAGATACTTCACTATTCACATTTGGTTCTTGCAACAAATATGGGCCACTCCAAGGCATTGATTGTTTTTTTTTTTTAAATGAAGCAAGGAAGACTTAAAATCATGAATCTTTCCCTCTTTCTATGGACTCTATTACTTTTTCCCTCTTTAGGTTTTGTAGGATTTTTAGTGTTGATAGGATCAGTTGTGTTTCACTTGAATGCAACGATTCTCCTTTTATTTTGACTTTCCTCATTTAGTATAATGATTTATTTATTTTCACTAAAGAAAACCTATCAAGATTATCCATCATTGATTAATCTCAACAGGTGTCCACTTTAACGAACACGTTTGTTTAATTTTGTTTGTAGGGTGATTTGTGTGTCCACTGAGCCCTTAAAATTTACTTTGGATGCATGAGGATTTCTTGAGTTAGGCACGAAAGTGATAAAATCCGAGAGAGTGAGATGTGAGGATCTTGAATAGGTGGATAATGAAGATCTATATATTTTTATGCTACTTCCGAATATCCATGGGCTAGATGAATAATATCATTGAATACAAGTTGATAGTAGGTCCAATTGTAGTTCACACCATAGAATACATTTAATTATATTCTCATAGTATGGATTGATGTCCTCTAATATTTTCTTTAAAATATCTTCAATAATTCTCTAATTACATTGAGGTTCAATCACATCATATTAAATGAACCTAGAAGTGTCTCACATCTCTTGAAATTCATTAACCTAGCGGCTGCCAACCCATATAAAAAGGAAACATGGTCAGTTTATTATTTTGTAGACCACTTTGGATTCCATGAAATCATTAAAATATTTTCCCAAGATCTGCATGGTTTAATGTTAATGACATTTTAAAACTAATAAGAACCTTATTCCAAATAAATATTAAATCCTAGTGCCCTCCAACCCGTATAAAATAGAAACATGTTATTGTTGTCTAAAATAAGCTCACTCTTATTTTGGGTCAACTAACCCCCTCTTTCCGCTTTTATGCTTCGATCTGAGTTTATATATATATTAGGCACTTAAGGTTTCCTAAAAACATCTTCATTAGATAGGAAATATCTTCCTCTTTAGAAAATGTAAAGAAGTCCTTCAAACTCTTCATAGCATTTTTCAAGTAGTGGGCCGAGCGGGACTGGGAGGGATTTTTGTCAAAAGCGGGATGGCGGGCATGTGAATTAGTTTTTTTCAAAAGTGGGCCAATGGGCTGGGAAGATTTTTACCAATGGGAAAATTGCGAATTGGCGGGCGACAGGGGAGATACTTTTTCATTTTTGCACTTTTCACAAAAGGCACAAGTGGAAAATGCGGGTCGGCGGGCCCAGGGTGATATCTTTTGCTAAGCAGTGCAGTGGGGCCAAGTGTAAATGCAGGTCAATGGGTCTATGGGGCATTTTGGAACTTTTACAAATTTTCACAAAATGGTGCAATTTTCAAGCTTGGTCCCGTGAGCCCACGGGGGTCTTTTCACCAAGAATGGAGTCCAAAATAGGGTTCCCAATGAGCGCCAGATTGCCACGTGGCCAGGAGTCAAGACAGAGTGGGCGGGACCAGTCTTTAAATCGGCCAAATAAAATGGAGTCTGCAGAATCCCCACACATCTAATCGAGTGCTCTTGTAAAAGTTGAATTTGGGCGAGATCTCAACACTGCACCAGCCCGCCATGTGGTCAGAGTCAAGAGGGGGTAGAGCAGGTCGAAATCGACTAAGTGTAATAAGATAAGTGGAGGCCTCCATGTGTGATTCGGCACAAAGTCAAGAGTTCGATAGAGGATCGAATCCCCAAAGAAGCGTAGACCCATTGCGTGTCCAAGGACAAAGAATAGTCTCCTTAGCCATTGAAAAATTCATAGAGCCATGAGGAGCTTGGTGTTCCAACGGCGTAACCCAAAGGCGTGACCCAAAAGGAGGAAGACAAACATGTGCGATTCCCCCACATCTCCCAAGTCGGACATCTAGCCCCCGCCAAACAAAAGGGATTAAGACAAACATGGGGAAATGGAGGAGCAGACCAAGGATGATGCCACGTGTCCCACTGTCACATTTTAGGGAGTTGGCTACGAGGGTCCCACCAGTAAGGATTTTTTTGGCATTATATATGGTCTCCCCTTTAACTCACTAAAGGGACGAGAAAGGTAGTTTTCACTTAGGACCCGAATCAGCTATGTATAAGGTGTGCAGCAGAAGGCCCCACGTGTCTCTTCGATGCTCTTTCAAGGGGTGGATCCAAAAGTGGTTCCCAAACTAGCACTGACCCTCCGGGTGTCCCGAGTGCGAAGGTAGAGTCGATTGTTGATAAGTAAAAAGGACTAGCGAGAGGCCTCCACGTCCCTCATCCACGCAACTTCAAAGGCATAATAAAAAGCCGTCCCCAAACATGCGCCATCTCTCCATGTATCTCGGAGTCGGGGACAGTGTCACCACCAATAGGGGGCTTGAGCGAATCCAAAGGAAATAGAGCGAGGCCCACGGAAACCGTCGCGTATCTCTTGTGGAACTTCAAGAGTGTAGAGGAGAGGATATTTTAGAGATCTATGGGCACCTACTACCGACTTGTCACCATTAATGTCTTGACCTGCCATTTCCAAGGCCATCAAGTCTCCCACCTGCCACCATGATGAAGAATGGGTTTCCTCTCTTGCTCAATAAGGAACAACAATGGGGGCATGGGTGTTGTAGCGGGACTCATCATTGTGGTAGGGGAATTCAATGCTCCTTCAGGGGTGGTTGGAATAGGGTTGGATTTTCCCTCCTTTCTCTCTCTCATTCTTCCTATATATTGTACAAGAGGGAAAATTTCAAAGGGTTAGACATTCTTTCTTTGTACCCTCCATTTTTATACTCTGCAGATGAATTTGTAGAGTCTCGAACCCCTCCATCCAAATTGTAATGCAATTTCTACCTCTTGGCTATTGTAATGTATTGTATCAATTCTTGGAGCAATAGAATAAGTCCGTGGATGATTTCAACCCTCTCTTATGTTTTATTGCTTCTTCCTAATCCCTCATTACAATCTTGGTCATTTGTGCATGGATATTATTTCACATTTTAATGGTTTGTGTTTAAAGGAAATGCAAATGTTCAACATTCCTTTGGTGCATCACCTCTGTTAGATTAGGTTTTAATTCTTGCATCCCTTAACTCTGTCTCCTTGGCAAATTAGAATAGGATTTAGGATAGACCCTCTACAATCTAAATGTGCACACCTGAACAGAGGAATAGGAGCTAGCCTTCATCCAGAGAGCTCTCTCAACTTGCAAAGTCCTACACTTTGAGAGATACTCTATGTTGTCTTTGTCATCTTGAGGATCCTAACCCATCAAGTTACTAATTTTAGGGTGTCTTGTGATTACTGCAACAACAGTTTTGGCATGCTCAATGGGAGAAGAAGTTTTCATTTTACTACAATAACATTGATGTGCACTTGTTGTAAGTTCCTCGCTTGTAAAGCTCGATATTGCACATTTGGTGACTCCAAAAGAGGTAGAACCACTAGTTTCGTAGTCAAGCTCATCAAGTTCATGAGAAGAATACAAACAAGGTCAAGAACTAGAGATGAGGGACTATTTTTCTATCTACATTTATCCCTGGAAAGAGCAAGGAGAGGAATAAGAGCCCAAAGGTCTCCATCTCCACCAAATAGGAAATTTTCGACACCTCCACCTATTAGGCCTTTCGTTCAATCTAATAGAGTCCTTGACCAATCGGGATGGCATAACCCAACCCCTATATCAACGTCACTAGTAGCAGCCCCTGGATTTCAACACACAAAATCCAGTTCCAGCTACAACACTAAAGAGCATCCCATATTTTATCGGAGAGAACCAGACGACTCTAATTGACCACATCCTATATATTACAAATGTCGTGAAATTCATGAGATTGCGGTCAAGTTATTGGCTTCATCTTGTAAGGGTAAAGATTTATAGTGGTTTAGGAGTCTAACCACAAGATCCATCATGAACTAGGACTATTTTATGCACGGCTCTTCACAATAAATTTGAGAAAGCGAGAAAATCTATCCTTGTTGGAACAACTGACAACAATCAAGAGGGCTCCTAATGAGCAATTGACCGATTTAATTTCAGATTCTAGAGGACGTGGGATAGGATTTTGGTGGCTGTGAGACCGAAAGACCAAGGTGCTTTTTTATACTTCCTTAGAGCTTTAAATTCTAATATTGCCATGATGATTCAATCAATGGGAGGTATAAATTTACCCACATCATATAACATTGCTATTAGAGCTGAAAATTTCTTGATCAATGCTAGTAAACTTACACCTAGGACACCTATGCCTCTATATCCAAAACTAGGAGCTCCAAGAACTAGTCAAACACCCACATTAGATCCCACACCTTCTCTAAGGAATCGAGCTCATTTGAAGCCTTCACCGCATCTTATAACACTTCAAAAGAAATAAGAGAGGTTATGAAACAGCTGTAGAACCTAGGAAATGAGCTAGTGATTATCAAGAGATAGCAAGCTCAGAGTTCTTTGCCATATGAACCTCAAAGTCAATATTAAGCTAAAGCCCTATATTAGAAAAATAGACCACCAGCTCATGATGCAAATGACAACGAAAACCAAGGACAACCTCAAGCTGCTAGGACTTTCTGACCATATGATCCAAACATAACTTCAACATCAAGGGCCTCGATTCCAACACAAAACAACATGGCACAGGAGTAAAACCAGTGTTACCCTTGCAATCTACCTCAAAATCAATCAACGTGTTGTAATGGTGCACTAAACCAGGACCTTGATGGTATAGAAACTTGGTGATTCCCAAGAACCTAGTCAAGAGGAAAATCGGTAGCAAGAAACCCATAAAGAAGCACCTTTAAATGAAACCATACTTGTCGGTTGGTAGGATGAAGATTTATGTGGTATGAAACAAGTGCCTCCTCATAGTGTGGCAACAAATACATGGTACAAGAAGAGGAATATTAAAGAGGGTAATCCTTAAATTCAAATGGTCCACATGACCCTTTGTTACCCCACAGGTGTAACTCCAAATCTACTGAGAGTTAACCTAAGCCACCTTCCATCCCCGCCCAAGCACCAATTGTAGCGATCCATGTGTAAGGAAAGGGGCAGAAAAATATAGCTCATCCCCATTTAACATCATTGAACAGATGAAGAAAAAAATGTAAACATCTCAATGTGGGATTCGTTGGCTATCCTAGGATAGAGAGACCTGTTGCGGTGTTATGGCTAATTGGTCAACCTCAAATCAGCCCCCCAACCAACAAGAGAAAGTTCTTACCAATGCGAGATCAGCCTGAAGAAAATCATGGAGGACAACAAGGTAAGAATCTGAAGCCCCCTCCATTCTATGTTTCATCATTGGGGACAAATTGGTACATAATTGTATGATTGATTTGGGAGTGAGTAGCTCAGTCATGCTAAAGCAAATAGCCAATCAGTTGGGTCTTCAATATGAAGTCATCTCCAAAGGCATAGTGCAATTGGATGGGACAATAGTAACAACATTTGGATTCATAAAGGATTCGAGCCTCACATTTCATGCATGGCCCAATGTGACCAACTTGCAAAACATATGAGTCATAGACTTACCACCACACTTTGCATTGTGTTTGTCAAGAGACTTCAATGCTAAAATTGGAGGTTATTTTTCTGTTGATTGGTCACACATGTTATTCAGAAAAAAGGTATGGATCTAAGGCTATAATCAAATATGATCCTATTGTAAACTTCCATATTGAGCCTCATACACTAATTCCAATCAATGAAAATTGTTCAGCCCTTGATCAAGAAGATTATCTAAGCACCCATGAAGTGATACCAAAGTCAGATACATTCCATACTTGACTCTTGATGAATGGGCAAGCAAGAGGCATGCTTTTGACCCTTACAAGGAAATGGAGGAATCGAGCTAGGATTTTATTGTTTGCATGAGGAGAATCATCCTCTTCTTGACATCACTAAGCTAGACCACAAAGCGATAATGAGGTATGGAAATTATTCTTTGATGGCTCAAAAAGTAGACATATACTCGAGGCTATAATTAGATAATGGTGAAAGAGGAAGATCAGTACAAGACAACCTTCACCATAAAATGGGGCACATATGCTTACAAGAAGATGCCATTTGGATTGTCTAATGTTGGAGCAACATTTTAGCAAGCTATGGATATGGCGTTCAAGGGCTTGATCAACAAGATGGTGCTGGTATATCTAGATGATATCACTATCTTCTCAAAGAATGTAGCAGACCACCTCTTTCACCTCAGGAAAGTATTTCAAATGTGTAGAAGGTTCAAAGTGTTATTGAATCCAAAGAAATGTGTTTTTTCGCACACGAGGGAAAAATGTTGGGCCACATTGTCTCAAGAGAAGGGTTGAAAATTGACCCTAAAAGAGTTGAAGCCATTAGAACACTACCACTACCACATCACATGAAATCCCTCCAAAGTTTCTTAGGAAGGATAATTTTTTTCACTGATTTGCACTGATTTTTGCACTCTTATAAATCCTTTAACGATACTAAAGAAGATTCTTGCATTCAAATAGATAATGAGGAAGGAAAAGAGATTTTGAGGCCATCAAGCTCGTAATATCCAGGCCCCAACTCTTATTTACCTAGACTTTTCAAAGGAATTCATCTTTGTATGATTTTGGAGGGTGAAACTATCTCAACTATCATGGTTTAGCCTAACAAGGAAGGTTTAGAACATCTCGTAGTATTCTTATGTCGAGATATTGGAAGATTACAAAGTAAAGTATTCTTTCATTGAAAATCATGTCCTTGTTGTTATTAGGATTTTAAAGAAGTTCGAGACACTTCTTTCATCGAAAATCAATGAATGGGATGTCAAGAATTGTGTATATCTTAGCACCTCTCCAAACTATTACCCTCAAGGTAATGGCTAAGTAGATTCCATAAGCAATAACTTCGAGAATCATTAGAAGGACTCTTGATGAGAATCAGAGAACTTGGCACACAAAAATCAAATCAGCTCTTTGGGCAGATAGAGTCACCCCAAGAGGTCTACAAGAAGCTCTCCATTCAAGATTGTATATGGAAAGGAAGCATTTATGCCTATATCACTTGAGTTTCCAACATTAGAACTCATGAAATAACTGGAACTAGCTGAGTTTGAGCCTATGGAGGTCAGGTATGCGAGTTGATGGAGTTAGAAGAAGCAAGAGAACATGCAAGTACAAACCATGGAGAAGGATCAAGCTTCAATTAAGAGATTCTTTGACAAGGAAGCTAAATCCCAAACATTCCAAGTTGAAGACTTGAGTGCTGAAGTGGAATGCTAAGCTGTGTAATTCCAGAAAAGCATTCCAAGTTTGATGCAATATAGAGTGGTCCATACATGATCACCGAATGCAAAGGTAGCAATGCCTTCCGGCTGGCTAAGTTGGATGGCGAAGAATTGTAGATTCCAATCAATGGGATCTACCTCAAACACTGCTACTAAAAGGAAAGTTTCTCACCCTTTTAAATTATAGCCTAGGTTTTTAATTCCTCCAGTGCGTATGCACATTGTTTTGTTTTAGTTTATGTTTAAAGTTCTCTAAGTGTCGGTGTACATGATCTATTGCTTCTAGTGTATTCTTGTATATAGTTCATCTCACTCATGGAAGAGGCTTGTGGCCACAAGAAATTAAATCTATAGAGTATCCATATTGGAGTAGGTTTGGATGTTTCATTGCACTCCAATAGATTAGGTTTGTAGAAAATCAAATGAGGGAGAAGTTTCAGGTTTCAGACAACTCTCTACTCTCACAAATCTTGAATCCAAGATTTTCTTACAAAGATAAGAGTGCATACAGCGGAAAGTAGTTCCAGACCAGATTTGAAATTACCAGGTAGAATCCATGCCCAATGGATGCTTCAAGGCCATGGGTCATCTCATCTAGTAGGAAGATGCCCCCTATGAGTTGCCAAATTGTTGTCTAAAATAAGCTCACTCTTATTTTTGGTCAACTAACCCCCTTTTCTTCCCCTTTTGTGCTTCAATCTGATTTTTATATATTTTAAGCACTTAAGGTTTCCTAAAAACATCTTCATTAGATAGGAAATTTCTTCCCCTTTCGAAAATGTAAAGAAGTCCTTCTAACTCTTCATATTTTTCAAGTTGCGGGCCGGCGGGCCTGGGAAGGATTTTTTTCCAAAAGTGGATCGGTGGGCTGGTGAAGATTTTTTCCCAAGGGGAAAATTACGGAGACCAGCGTGGTGGTGGGAGATAGTTTTGTATTTTTTCACTTTTCGCAAAAGGCATAAGTGAAAATGCGGGCCGGCGGACCCGAGGGTGATTTTATTTACTAAGCGGGTCTCTTGTGGTGTGGAGAGAAATTTTTCCCAAGTGTAAATGTGGGCCGATGGGTCTGCGGGGCATTTTGGAACTTTTACAACATTTTGCAAAATGGCGCAGTTTTCAAGTGTGGGCCTACGAGCTTGCGGGGTCTTTTCTCCAAGAGTGGAGTCCAAAAAGGGTTTCGAACAAGCACCGAGATCGCCACATGGCCGAGGAGTCAAGACATAGCGGGTGAGACTAGGTGTAAAATCAGCCAAATAGAATGGAGTCTCGTGGAAGCCCCCACGCATCCAATCGGTGATCCTTCAAAAGTAGAATTTGGGGGTAGATCTCAAACATGCGCTAACTGCCACGTGGTCGATTCAAGAGGGGTAGAGCAAGACCAAATCAACTAAGTGTAACAAGGTCGGAGGAGCCCTCCGGATGTTAGTCCAACACAATGTCAAGATTTTGTGAGAGGAGCGAGTTGCCAAACAAGCTCGGACCCTCTACGCACCCAAGGTCAGAGAATGGTCTCTCGGCCATTAAAAAGGCCATATAGCTACGGGGGATCTACTTGTCCCAATGGCACAACTTCAAGGGCATGACCAAAAAGGTAGAACCCAAACATGCGTGAGACCCCATGTGTCCCAAGTCAAACATATATCCCCCACCAAAAAAAGGGATTAAGCCAAACACGCGGAAATGAAGGAGTGGCCCATGAGATGATGCCATGTGTCCCACCATCACATTTTAGGGAGTTGGCTACGAGGGTCCCACCCATAAGGAGTTTTTGGCATTATATATGGTGGCCCCTTTAACTCACCAAAGGGACAAGGCAGGCAATGTTCACTTAGGACCCGAATCATCTAAGTATAAGGCACGCAATGTGAGAAGGCCCCACATGTCTCTTTGGACCTCTTTTAAGGAGTGGATCAAAAGTGGTTCCCAAACTAGCGCCAACCCTCCACGTGTCCTAGGGTCCAGGAAGGTAGGGCCACGGTTTGTTGAAAAGTAAAGAAGGACCAACAGAGGCCTCCACATGCCTCGTCCGTGCAACTTCAAAGGTAGAATCCAAAAGTAGTCCCCAAACATGCATCGGTCCTCCATGTGTCTTGGGTTAGGTATAATGTCTCCCCAACAGGGGGACTTGGGCATAATATAAAGGAAATAGAGCAGGCCCGTCGATCTCTTCGATGCATCTTCAAGAGTGTAGAGGGGGGAAGTTTTAGAGAGCTCTTGGCACCTACTACCCACCTGCCACCATTAATGTCTTGACCTACCATTTTTGAGGCTGTCAAGTCTCCCACCTACCACCATGATGAAGAATGGGTTTCCTCTCTTTCTCAGTAAGGAACAAAAACAAGGGCATGGGTGTTGCAGCGAGGACTCATCATTGTGGCAGGGGAATTCAATGCCCCTTCAGGGGTGATTGGAATAGGGTTGGATTTTCCCTCCTTTCTCTCTCTCATTCTTCCTATATATTGTACAAGAGGGACAATTTCAAAGGATTGAACAATGTTGCTTTGCTCCCTCCTTTTCTACGCTATGTAGGAAAATTCGTGGAGTCTCGAACCCCTCCATCCAAATTGTAATGCAATTTCTACCTCTTGGCTGTTGTAATGTACTGTATCAATTCTTGGAGTAATAGAATAAGTCCATGGATGATTTCAACCCTCTCTTATGTTTTATTGCTTCTTCCTGATCCCTCATTGCAATCTTGGTCATTTGTGCATGGATATTGTTTCACATTTTAATGGTTTGTGTTTAAAGGCAATGAAAATGTTCAACATTCCTTTGGTGCATCACCTCTATTAGATTAGGTTTTATTTCTTGTATCCCCTTAACTCTTTCTCCTTGGCAAATTAAAATAGGATTTAGGATAGACCCTCTGCTGCAATCTAAACATACGCACTTGAACAAAGAAATAGGAGCCATCCTTCATATGGAGAGCTCTCTTGACTCGCAAAGGTCCCATAGTTTGAGATATTCTCCTTCTTGTGTAGTCATACTAAGGATCCTAACCCATTAAGTTCTGATTTCGGGGGTCTTGTGATTATGCAACAACAGTTATATTTCTAGTTTTGCAAATCAATGTTGGATTCCTTGAAATCATTAAACAATTTTCCAACAACTACATAGTTTAATCTTAAATAAATTTTAAAAATAATAATAACCTTTATTCCAAAGGAAAAATTAAATCCTTATGGATGCTACCCATACAAATGTCGGATTCCAATATTTTTATTTTCAAATTCGAGATATCGAATTTGGAGTGCGAGAAATTCCAATATATGGGATTTTGGATTCCAATATATGTGATTTTATTTTCCAATATCTAGGATTTTGGATTCCAATATATGCGATATTAGAATCTAATATGTGTTACTTTGGAGTCCAGATAATTCCAATATTTAACATTTTGGAATCCAAAACAAGTAATTTTGGATTCTAATATTGGTGGTATTTTTTTCTGCATATCTTGAAATAAGTCCAAATTTAGTGAAATAAGTTTTCTAATGTGAAAAGAGGGTTAGAAGAGCCTTAGATGATTCATAGAGGTTGTTAGATTGTGTCGTAGTGGAGACTAGATAAACAGAGATGGAAACCCTTCACACAAAATCCTAGAAAGATGCAGATTTGAGTGATTTGGTGGATTGAGGCACATAGAGTGGGATAAGCGGTGCTCATGGGTTCCTTGGTCAAATTTTTGGGTAACCTCATTTGTAGAAATGGTCAGAACCTAGTTCCGATATTGTCATTAGGTGTCTGCTCTTTTCACTTCTTATGGTGTGTATGTCATGAGAACTTTGTTGGATGTCACTATAAAATTGCAATGCATAAATCACCTATAAAGCCTCGAGAAAAGAATCAAAACCCTAAAAATAAAGATACATATTAGGGGTCAAACAATTTTGAGGTGGGAAATTCAAGGAATTATCATTGAGTAATGCACTACATCTCAAACCCATTATAGTTCTAGGTATGTGTGTGTGAATTATGCCCTAGGTTGCTCTTGTGCAAGTCAAATGTGAAGTAGCGAGAAAGTAACCGGATGCGAGAATATAAATAATGTGTGCATGGAAAAATAAAATCCGCTCCTATGAAGTGTGATGTAGATGAACTAGCCTTGTGTCCCTTGTGATGGATCTAGGTGGATTTAAATGGAGCTATAGATTCCTTTGATTGATGAAACCTTAGGTGGAGATAGTAGATGCTTAGTGCTTCGTTCCTTATGTTGACTACATAACTTTATATTTATATGATTCATTTTCTTCAATTTCGTAATTAACCTCAAAAATTCGACTTCCAAAAAGATAAGATGCTCAAACATCTAGAAAGGACACATTAAGTGTGACCAAAGTATAAAGAAGACAAGGGTGCATAGAGTGGAAGAGGGCACCTAGCATTGACATCCTAATTTGCATGCTTTGGTGTCCGAGAATGACAAATGCCAAAAGGTGAAAAGTGAAGAGGGAGCATAACTTTTGACGGCCATAAATTTTTATTTGACCATCGGGTTGACTTCAAAATTTCTAGGGTGGTATATATTCATTAGTATTATGTGTGGCCAACATTCGTTACAATTTTGTGGCCATTTTGTCATATCTTTGAGGCCGGACTCCATCTAGTGGTCCAAAATTGGCTTCAAACTTTTTTGTTTTTGACTACGTCTTTGAGTTTTAATAACATTTACTATGCCTTATAGAATAAGCCAAAATTTTACGTGAGCCTTAATTTAAAATGGATTATGAAATATCCCTTGTTGGGATTTTACAAAATTGACAAAATACGTAAATTAGCAGCGTGAAATACTAAATCTGATTTTTTTCTGATTTTTGCAAAAATAGGGCAGCGAACAATAAAAATATGATATCTTGAAAAATACTTGCCCAAAACACTTCAAATTTCACCGGAAGCTGGAAAAAATAATAACTAACAATAATAAACTGTTTTTGTATTTTTTATAACATAGGAAACTGCCAGGAATTTTTTTATAAGCTCTGAAAATGATAGAATGCCGGAAAATTCATATCTTTTCGACTACCAAACATAAAAAGCTGAAATTCTGGAAATAACTTATGAAAAATATGAGAAAAATAGGCCAACCTTCGATCTGGAAAATTCCACCGAAACCCTAAATTTTAGGGCTGTAATTCTTCAACCAGGTCGTTTTTGCTTAGGAATGGCTGAAACCCTCAACAAACCTGCCGTTTAAGTCAAAGAACCTCTCCTTAGCTGCCACAATGAATTTCGCTTCAAACGGAGAAAAACCCGAGAAAGTTATCGTGATTTTCCGAACTGCCCTTGGAAAACCCCCTGCACTGAAGATGACTGCAAATCAGATCTGAAAAGGTGCAAGAGCCTAGCAAACTAGGGTGGATCTTTCACCACCGAAGAGTGCCCTTCTAGCTAGGAGTGGATCTCTCACCACCGAAGCTAGGGATCTTGTGGGATTCACTCCACAAGCGGAACAAGCAAACAGCAGTTGCTCACTATCAAGTATCACCAAAGAAAATATGTATGCAAGAATGATTTCCAACTCCACCCTCCACCTCCTTATATAGCTTTTTATGAGCCCAACGAAGAAATATAACATTTAATGCAATACATATCCCCCCAAGTCACCAAAAAGGGACTTTAAGTGGCCCCAACAAAGAAACATAACATTAAATGCCAAAAGTGTCCACTTAAGTGATCCCAACGACAAAATAAAACACAAAGGGCCCATTAGACCCTCCCAACGCCCAAAATATAACAAAAACATAGTAGGAAATCAGACAACCATCCCCAATAACCTCCAAAGTCGTTAGCCCCTTGGGAATGACCAAGGCTAAGACCAAAATATGGCCGTTAGGCCAACTGCTCGGAATTGGGGACATTACAATCCTCCCCTCCCGAAAAATGCTTGACCCCAAGCATTATCCTCCTGTGCTGTAGAAACTGAATACCACAAAGTAAGTGCCTCCATCTCACCCTGCAGTCAACCAAAGATCGGTGTGATCCGAAGTAACCAAAACACCTCATATAGTCATCATGCTCTCCATGTAGTGTAGATAACAATGCTGCCCCTGAAGTAGAATAATGCCCACATCGACTCTCTACTGGTACCCATACTGAAATTGTCAATCTGTCCAATCCCTGCCACTGCAAAACTGTCATCATTTGATCACTCACTGCATCTCCTGTCGACTCCGTCCCTCGGCTAGCTAGCACATGGGTGAAGTGCTTGTCATCCATATAAGCAGTAAAACATATAGGAGTGTTATCTCCTATCAATTCCAGAAATAAGGAACATGCATACTCTAGCTTGTCACCATGACAAACTACACATCCTTGCACAAAGTTGAGGATATCCTCCCTCAACCCATGCCATCTGACCCTTTCCCATATGAAGTTGAAGGTCTCATCAAAGCTCAAGTGTCCAGACATGGAAGAATAATGCACATGTCGCAGTATCTCCATCCTCAACCATGAATCCGACACAAGGTACAATCTGTCCTGATAGAAGATCATCTCATCCTCCAATCTGTAGTTGTCATCCTGTATGTGACCATCCAGAATCTCACAAGTGTGTCGGTTCTTGGAGTACTCAACAAGCAAATGAGATCTCCAGTCTACCGAAACCTCAGACAACCAACATAATGATAAACTCGGATGATCTGAACCTGTAATCCCGATCTCTGCAACTGCCTTATGTGCAACACTATTGGTCACACCCACATCCATCATACTCCACATCGATCTGCAATAATAAAACCCCTCATTATGCCAAAAATTCCTCTCCATCCCCTTAGCTGCAACCACCCTAGGTGCTCCTGCTGATAATCCCCTCAAAATCACATTCCTGCCTTCGGACTTAAATTTCAGCTCCATACATGCGGAAGTTAGTCCGAAACTCACCAAGAGAGTGAAGCCACTGCACTCCCAACACTATGTGGGTCACTCCCATACCAACAACGTGGAAATCATCGGTAACTGTGTAATTACCCATGGTGATGCTCAATTGTGGGACTCTCCGTGTGCATCTCATATACTCCCCATTGGCTACAACAATGTTGAAGCCCTCAAAGTCCTTCATCTGTAAACCTTGTCTCTCCACCAATGATGCATCAATAAAGTTGTGGGTAGCCCCACTATCAATGAGTACCATAACTCGCTGACCCTGCATAACTCCCCTAATCCTGAATGCCTTGTACATCGGAGTACTAGACAATGTGGCTATAATCTCCCGAGGGAAAGTCTCCTCCTCCTGCTCCGCATCAGCACTATCCATCGCAACTCCATTCCCATCATCCATCTCGTGAGTCTCCAACTCCTCACCTCTGTCATCCTCACTCTCCTCAAAGACCTCGATGAATTGGGCCTTCCCTCTACCTCTGCAATCATGTCCTGGAACCCAAGGTGTGTGGTAATCGAAACATAGTTTCTTTCGCCTCAACTCATCTCTGTCCTCTCGGGAAATGAATGGCTTCTTAGCCACCTCCTGCCTCGGTGGAGGCTCCCTCTGCTGAAGTTCGTCTGATCCAGATGGAGGTTCTCTTTGCTGAACGCGAGGTGGAACCCTCGACTTTGGAGTGGATAACTCCAAGTCTCGAGATCTCCTAATAGCCTCATGCAAAGAAGAAGGCTCAAATGCCTTCACAAACCCTGCTAAGGCGTCAGTCAACCCTGCCATGAAGAGTGAAGTCAACCTCATCTCTGAAACATCAGATACCATAACTGATAACCTCTGAAAATCTGCAATGTACTGATCTAGAGAACCTGTCTGCCTCAAGTGAGTCAACTCCCTGAAGTGCCTATCTGGGTCCCTCCTGTCGAACCTGCTCATCAACCTCTGTGTAAAATCTGCATAAGTAGTGATATGCATGTGCCCCTGTGTGATCAATCCATGATGCCACCAGTCATGAGCATCTCCCTCGAGGTGTAGGATAGCAAACTTAATTGCATCCTCTTCACGCATGGGATTCAAGTCGAAGTAAGTCTTCAACTTCTGAATCCAAGATTGGGCAGTACACTTCTTAGAGCCATCGAAGTGTGGAATAGAGATTTGTCCCAATCTCCTCTGAAACTCAGGTACCTGTGGTGGTAATCTCTCCTGGGCCTGCTACCAATCTTCATTTTGCAATACTCTTGAAATGGCATGTTGTCCCGGAAACCCTCACTCAATGTCCGGTACTTCTCCCAACAAGATTCCTCATCCACAATGTTTGCGGCCTGTTGTGTCTGCAAAACTTCCGGATCCTTCAAGAAGGAAGGCTCGTGGAGTCCCAGGGCCTGGTAGATGCATGAGGGGACCCTTGTCCCGAATGTCCACTCTCACCTCTATTACCATGATGTCCCATATTGCTGGCTTCTCCTTTCTCTGCATGAGCCTCAATCCCACCCTGTGCTAACCTCTCAGTAAGCTGGCTCAAATAGAGGTTGGTAGTCTCCTGCTGCTTCACCATGTTGGTGAACAGTCGTTTCATCAGATCTACTCCCAACTCTTCACTGTCTCTGTCTCTGTCTCCCATCTTTCAACCCTAACAGGCTGGAGGAACAACCGCTCTGATACCACTGAAATATCCCTTGTTGGGATTTTACAAAAAATTGACAAAATACAGAAATTTGCAGCAAATACTAAATCTGATTTTTTTCTGATTTTTGCAAAAATAGGGCAACGAACAATAAAAATATGATATCTTGAAAAATACTTGCCCAAAACACTTCAAATTTCACCGGAAGCTGGAAAAAATAATAACTAACAATAATAAACTGTTTTTGTATTTTTTATAACATAGGAAACTGCCAGGAATTTTTTTATAAGCTCTGAAAATGATAGAATGCCGGAAAATTCATATCTTTTCGACTACCAAACATAAAAAGCTGAAATTCTGGAAATAACTTATGAAAAATATGAGAAAAACAGGCCAACCTTCAGATCTGGAAAATTCCACCCGAAACCCTAAATTTTAGGGCCTGCAATTCTTCAACCAGGTCGTTTTTGCTTAGGAATGGCTGAAACCCTCAACAAACCCTGTCGTTTCGTCAAAGAACCTCTCCTTAGCTGCCACAACGAATTTCGCTTCAAACGGAGAAAAACCCAGAAAGTTATCGTGATTTTCCCGAAACTGCCCTTGGAAAACCCTGCCTGAAGATGACTGCAAATCAGATCTGAAAAGGTGCAAGAGCCTAGCAAACTAGGGTGGATCTTTCACCACCGAAGAGTGCCCTTCTAGCTAGGAGTGGATCTCTCACCACCGAAGCTAGGGATCTTGTGGGATTCACTCCACAAGCGGAACAAGCAAACAACAGTTGCTCACTATCAAGTATCACCAAAGAAAATATGTATGCAAGAATGATTTCCAACTCCACCCTCCACCTCCTTATATAGCTTTTTATGAGCCCAACGAAGAAATATAACATTTAATGCAATACATATCCCCCCAAGTCGCCAAAAAGGGACTTTAAGTGGCCCCAACGAAGAAACATAACATTAAATGCCAAAAGTGTCCACTTAAGTGATCCCAACGACAAAATAAAACACAAAGGGCCCATTAGATCCTCCCAACGCCCAAAATATAACAAAAACATAGTAGGAAATCAGACAACCATCCCCAATAACCTCCAAAGTCGTTAGCCCCTTGGGAATGACCAAGGCTAAGACCAAAATATGGCCATTAGCCAGCTGCTCGGAATTGGGGACATTCATGCATTATTTAACACACAAAATTTAGGACCCATCCAAGGTGTTATAATAATAGGAATTTTTTTGCATTTTAGGGGTTTTTAGAGAAAATGTGAAATAAAAGGAAGATTGTATTGATGTAAACTATTAGTGTGTATTCTAGAATGAGAAGAAAGATATTTTTAAGCTTTTGGTTTATTTGCAAATTGTTTGTGTTTGTTTGGAGGTATTTTTAACCTCTTACAGTTGGATCCACATCAAAATGACAATTTGAGCAAGTAAAAGTGCAAGACTGAAAGCATAAGCATAAAGCAAAGAAAGGTAGCAAAAGACATGGGTTGATTAGTAATTTTATTACTTAAGAATCATGAAAATAGTATTATGTGATCGAGACTTAATAATGACTCAAAGTATGTGATTATATGTATACAACCTATAATCATAAGTTTTAAGGAAAGATAATTTTAAGATAAAAGCTATTAATGATAAATATGTAGCTAAATCCACCGTTAGTGTTGTATATTTACACACAAATTTGTAGTTACAAAATCTTCAATGATAATTCACACATTTTCCTTGTGCACCACATCTAGTGTTTAAATATTTACATGAGTACAATGTTCTATCTGTTCCTTCACTTATCAAGGATGATACAAGACAAAATCATGGTAAGAATTTTGATTCTAATGCCCATTGTGATTATCATAGATTCTTTCGTCATACTACTATTATTGTATAAATATTCTCCATTTTATCTTTGCATCTTTTCAATGCTTTGACATGATTGAATGGGATGCTCCCAATGAATCTAATTTTGTTAATTATAATGTAAATATCAGAATATTTAGTGACCCACTTCTCCAACATAATACTACTAAATCTACTTGAGAAGTGCACCATACTTTTTTTGATGTATGGCCTCCATATTCTAATGATCACCCATCCGATGTTATTATTAGTACTATTAATAATAAGGAGTTTAATCCACTAGTTATTACTTTTGATGACACTGATATGCATGAAAATTTTATTTTTAAAATACTTTACATTCATACTTTTATTGATAGGAATCCTATATATAGTGTTTTGCTTAATAATCATACTCTACTAAATATGTGTGCTTTTAAGTTACTTCATTCTCTCAAATAAACCATTAAAAATCATTTGATCCTATTGCAAACATAGGATATATCATTCTATCTCTCATATTTTGTTTTATTACTTTTGATATATCAATCTTTGTGACATATTATATTATCTAATGTGACATGTTTTTAGGTTTCATTTGCATACCTTTTTATGGCTATCCCCTTGATACTACATGTGTTAAGGTTAATCACAATAATAAATTGGTTATAATTGTGGGTATACCATTCAAAGACCTTATAACTCGAAAGTTTGACCCAACAATTACAATTACTACTCCAAGTCTTAGTGACTCTATGTCATGGTCTTATAGTTCACATATTACTTCTACTAAGTCACACTCTTCTCGGCCTTCTTCTCAATCATCTAAGTCACATAATACTTCTTGTAGGTCAATTGGTTTTAGGTATTTTACTAGATAAATTTTTATACGTAACATTTATCATCAATATTCCTACCTTAGATATTCTACAACACATACTTGTATGGTTTCTACACATCTTATACACCGACGTCCTTTTCTTCTAAAACATGTGAGACCCAAGCCTACTTCTTGTTGTGATTTTGATGAACATATTTATGAAAATATTTTGGGTAGATTTTGTTCTATCCCTCTTGCTAAACATATCTATTTTAGAAACAATTCGAAAAAAATTCAAATAATCACATTATAGAAATACATTCAAACATTTGTAAAAATTAAAAAATCGGGACATGTTTATGGTTTGATTGGCTATATTTTTACTTTAAACATGTTGTATTTAATATTGGTTTATGATTATCATATACTTTTTATATAATATTTTTTTCTTATATTACCTAGGGAAAGGGCCATAGCCCAAAAAAAAGTACATGAAGTTGTCAAAGATAACATTGTTCATCTTTTGGTGGTCTTATAATAAACGCGTTATCATGATAAAGGTGGCACAATCTGGCAATGAGAAATTACCCATTTGTCCAACCTAATACATCAAAACACACCAAGCTATTTACATAATTGAGATACAAAAGTACTACATAATTATAGATGTTATGGAAGAATGCCTTCGTTTACACCATCGACACTTTGCTCCATCCCAGGAAGACCACATCTAAATCCACTGACATTGTTGGGTCTAATTCGTTGGAGTTGCCCTCATAAAGTAAATTCATAGTAGCCTCAGGAGGAATCTCTAGACCTAGGTGCTCTGTTATGACCTTTCACAACGGTCAAGGCTTTCAATGCCCTAAGGATTGAATGTGCATGAAAATTGGCTTTATCTCCCATCTTTTCCCTATCCTTTTCAGGCTCAATGTGATCCAGTGCAATGAAAAAATGGCTTGATACATTAGATAACATATTGGTGCCAAAAATTCCCTACACCACATCAAAATATTTTCTTGCTTGTTAATTTTCTTAGGTTCCAGATTAGAACATGTGAATTATTTCAAATCTCTTCCACTTTGCATCTATCAATATCCGAGCAATTGAAAAAATTTGCAAGAGTGACCGACACATCGCATTATTTTTAATCTTCTCATCTAGCCAATATTTGAATTAAGCTTCGAGTGTCAAGCACTACAAAAGGTAGGGTGGAAGGAGCTTTGAGAAATCCTAGGAGAGGCTTGGCCCTAATTAATAGCTTATTTCCCTTAGCTTCCACTTCTCACCATCTTAGGAGATATTTATCCAAGACAAAAATGAAAACCCAGTCTGGCATGCCAAATGACCCCTGAGTTATAGTTCTTAAAGGTAGGGAGGAAATTCCGCAGAAATCATTCAAAATTTAAATCAATGCAATCCTCATTGTCACACCCTCCACATGAGTGAAGGATATCATACCCGAGAGAGGCTCAGAATATAATGCCACCCCTATTAATGAGTTAGATCATGTATTAAGTCCTTTTGTAAGGCAAATGGAAAATTATTAGTCCATTTATTTTGAAAAATTCCCTCTCTTCCCAACAATCCAACCCCCATATTAGCTAAATGATCTTTCGAATAATTCCTAGAACTGAAAATATGATAAAATCTCACGTCCTCAAAACCAAACAATCTTTGAAGGATTTCCAGAATAATTTGATTCAAAATCCAAGCCTTAGAGGAGTGAGAGGAGAGTGCATCAATGATGATTTTAGAATCACCTTCTATCCATAGCCTCTTCCATTGAAAGGAGTCAATCTCCTGAGCTCCTGTAGAAGAGCCATACCTTCAACAAGATTGTTGGATGTTCTTCCACAATCCAAAGTGAACATAAAATTGGTTGACCCTAAGATTCTCAAACTAGGTACCACTCCAACAGCCCTTGAATTACCTTTGAGGTCCCATCAAAATTCATCTTAACCCATCCATCAAGTAGCAATTGACACCGATTTTAAGATTTTAATGCATTGAGCCCCATTATCAAGTAAATTTATTAATAATATTTACACACATGCATTCAAAAGGTATATTAATCTTGAAAGTGTCTAATAGACTCAATGGGAATGGAACTTGGTTTGATGATTACAAACTAATTATAACTCACTAATAGCGCAATACCTCGACTCATTTTTTTAATGTATTTGGATTATATTATTTTTCTTAATTATATTTATATGTGGTGTTTTATGGGATATATACTTAGACTAGGTTATGAAATATCGTGAGGGAGTTTTTATGTTTTTATAGTTCAATCTACCTCCATATGTGGGTACCTTGTTTTTGCACACCCTTCTCTTAGTTTATATATATTGCCATCATGTTATTAGTGCCATGCTTTGTATTTGATATATGTATTTATATATTATTTGACATCTTCATAGATTGTTTACCTACTATAAGAAATAAATATATGACATACCCACTAGGTGTGTTTTTTTTTCGAGTGTTCGACTAATGGATTCGAGACCACTCATACAAACTTTTTAATCCCCTCCACCCATTTAGCATTATGGAGTGGCATGTATTCCTACTACGTCTTTGGTTCTTATGTATTTTTATCACCATGCACATCATATAATTTACCTTATGAATTTGATTACATTCTTGGTATACTCTTTTATGTTTTTGTCAATTCATTTGATTGTGTTATAATTATTAATATTTGACACCAATAGAATAGTAATATAAAAACAAATGAATTATTTATAACACATAAGATAATAATAAATAATATTCAAATAGCATGAAAAGATAATATAATTCAATGGATGAAATACATAGTTAAAATTATGAAACACATTCTACTTGAAAAAAACAAGGGTGAATTTAAATTATATGAGCCATCACAAATGAGGAAGAGCGTTATAAATAAAATTTAGTTAAGAGCTTGAAAATATTCCCAAATGTCTTATTCTAATTGAAGTAGTGTGTTTGATGTGAAATCCTCCTTATTCACTACTAAAATAGACCAAGTTCCTCTCCATTTCCTTTAAAGACATCGTGTGGGAGCCAAACTAAGCTCTAAATACTAGAGAAAATTGTTGGGAAAATAGATTCAAATAAAATAAAAATAGAGTAACATAGAGAAAGAATAGTAGAGAGAGAGAGACAAAAATGGTTACATTGTCTCTAATAAACTTTTACAAGAAGTTAAATCTTCATTTTCTTACTACTACAAGATTTCTGAAAACCTTGAGTGTTGTTGGTGCAGTCTCTATTTTTGTTTTGCTACAGTGCCCTTTTTTCTATTGCTACAAGCTGTTAGGCTATTGCTTTATGGGATTTTTTGTTATTGCTTTACCGGTTGTTGTATTTACGTATGTTGTAGAATACTAAGTTCTTCCTCTCTCTTAATTTTTTTCCTTTTCTCTTTCATGAACTAATGTTGCATTTTTTTGTTGTTTCGACATATATCTGGAGTGAATGAGTACAAAAATAAATTTTTCAGGATATAATAAAGTTTACTCTAAAACAAGGATTTTAAAAATGCTCGCCAAAAAACAACATTAATTGTTGATAGAAAGCGATTCTTAGGGAGGAAAAAGACAAGTTTAAAAATTATACGGGCTACGGATGTTGGGGTTAGACCACACACCAATGTTGTACAAATATATATTCAATTTAAGCATCCAATCAATAAACATGAAAATTAAACCAGAAGAAAAATAAACAAGAGGAGAATGAGCAACACAAGATATAATGTGGTTCACCCAATGTGGGCTATGTCCACCAAGAAACAACCAATCTATTATTATTTAATCATAGAGGAAATAAATTGAATACTTTTTCCTCACCTCTCATAAATGTACAATACTTTTTCCTCACAAGATTCTCTGAGATTTTTCCAAGAAAACCTTCTTACAATAATCAAATCTCTTAGTTCTTACACCTCTAACCCTAGTTTTCTAGCATATAAGAATATACCAACTTTAGGGAAACTAAGTTATGAATTTACAACACTTCGATCAACTTTGTAAAAGAGGTCAGATTTAATCCACATTTAATATTAAAATATGATCATACGAGATAAATGACATCAGTTACAAACCGATGTCAATTCCTATAGGCCACCAACATTGGTTATGTAGCCAACGCCGGGTTCTTATTAAAATCAACAAACCTAAAATGCATGCCCTTTGTGTAGTTATTTAGCTCCACACTTAACAATCTCCCACTTGGAGATAAATTGTTGCACTATATTGGATCATTTCCTTGGTTTGTTTATTCCTCTACAATATCAAGCTTGAAAACCAACAAAAGTTGAGTGAAGCTCCAAATTCTCCTTTTCCAACGGTTTCGTTAGCATATCTGCAGGGTTCTCACTTGTATGAATTTTTTCTAGTTTCAACTTCCCATCCTCCAACACCTATCATATGAAGTGATATCTCAACTAAATGTGTTTCTTTATTTTCCAGATGAATCACACTTTCCTATCGATTGTACAATCTACAATCCTCTTGCTCATTTTCCCAACTTTTCCAAGAACTTGATCATCCATATTATCTCTTTGTTAGCCTTTGTAGTTGTAACATATTCAACCTTTGTAGTAAACAAGGCCACAACCTTCTACAATCTTGAAATACAACTAGTTGTTGTGCCACTTACTTTGTGAATATATATCCATTGGTGCTTCTCCTACCATCCAAATCTCCAACCATATACGAATCAATATAGCCACATAAAGAAGAATCTAACCCTCAATAGCATAAATGCATGATGGATGTCCCTCTCAAATATCTGAGTATCCATTAGACTACTTTCCAATGCTCTTTACCTAGATTGGCCATGAATATTCTCATAACTCCCACTACCTGTGCAATGTCTAGTCTAATACAAACCATTGCATACATAAGGCTTCCAACTACTTGAACCATATAGAACCCGTGCCATGTACTTGACCTTGTCATGTGATGTATGACATTGATTTTTATTAATTTAAAATTTCCAGCCGTAAGTGTCTTGACTAGTTTTGAATTCTACATTTTAAACCTTTCTAACACCTTACCGATATAATCTTCCTAAGACAAATACTATTTAATGTTCTTCTTGTCTCTATGAATTTTCAGGTTAAGGATTTTCTTTGCAGCTCCTAAATTATTCAATGTAAATGAATAAGCTAAATTTTCCTTAAGCTTAGCTATATCTTGCATACTATATCTTATGATAAGCATATCATCTACATACGATAAACAATATAATATAACTTCCATTTTCAAGCTTCTTAAAATAAACACAATGATTAGATTTACATATCATATAACCATGCTCATTTATAAAACTATCAAACCTCATATACCATTTCCTTGGAGCTTGTTTGAGGCCATACAAGCTCTTTTTCAATTTGGACACAAGTTTCTCCTTACCCTTGACTTCATAACCAAGTGATTTTTGCATATATATATATATACATATCTTCCTCCAAAACACCATGAAGGAAAGCCATCTTAACATCAAGTTGTTCTAAGTGCAAATATGCTACTACAACCAAACTCAAAATAGTACAAATGGAAGTCATTTTTACTACTGAGAGAAAAAATATCAGCAAAATCAATACCTGACTTTTAGTGCAAACCCTTTAACCACAAGCCTTGCCTTGTATCTTTTTGTCCACCTTCTTCCTCCTTGATCATGTAAACTAATTTGTTTTGTAATGTTCTCTTACATGTTGGAAAATTAACCAAATCCCATGTTTGATTTTGTTTCGTGGAATCCATGTCATGATCCCACTTCATGTGGGTATCCTCTTGCATTGCTTCTTCAAAACTTTTGGGCTCGCTACTATCGATTATTAACACATAAAATAAGGAGGGTGAAAATATTTTTAGAGGTCTCTTTACCCGTCGTGACCTTCTCACAAAAATATGGGGTGTTTGAGGCTCATTTTGTACATGTTTCATATTTGTATCAACCTCTTGCGAGAGAATGAAACCAATCATATAGTACCGATGTCGGTCCTAGATATTGACATCGGTCATCTGCTTCCAACGCTAGTCCTATTATTCTACCAATGTGGGTCTGGCTGTCGGCAGTGGTTTATCTCAACGAAACTAGTTTCGTAGGTGCTCATTTTAAATACAAAATTGTATTTTCTTCCAAAAACTTCGATAAAGGTTCATCCTTACACATCAAGATCTGATTCTTGTACATTCACTTTTCATTCCACTTAATATCATGACTCCTAACAATATTTGCATCATCTAAATCCCAAAAGCGGAATCTAAAATCACCAGATTCATAACCAATAAAAGTACATCTCGTGATTTAACATCCAACTTCTTCCTATTTTCCTTATCAACATGCACAAAAAATTCTGAACCAAATACTCTAAGAAAATAAATATCTACCTCTTTTCCAGTCCAAATTTCTTCTGGTATTCCACCATTCAGTGCACTTGAAGGCCCACGATTGATAAAATATACTACCATGTTTATTGCTTCTGCCCAAAACTATAAGGGTAATCCAAAATTTAATCACATGCTTCTTGCATGTTCCATGATAGTTACATTCATTCTTTCAGCCACACCATTCTCCTTTGGTGTTCTAGGAACTGTTCTTTCTCTCTATATTCCATTCACTGAATAGTAATCATTGAAGTCCTTACTCCAAAGTACTCACCAATATTATCGGATCTAAGGAATTTTAACTTTAAACTAGTTTCATTTTCCATAAGGGATTTCCATCTTTTAAAAGTATCAAAATGTCAAATTTACACTTTATACAATAAACCCATACCTTTTTTGTGAAATCATCAATGAAAGTCACATAATATTGGGATACTCCATAAGAATCTACATGGGATGGTCCCCACACATCTGAGTGCACAAACTCCAATTTTTTCTCCTTCTTTGTTTCCCCAAATTTAAGAAATCTCACTTTCTTTTTCTTTCTAAATATGCAATGCTCATAGAAATCAAGATCTAAATGTTTCAAATATGAGAACTTACCCTTTTCTTTTAATATTTGCATTCCCTTTTTACTCGTATGGCCTATCCAATTATGCCACATGCTTGCATCTGAATCTGAAGTAGATATAATAGAAAAGGAATCTAGTAATACAGGTAGACAAAAACAATGTTCCTACCTTCTTGCCTCTTGCCACAACAAGATCTCCTTGGTAAATTTCCAAGGGTCGGGCTGTGAATATAACCATACAACTAGCTTCACCTAATTTTCCTACAAAATTAGATTTCTCTTCGGGGCTTGGCACATGCCTCACATCTTTCAATACCCATGTATTTCAATTTTGTAATTTTAGATGAACTTCCCCTTTACTAGTAATATTGCATGGTTCATCATCTCCTAAATAATCATGCCCAAAATTACCATGGACATAATTTCGAAATAACCCTTATTAGGGGTAGCGAGGAAAGGGGATCATTTATATAAAACCCAAGATTCTATTTTACTATCCAAGGAGAGAATAAGGGCATATTGCATTACCTCGGTTGCAACATTTAACTCTTTACCTTTATCTAGTAGATTCTCTTTGTTTTCCTGAAACCAATAATCCTTCTTTGCAAGTCCTTTCTTTCCATAATTGCAGATAGTTATTCCTCTACCTCTAGATTTGGATCTTCCCATCTTTGAATTTGATCTCACATTATTCTTGATGCTGATCTCTCCTTCTACCTTCCCCTATTTTCTACATTCCAAGCATTTGTAGATGATGAATCTCCTTTACTTTTCCTATGTATTTATCCATTAAGGATTATACTAACCACATCATCAAACTTCAAAATATTATTAGCAGATGTTGTATTACTAACAACAATTACCAAGTTATCCCAACAATCGGCAAAGAGCCTCGGAAAAAAGTGCTTTCATGATTTTAATTGATTTACAATGGAACATAAATCATTCAAGTGGCTTGATCTGGATCGATCTTATTGCATTTTTGAATTAAATAATTTCTTCATCGAATAAAATTTATTTGAAGCACTAAGCTTTTCATATAAATTAGCTAAATATTTCATCAACTCTACCATGGTTGTTGCTTCAGTAATATTCAAAGCTATAGATGTTGCCAAGATCAATCTTATAGATCCTAGAGCCTTTCTGTCAAGAATATTCCATTCTTCATCAATAATTTTTGTAGGATTTGCATTCACATCCAACGGTAACTATAAATATTTCGATACGCGATAATATTCCATCTACATCTTCCATAATTGATAATTATGGCCATCAAATTTCTCCACTTTGTATTTGTTATCTTCTTCCATTGTTGTGCTCCCACTTAATCAGAAATCCCTCTGTGAGTAAATTTTTCAACACAAAAAACCCTCAAACAAAGCTTTGATACCAGTTTTGGGGTTAGACCACACACCAATGTTGTACAAATATATATTCAATTTAAGCATGCAAGCAATAAACACATAAATTAAACCAGAAGAAAAATAAACAAGAGGAGAATGAGTAACACAAGATATAATGTGGTTCACCCAATGTGGGCTACGTCCACCAAGAAACAACCAATCTATTATTCTTTCTTCACAGAGGAAATATAATGAAGATTTATAATCTTCCACACCTCTCATGGATGTACAATACTTTTTCCTCACAAGCTTCTCTAAGCATTTTCCAAGAAAACCTTCTTTCAATAATCAAATCTCTCAATTCTTACACCTCTAACCCTAGTTTTCTAGCTTATAAGTATATACAAAATTTAGGGAAACTTAGCTATGCATTTACAACCCTCCGATCACATTTATAAAAATGGGTTGGATTTAATCCACATCTAATATAAAAATATGATCGCATCGATCGATAACCGATGTCTGTTACTAAACCGATGTCAGTTCCTCTTGGCCACAAGCGTCGTTACCCAACCAACATTGGTTCTATTAAAACTTACAAATTTGAAATGCATTTCTTTTGTGAAGCTATTGAGCTCCACAACTTAACAAAATATTGCACAACATTAAATTATGACACTCCCCCTTAATCTTGAGCAAAAAAAATGATACAAATACTGATAATTAATTTATGGAGCTTGGTGGTCCATTTATGATGCCCATATTTTCTCTCAAATGATCAAACCTTTCTTTTGATAGTTTTTTGCTAAAAATGTCAGCTAGTTGCTGCTCTACCTTGAAATTTTTTTATCTCAAATTCTCCTTTCTCAACGAATTCCTGAATGAATTGATATGTGATTACAATATGCTTTTTTCTTCCATGGAAAACTAGATTCTTTGACAATGCAATGGAAGACATATTATCACAAAAATAATAGAACCTCCTTATTGATTTTCCTACGAAGTTGAGATGATTCTTTTTAACCATATCATCTGACAAGGGGCTAAGTTTTCTGCAATATACTCTAGTTCAGCAATGGATAATGAAACTACTAACTGTTTCTTTGAAGCCATGAAATGGATCCTGATCCAAAATTAAAAACATATCTAGATGTGTTATTTCTATCATCTAGACTACTTGCCCAATCACTATTCATGTAGTCAACTAACTGCAAATCATTATCAATAGCATATAAAATTCCAAAATTCCTTGTTCCATTCACATACCTCAATATATGCTTGTTTTCTTGCCAATGTGTCTCTTTTGGTGTCTCCATGAATCTAGAAATCAAACTAACTGCATACATAATGTCTGGTCTTGTTGCAGTTAAATACATCAAACTTCCTACCATGATTTTGTACCTTGTAGGATCTACATTGTTGCTGCAATCATCTTTAGTCAATTTCAAACTTAATTTAGCTAGTGTAGATGTTGGTTTGTTGTCCAACATTTTGAATCTTTGTAAAATTTATTTTGCATACTTTTTTGAGACACAAAAATGTCTTTCTCTATTTTCTTGACTTCAATGCCAAGAAAATACTTCAACAATCCCAAATCAGTCATCTCAAACTCCTTCATGGCTAATTTGAATTCATCAATTTCCTTTCTTGCATTTCCATTAAAAATTAAGTCATATACATACAAAACAACAATTAAAATCTCACCATTGTTTTCTTTGATGTAGAGTGTGGGCTCACTTCGCTTTTGCTAAATCCATTACTAATCAAATAGGAATAAATCCTACTATACCAATCTCTTTCTGCTTGCTTCAATCCACACAAATCTTTCTTGAGCTTATAAACATTTCTTTCATGCCTTGGGATTCCATAACAAGGTGGTTGTCCAACATACTGATTATTTTCCAATACTCAATTCAAAAAGGCTGATTTAACATCTATTTGATGGAAATTCCATATGTGATGAGAAACTATGGAAATAATTGTTTTCGCAGTCTCTAATCTTGCTACTAGAGAAAATGTCTCATTGTAATCACAACGGGCTTTTTCTTGTAGCCTTTGACAATTAATTTCCTTATGCCTTTCAATCTTTCCATCGAGAGTAGTATTATTTTTATAAACCCACTTGAATCCAATGAATTCCTTTCCTCCGGAAGATCTACTAACTCCCATGTATGATTCTTTTCAATAACATGCATCTCTTCATCCATTTCTTCACACCATTTTTAATCTTTAATTGCTTCTTCAAAGTAAATTGGATCAGCTACTAAAAATAAAGAAAAATTAATCATTTCATCTTCATTTTCATCATACCTTGACTGCTCATAAATCTCTTGTACACTACTCATGTGATCTTGACGTCGATTTGAGTCGGATGATGATGAATATACCTCATTTAGTGCTCCTCGTATGCTTTTAGCTGCTCCCATTTGAATATTAACCCCTTTGTAAAATGGGATCCCAACTTGGTGCATTTTTTCATTGTTATCTGTTGTATCAACAACAATAATTGGTACATTTTTATTTTCTTGTGGCTTCTTCACTTTTATGCATCCCCCAAGATGATTCTTCAATAAATTGAACATCCCTGCTGATTATGATCTCCTTTTTCACTGGATTATACAATATGTAAGCTTTTGATTGCTCACTATATCCAATAAAAACATTTCTCTCCTCTGTTATCCCATTTTTTCTTCTTTTATTTGGCACGTGTGTGTATGCTACACACCCAAAAAATCTCAAGTGCTCAACACTTGGCTTTCTTCCACTCCATGCCTCTTGAGGTATCTTATTTCTCACACTCTTTGTAGGACATCTATTCAAAAAATAGATTGTTTTCCCAACTGCTTCAGCCCAATATTCATCTGGAAATCCTCTTGCTTTGATCATGCTCCTTTCCATTTCTTGAATTGTATGATTTTTCCTCTCAACTACACCATTTTTTTATAGTGTATACCTTGTTGTGAATTGTTTCTTAATCTCATGCTCTTTGCAGAAGTTTAAAAATTCATTTGATATGTATTCTCCCCCTCTATCCGTTCTCAAGGTCTTTATGTAATGCCCACTATGCTTCTCAACTAAAGCCTTGAATTGTTTGAACACTTCAAATGTCTCTTGATTTTTTCAGAAAATAAACCCATGTCCTTCTACTGAAATCATCTATAAAAGTAATAAAATACTCACTTTTAGACAAGGAGGGAGTCTTCATGGGACCACAAAAATCTGAATGTATCAACTCAAGAGGTGATCTTGCTCTTACTGATTTACCAGGAGGAAATGAATTTGTATGTTGCTTCCCAATATGCATCCCTCACATACGTTATCTAGTTTTTGAATAAGAGGAAACACTCTAACCATTCGCTTTTGTAAAGAACATGCAATCCACCATAGCTCAAATGCCCATACCTTAAATGCCAAAGTGTAGATTGATCAATGGTTATTTTTTTAAACGTTGTTGTTGCCTCACTTTGCATTCTCAATGGAAATATTTTGTTTTGTGTCATCTTAATGAAGGAGTGAAGGATGAAGACCTGGAAGGAATTCACGTGCATCGAATAGTTGCACTTCACCAAAGTGTAGGAGTTGCGAGATTAAATCAAGTAAGCTTTGTAAAGCAATGTGCATGCATATGAGAGCTCAAGATTCAAAAATGGAGTAGAATGGAATTTCTTGGCTTATCATAGATCAAAAGAGGTGGTGTACATATAGGGGAGTGAATGTGTAACTCCCATGTAAGAGAATATTCCTCCATAATGGAGAGGAGGAGTTACTTTCCCAAATGGGAATGTAACTCCTATGACACACTTACACATATGAAAGATTCTATAAGAGAATGTCATGACTAAGATGACACCTAGATCCATGTCCACCTAAATGAGATGACTCATCCAAAGTGAGGTGGAATAACACTAAATATGTGAATAAAAATATCACTTACACCAACACCCCCTTCATCGTAATGGCGAGGATGAGGCAGAAAGTCGGAAATGAGATATGGGTCCCTGGCACAAAGTCGATGAGGTACCCACATATAAGAAACCTCAAAAATGGAGTAAAAGGAGAAAACCCAATAGGAAAAACTCCCCTAAAAGAGAGACAATTCCACTCTAATCTAAGAAAGATGCCAAGGATGGGTCCGGCCACGACGAGCCACGTAAAGGTACCCATGTACAAAGAGGCAATCTCTCGAGAAGAAGAGAGAGAGAAGAATAGGAGATGAGAAGAATGTCAAAGATGCCATGAGACGGATCGAACTTTGCAGCTCTAGGAGGTTTCCTAAAATAATGTCGATCATGAGATCCTCTACGCCTATGGAATGAAGAAGATCCATACGCACTAAGCTGTGTGCCTACCCTTAGGAGGGACATAAATGACATCTTTGGAAGTCTCGCCAACTCTATGAAGGAACCGAAGGCAGCAACACAAAGAACTCTAAGTTTGGTGCACAAAAGTGTGACATAGGTCTAACAAGTGAGTGTAAAGGAACCGAAGGTAATGTCATGAGTGTAGAACTATCAGAGTATGAAGGGTGAACACCTGTAGAAAGGATTTCAAAGTGATGTGAAGGAAACAAAACATCCCCCACAATAGAAAATGGATCCACAAGTAAGGGTGGATCAATGTAGGTCTCCAAAAAAGTGGATGTGATAAGAGTCCCAGAAGGTGCACTCCCAACAATAGAGATGATGAAATCCTCTGAAATACCTGTAGATGGATAAGGAACCTGCAGTACATCACAAGTGTACTATGTGAAAAGATGACCAAGGTCAAGCAGATACTCATCCCAATGAGGGGGCTCAACAAATAGAAGAGCGATGTTAGATAGGTATGAGTCATCCAATGAAGGTAGAGGAGTGAAAGGGGCCTCACACACTGAAGGTGGCAAAGAGGTGGGTGTGGTGACTGTATGAGACTGTATAGGAAACTACTCAATATCTTATGAGATGTGGGATGCATCAACACTCTCTGGAATAGTGAGAGAAGGAGGAGAAGAGTCCTTTGTAGTACTCTTGACATCAGAATTGGGTGTATAATCCTCATCATCAAAAGTAGAACCAAGTGAGTCTATGTCAGTGGAAATGCCATCACATGAAGAAGAGGAGATAACTCGATCAACACAAGCAACAATGGTGGCAATATGTGAAGGGTCTCCATAGAGGGACTGAAGAATGCTCCACACACGGTGGGGTGGATCTGAGTCTACCACATGAAACCAAAGATATGGGGAGACATGCATCATCAAGTGACCAAAAACATGGTCGCAAGTGTTGATAAATTACTCAAGAAGATGATGATATGTGGGTGCAGGAACTAGCCCAAGTAAGAAGTGTGAAAGACCATCGTAGGAAAAGTAACGTTCCATAAAAGCATGCCAAACTAAATAGTTTTCTCTCCCAAGAAGAAGTGGCAGAGGCTGTAAGGTGATCCTACAAAGCTCAAGTGTCGAAAGAGAACCCTCCATGATGTGGAATCAAAAGTGCAAGGTGCACAAAAGAAAGATGTTAGACTTGGTTGATAATGCGTCTGCGTGTAAAAATCCAAGAGTACTAGAGAACCCCCCAAGAATGCAACCCTTTATAAAGTAGTGTGTTTACAATACTAATAATCCCATAATGTAATGTGTAAAAATCATGCAAATTTGACTAAAGAAGTGCTCAAAACCAAGTAGCGAGTCATCAAACGTTATAGCAAAAATACAATTCCCACAACTAATGGAAAATGCCATTAAGCTTTACAAACTAATTTAAAAAGTTCTCAAAATTGGTGCAAAGGGTGTCATACAGTACTCATTGGAAATGGAATCAAATTTTAGGAAGGGTTTGTATTTCTTGTAAGGGGGATTAGCCTCCTGCCAACCCCGGACCTTGCCCTCCGTCTTTAACACATGAATGAAGGACATGAATACAAACAAATTACAACCTTAAAATTATTACAATTCCATAATGAATGTTTTGCATCAAAAAATTAAAAACAAGGGATTGTTTTGACCGCCAAACAATGTCTAAAAGGGATGGGCCCCTGAGGTGTCAAGCCATGGATGCACCAAGCTACATGATTGACCAAGCTAAGGAAGTGGACCGAGCTACTCGAGAGAATGGGCTTGCCTAGCTATGCAAAGCAATTCACCAAACTAAGGGGTGAAATGCTGGAGTTGGTAGACTATCGAGCTAAATGTAGTTTAAGTTATGTGAAATGGACTTGAGCCAACAAGCAAGAATAACCACATGACAATAGAAGCCACCAGTTGAAGCCATGTGTGTAGGATGCAACCATTCAATGCAAAATGTCAGCGTAAGTAGAGTGAAGGATTATCGGGAGGCGATTGCACAATTGAAATGGTAGATTTGTGTTATATTCCTGTTGCAGAGAGGGTTGCAGGTTGGTAGAATGCCCGAGTGAAATGGTCGATGTCAAGCTGAGCTGGCCAAGTAAAAGTGAGTGCTATGCAGATGTCCCACAAAGAGAGCTCTGAGCATCAAATGGGGCATGATTACTCATGGACACAAGCACAATTGACCTTAAGCCAAAGCTCAAGCACATAACAAGCTGTAGGTGAGCACAGAGTTCGAATGCGAAACCATAGCACACAAAAATGAACCAGCAATGCAAGGCAACAAGATGGTAGAACACATTCAACAAAGGAAAAACCCAAGCCAAAAGAATTCCAGCCAAGCACATTGGAGCATGCAATGATCCATCAAACTAATAGCTGAGGTTCTAAAACATACACAAGTTAAATAGCCAAACCGGTGAACCAATGTTGGCTAGTGCAATAACGTGAGAGGAAATTTGGAAGCCAAGATCTAGTTTGAGGTAGATTCAATGCAAAGGGAGTCTATAGGAACCAAACATGAGAGGCCGAGCCAGCACCGAGTGCCAAGGATGAGAAGACATGGAGCTAAATACGATCCATGTAGATACTAATGGAGCAATGCATGAGTCCACATCTCCATGCAATAACCAATACAAGAGCTGAATGACCAAACCACCGTGTCAAACAAAGAAAGAGCTTAAAAGAGTTATACCTTCATCAGACCTTCCATCCTTTGAACCAAAACTCAAATTGCACCTTTTGAACTTGAACACATGTAAAACCACCAAGGAGCAAAAAACCAAACACTGAAAAATCTCGAAATATGCAAGTAAAGCACAAGCAAAAGAGAGAGCTTGCACAAGAAACTACAGTGGAGCAAAAATGGTGAGCAACGCAATTCCGGTCCCCTCAGCTCTGATACCATGAAGGAGTGAAGGATGAAGACCTGGAAGGAATTCACGTGCATTGAATAGTTGCACTTCACCAAAGTGTAGGAGTTGCGAGATTAAAGCAAGCAAGCTTTGTAAAAAGCAATGTGTAGGCATATGAGATATCAAGATTCAAAAATGGATTAGAATGGAATTGCTTGTCTTATCATAGATAAAAAGAGGTGGTGTATATATAGGGAGTGAATGTGTAACTCCCATGTAAGAGAAGATTCCTCCATAATGGAGAAGAGGAGTTACTTTCCCAAATGGGAATGAAAATCCTATAACACACTTACACATATGAAAGATTTTGTAAGAGAATCTGCCATAACTAAGATGACACACTGGATCCATGTCAACCTAAGTGAGATGACTCACCCGACGAGGTGGAACAACACTAAATAAGTGAATAAAAATACCACCTACACAAACATTAACTACGTAATCGATGATTGCTTCCACTTCTTTCATATTATATGTACTGCGTCATTCTCAAACTTCACTTTGTATCATCTTTGCATAAGCTTCCCAATCTTTGAGAAGATTATACTTCAATCCAAGAACATAAAAACATCATTGATATGCCTTTTGTCTCCTTGCTTAGTTAAAATGGATATGCTTCCTTTGCTAATGACTGCAACCTTGTCATTTGTTCCCATTTTGACTTTAGTCTTAATTGAATCATCCATGTTATTATAAATTTATTTGTTTCCACACATGTGGTTGCTGCAAGCACTTGTTTAAATACCAAATTTTCTTGCTACCTTGTTCACTATATTACAAGTTAAAAAAAAGTTCCACTCTTTTCATTCTTTTCTGGTTCAACCTATTTTGCATTAGAGAAACTTGCATTATGATTATGATTTCTTAAATCATATTCCTTCTTTCTACATTCACTTGCATAATGACCAAATTTCTTGCAGTAATAACATTGCACATTTGTTTTGTCATACCTTTGTGAAGAACCACCTCTGGAAGTGTTGTTTATCCTTCCTCTTCCTCTTTCTTATTGCTCTTGCTGACTTTGTCTTCCACCATCTTGTTGGTTGTTAAATCTGCCTCTTCCTCTATCGTATGATCCTATCCCCCTACCTCTAACATTTGTGTTTCTCTTAAAGGCTTGTTCATTGGAGGAGCTTGTTGATTTGTTCATTCTTTGTTCATGGGTTTGCAAAGAACCAATTAACTCATCAACTTTCATTTTCTTTAAGTCCTTGGACTCTTCTATGACAATGACAACTAGATCAAATCTGACTGGAAGGCTTCTCAATACCTGAACTCTATGATCATCTTCTTTTCTACCACATCACCATTTTTCCTCATCTGATTGACAATGGTCATTTTCCTTGTGCAAAAATTATTTCTTGATTCTAATTATTTCATGAGAAGGGTCTCAAACTCTCTCCTTAGCATGTGTAGTCTTATAACATTCACCTTATCACTACCTTGATATGAATTTTGTAACGTATCCCAATCTTGCTTAAAGTTTCTAGCTACTGCTATCCTAGTGAATATTGAATCTATGATTTCATTTTATATATAGCTCAAATATTTAACATCTTTTTTTATTCTCCTTCAATGCATTCTTCTGAGCTTGTGTCAATGCATTGAATGCAGCTTGGTCTGCTACCTCTATATAGCCTCCTTCAACTAACTCCCATAGCTCTTGAGAGGAGAATATGGTCTTCATTTTAATGCACCAAATGTCATAGTTTTCCCATCAAATGTTGGGGGTTGCTAGTAGAAGCCATTAAACTCAATAACTAAAACAACCCAGAAAATTAAAAGCTCAAACCCACAAGCTATTGAGCTTTTTGTTGTTTGCTCTAATACCAAACTATTGGGAAAATAGATTCCAATAAAATAAAAATAGACTAACACAGACAAAGAATAGTAGAGAGACAAAAAAATAGTTATATTATCTCCAATAAAAGTTTTACAAGAAGTTGAATTTCATTTTCTTGTTTTTGTAAGCTTCTCGAAAACTCATAGTGTTATTGCTCCATGATCTTGTTTCTTGCTATAGGATCTATTTTTCTGTTATTGCGGGCCTTGTTTTCTATTTCTACAAGTTGTTGGGTTGTTGCTACGGGTTGTTAGGTTGTTGCTAAGGGATTTGTTTCCTATTGTTATTGGTTGTTGTAATTTTATATGCTTTAGAATACCTTGAGTTGGTGCTCTCTCTTAACTTTTGTTCCTTTTCTCCTTCATGAACTAATGGTGCATATTTTTTGTTGTTGTTATGTATATGCTTGAATGAATGAATACAAAAAGTAACTTTTTGAAAATTAGAGTTTCCTCTAAAATAGAGAGTTCAAAAATGTCTTCCTAGAAAACCACATTAAGCTGCACACAGTAAAGTAGTTACTAGGGAGGGGGAAAGACAAATTTAAAAATTATACGGGCTCAATATTACCTACAAAATTAAGTTCTAACAAAAATGAATTCATTTTTATTTCTGAATTCACACTAACAAATCTTGAAGTATTCTTTGATTTTACTTTTTTACAATTCATTTGAGTAAGAGTTGGCTATGCTACACACAATCTGACAACCTAGCCTGAATAATAATTCATAATGTGTACCAAAGATATGGATGTGAATAATGCTCAAGAAGGTGAGCATTACGTGGTATTGGAACTCGTAGATATGCATAAACACTATTATAAGATTGAATGATAATACAACAAACTACAATTACATTTTGAATATTACAAAAATTTTCCATAAATGTTTTTGAAACGAAGAGTCTTTACATCAATTTTTTATCGCTCGTGAGGGTGATAACAAACCAATTCATATGAAATAGATTTTATGGTGTATTTCAATAGAATGATAAAAATTCATCTATAAATAGATAAAATATTATCATTTCCAAACGCAAAACCTTAAAATAAGGTTTAATGATTCACGATTTAAGAATTCCAATATTTTTAGTAATATTGTTAGGTGATTCAATATTTAAGAGGATTCCACTATTTTTGGTAATACTGTTAGGGATTAAATCAAAACCAACCATTATGATCGCATGTTGACATAAGTCACATAACTTAAAACTCATAAGATTCACCTATTGTGTTAAACATAAATATAGATGAATGTGAGGAGTTCTTCTAAAAACATGGATTACTGATGAATATAAAATTAAAATTTATGCTCTAAAACTACTTTATAATATTTCATTTTTTAAAGATATTTTTCTTTTTCCCGTGGTCTTTGTTATCCAAATCATTTTTAATATTATTTATTAGTTTGTATAAAATTGTGGAAACATTTTGAAAGGATGGATGTTATTTAACACTATGAAATTGTAGTGATGTGATTATTAAAAATAGATATTTAATATTTTGAAAATGTATAAAACTCACGTTAAGATTGTGTTATATAGTTATTTCACTATTTTTAGAAATGAAAATATTAATAAATAGGATTTAAATTTTAGATTTTGGTTATAGATTTTAAACATTTCACATATATTAAAATTAGAGGAGACGTATGTATTGAATAATTAGAGATTTTTAATATTAATAAAATATTAAATAATAAATATAATTAAAAGTTATATATGGTAGTTGTATGTTAAAGCAAATATGCATTTTAATGAAATTATTTTTTTGTTAAAATATATAATATATGTAGGAATTCATAGCAAAAATATAATAAATATATATATTTTCAAGAAATGTAAGTGGAGTGTGTGTGCACCTTTGTGTGTGTGTGTGTGTGTGTGTGTGTGTGTGTGTGTGTGTATGTATGTATGTATGTATGTATGTATGTATGATCAATTAGTGGATTTGTATCAATCATGCAACTTTGAGTTCTTTTCAATCTTTTCACTTGAATTGTTGCACCTTCTCAAATTATGGATTTCATTACATCTAATGCATCTTCAAAAATGGTTTTCATCCCATCAAATTCAATATTTATAGTAATTAGTATAGTTTATTAAGAAAATTGTGGTATATATCTATTTTTTTCCAAATTGTGCTATTTGTACATATGTACCTTGAGTCAATTTTTCATGTCATATTTTAAATGACTCTTATCCTTTTTGTTTTGTATACTTTACTTAAGTTGCATATAAGAGGGGTGTTGGTATTATATTATATTTACACTACTATTATGTTGATTTGGGTTAGCTTAACCATATTGTGTTTGCATATTGGAAATCTTGTAGTCTTAGAATACAAAATGTGCCATCACTAACCATTTTTACCACATCCCAAATGTTCTAATTATGCGATGATTTTTTAAACATTTTTCATTTAAATGGTCAAAAGGAGATTTCATTTATGACTCTTGTTTTAGATATATATTGACCACCTAGATTTTTATATTTAGAGGTTTTTGTTGATTGAATATAAATATTCATTATTTATCAATATCTGGGTATTCTCATGGATGGTGTAAGTCAACATTAAGGATTTTTCTAGCATTCACATCTCTTACGTGGTTTCTGGGCATGTGGAAATTATTACATTTTTAGCCCTTTTAGCTATCTTTTCCTCCATCCTCTTTCTCCCCTCTCCATTGGAATATATGTTTGGATTTTATGTTGCAATCATAAGACTAATTAAAGCACCAATCACACTCTTGAGTACTCGTTTAGGTCACCATTTGGTTAAGAGTGTACTCACTCCCCTTGTATTTTTAAATATCTTAATGTTTGGTATTAATGTGGGTGCTAGGAGGGTCCTAGTTTTATTTTTATTTGTGTGTAAATATATAGTCTAGTTGTAGTTCATTAAAAATACATTTAACATCTCACCTGAGAATTAAGTTTCAAAATTTAATTCGAGAAACAAAACAATCATTAAAACTTTTTTGTTATTAAAACTATTATTTTTGTAATACACTTTTAGTAAGTGACCTATATTATTCATACAATTATAAATACTTAAAATGACATAATTTTTTTATTGATGATTTTTGGGAAGGATCCAAGGGCCATTACAAGAAATATTGTAAAATAAAGCTCGGGAGAGATAGAAAAATAGACAACAAAGAGCCAAACAGACTTGACTCATACACCGATGACATATTTTTAATGATGTAATTCAATGTTTTTAAACATAATGTGATAATGCATAAAAAAATCCACATATAATACCCCGTTCATCTAAATTTTAGACAATGTTCCCATTGTAGGGCAAGGCAAACAATAAATCTATGATGTAATTTATCCATAAGAAACCAAAATGTTAAAGCATCCTAAATAAAAAATAAAGATAGTGTTGGTATGGTCACTTGAGGTAATGTAAATATGGTAAAGGGTCATAAATAAAGAGAGATTATCCCTCCATATTCATGAGTCATTTAATATTCAACTCCATGTTCTAATTTTACTTGCCTCGTTTGATAAGTACACAACTAGGATTGGCTCATGTTTACTTTTCTTCACTCTCGTGTACTTGTAGGAAGCGATAAACATCTTTATAGAATAGTTTATGTTGGTATCCAAATTCATTCTCCTTTTCAAGCCGAGCAACAACATAGATTCAATAGGGATCTTAGAGGCAGATAGATCATAATGTGTGTTGTTTTGTAGCCAGGGGATGAGATCTAATTGACCCTTTGTTACTCATATTTGTGGAGAGATGGATAACACCTTTAAGAGGATTTGACTGTCCTCACTACTTTAGGTCGTGCCTCTTCGACTAGGGTGAGAGGACCCTTAGTGTAACCTTTGTTTGATGAAGGAGATGGAGATATCCTTCTTTTGCACAAATTCTATGAAGAGAAACCTTGGGAAAATACGGTCAATGCTCCATGATTTAACTCTTAAGAGTTGTCACTTCTAAACGATGGAGATATTTTCAACACAAGGCTAAGGTTACTAAAGACATTAAGAAATCCTGATTGTTCTGCATATTTTTGTAAGTAGATTTTGTTTCTTTGTTGATACACATGGAAAACAGGGGTAGTTCAGGGTGGATCAATGGTTTTTAAATGATTTTGGTGGGAGATGAAGTAGGATAAAGTTGATTATACCATATCTTTAGAGGGACTTTACAACAATGAACAACTTCAACAACAAAAACTTCAGAATAGTTAAGACGTTCCTTCAACCAGAAGGTGTGCTTTAATGGAGGCCCAGATTAGCATGTTTTCACATAATATTTGAGACTCCAACATGAAGGCTTGAATTGAAAGACTCAATTAAACACTAAAGTTTCTGATTAATCATGCCTAAGGTACACCCAAAGACTTACAGACAATCTTTATCAACAAATGATAGTGAATTGATTTTAAATTTGTTTATCTCATCCAAGATGAAGGCTCTTCTTGAAATGAAATTGTAAATACCATTAAACTGTCACAAGGACAAGATCCTGTGTGATTTCACAAAAAATTCAATGTAAGATTACAATAGGAATGAAAGAAACTATTTGAAGACATTCGAAACAAAGCAGACACAAATTGCTAGAGATTGGACACAAATTAATTCCAAATTTGCTTAGATTCATCAAGGGAAAGCTTCTAAACAAATATCAAGTGCTTGTCAATGGATATACATCTTAAACCAACTGGACATGATAGAAAAGCTAACAAAGAAGAAAATAACAGGTTATCTCGGCTTTGGTCTCTCGGGAAGATGGCTTTCTCAATTCTTTTCTCAAGAATTCAAAATCTGACCATTTGTAAGAGTATTCTCATTACATTTATACACTTTTCTCACTCAATTTTCTCCCCAAAAGAGAGGAATATTCAAAGGACCTTTGCTTGTTACCAATTTGTTTCAGATAGGGAATTTTAACAAATTCAGATCCGAAATCTTCCAAGTGGACCAATTGTGAATTGATCACATTTCTTGGGCCCTCGAATAATGACTAGGATGCCATGCCATAACTTTTCAGGAGTCCTTTTAATCATTTTGATTCTATCATGTGAGAAATCCCCTTTTTAATAATTTTTGGAGCCTCTGCATAGCTGGAATTGACAAGTCATCCCTTTTTTCTCAAGGCAACACCTTTTAAGCTGTACTTTCATGATTTCATCATGTTTATATCTTTTCCTCTATAATTTATGCCTCATGTCCATTTCCTCTGGTAATTCCCATTTTTTCAAGTGCCTGAGTAATTCCCTCTTCAAAATATTGACCTTAACGATCCTTAGACTCACAATTTAAGTTTCAAATCCATTCAATGACACCTTACCGACAGAGATGACAAATAATTTCATCAAAGAACAATGAAAAATAATGCGTATTCATGTCTCCAAGAGTCTTGGAAAAAAATTGTGGAAAAATAGGTCAAATGCACAACAACCATTGATCTTGCACTTTTTCCACTTTATATTGTAGCCATCCACGTGTTTCCTTGGCGCGACTACGAAGGAGAAGCACAAAGGAAAGTCTCAAATAAGCACAAACCTTCCACGTACCACTCGGGCCCAGAAAAATAAGTTTGGGCCTTTGAAAAGACTTGGTTAAAAAAGGAGCCATGCATGAGCCTCCCGTGTTTCAATGGCACATTTTTAGATGGTCCCCAAAAGTAGAGACCCCAAACAAGCACAGGTTTAACACGTGTCTTACTCGATGAGTTTGTTAAAAATTTAAAGGTTCAGCAGAAAGCGCCATGTGTCTAGGGTTTGAGAGTGTCTCCATTGGCTATTGAAAATTCCAAGCAAAGGACAGAGTGAGTGGAAGCCTCCAAGTTTCCTCCTGGCACTTCTTCAAAATAAAAATTAGGGGTTGGTCCCCAAATAGGCGCGGTCCCTCCATGTGTCCCAGGCCTCTAGAAAATTGCTTGAAAATTCTAAGTATGGGAAGACCTAGCGGAAACCTCCATGTGTCTTCATGGTGCAACTTTGAGATGGTTCCCAAGAGCGAGAGACCCTGAACAAGCGCGGGCTCACCACATGTCCTAGGCCTTAGAAAATTTCTTTTGAAAAGTTTAAGTACAAAGCGGAGCCGGTGGAAGCCTCCACATGTCTCCCTGTCATAATTGTTAAGGTGGGACCTTGAGGCGGATCCTCAAATGATTTTTATCCCACCACGTGTCCATGGCCCACCAAAACTGTACCGACTTCATGAAAAAAATTTCTAAGTCCAAGAAAAGCAGTGGAATCCTCCATGTGTCCCCTTGGCGCAACTCCAAGGCAAAACCAAAAGGTGAATTTTCAAACAAGCACCGTTCCTCCACGTGGACAAGTTTTGGGTTGAAGTGAGCCATAGAGTTTTTAGAGTGCCCCACCGAGCCGCATCTAACCAAAAAGGTCCACATTTACACGATGCAAATACAAAAATTTGTGGGAAAGCTCACCCATCAAACCGTAAAAATGCGGGAAAACCACCGTTTGAGCCCATAGATGAATTTTTCTTCAAGCATAGAGAATTTGGAAATCTTATTAATTTCAACGTGATCCTCCGAGCTACATCCATTCACGCTTCCTCAGGTATTTGGGACAAAAATGATAAGGACAACAACACGTGACTGCAGAAAATGGAAGGAAAGGAACAACCCGAGTTTGATGCCCAATTTACAGACTCCTTCAGATGGAAAAAGAAATGAAAAACAAATTATGGACCTTTAGGTGATCCTCGACCAATGAAGGGACTGACCATGGCAACCAAATGGAGGACAAAGTCTCCAGGAACCAACACAGGGAGGTAGAAAACATGATAGAGGCCACAAACTAAGGAATTTCAATGAAAAGTGGTGTGAGACTAATTTGAGCACCAACATAGGCTTTGACTCGGGGATGGGCACTCCTTTTGAGTGCCACAAGAACAAATAGCAGACCAAGTGCTAAAACCAGACCATTGGGCAACATAGTCAAAGAAAAATCTTGTAGAGAAGAACAACCATAACCATCCCCTAAAAAACGAATTGAGAAACCAGCAAAACCAAGTCAACAAGGACTATAACGAACAAAAACACAAAAGCAAACAAGAGCAAAGAACTATACATTGTACAAATGGAGTATACCTTGATTCTGAGAAATAAATCAAGGAAATTCTTCAAATGCCTACCATTAATAGGAAATTCAAGTAGTTCCCTATCTAAGTCTTTTAGGAAGAAGGTATTTTCACCAATTCAAATATCAATTGAATAAGGGCCCATCCACAATGCATTAAATTTACCATGCTTTCCCTTATCTTCATGCCTGCTATCCCATAAAAGCACAAGATCCCCAATGCTGAAAGCTCTGGGTGTCACCTTTTTTCAAATAGCTTCTTCAACTTTTCTCTGAACTTCACATGCCGCTAATGGGATGCCCTTCTTTCTTCATCCAACTCAATAATCTAATTGATTCGAGCATCATATGGACTAACTTCTTGGTCTTCAATCTATTAAACAAACTAAAATGAAGATAATTACAAATGGAGGGGAAGCAAAGCTTGAGTTCCATATACCAATTCAAATGGGCTTTTACCAGTAGCTCTTTTGACAAAGTGATTCTATCAGCCCAAACAAAAACTTCAGTTTCTCACCCCACTTCTTTTGTTTAGCTCCAAGGTTCTTCTAATGATCTTCAACAAGTTTTTATTACTGGACTCAGCTTGTCCATTTCCTTGGGGATTGTAGTTAGAAGCATATGTCAAATTGATCCCATACTCTTTGCACATTGCCACCAAAGGTTTGGCTCTGAAACTCATGGCATTATCAGCAACAATTTTAGCTAGCACTCCAAATCTGCATATGATTTGATTTAGCATGAAGTCCATGATAACTTGGTGTGTTGCCTTCTTGGTGGGGATTTCTTCCACCCACTTAGTGAAATAATCAGTGGCTACAAGAATCCATTTATGACCAGCACTAGAAGGATCAGAAATTTCCCCAATGAAATCCATTCCCCATTATCTGAATGGGGCTTCAACTAACATAGGATGCAAAGGAAGGGAGCCTAAAGCTTTCATTCTTCCAGAAAAATGCTGGCAACTTTCACATTTCCTCACCAATAGAGTTGTATCCTTGAAGAGAGTTGGCCACCAATAACCAGCCCTCAAGATTTTATGTGTTGTAACTCTTCCAGCAAAATGTCCCCCACAAACCCCTCCATGGAGATCAAAAATTATTTTGGGGGCCTCATTTTCAGTAATGCATCTCAAGAGCACTCCCTCGGGGTTCTTCCAAGCTAACCCAAAATTAGTAATGACATACTTTTGAGAGGCTAACTTAAGAGCTCTTTTATGATTTTTACTCAGATATTCAAGGTAGCATAGATGTCTAAGATAAAATATTATATCTTTGTACCATTCATAACTTACCAAATTTTCAAGGACATCCACCCTTTCTCCTTCTACTTCATTCACCTCAATAGTTTGTAGGTTTCTCTCAGCCATAAGCTTAGCTAGGCCCAAACCTCTTACCAATTTTTTGGTTTGGATATCCATGTCATACTCCTACAGCTTGTTCACCCATTTGCATCTTTTTCTTTAGACCTCCATCTCTAACAAGATGTCTTTCACCATGGTGTGTGGAACATAAGAAACAACTTTAGAACTCAAAATGTAGGGTCTGAAAACCTTTGTTACTTTCACCAAGGAAAATGCTTGCTTCTCCATGATGGTGTATTTCAACTCAACCCCCGCAATGCCTTACTAAAAAAGGAAATTGGTCTCTCATCCCCTTCATCATCCTTCTGTAACAAAATATATGCAATGGTGTTTTCTGAAGCAAAAGAAAACACTTGAAAAGGCTTCTTGTAATTTGGGGCTGCCAAAATAGGGGAATGATGTAGTGCTTCTTTGATCCCATTGAAAGCTTGAATGAAAAATTCTTCTCATTTGATAACCTGGTCCTTCTTCAACATATTAGTAATGGGGATGGTCAGCTCAGCAAAGTTAGACACAAATCTTCTGATAAAGTTTATTTGTCTAAAGAAGGATTGAATTCCCTTCTTAGTTCTTGGAATTGGAACCTTGTTGATGGCTTCCACTCTCTCTAGATCTATCATTACCCCTTCTTTTGATACAATGTGACCAAGAAACTTTGCCTTTTGCACTCCAAAGTGGCACTTCTTGGGATTCAATGATATGCCATACTCCTTGCACCTTATCAGCATCTTCTCCAAGTGTTGCAAGTGATCATTTCTCTTTCTATAAAACATAGTTACATCATCCTGATAAACAACAAATGCTACATCCATTGCTCTTTGGAAAGTTGCTCCAACATTCACTAATCCAAAAGGAATCATGAAATAGACTTAAGTTCCCAAGGAGTAGTAAAGGCAGTCTTTATTCTTTCTGAATCCTTCACAACAACTTGATTATAGCTAGAGAAACCATCTAGAGTAGATAACAATTTAGAACCTGTTACCAATTGTATCATATTCTCCATGTTTGGCAAAGGGTAGTTATCTTTCAATGATGCTCTATTCAGGTTTTGAAGTCTATGCATAGCCTTATGTCACCATTCTTTTTTCTGATAGGCACTAGGTTTGCAACCCAAGAAGAGTACCTTGTGGGCTGAATGATCCCTCCATCCCTCAACTTCTTGATAATTCTTACATTTTTAAAGAAAGAAGAGAATTGATGGGCCTCTATATTTTCTGAAAGTCTTGGAATTAGATTTAAGAGGAATCTCATGTTGGAACAAATTTTCCCGTATGCCTTCAAGTCGAGTAATACCAAGCTAGGTAGTCTTGATATTTTTTCAGTAATTGAATATAGGACTTATTCTCTTCCTTGCTAAGATTGCTTCCTAACCAGATTTTACATGGCTTTTCCTTTATACCCAAGTCATGTTCTTCCACATCTCTTGAAATAGACATATTTATTTTAATAATGCAATCAACATTATCAAAGTTCAAATCAAGAGCCACCAAACCTTTGGGAATCATGTTTTTCTTCAATTGGATGATGTCTTTGCCAAATAATGTTTCCTTTCCTTCAACAACACACACCATTGGTTCCCAATCTATATTTTGGTCAGCAAACTCACCTTGGCTTTGCAAAAACCATTTCACCTAGGCATCATCATCAAACACTTGCCAATTTTTAATGTTATCAGGGACAGATGGCCTTGTTAGTACCTCAACAACATACTCAAAAAATGGAGACATTGTACAATTCCCAAATCTAGATCCTAGCACTACTAACTTGTCTGCAACAACATTAAACTTTCTATCATGGTGCACAATATTAAAAGAGTCAAACATTTCAATCAAATCCCAAACTGCATGCTTGTATTGTTTCATTCTCTGATTTTTAGTAGCATACAATTTCCTAATTTGCTTGACAATCAATTCTGAATCCCCTTTGACAATGACATCCTTTATACCATATTTCCATGCAATTCTCAGGCCTAATAACAATGCTTCATACTCAACAATGTTTTTAGTGCATTCAAAGTTAAGTTTGAAAGAAAAGACAAACTCTTCTTGGCTTGGGAGATCAGAACAATGCCAGCACCATTTCCAAACTTGGAATAGGCTCCATCAAATAACAAGGTCCAAGGTAAACCCACTTGTTCAAGACATTTACACTGATCAATCTTGTGCTCCTTGCCATCAGCAAACCCCACAAAGTTATCTACATCTACATCAACATATAACACTTCATAAGAAGCATTATTTGGATCTTCAATGAGGTGCAACATTTTCTTCTCTCCATATAGATTTACAAGGCTGCCTTCAATTGGAATGGTGGAAAAATACATATCCATCTGAACACTTCCACCAACACTTGCAGCCCACTTTCTTGATAACAAGCATGCCCCATTTGGCAGGGCAATCAATAATGAAAACATCAAGTTTCAGGTTCTTACCTGGATAAGATGCAAGTTGTACCACCAAACCCTTCACACACCCTACAACTAGGACCTCTCTAGAATCCATTACAGTACACTTGCCATAATATTCTATCACTTTAATGTTCAATTCATTCATGACTTCCAGAGGTATAACATTGCATGATGCTCCGGAGTCAAACATACAATTGTGTAGCAATCTGTCTTTAATAATTAGTGTTGTAAAAAATGGATCAACATTTAACTGAGACTCAACTAAATATGTCCCCAAGTAGACTTCAGGTGGTTCACCTATCTCCTCTAATGTTGGTGGTTTTTCTAGGTCTGCAATGGTTGAAGGAGTGTTTACATTATTTATATTTCTTCCTTGGGAACTCCTATCTTCCCCAATCCCAAATACTCAAAAGCCCTCTTCTTATGCTCAAGAATCCTAAGCAGTTCCAAAATTGGGACAGAAATCTTGATCTGACTCAAGACTTGGGAAATGTCATAGAAAAATACTTGGGCAAACTAGTATTTAGAGAAAGGTCGACAAAATCATCAGATAGAACAAGGTTTTTAACATTTTGGGCATGGATGGGAACACCAATTCTACTTGAGACAACAAGGCCTTTTCCAGGTGCATATTTCTTTGGAGTCTCTTTTGGGACATTGGTGAGAACTGGGGTCTTTGTTTTGGCTTGAGGCCCTGCCCCTTTGACAACTTTACTTCTTGTGTTATACTCCTTTTCTTGGGCCACAACAACATTCATTAGCAGCTATCTATCCTCTTCTGATGGGATTCCTCCATTGTACTTCTTAATCATTAGAGCTCTTAGGTACTCAAAATCATTATTAGGAAGTTCAAATGCTTGTACCATATCTATTTCTAAATCATGAGAGGGAGGAAGAAGAGGTACCCGGTGAATGCAGTCCCAAAAACTTGTAGTAGTTCTTGCACTTATTACCTCAGTTGAAGTTTCTCCTTGTTGTGAGATTGTAGAGTAGTCCACCATGCATGCATCATCATCAATGTTGTCATCGTCATCATCTTCTTCAACTTGCAGATCTACTTCACATGGTCGGTGGGGTAAGAAGCAATTGTCACACAAATCCATTTGATTTGTCTCTTTAACAATAACAAATCTAGCATTTAGAGGACCGACACTACTCTATTCTCCCTAGCTTGGGGTTGTTTAACTCCAAGGGTTCCTTTACCTCTATCATCATACCTCTGATCATTTCTAGGATGATTCACAAGTCTGTCTTGTCCTTGTTGCCTATGTTGTCCCCGAGGACCTCATGCAATTCCTTTTCCTACCTGGCGAAACTTATAAGAGATTTATTTGATAGCCCCAACCAAATTCCTTACAACTTCCTCAAGACCCACAACCTTACTTGATTGAGGATTCTCAGGGTTAATCAATTTAACACCCTCTCTCTTAGATGGTTTTCCAACCGCTTTGATGTTGTTCTCAATTTGCAGAGCCATGGTTAAGGCCTACCTCAAAGTCCCTCAAATACAAAGCAACTTTCTTATCAAATGCATCTGAATACTTTATCAGACATGATTCATCACATGGCCTCAAATTAACAGGAAGTCTTCTCAATGTTTTGTTAAATCTAGTGTTGAAATCATGCACTGATTCATTAGGATTCTTTTTTATATTTTCAAACTCTGATAAAAGAAACCTAGGGTCTATTTTATCACCGTATTGCATTCTAAAAGTATTCTTCATCTCTATCTAGGAGTCAATGGAATTATCTGGTAGAGATTTATACCAGTCCCATGCATCCTCTTCTAGAGTATGAATAAATAAGAACTCTAGATGTTTAAAAACTCAACCAAAAACATGAATGAGTGTAAATGGACAAAAAAGTGGTGAACACTATCTATGACAACACTCCCAAAAGATGCCTTCTGTTGTCTCAAATGGGAAAAAGAACGCAAAGGTATAGATCAAAAGATGAAAAATAAACTAAGCACTACTTAAGGTAGCTTCGCCTTGTCCAAAGGCGAGAAAGAAGCTAAGCTAAGTGAAACATCATCTGATTTCCATGATGAAAGGCACTTAGATCTAGCTTAAGTGGATTATTTTCCTTGTTCGAAAAATAAGGTTTTGAATCCAAACAATTTATCACTTTTTGATGGCTAAGACATGACAAAGGACTCAGTAAAGTGTGCCTCAAGAAAAAATGGCCTCCTTAATAAGATCTCTCAACTAGGTGTTACAAATTTTTCTTAAGTGAGTGTGATTTACGCAAATAGTCACCACGACTATCTTAGGAGTATCTCAGCTTTACTTTACCCCCTTCGTAACTAGTGCGTCCACATGTGCTATCCTTGGGGTCGCCTTATGAACAACCAATAACTCTAACTCACAAGGCGTACTAGTCAAGTGGGTAAGCGAAGCGCTTCTTGTTTTATCCACGAGGTTACACAATAGTGGAATACTTTAGGGTTCATGGTACCACTCCTCTTGTTATAGCTTAAGATGTTATACCAAAGGGGTTATGTTCTAGTTAATTGGATAGGGACGTACCTTTTCCAAAACCTACAATACAGTATTTTGAATATGGTGTGTCTTTTATCTTTCTTAACTTAAATGTGGTTGTAAGTGGCACACCATTTGGCTACCTACAAGAACACTTGTATTAGAAGTTTTGTGTTTTTTTGTTTTGACGCCCTTCTTTGACATGTGATTTTGGTCCTACATACATAGATTAGTAGTTTTCCACAAAAGATCATAATATCAAAAGAGAGTTTGCGTGTTACTTTGGATTCCTAAGATCACCAAAAAGGTGCGAAGGAAGACCATACACAACGTGGAAACCCAACTAAAACAATATATGGAAAATACCTTAAGTGTTTTGTAGAAGGAAACTCTTTTTAGCCAACTTTGAATTTTAATCCATTTTAAAGCTTAAATGTAAGTGTTTTGGAAGTAAAAATAGAAGCTTTTTGAAACGTTTTTATTCCCAAGATCACCTAAAAGGTGTGGGGCAAGAGCATATGGATTTCAAAGGACCCCTACTCAAATGAAAAATGTGAACACTCAATTAAGTTAGCACAAAAATAAGATACAAAAGAAACCTACAAATCACTATTAGTGTCACAAAACCTTTCAAAGTGTTAGAATGGTCAAGAAAACAAGTTTTTAGACTTTAAGACACGTTAAAAATGACTATTTACCTAATAATGTAAACCATAAATTTTTTGTAAGTAAAAATCCTAATTTTCTAATTCCATTGTGTATTCTACATTTCAATACCTTTCAACGCAATGAAAAACAGAGCCGTTTCGAGCTTGGGAGAAAATGTTATGGCCTCCAGAAGATTGGTGGTGAATGTATTCCGACACAAACACACCCCATTACTGACATGTGCATGCATGTTTCAATGCAGATGCACCCAGAACGACACCTACACGTACCCCCTGTAAAATCTACAAAAATCACAAAATTTGAAAATTTTCAAAAGCAAATAGGTTAAAGGTTAGTCAAAGAAGCCTATTTTTAGCTCAAACCCACAAAATATACATGATCAAGGATGATTTATCCTACTTAAAAATGAAATCATGTAAATAACAAGTTATTTATCCTAAAAAACATGAAATTGGTTAGAAAACTGAAAATAAATAGCTTGAAAAGACTCCATTAATGGAGGATGGACTTCATGTCCCCAAGGCGTGCCAAATGTGTTCATGGATACATTAGATATGCTATGGAAATGAAGCTAAAACCTATAACCTCAAAGCATGAACCTAATCTACACTAAACCGTCAAAGAGATAAACAAGACTAACATCTATCATTGTATGAACTAGATTAAATCTAAAACTAACATGATAAAGCTACTCTCTACTCTTTAGATTACTTAATTAAGAAATTGAACCTAAAAAGATTAACTTAGAAATCAAAGGTGTGATGTTTGATATGAAACTCAAGCTTTCAAGAATGAGTCTCACCATTAATGGCTTCAAGGCAATGGTTCTCTATATTACTCAAAACTTTGATTATGGAGTGGAATGGATGCAAGATGGGGAGCTCTCAACAATGGAGTATGGCCAAGATCCAAATGTTCTATAGCTTAAAGCTATCACAAATGATTTCTAATGCCTTTCCAAAGTGCTTGAGAGAGAAGGACTTGTGAGTGAAGTTGTAAGTTTGAAAGGGAGGGGTGACCCTTCTATTTATAGTTTTCCAAATGGAAGAGTTTGAACTTTGGGTGCATGTGGGACTAAAGCTCAAAAATCACTTTTAGATTAGATTAGGATAAACACTTTAGCTTAGTTAAGCTTAGTTTAGGCTAGTTAACTAGGGTTTAGGCTAGTTAAACTTGATTAGCAAGTGATTAGAGACTCATTGAGAGTTGGGAGGGGTCTGGATAACCAATTGTGATTGATAGATAGCCTACAAAGCCAATAGAAGTGATTCTAGAGAGAACTAGGAGGTTAGGAATGGTCGAAAGGAGGAATGTTTAGCTAATAAGAGAGATATTAGCCAAATAAGTTGATTATAGGAGGAATATGACCGAGAAGGTGTCGTGAATGGGCATCAAGAATGGAGCGAAGAAGGGTTGATTAACAAAGTGTCGTTAATTGAATGGATTGGATGAAATGCTAAGTGTAAGCATATTTTAGGTGTCTACACTTTCCTCTCTTTGAGGTAATGTAAGCAACATCACTTTAAAGAAAGTAGACAAGCATAAACAAGTAGAAAATTTTGAAGGGATAGAAGAAAAATGAGTAGAATGGAGGATGCCCCTCGATTGTCGATGGGGTGATAGAAGAACTCGATTGACGATCGAAAAGATGATAGAAAGAGAACAAAAGAAAGAATAGTGAAGAAGAAGAAGAAAGGGATATAGAAGAAAAAAAATAGGAGGAAGGGGAATGAGCTAACATCCATCCAAGTGCCTTTTAAACAACTTTATTTTCATCATATTGCTAAGTGATCTTCATCATCGGTCCTTATTAAAAAGAATGAACAAAAGTGTAGTATGACATGAAAATCCATATACGAACAAATGTCCATTGCTAAAAACACTAACTCCATGCAACATACAAAATGCAATGCAATACGAGAAAGTAAAATATTCCTAACTCCATGCAACATACATAATGCAATGCAATATGAGAAAGTAAACAAGCTAAACCTAACAGAGAAACATAATGTAATGTTTTTGTTATCAAGCTTCAATTCCAACCTATGTGAATTAATGACAAGGGTTGATGATGGTGCCCCAAGCAAGGATACATGCAAGGGGAATAATGGAGGACACTTCTCCTATGAAAATAATGTGCACTACAAAATAGTACTAGGAAACTCGTTGTGCCCCAAAGTACAAGACAAAGTAAGCAACTTAGCTTTTGTTGATGGAGGTAGATCAAGATGATCTGCGAGTCATGCACATGAACAAGTGAGAACTAAAGAGTGATGTTTTGTAGGATGATTTTCAATTTTTAGAAGTTTTTTAAACATATTTGAATGTAATTTTTCTAACATATTTGAATGTTTTGATTTTTCTAACATATTTGAATGTTTTTTTTTTGATATTTGAAATTTTTTAATTTTTTTCTAAAACTATGTACAGGAAGACAAGGAAGCGTGGATGCCCCTAGATGATAGATGGGATGTACAAGGGCATAAGGCCACGTGTGTACAAGAAAGGTGAAGATGCAAAAATTCCCCAAGCGATTAGGTGGGAGTATTCAAAGGAAAAATCTTCACGGGTAGAAGTGGGACCCAAGGCCATTATGGATAGGTTCAACATGATGATGAACATAAACCAATGAAGTGTTGGGAAGAAGCAAGGATGCCCCCAGTGTAAGTTGGCCTAAAAGCACATGATAGAAAGGAAGGAGAAGATTTTTTTGTGAAAGGGGACAAAGGTGTCCAAAAACATGGAAAAAAAGTAATCTTATACACATGGATGTTCTAAAATGAAGTAGAAGAATGATGTGAATGATATGAATGTAGCTTAGAAGCCTCGTGATGAAGAAGTGATTAGCCAAAGGCACAAATCGTGAGACAGAGATAAGGACTAAGAGTAAGAGTTTGAACAAGGTCAAAAAAAGACACTTGGTAACATACTAATCCTTTTTACTCATAGAGATCTAGTGTGTGCACGTGGAATTTAATTACCTCTTGAAGGGAAGATTTAATAGACAACAAGTGAAGACACCCTAGCCAATGTGTAGGAATGATTTATTTTGATAGGTGATAGGTGATTTTGTGAATGAAGGGTGGAAGGATAGCCATACATTGCTTGCTTTACCTAGCCAAGCATCCATAGCCCCGATGGAGATGTATTTGATTCTAATCACAACATTTCTCTACTGTCAATTAGGCATCCATAGCCCGATAGAGATTATTGGAAATACCCCAAGAGAGAGTAATATATCAATTTGCTTTTTTTAGCTTTTAGCTTTTGATTTTTTTGATTGATTTTGATTTTTTTCTTTTTGAAAACTTATTTCAGCTCTCTTGTTTGACAAGGGGTTAAGAACCACTGATGGCTTGATGGAAGGAGGTGGAAGTGATTGTGATGATGACATTGGCTAGTGTCAACAAATATGTCCAAAAGTTCTTCGCAACAATTTTTATTAGATGTTGAATGTGATAGGATCTCTAAGAGGTCATTGTTCTTTAATTTACCAAGGTGATAAAAGACCAGGGTCAAATGGATACCATAGAGATAAATGTCACAAAATGTGTGTGAATAGGCTAACCAAAATATCATCGAAGGGATGAAAATGGTAGGAAGACTTACAGAAGAATAAGAGTAAGAAAGGGAAGAAAGAAACATCCATGTGTACATGCAATACTTGATTGTAATGTTTGATCTTTGTACCTTTGATTTTTCTTGTGTTTTCTCAATTTTTTTGTATTTTTGAATTGTTTTTAATTTTTAGATTTTTGATAGTTTTGGAAAGTTGGGACCAAAAAAGTCACTCCATGTGATAAGATCCAACAATGATGTTTGTGACTTCCTTGATAAGGGAGACTAGGTGCATTTTTTTATCAAGAGTTATGTTATCCGATCTCGATGATCGTGGTGAGCTCGTACTCAACAAATGACTGTGATTTATCCTGAAACATGGATTTCATATGTGGGATCTTGAGTTCCCTATCCAGAGGTTTATGCACTTTACACCATACTTGATGGTTACGTTGATGTGCATTCTTGAATCATGCTTGATTTACAATTTTGAGATTATTTGATTTGTTAGGAGCTTTGGAGCTCTTGGAAGTTTTGATTTGAGTTTGATTAAGAAACTATTTGGGTTTCTTATAAGCTGATGCATGACTTTTTGATCCCGAGAAGGAGAAGAAAGAGAACGTTGATGTTTAGAACTGATGTGAGAAATGATTGTGGGCTTTGCCACAACCATTGATAGAAGAAATATGTGATGGATGAAAAGGATATGGTCCAAGAATTGAAGAGGATGGGCTATGAGGAGGTGAGCCACTAATAGAAGATGATGAAGGGCTACTAGAATATGGCCCTAAGATGGAAGAAATTGGGCTACTGAGGACATGGCCCAAGAATAGAAGAATATGATGAAGGATTACTAGGGTGTGGCCCAAGTATAGATGAGGAGGGACTAGTAGGGATGGTATCCCATAGATAGAAGAGGAGGGACTACTAGGAGGTGGCCCAAGTATAGATGAGGATGGGACTACGAGAGGTGACCCCATAGATAGAAGAGGATGAAGGGCTACTAGGATGTGGCCCAAGAATAGAAGGTAATGGGCTACCAAGAGGTGACCCACAAGTAGAAAATGGAGGGCTACTAGGATGTGGCCCAGGATAGAAGAAGATGATGGGCTACTCAACAATGACCCAAGGAGAGATTTTGATTGAGGAATGGTGATAGATAATGAATGATTTGGTAATGAGAAGATAGGCCATGGCTCAATGCTAGACCCCGACATCTCATCATGCTTAGAAGAAGGTGAAGATGGAAATAGAAGAAGAATCAAGTTCCATGACTTTAGGATCTTCCTCTATGTTCTGATAAAAGGAATCAACTTATTTTCCCCAATACGCATGAGTGTATCAAGTTCTAGAAAGAATCCTTGTTTGTAATCCTCTAAAGGGATATCATCATGTAGTCTAATTGTTTCCTTCATTTTGAGAGAAATCAATTAGTAGAGGTTGTTTTTCTTTTGCCATAGAAGGTTGAATAGAAGAAAAATAGGTCCAATAAGTAGGAAGATTGATTGATAAAGAAGATGACTCAAGAGAGGAAGTAGGATTGGTGGTAGGCGTCTCATGAATGGATGATTTGGATTTGGACCTAGATTATTTTTCTAGAAGATGATGTAATGTAGGAGAGAAAATAGGATCACATAGCCATCCGTTAAGTTGTGATGTAGGAGTTGAATTAGATGATTGACTAGAGGGAATCCGAGTCGTGGAACTCTTGATGGAGGAAGAGGTCATTGAGATGAATGATGAAGGAGGTCCTACGAAGAAAGGGAGGACCGTGACTCAAGAACCAAATTAGATGTTTGATCGATGGAACTTGGAGTCACATGAGTCTTCAAAGGAGGAAGACATCATTGAGGTGATTTGGAATAAAGGTCCTATGAAGGAAGGGAGGACCATGATTCAAGATTTGATCTAGGGGTATCCGAACAATAGTTGGGATCAAGTCTTGAAGAAGAAGAGTGGGAATCTGAATGGTAGTTTGGATCTGAATCAGAAGAAGAAGAGTGGGGGAACCTGAATAATAATTTGGATCAGAAGCATCCAAACCATACCACCGACTATGAGCTGAAGGTGGGGAACAGGGTACCGAATGGGCCCTCTAGCATGAAGAACCAAATGAGGTTTAGTTGTAATGGGAATCTTTTGATTTGAATACCTAAACCTAGGTTCCATATTGTTGTAAATGTGAGAAACCATGTGATAGTCAGTCATTGTTGGTGTCGTTTAAGCACAAATGTCTAGACCTAGATAGTGTGATGGAACTCCTTCAAAGGGAAGGAAGTGACATGTCGATTTGGGAAGCATAATGACAACCAACTAGACATTTTGTAAGTATGGAGATGCGTGCATGATTTTCCAAAGAAGGTCTAAGGAAAATAGACATTGTGATGACACAATATCGATGAGATAAAAAGGATTTGTCCTAGAAAACAATTTTTTAGATGAATAATCACAAGGAACAATCATGCAAGTGTGAAACACAAAATCCAATCAACAAGGAAATACACCCTATGCAAAATGCGTGTGCAAAGTGATAGTTTGATGCAAAGATGATCAACACAATGTCAATATTTACGTCAAGCTCGAAATGAACAAGGTGTAAATATTAACAAAGGGTAGATGTGACTCCCAATCAAAGGATACCATGATAAGTTCAACAACCAACAAGGCCAAAATGTTAAAGGGTGAGGATTACAAATGTAAGCCACGTAACCACACCAATTGGACACGTTAATCAAGCTTCATGAAGAAGTGAGATATTAGTGCCAAAGTGGTATCAAAATGACACAAACAAAGTAAGTGACACTCTTCAATATTTTGGACAATGTTTGAAGAAAAACTAAGTCAAAGTATACTAAGGATGTGTTAAAATGTGCAGCGTAACACCACAATATGGATACTTAGATCACGTTTATGAAAAACATGACATAAGTATCTTAATTGTGTCGAGACAATGTGAACAAGGTAACACGTCAAAGGGAGATCAAATGATGAATCAATCCTAACTATGATGATGATCTTGAAATCAAGATCAAGTGGCCATCAAAGATATAGACGCATCCACACACTTTAGATGTTTAACAACTCAGCCACAAACATGGATGAGCGTAAATGGACAAAAAAAGTGGTGAACACTATCTATGACAACACTCCCGAAAGATGCCTTTTGTTGCCCCAAATGGGCAACAAGAATGCAAAGGTATAGATCAAAAGATGAAAAATAAACTAAGTGCCACTTGGGCAGAGCTTCGCCTCATCAAAGGTGAGAAAGAAGCTAAGCTAAGTGAAACGTCATCTAATTTCCATGATGAAAGGCACTTAGATCAACTTAAGTGGATTCTTTTCCTTGTTTGAAAAACAAGGTTCTGAATCCAAACAAGTTATCACTTTGTGATGGCCAAGATGACAAAGGACTAGTAAAGTGGGCCTCAAGACAAAATGGCCTCCTTAATAAGATCTCTCAACTAGGTGTTACAAAGTTGTCTAAGAGCGAGTGTGATTTACCCAAATAGTCACCTGACTATCTTGGGAGTATCTCGGCTTTACTTTACCCTTCAAGTACAATGGAAACTAATTGCATCCATCGTGTACTCTCCTAGGGTCACAATACGGACAACTTTGTAACACTAACTCACAAGGAAAACTAGTCAAGTGGGTAAGCGAGTGCTTCCTATTTCATCCATGAGGTTACACAATGGTGGATTACTTTAGGGTTCTGGAACCACCCCCATTGTTATAGCTTAAGGTGTTATGCCAAAGGGGTTATGTTCTAGTTAAGTGGATAGGGACGTACCCTTTTCCGAAACCTGCAATACAATGTTTTGAATATGGTGTGTTTTTTATCTTTTTAACTTAAATGTGGTTTTAAGTGGCACACCATTTGGCAACCTACAAGAACATGTGTATTAGAAGTTTTGTGTTTTTTTGTTTTGACGCCCTTCTTTGACATGTGATTTTGGTCCTACATACCAAGATTAGTAGTTTTCCACAAAAGATCATGATATCAAAAGAGAGTTTGTGTGTTGCTTTTGATTCCTAAGATCACCAAAAAAGGGCGAAGGAAGAGCATACACATGTGAAAAACCAACTAAAACAATATATGGAAAATACCTTTTTTTTGTAGAAGGAAGTTTTTTAGCCAACTTTGAATTTTAATCCATTTTAAAGCTTAAATGTAAGTGTTTTGAAGTAAAAATAGAAGGTTTTTGAAACATTTTTATTCCCAAGATCACCTAAAAGGTGTGGGGAAGAGCATACACATTTCAAAGGACCCCTATCAAATAAAAATGTGAACACTCTTAACTAAGTTTTAAAAAAATAAGATACAAAATAAACCTACAAATCACTATTAGTGTCACAAAACCTTTCAAAGTGTTAGAATGGTCAAGAAAACAATTTTTTAAACTTTAAGATACATTAAAAATGACTATTTACCTAATAATGTAAACCATAAATTTTTGTAAGTCAAAATCCTAATTTTATGATTCCATTGTGTATTTCTCTTCAATACCTTTCCAACGCAACAAAAACGGAGTCGTTTTGAGCTTGGGAGAAAAAGTTATGGCCTCCGAAGATTGGTGGTGAATGTAGTTTTGCAACATGCACACACCCCATTCTGACATGTGCATGCATGGATGTTTCAACGCGAGATGTGCCAGAATGACACCTATGACGCCCCCCCGTAGTAAAATCTACAAAAATCACAAAATTTGAAAATTTTCAAAAGCAAAATAGGTTAAAGGTTAGTCAAAGAAGCCTATTTTTAGCTCAAACCCACAAAATATACATGATCAATGATGATTTAGCCTACTTAAAAATGAAATCATGTAAATAACAAGCTATTTATCCTAAAAAGCATGAAAGTGGTTAGAAAACTGAAAATAAATAGCTTGAAAAGACTCCATTAATGGAGGATGGACTTCATGTCCCACCGGGCGTGCCAAATGTATTCATGGAAAAATTAGATATGCTATGGAAATGAAGCTAAAAATAACCTCAAAGCTTTGAACCTAATCTACATAAACCATGAGATAAGAGATAAACAAGACTAATCTATCATCATATAACTTTGAAAACATTAAAAAAACTAACATGATAAAGCTACTCTCTACTCTTTAGATTACTTAATTAAGAAATTGAACCTAAAAATATCAACTTAGCAATCAAAGGTGTGATGTTTGATATGAAACTCAAGCTTTCAAGAATGGAGTCTCACCATTAATGGCTTCAAGGCCAATGGTTCTCTCCATATTACTCAAAACTTGGATTATGGAGTGGATGGATGCAAGATGGGGGAGCTCTCAACAATGGAGTATGGCCAAGATCCAAATGTTCTATAGCTTAAAGCTATCACAAATGATTTCTAATGCCTTTCCAAAGTGCTTGAGAGAGAAGGACTTGTGAGTGAAGTTGTAAGTTTGAAAGGGAGGGGTGACCCTTCTATTTATAGTTTTCCAAATGGAAGAGTTTGAACTTTGGGTGCATGTGGGACTAAAGCTCAAAAATCACTTTTAGATTAGATTAGGATAAACATGCTTTAGGCTTAGTTAAGCTTGGTTTAGGCTAGTTAACTAGGGTTTAGGCTAGTTAAACTTGATTAGCAAGTGATTAGAGACTCATTGAGAGTTGGGAGGGGTCTGGATAACCAATTGTGACTGATAGATAGCCTACAAAGCCAATAGAAGTGGTTTAGAGAGAACTAGGGAGGTTATGAATGGTCAAAAGGAGGAATGTTTAGCTAATAAGAGAGATATTAGCCAAATAAGATGATTATAGGAGGAATATGACCGAGAAGGTGTCGTGAATGGGCATCTAAGAATGGAGCAAAGAAGGGTTGATTAACAAAGTGTCGTTAATTGGATGGATTGGATGAAATGCTAAGTGTAAGCATATTTTAGGTGTCTACATTTTCCCCTCTTTGAGGTGATGTAAGCAACATCACTTCAAAGAAAGTAGACAAGCATAAACAAGTAGAAATTTTTGAAGGGATAGAAGAAAAATGAGTAGAATGGAGGATGCCCCTCGATTATTGATGGGGTGATAGAAGAACTCGATCATCGATTGAAAAGACGACAAGAAGAAAACAAAAGAAAGAATAGTGAAGAAGAAGAAAGGGGATATAGAAGAAAAATAGGAATATGAGGAAGGGGGAATGAGCTAACATCCATCCAGTGCCTTTTAAACAACTTTATTTTCATCATATTGCTAAGGATCTTCATCATCGGTCCTTATTAAAAAGAATGAACAAAAGTGTAGTATGACATGAAAAGCCATATACGAACAAATGTCCATTGCTAAAAACACAAACTCCATGCAACATACAAAATGAAATGTAATACGAGAAATTAAAATATTCCTAACTCCATGCAACATACATAATGCAATGTAATACGAGAAAGTAAACAAGCTAACCTAACAGAGAAAAATAATGTAATGTTTTTTTATCAAGCTTCAATTCAACCTATGCGAGAATTAACGACAAGGGTTGAGGATGATGGTGCCCCAAGCAAGGATACATGCAAAGGGGAATAATGGAGGACACTTTGGGTCCTATGAAAAAAATTAATGTGCACTACAAAATAGTACCGTGAAACTCGTTGTGCCTCAAAGTACATGGAACAAAGTAAGAAACTAGCTTTTGTTGATGGAGGTAGATCAAGATGATCCGCGAGTCATGCACATGAACAAGTGAGAACTAAAGAGTGACGTTTTGTAGGATGATTTTCAATTTTTAGAAGTTTTTTGAAACATATTTGAATGTTTTTGATTTTTCTAACATATTTGAATGTTTTTTGATTTTTCTAACATATTTGAATGTTTTTTATTTTTATTTTTTTGAAACTATGTATGAAGACAAGGAAGCGTGGATGCCCCTAGTGATAGATGGGATGTACAAGGGCATAAGGCCACGTGCATACAAGAAAGGTGAAGATGTGAAAATTCCCCAGCGATTAGGTGGGAGTATTCAAAGGCAAAATCTTCACAGGTAGAAGTGGGACCCAAGGCCATTATGGATAGGTTCAACATGATGATGAACATAAACCAATGAAGTGTTGGGAAGAAGCAAGGATGCCCCCAGCGTAAGTTGGCCTAAAAGCACATGATAGAAAGGAAGGAGAAGATTGTTTTTGTGAAAGGGGACAAAGGTGTTTGAAAACATGGCAAAAAAGTAATCTTATACACATGGATGTTCTAAATGAAGTAGAAGAACGATGTGAATGATATGAATGTAGCTTAGAAGCCTCGCGATGAAGAAGTGATTAGCCAAAGGCACAAATTGTGAGACGAGATAAGGACTAAAGTAAGAGTTTGAACAAGGTCCAAAAAAGACACTTGGTAACATACTAATCCTATTTACTCATAGAGATCTAGTGTGTGCATGTGGAATTTAATTACCTCTTGAAGGGAAGATTTAATAGACAACAAGTGAAGACACCCTAGCCAATGTGTAGGAATGATTGATTTTGAAAGGTGATTTTGTGAATGGAGGGTGGAAGGATAGCCATACATTGCTCTGCTACCAGCCAGATGTCCATAGCCCCGACGGAGATGTATTTGATTCTAATTGCAAAATTTCTCTACTGTCGATCACAGAGCATCCATAGCCCTAATATAGATTATTGGAAATACCCTAAGAGAGAGTAATATATCAATTTGCTTTTTGTTTTTAGCTTTCAATTTTTGATTTTTGATTTTTATTCTTTTTCTTTTTGAAAACTTATTTCAACTCTCTTGTTTGACAAGGGGTTAAGAACAACAAATGGCTTGATGGAAGGAGGTGGAGGTGATTACGATGACGAACATTGGCTAGTGTCAACAAATATGTCCAAAAGTTCTTCGCAACAAGTTTATTAGATGTTGAATGTGATAGGATCTCTAAGAGGTCAATTGTTCTTTAATTTACCAAGGTGATAAAAGACCAAGGTCAAACAGATACCATAGAGATAAATGTCACAAAATGTGTGAATAGGCTAACCAAAATATCACCGAAGGGATGAAAATGGTAGGAAGACTTACAAAATTAAGAGTAAGAAAGGGAAGAAATAACATCCATGTGTACACAATACCTGATTGTAATGTTTGACCTTTGTACCTTTGATTTTTCTTGTGTTTTCTCAATGTTTTTGTATTTTTGAATTGTTTTTAATTTTTAGATTTTTGATAGTTTTTGGAAAGTTGGGACCAAAAATGTCACTCCATGTGATAGGATCCAACAATGATGTTTGCGACTTCCTTGATAAGGGAGACTAGGTGCATTTTTTTATCAAGAGTTATGTTATCCCCGATCTCAATGATCGTGGTGAGCTCGTACTCAAAAAATGACTGTGATTTATCCTAAAACATGGATTTCATATGTGGGAGATTGAATTCCCATCCAAAGGTTTATGCACTTTGTGCCATACTTGATGGTTACGTTGATGTGCATTCTTGAATCACGCTTGATTTACAATTTTGAGATTATTCGATTTGTTAGGAGATTTGGGGCTCTCAGAAGTTTTTACCTGAGCTTGATTAAGAAACTATTTGGGTTTCTTATAAGCTAATGCGTGAAATTTTTGATCCCGAGAAAGAGAAGAAAGAGAACGTTAATGTTTAGACTGAATGTGAGAAATGATAGTGGGCTTGCCATGACCATTAATAGATGAACTATGTGATGGATGAAAAGGATATGGTCCAAGAATCAAATAGGATGGGATACCAAGAGGTGAGCCAATGATAGAAGATGACAAAGGCTGCTAGGATATGGTCCTAAGATGAAAGAAATTGGGCTACTAGGACATGGTCCGAGGATAGAAGATGAGAGTGAGGGATTACTACGGTGTGGCCCAAGTATAGATGAGGACGGACTACTCGGAGGTATCCCATAGATAAAAGAGGGTGAAGGGCTACTAGAATGTGGCCCAAGTATACATGAGGAGGGACTACCAGAAGGGGTCCCATAGATAGAAGAGGATGAAGGGCTACTAAGACATGGCCCAAGAATAGAAGGTAACAATAGGTTACCAAAAGGTGACCCATAAGTAGAAAATGGAGGGATACTAGGATGTGGCCCCAGGATAGAAGAAGATGATGGGATACTCAACAATGATCCAAGCTAAGATTTTTATTGAGGAATGATGCTAGATAAGGAATGAGTTGGTAATGAGAAGATAGGTCGTGGTTCAATGCTAGACCTTGGCATCTCATCATGCTTAAAGGAAGGTGAAGATGGAATGCCAAAAGAGGAATCAAGTTCCATGACTTTAGGATCTTCCCCTATGTTCTGATAAAAGGAATAAACTTATTTTCCCCAATACGCAAGTGTATCAAATTATAGAAAGAATCCTTGATTTTAATCCTCTAAAGGGATATCATCGTGTAGTCTAATTGTTCCTTCATTCTGAGAGAAATCAATTAGTAGAGGTTGTGGTTTTCATTTTCCATAGAGGTTGAATAGAAGAAATGGTCCATGATAAGTAGGGGAAGATTGATTGATGAAAAGAAGATGACTCAAGAGAGGAAGTAGGATTGGTGGTAGGCATCCCATGAATGGATAATTTGGATTTGGACCTAGATTGCTTTTCTAGAAGATGATGCAATGTAGGAGAGAAAATAGGATCACATAGCCATCCGTTAAGTTGTGATGTAGGAGTCAAATTAGATGATTGACTAGAGGGAATCCGAGTTGTGGAACTCTTCGATAGAGGAAGAGGTCATTGAGATGAATGATGAAGGAGGTCCTACGAAGAAAGGGAGGACCGTGACTCAAGAACCAAATTAGATGTTCGATCAATGGAACTTGGAGTCACATGAGTATTCAAAGGAGGAAGACATCCTTGAGGTGAGTTGGAATAAAGGTCATGTGAAGGGAGGGAGGACCATGATTTGAGATTTGATCTAGGGGTATCTGAACAATATTTGGGATTTGCGTCTTCAGAAGAATAGTGGGAATCCAAATGGTAGTTTGGATTTGAAAGAAGAAGAAGAGTGGGGGAACCTAAATAATAATTTGGATCAGAAGCATCCAAACCATACCACCGACTATGAGCTGAAGGTGGGGAACAGGTACCCGGATGGGCCCTCTAGTATGAAGAACCAAACAAGGTTTAGTTGTAATGGGAATCTTTTGATGTGAATACCTAAACCTAGGTTTTGTATTGTTGTAAATGTGAGAAACCATGTGATAGTCAATCATTGTTGGTGTCATTTAAGCACAAATTCTAGACCTAGATAGTGTGATGGAACTCCTTCAAAGGGAAGGAAGTGACATGTCGATTTGGGTAGCATAATGACAACCAACTAGACATTTTGTAAGTATGGAGATGCGTGCGTGATTTTCTGAAGAAGGTATAAGGAAAATAGACATTGTGATGACACAATATCGATGAGATCAAAAAGGATTTTCCTAGAAAACAAGATTTATTGATGAATAATCACAAGGAACAATCATGCAAGTGTGAAACACAAATCCAATCAACAAGGAAATACACCCTATGCAAATGCGTGTGCAAAGTGATAGTTTGATGCAAAGATGATCAACACAATGTCAATACTTACGTCAAGCTCGAAATGAACAAGGCATAAATATTAACAAAGGGTAGATGTGACTCCCAATCAAAGGATACCATGATAAGTTCAACAACCAACAAGGTATAAATGTTAAAGGGCGAGGATTACAAATGTAAGCCACGTAACCACACCAATTAGACACATTAATCAAGCTTCATGAAGAAGTGAGATATTAGTGCCAAAGTGGTATCAAAATGACACAAACAAAGTAAGTGAAACTCTTCAATATTTTGGATAATTTTTGAAAAAAACTAAGTCAAAGTATACTAAGGATGTGCTAAAATGTGTGCAACATAACACCACAATACAGATACTTAGATCACGTTTACGAAAAACATGACATAAGTATCTTAATTGTGTCGAGACAATGTAAATGAGGCAACACGTCAAAGGGAGATCAAATGATGAATCAATCCTAACTATGATGATGATCTTGAAATCAAGATCAAGTGGCCATCAAAGATATAAGGACGCATCCATGCACTTTAGATGTTTAACAACTCAGCCGCAAACATGGATGAGCGTAAATGGACAAAAAAGTGGTGAACACTATCTATGACAACACTCCCGAAAGATGCCTTCTCTTGTCCCAAATGGGCAACAAGAATGAAAAGGTATAGATCAAAAGATGAAAAATAAACTAAGCGCTACTTGGGCAGAGCTTCATCCTTCAAAGGTGAGAAAGAAGCTAAGCTAAGTGAAAATGTCGTCTAATTTCCATGATGAAAGGAACTTAGATCTAACTTAAGTGGATTATTTTCCTTGTTTGAAAAATAAGGTTTTGAATCCAAACAATTTATCACTTTTTGATGGCTAAGACATGACAAAGGACTAGTAAAGTGTGCCTCAAGACAAAATGGCCTCCTTAATAAGATCTCTCAACTAGGTGTTACAAATTTTTCTTAAGCAAGTGTGATTTACCCAAATAGTCACCCTGACTATCTTGGGAGTATCTCGGCTTTACTTTACCCCCTTCAAACAAAGTGGTAACTAGTGCATCCACATGTGTTGTCCTTGGGTCACCGCCATACGAACAATTTTTAACTCTAACTCACAAGGAAAACTAGTCAAGTGGGTAAGCGAAGTGCTTCTATTTTATCCACGAGGTTACATAATAGTGGAATACTTTAGGGTTTATGGTACCACTCCTATTGTTATAGTTTAAGATGTTATGCCAAAGGGGTTATGTTCTAGTTAAGCGAGATAGGGATGTACCCTTTTCCAAAACCTAGAATACAATGTTTTGAATATGGTGTGTTTTTTATCTTTCTTAACTTAAATGTGGTTTTAAGTGGCACACCATTTGGCAACCTACAAGAACACTTGTATTAGAAGTTTTGTGTTTTTTTCTTTTGACGCCATTCTTTGACATGTGATTTTGGTCCTACATACCAAGATTAGTAGTTTTCCAAAAAGACCATAATATCAAAAGAGAGTTTGCGTGTTACTTAGGATTCCTAAGATCACCAAAAAGGTGCAAAGGAAGACCATACACAATGCGGAAACCCAACTAAAACAATATATGGAAATTACCTTAAGTGTTTTGTAGAAGGAAATTCAAGTTTTTTAGCCAACTTTGAATTTTAATCCATTTTAAAGCTTAAATGTAAGTGTTTTGAAGTAAAAATAGAAGCTTTTTGAAACATTTTTATTCCCAAGATCACCTAAAAGGTGTGGGGAAGAGCATATGGATACGAAAAGGACCTCTACAAATAAAAATGTGAACACTCAATTAAGTTAGCACAAAAATAAGATACAAAAGAAACCTACAAATCACTATTAGTGTCACAAAACCTTTCAAAGTGTTAGAATGGTCAAGAAAACAAGTTTTTAAACTTTAAGACACATTAAAAATGACTATTTACCTAATAATGTAAACCATAAATTTTTGTAAGTAAAAATCCTAATTTTCTAATTCCATTATGTATTTCTCTTCAATACCTTTCCAACGCAATGAAAACAGAGCCGTTTTGAGCTTGGGATAAAATGTGATGGCCTCTCGAAGATTGGTGGTGAATGTAGTCTCGATGCACACACCCCATTATTGACATGTGCATGGATGTTTCAACGTAGATGTGCCCAGAATGACACCTAGACGTACCCCCTGTAAAATCTACAAAAATCACAAAATTTGAAAATTTTCAAGAGCGAATAGGTTAAAGGTTAGTCAAAGAAGCCTATTTTTAGCTCAAACCCACAAAATATACATGATCAAGGATGATTTATCCTACTTAAAAATGAAATCATGTAAATAACAAGTTATTTATCCTAAAAAGCATGAAATTGGTTAGAAAACTGAAAATAGATAGTTTGAAAAGACTCCATTAATGGAGGATGGACTTCATGTCCCACCGGGCGTGCCAAATGTGTTCATGGATACATTAGATATGCTATGGAAATGAAGCTAAAACCTATAACCTCAAAGCATGAACCTAATCTACACTAAACCATCATGATAAGAGATAAACAAGACTAACATCTATCATTGTATGAACTAGATTAAATCTAAACTAACATGATAAAGCTACTCTCTACTCTTTAGATTACTAATTAAGAAATTGAACCTAAAAATATTAACTTAGAAATCAAAGGTGTGATGTTTGATATGAAACTCAATCTTTCAAGAATTGAGTCTCACCATTAATGGCTTCAAGGCTAATGGTTCTCTCTATATTACTCAAAACTTGGATTATGGAGTGGATGGATGCAAGATGGGCGAGCTCTCAACAATGGTGTATGGCCAAGATCCAAATGTTGTATAGCTTAAAGCTATCACAAATGATTTCTAATGCCTTTCCAAAGTGTTTGAGAAAGAAGGACTCTTGAGTGAAGTTGTAAGTTTTAAAGGGAGGGGTGACCCTTCTATTTATAGTTATCCAAATGGAAGAGTTTGAACTTTGGGTGCATGTGGGACTAAAGCTCAAAAATCACTTTTAGATTAGATTAGGATAAACACGCTTTAGGCTTAGTTAAGCTTGGTTTAGGCTAGTTAACTGGGATTTAGGCTATTTAAAATTGATTAGCAAGTGATTAGAGACTCATTGAGAGTTGGGAGGGGTCTGGATAACCAATTGTGGTGATAGATAGCCTAAAAAGCCAATAGAAGTGATTTAGAGAGAACTAGGAGATTATGAATGGTCGAAAGGAGGTATGTTTAGCTAATAAGAGAGATATTAACCAAATAAGCTGATTATAGGATGAATATGATCGAGAAGGTGTCGTGAATGGGCATCTAAGAATGGAGCGAAGAAGGGTTGATTAATGAAGTGTTGTTAATTGGATGGATTAGATGAAATGATAAGTGTAAGCATATTTTAGGTATCTACAAGGAGAAACAAAATGATGAGGAGTGAGGGGTCTGTGTGGTATAGGGATACAATTTTTAGAATGACTGCCCTCTAAAGGCTTTGTCTCTTGGAAAACTCTATTAGATTTTGAAAATACAGGAGTAGATTGAGAAGAAAATGTTTCAAATACAGATGATGGACCCTCTCTAGATGGAGAATTTAATTCAACAAAGAGGCTACCTAATTCAGAAGCACTTGAGGAAGTACTGCAATCTTCAATCACAGGCTGATTAGTTTCACCAATGGAGATCTCTTTTCTTGATGCTTGATATCTAATAAATGACCTTCCAAATTCTTACGCCATCCGAATTAGACTTCCCTGACTCTTAAAACAACCTTATACTAGGGTCCTTGGCAAATAAATATATTCTTCCTTCCATCTTTGCATATATTAGTGACAAATCTTATTTGATATATGTTTAAGACATTGGTATTTATAAAGAATTTAAACAATATGGAGTTGCCACTAAGGATTTTCACCTTAGTTTGTGTAAATTCACTATAAAAGACCTATCAAATGTCTGTCAATACTAGATTCATGCAAATCTTACAAGATATTCTCTTCTTTTACCCAAATTTATCAATGATGATACAAATCCTAGTGCAATAATTGTATAAGGTTGAAATATTGCTCTTAACTCACAACTTTGAACAATTCTTACAGATCTAAACAAATAATGATATTTCAGCAATGTATTTGCACTTTAAAATTTGTAAAAATCATTACCAGGGTCTGTACGCGTACACCTTTATTCAAATACTTCAAAGAGTCCCTAGAAATGGCGCCACGAGTGTTGGTATCGAAATTCATTCTCCTTTTTAGGTGAGTAGCAACACATATTCAATGGGGATCTTAGAGGTAGATAAATCATAATGTGTGTTGTTTTGTAGCTGGGGATGAGATCTAACTGACTCTTTGTTACTCAGATTTGTGGAGAGATGGATAGCACCTTTAAGAGGATTTGACCTATCCTCACTACTTTAGGCCGTGCCTCTTCGACTAGGGTGAGAGGACCCTTAGTGTAACCTTTGTTTGATGAAGGAGATGGAGATATCCTTCTTTTGCACAAATTCTATGAAGAGAACCTTGGGAAAATACGGTCAATGCTCCATTATTTAACTCTTAAGAGTTGTCACTTCTAAACGATGGAGATATTTTCAACACAAGGCTAAGGTTATCAAGACATGAAGAAATCCTGATTGTTTTGCATATTTTGCAAGTAGATTTTTCTTTCTTTGTTGATACACAGGCAAAAACAGGGGTAGTTTAGGTGGATCAATCATTTTTAAATGATTTTGTGGGAGATGAAGCAGGATAAAGTTGATTATACCAGATCTTGTGGGGACTTTACAAGAATGAACAAATTCAACAATGAAAGCTTGAGCTTAAGATGTTCCTTCAACCGAGAAGGTGTACTTTAATGGAGGCCTAGATCAACACGTTTTCACATAAAATTTGAGACTCCAACACAAAGGTTCGAATTGAAAGACCGAATTAAACACTAAATTTTCGAATAATCACGCCTAAGGTATACCCGAAGACTTACAAACAATCTTTATCAACAAATGATAGTGAATTAATTTTAAATTTGTTTATATCATCCGAGATGAAGGATCTTCTTGAAATGAAATTACAAATACCATTAGACTATCATAGGGACGAGATCTGTGTGATTTCACAAAAATTTCAATGAAAGATTGTAATAGGAATGAAAGAAACTATCTATAGACATTCTAAAACAAAGCAGACAAATTAATTCCAAAATTACTTAAATTCATTAGCAAGGGAAAGCTTCCAAAGAAATCTCAGTTCTTGTCAGTGGCTATACATCTGCAACCAACTTGACATGACAAAAATCTAACACGTAAGAAATAACGAGTTACCTCAGCTTTGGTCTCTCGGGAAGACAAATTTCTCAAATTTGTTCTCAAGAATTAAAACTCTGACCATTTGCAAGAGTATTCTCATTTCATTTATACATTTTTCTCACTCAATTTTCCCCCAAAAGAGAAGAATATTCGAGGGACCTTTTCTTGTTACCAATTTGTTTTAGACAACGACGTTTAACAAATTCAGATCTGAAATCTACCAGGTGGACCAATTGTGAACTGATCACATTTCTTGGGCCCTCGACTAATGACTAGGATGCCATGCCATAACTTTTCAGAGTCCTTTTAATCATTTTGATTCTGTCATGCGAGAAATACCATTTTTAATCATTTTTCGGAGCCTCTACATAGCTGGACTTGACAGGTCATCCCTTTTTTCTCTTGAGGCAATGCCTTTTTCACCTTTTGCACCTACACTTTCATCATTTCATCCTTTTTCCCTCTTTTTCCTCTACAATTTCTACCCCGCATCCATTTCCTCTGGTAATTCCCATTTTTTTAGTGCCTGAGTAATCCCCTCTTCAAAATATCAACCTTAATGATCCTTGGACTCACAATTTAAGTTTCGAATCCATTCAATGACACCTTACCGACAAAGACGATAAATAATTTCATCAAAGAATGATGAAAAACAATGCATATTCGTGTCTCCAAGAGTCTTGGAGAAAAAATGGCAGAAAAATAGGTGAAATGCACAAAGAACCGTTGATCCTACCCCTTTTCCACTTTATATCATAGCCGTCCACGTGTTTCCTTAGCACAACTGCAAAGGAGAAGCACAAAGGCAAGTCTCAAACAAGCACGAGCCTTCCACATACCCTAGGCCTAAGAAAAATGCCTTTTGGCCTTTGAAAAGTCTTGGTGAAAAAAGGAGCCAGCAGAACCTCCACATGTCTCAATGACACATTTTGAGATGGTCCCCAAAAGTAGAGACCCCAAACAAGCACGGGCTCAACACGTTTCTCAGTTCAACAGAGTTTGTTAAAAATTTGAAGGTTCAGCAAAAGGTGCCATGTGTCTAGGGTCCAAGACAATCTCCTTTGGCTGTTGAAAAGTCCAAGAAAAGGGCAGAGTGAGCGGAAGCCTCCAAGTGTCCTCTTAGCACTTCTTCAAAATAAAACTCAAGGGTCGGTCCCCAAACATGCGCGGTCCCTCCATGTGTCCCAGGCCTCTAGAAAATTGCTTGAAAAGTCTAAGTATGGGAAGTCTCAGTGGAAACCTCCATGTGTATTCATGGCCCAACTTTGAGATGGAGCCACAGAGTGGAGACCTTGAACAAGCCCGGGCTCACCACATGTCTCAGCCTTAGAAAATTGCTTTGAAAAGTTTAAGTACAAAGCGGAGCCGATGGAAGCCTCCACATGTCTCCCTATCACAATTGTTAAGGTGGGACCCTGAGGCAGATCCTCAAATGAGCGTCAACCCACCACGTGTCCATGGCCTACCAAAATTGTACCGGCTACATGAAAAATTTATCTAAGTCCGGGAAAAGCAACGGAATCCTCCACGTGTCCCCCCAGTGCAACTCCAAGGCCAAACCAAAAGGTGAATTTTCAAACGAGTATCGTTCCTCCACGTGGACAAGTTTTGGATTGAAGCGATCCATAGAGTTTTTAGAGTTCCCCACTGAGACGCATCCAACCAAATAGGGCCATGTTTACACTGATGTAGAGATGAAAATTTGACAATGAAAACTCACCCATCATACTGTAAAAATGCAGAAAACCACCATTTGAGCCCGGAGATGAATTTTTCTTCAAGGACATAATTTGGAAATGTTATAAGTTTCAAACATGATCCTTCGAGCTACATCCATTCATGTTTCCTCAGGTATTTGGGACAAAAATGACAGGGACAACAACATGTGACTGCGGAAAACGAAAGGAAAGGAACAACCCGAGTTTTACGCCCAATTTACAGACTCCTTCAGATGGACAAAGAAACGAAAAACAAATTTTGGACCTTTAAGTGATCCTCGACCAAGGAAGGGACTGATCATGGCAACCAAATGGAGGAAAGAGTCTTCAAGCACCAACACAGGGAGATAGAAAACATGACAAAGGCTGCAAAATGAGGAATTTCAATGACAAATGGGGCGAGACTAATTTGAGCACCAACATTTTCCACTCTCCATTATGTTTAGTGGATTTATTTTCAAATAATTGGTTATAAAATAAATTATAATTCATAAATTTCACTTCATCCATGCCCGCATATTGTTGTTTTCACCACTCTTTATGACGACATTAAAAGAAACTTGATTTATTTTTAACCTTAATTTATATATAAGACACATGATACTACAATAAAAGACAAGATTCATGACAATTCAACATATTACCTTACATGCATCATATGTACATATAGTACAATATCATATGAAAGCATCCATATATCTACCATTTCCAGTAACAAGAGATGGATGTTAGATCACCAGAAGCAGCATCATCAATGTTCTTTATGGAGGCTCTAAGTATTATGGATCATCTACCTTTTTGTTACAATGTCCACACAATCTTCATATTTCTTAGTAGTTCTTCCCTTCTTAGAAGATATTCTCACATTGATATTGACTTAATTTAATAGTCAAATAACTCCTTGTAATAATATTTTCATTTGTATGTAATATCTTGGTTGTCTTTATTTGGTGTTTGTTGGCATGTATACTTATATTAAGTTATAAAGTTCCATGAGGGATTTATTATTTTTATGCCCTAGTCTACCTTCATGTGTGTGCACCTTGTATTTACACACTCCTCTTTCAATTTTTATGTATTCTCATCACTTTTAGTGTCACATTATTTATGAGATACCCATTTTTGCATTCTTTGACAAGTTGATAGTTTGTTCATCTCTTCTAAGTTTGAAACTAATGACATAACTAGAAAGTACATTATTATTCAATGTTCGCGTAGTGGATTCAGGACCTCTCACAGATACATTTTTATCCACTCCACCAATTTAGCATAGTGGGGATTTTGTATTCATTATTATTCTTTAGGTTTTATGTCCCTTTTTCACCCTTGGCACATCATAGCATTTACCTCAATAATTTGACGACATTATTGGTGTACTTTTTTTTGTTTTTGACACTTCATTTGATAGTGTTACCATTTTTCTTTCCCAACATTTCTCATGTCTTCAATGATCGAGTAGTGGATTTGTATCACTAATGCAACATTGAGTTACTTTCCAATCTTTTCACTTGTATTGTTGCTCCTTATTTTCTAAAAGAATGATGGATTTCATTACATCCACTACATAATCAATGATGATTTTCATCTCATGGATAGTGTAATCTTCACAAGACTTACTTTGGTTTATTGAGAAACATTTGTTTTATATCTCATCGTTTTGTAGAATATAGTTTTATACATAGGTGTCCCACTAGATCAAGTTTTCATGTCTTATTTTAAAGTATTTTTATCCTTCTTGTTTTTTATAGTCTTCTTCTAAATTGTACTTAAGGGGGTGTTGGTACAATATTATATTTGACTTACATTACGTTGACTTGGGTTAGCTTAACTATAATATATTTGCATACTACGCAACTTGTATGCTTAGAATAAGATAAGTGGCATCTTTAATCATTTTCTACAATATCAAACATGTACCAATTATGTGTCTATTATGTTAGACATGTTGTAATTGAAGTGGACAAAAGTAGAGTTGGCTCACAACTCTTGATTTCGTATATATTAAGCATCTTTATTTCTATAAGAGGGCGTTTTCACTAAGCAGATTGCAATATTTTTTTGATTAAATTAATCGGGAGCCTCCCAAAACTAGTTTCACCAACTAATTTAATATTCATGCTTCATTTAATATTCAAGTCCGTCTTCTACGCATTTATCTTCGCCAACTCTATTTTGTACGTAACATTTGCTTTCAAAAATCTTTACAACATGCAATGCGTGTGGTACTTGGAACCAATTCTAATCGTTGAGCTATAAAAACAGATGTATGTTTCAAACAAGAAAATAATAATAATAATTTGTCTATAAACAAATATTATAAGGATGTAATATGTTCGAGCACAACCTCATCTCATGAACATGCGTAATTTAAAGGTCGCATTCTCTGCGTAGTTGGAGGGAACCATTATTAGTACTGCGCGCACAGATACTAATGTTTTCACATTATGCTATTAATCTGCATGGGACTGAGTGCAGAATATGCAAAAGCTAATGTCTGTGTAATTATTAGTATTATTGATGTTGGATGGGATATTATTAGTATTATTGATGTTTGATGTTGGATGTCGGTTGGAGGGAACCATTATTGCTATTATTTAATGTGGCCGACCAAATACCATAAATGTGAGCGTTCGTCCAACGTTGCAGCTCACATAGAAGACATAATGTTCACACCATGGTAAGATCCACTTGGCTGGTATTATAACTATTCGTTGGAATACTCCTTTTATAATTGAAAAATGAACTTTTATTAACCAATTATGGTACAATGTTAGTTGGATAGAAAATATAGATGGAAAGACATTTTAAGTTAAGACAACCTAAATTTATGCAGTATGAGATAAACATATTATTAGAGATAGAGATTGTGTTTATAGAATTAATTTTTTTTGTTGATTACTTTTTAAAAATAAATTGATTCATTGAATTACATAGAATGTCAACATTTTTGTCATTATTTCTAGATAAATATATATTGAATTATAATGTTGAGTAAGCATATACAAATCAACAAGCTCCTTTAGCAAAGTAATTATGACTAGAGAGAATCCAATCCATCAATGTTGCTGAGGCACTAACCCCAACCCCAATCTTGTCCATTCCACTCTCTATATTGGGTATTTAGTGGGATTTCTACATTAGTGGATAGATATCAGCAACTATGATCCTTACCAATCATGCTACAACCCTTTTGATATATATCTTCTCTTTCAAAGTGGGCTTATCCAACATTCAACCTCTAGGCTACACCCAATTCCAATTATCTTATATTTTGAGGGTTCCTTTAGCTGAACTCAAAGTTTGATCATATCATCTTTGCATAGAGATAGATCACCAAATTCCTTTCTTGAACAATATAATTTTCAAATTTGTTCTTTGAAGTCTGAAATTGAAGATCATTTTGCATTTACGCATTTTCCTTACTATAAGATCAGTGGACAATTATTTTATCTCTTCAAAGAATCCTATAACTCTCTCTTGAACTTTATGGTTTAGAAGAATTAGATATGCCTAACTATTTTCTTTTGAAAGTTGTTTAATCTTCACCATCATGTGGCTAAAGACTTTACTTCTACAATAATTTCCTCATAATAATTTTTTCCTTTAATTACTATGTTTCTTCATCAAGATTAAATAGGTAACAATCTCCTACAATAACAAAAACATGACATATTTTCACATTTATTTAGATACACATTCTTTTAAATTTTAGATTTCCTAAAATTACTTTTACACTCCTTATTCACTATTTTATAGTGTACTTTTTTCGTTCTCATATATCAATTTTGATCCCTCAATGGTATTATCCCTATCCTTATTGTCTTTCTTATTCTTAATGCTTATTATATTTTATAAATGTTGTATATCCTTTTGTAATAATCACCTCACAACGTTTTTATATTTTGATACTTTCTTCCGTTTTTTAACTCCTTCTTAAAGATGAATAACATATACTATTTAAAATAATATATAGCTCACACATGCTTTCTTTCTCCCCTTTTAAGGTGAACAGCATATAATTTTAAAAATAATATATAACATTATATTAATAAAAAGTTGGAGACTGCCTTTTAGTTTTACATCTTAAGAATTTAAATAAGAGAGAAGGGCCAATAATAAAACATGGTCCAATAATGGATATTGACCTTGCTCACATATTATAATGTTAATATAGTTGTTAAAGTATTGCCTAATAGTTGTCAAAAATAATAATTGTCACTTGTGTATAAATATTAGACTTCGCATGGTCTTGATGTTATTCACATTTTTAATTTTGAAACAATACAAAATATGGCTTTCCTTTCAATTAAACTTATAAAAATAATATGTTGAATACATTTTAGGTCAACCCTAGAATAAATTAAAAAATTTAATGTGACGCCATTTAATTTCCATGTAGATGTGAAGTAAGGTTTAAGATGAAAACAAAGCATCATAGTTTTCATTTGAATTGAAAATTCAATTATGAACGTTTTAATATAAAAATAACAATACTATATTAGGTAATGTCGTGAGTACCTGATAGACATCCTAAAAATCTAAAAGATTATAATTTTTTGTTAGGTTATTCTATTTTAAAATTTTCTATACCATTTTTGAATGATAATATTTTCAGACGTTTTTTTATTGGTAATGGGTAAATTTTGAAAGAGCTCCAACTCTTAAACAAGCTCAAGTAGAAGATATCGATTAAGCTCTAAAAATGAAACCACAATGAAAATTGGGCTACAACAACCCAATTAAAGATAAAAATGAGCAACCACTAGTAAACAAAATTACAAATCTCGAAAAGGTTTACGTTTCCAGCAAAGAGACCATATAAACCAAGAACAAGTTACCCAAGAACTAATAGAAATGAACCTTCAAAGAAACATTTTTTTCCTAGGTGAGAATTTGGATCTAGATAATTCCCTTAATTTGGCACTCCATGTTACTCTAACATATGGTTGAACCATACACAATCCCTTATTTTCTTTTATTTTCTTATGTAGATTATTATCCTATAGAACTAACGTGATATCACAACATTTCTAACTTATAATCTGGTATAATGAGCCTTTAAATCCTCTTGACGAGGTTCTACTTCAATACCATCTAACATCCTATAACCCTTAATATTCACTTTGCATTCTTATTAGGAACCAAAATAGATTTTATGAGAAACTTCCTCGTGATTATCTTCTTAACCCGCATCTTTCTTCTAGTGTTGTGAAACCACATCCTTCTCACCAATCTCGTAAGAAAGAGCTTTAGATTTCTTTTGTCTTTATAGATCTACCTTAAGAGGTTCATTCGATTCTTTTCCCGTTTTCTAATATTATAGGTTATGGCCTTGATTGTTAGGTCATATCTTTTGCTACATCTCTTCAATATCTCATTCCTTCGTGTCGATAACATGTAATTCCAAAAATTTATCCTCTTCCATCAACATATTCTCTAAGATTCCTTTGTAAGGACCATCTTTTAGTAAGACCTAAGAGTTTATTCTTCATTATTCTCATCTGTCACTGCATTGTCCCTTGCTCCAATTCCAGAGTAAACCTGGGCATCATGTTGTATTTCATTTTTACCATCTCGTAACATAACCTCTAAATCTTCTTTATGATCTTTGTTAGATTCTTAATTTTCTTTTCGGCCTTGGTTTACGTCTTCCATTTTCAAACATTTTTAATATCATATTATAATGGTATATTAAGTTTTATACAACAATTATTCTAAGATAAAGAGATATAAGAATAATAAATTATAATTCTAATACGAATATATAAATTATATATTCCTAATATATATTATATATATATATATATATATATATATATTGATGCCCTCAACCATCTCGTAAACAAAAATATCATTGAATCTCAACTTTTATACGCACCTTTGCCTTTATATATTTTAAAGAAAACATTCATTCAAATGAAGATTGGTATATATAAAATAATAACATATTATTGTCAGTTGTAGACTCCATCTTGTTCTCTCCATGCATATACCTTCCAATGAGATGAGAAATAAAATAAAATTCAACCATTTATACGGATTCTTGATCAAATTGCGTATATTTGTCTTTCTGTCCTAGTAGACTTGCTAAGTTGTAAAATTTAAGTTAACTTTTTATTTAGATGGTTTCATGGATATTTACAGCACTTTTTAGATATTGATTATGTAACTATGATTGAGCAAAAAATCATTCAAATATTATTTTTGAGAAACATGTCGAGTTCACAAATGACCTTAACGCAATTAGGTCGTGTTAGGTGTCCTAGACAAATGACTCGAACATTTTCAGCTCTAATTTACTATACTCTAGATGAATTCATTCCAAACCATCTACAATCCTTAAATAATCCATGTTGGTCATCCCATACCAAATTTTAGCTTTAACCATCAAGTTAAATGTGAGATATGAGAATTTAAGTGTTTAAACCCTAGTTGAGGGTTACACAGCCAACCCGAGTGAGAGAACATATGATATCTTTCTTATTGAAATGTTTCAAAACCTAAATCTTAACTTTGTGTATCTTTGTATCACCCTCCTAAAACTTTATCTTATTGGAAAACATGCTAAAACTTCCCCAAACATTCTAGACAATAATATTTCTATCAAAACCTATCACAGTCCTTAGCTCTAAAACAAAGTATACATGAGAAATCGCTCAAATAATTATTATATTATTCAAAACCATGAATTTAGGTATTGGATATCACTAATACATAGGAAGGAGTCTAGAAATATGGAGGAACTCATAATTTATTTTTGATTTATTCATTCATATCAAGAGCTCTTACATACATGCTTAAACATTAACACTCATCCAGAGACAAAATTATGTCTCCTTATTTCACTCCAACCATCTTTCCTCTTAGAATGAATCGACATTTCTATAAGGATGTTTCGATCAACTAACACCTTAATCCAATCAAATCAGTTTGTTATAATGTCTATAATTGGTTTTATATGGTTGAAGATCACCACGATCTTCTCAACAAATAATACTAAATTACATTATGTCTTATTTAGTACTCCTCCAACATTTAATTTTTGTTTGACTAGGTTAGAAGGAGGATTACATTGAATTTTCATTTAAAACTATATAAATTATTTACTTAAACTCATAAGAACCTTTATCACAGGACCAAGATAGTCACACCAATCGTAGAACCCTCCAAATTCTTCATGAACAATTCAATTTGAATTTTCTTTTAGTCAGAAACTCCAAATTGAACAAGATGAATTTAAATTACTAGTTTATACCTAAACTTGGCCTCGTATGAGCCTTATTGACCTATAAGAACTTCTACATAATCAAATAACATCTTGATTAATTTATAGACGTGGACACACCTGAATCATACTCCCTTTCCTGGAAATGTTCATGACCTCCTGCTCATGATAATTCATGATTCCTATGTTTCTCATGGTTGATTGTTCCTTGTATTTCTTCTTCCTCTTCTCTTCGTCATTATGCTATACTCTTCGATTATATGGTATTCCTATGAGTGAAAAGACTTGTTTGTTTTTGTATGCTCTTTAATTGAGAAACTTTCCTTTTTGCTGTAATTTTTTTTCTCTATACCTTTTTCTCCTACACCTTCTTCACATGCAACCGCACATGCAAAAAAACACGTTATTGAAAACCATTTCTTCGTCATGATCCGTGATCCACTCTTTTATACTACTCCATTTTTTTGTAGTCACAATATCTCTTATCGTAATGGATTTCAAAATGCCTATTCTTATTTTTAACTTGACTCGCTCCTTCCTTTTCATCCTTCTTTGGTATCAAAAAGTCATTGTATTCTCTAAGACTCTCTCTTTAATTTTCATTACTCTCTTTTTATAGATAACATCCTTAAAAACCCTTGTATTCTTCTTTCTCTCAATCAAATTACTTTTCCTGACACATAGTTACTTGATCCTTCTTTTCCTGACACATAGTTACTTGATCCTTCTTTGAGTTTGCAAAAAGTTTCTTGATCTTTTACTCAACTGTAATTTCATTAAATGTAAAAAAATTTGAACTATGACTTTTCTTTCTCGAATCAAAGGTCTTCTCATTGTATTTGGTCCATTCTTGCACTTCCTTCACACTTCTCAACTTTACTAAAATATGATAAAGATGATTCCATAGGAAATTTTCTATTTATTGCTTAATGTGGACCTCAAGACAATATTTTTTTACTTCAAGAGCTTGTTCTTCTATTGTAGTTTCTTCATGTTGGACTAAAATATACTTCATATCTCTTGTTTTGGATTTGGTCTGCTTTTTCAACTCTTGTGTGACCATCATTGCATACTATTATTCTTTAGTAGGTTCCTTGACCCTCTTGAGGTTCCATTGAATTTCTAGATGCATGTCTTCTTCCTATAATTTTTATACACATTCTCAAGTAAGACCTTCCCTTCATTTTCTCTCTTTTGTCTTATTTTTATACATTTACACATTGAAAATCGAGATCATTATCTAATTTCATGGACATTTCCTCAATTTTCTATTGTCCATGGCTCAATGAATCATCGAGATATATTCTCCAAACCAAATCCCCATGTGTTTGACATTGTAATATTAGTTTTTATCTATTGAGGTGGTAAGAACCTTCCTAATCCACCATAGTTCTCTTAATGATCTTGTACGACATGTGAATGTAACTTTCTTTCCAAAACAAAGTGAAAATGGTTTGAAAAATTTATTCTTTAGTAGAAATCACCACCTTGCTAACTAGTTTGAATGCATGTTGATCATAGAGTATTTTCCCCTCACACAGACTACTAAATTCTCATGGAGATTCAGTGGTTCATTTTAAGACACCTCTATAAAATTGTAAGTAGAAAATACCGCGAATATCCCGGAACTAGTTTCAAATGAAAGACGAATTTGAAGATTCCAAAACAAAATTTTTGCCTGGTTTTTCGAGCCAGAGAAATCAGAGTTCTAGACATGGTTGCACCATTGACGCCTTACGACAAAATGACATTAATAACCATCCTCGACGCGCTGCGTTAAGATAACTTTCGACGTCGCCAAGATAACTTTGATGCACGCGTTAATGGCCATTGTTGTTGCGGCGTCAATGGTCTCTGTTGACACGCGTCAATGGGATCCGTTGACGCGTGTTAATGGTCTCTGTTGACGCGCATCAATGGGATTTGTTGACGCACGTCAATGGGCTCTGTTGACGTGTGTCAATGGACTTTGTTGACACACGCCACAGAGCCCATTAACGCACGTCAGCAGAGCCCCTTGACGTGTGTCAACAGATCCATGATGCACATCAACAGAGCCCATTGATGTGCAATTTGGCCTATAAATACCCTCCCACCGGTCATTTTCTCGTTTACACTTTCCGGCTCTCAATTTTTTTGCAGGTATCCCTCATTGTCAAAGACGCAAGCACAACTATAATGTCGACTTCAAATGCTTCCCAACCGCAAGCTCGGGAAAAAATCAAGAAGAGAATCCAGTCCAATCCACGGAAAGATCATCTACAAGAATCCCTTGTGCCCCCACATCCATACTGTTTTAAAGATGTCTTCTGAATATAAAGATTTGATGGATGCGTGTGAGTTTACTGGGCTCGTTGACATGCCCCATTTTGAAACAGATCCGGATATTTTGAATTACCTTCTCTCGTCCTACAATATAGAGGACGACCTTTTTTATGTGACTCTGAATGATGGCTGAATGTTCCAATTCAGTATCGAAGCAAATGACATCCATCGGTTTACAGGGCCTTCCGTTCAGAAATTTTCTAATTGTTTGTAACATCCCCATTTTAAGATACTAGAACAAGGGAAATTTTTTTTTTTATAAACGTCTCTCTGTTATGAATTATATAATTCAAACACACGTTCAAGTTTTAATAATTGTTCTCTACCCAAACAATGCAGTTTGGAACACACAATTTCCTTTTAAAACTAATGTTCTCTGTTCACATATTTACAATATGGAACACACATTCAAATGCCATTCAATCATATAACATGATTCCATATGCTGCATGTAAATGACTCAAGAACTACCGATCTCCCATTTTCATGGCTCAAAGTTTCAACGATCTCTCATTTCATGACTCGGCAACTACCGATCCTTCATGTTCATTCATGCATAGTATAATATATATACAAGTTCTCTTACCATTTCCGGTTATCGAAGTGATCCATTTAAGAAGCCTATCTGAATATCTGTTACTGATATTCATCTGACATCCTGCATCTTAAATTAAGTGATTAGGACAACGCAACCAACACTTGCGATACTTTGGCCAAAGATTTTCACATGCTTTGCATGATCATATTCCTGGATGTGATACACACCAATGGAATACGTCCTTCACCTCACTTCACCTGTTATCTAGAATGGTCTTTTCTGGTTCCTACCAGTCCTTCCAATTTAAGGTCAAATTCTAACTTCCAATTTCCAACTAGCAATATGAACGAGTATAGGAAGGCACTCATGGTAACTAAAGATACGCAGACATACGGTGTCGTTCCCAATGAATCCGTGTGTCTAGTTATCTTTAGTCCTCCGGAGTCACTCCGTATACGTGATCATACTCCTATCCCCAGCCAAGAACTTAATATTCAGCCTATGTATTCTTGATGATTTAATTCGGGAGGGCATTGTAATATGTCATCTATAACATTGTGTCGTCATGAAGACCTCGCCTTCATGAAGACACCGTGCTGTAGCTGGCATATGTCAATGTCCTACGGAATCCTCTCATCGAGAGTACACATCCAGCTCAAGTGATTTGGATATGATCTTAATATTTAAGATCAACTTTCAGCAACCATGTTGATCCTTTATCCTCATTCCCGTTACAGTTGTATGGAGCTAAGAGAGACTAAATATGTCTTCTAGCTTGTTATGCATCTTCTCCTTTATACCGAAGGGTTGCATTTTCTCTACTTGGTTCTCTTCTTAATCATTGGATTAAGCAGCCCATTACCGACGGACGTAATAAGTTTAACCTATTAAACTTAACCAAGTTTTTCCACAACTGTAACCAAATTCAGAATTCCAGCTTATTAGACGTCATTTAAACGAGGTCTAATTCTCAATAAATGTATTCATTTATTCTCCTTAACCTTACATAGTTAAGGTCTATTAGCCCTGGATATATTTATCCCATATCCTTTCTTTCTGAATTTAACATACGAGGCTATTAACGGAGTCCGAAAATGAAGTTCGAGTTGCTCCTAAGTTATTTGATATTCCTTAGCTTCCAAGCTAATCCTGAATACCTATCAGTTATGAGATCATGTTCTTCCTAATCCTTTTTAATGTCAATTAAAAATTCATCTTAACCCCAAGTATGAACTAATTGCACATTTCAACTTAAAAGTTGCATTTAGGTAAGAATAGATGTCAATTCCTTTTAAATCCATCCAAGGACAATTGAATAATTCCAAATCAAGAAATAACATTATATTTCCAATTTAATCAACAATATCAAACTGATATAGCCATTAAAATATCACCCTTGTATTTGTATTCATTAATCCATTTCATAATCCATACATTTGCCAGTCCAAATGACTGGACTTTGTTTATATTAAACAACGTTACAACTCATAGATAGAAGAATGTCTTTCTTCTTTTCACAATTCCTCATAGAGGAATAATAACTAACAAATACAATTCATCTTCAGACAATCAAAAGAAGTATCAGAAAATAGCCATGTCTTCGTTTTAATCAAGTTCCATCTGCAAAATTACTTGCACGGGTCAGTTCAATGAACTGAGCATATTAAGCACTTGTCATTAAAATGAGGTGCTTCTAATTAACTGTCTCAATAAAAGAACCCTGCTTTTATGAAACGACAGTATGAACATCAATCAAGAATTAAGCATCAAAAAGAATGAACAGCATAACAACTGAACCATCTAAATACCATCCCAATCAGTCAAAGGATTGCTGTCCTATTTCCCACATAACCATTACAAGATGCAATTTCCTTCAACAGTTCCAGATTACAACATTTGTAAGAACTAGGAATATAAGTAAGCATACTGCTGTTATAACATAACTGCTATCCTTTCCATTTCCTTACATTAGTAATAAATGCAAAGGATAAAATCTAACTGAAATGTAAACCAATTACTTTCCTTTCAGTTCATGCATCTCATTTGATTCCAAGCAATCAAGTACAGATGAGAAAGCAAACAGCAATAAATATAGTTGCTTATACCCAAGCAATTACAAAATTCGTTCCTAAACGATTACAGATTTCCAACTGTATGAGAGAAGAAATGATCATTTTTCCAAGTTATCCATCCACATTCCTATTTCTTTCCTCATGACTGTCCTAAAAATTGAATCCAAATGAGACACAAATCAAGATAACAGTTCAGAGTGAAACTTACAAAATCCATTCGGAATTCACTTTCCAACAGCAAGAAATAGTTCCGTTCATATTCAGCTTTAAATGAAAACAAGGATGAATTTATCGTCCTTATCAATACTTCATTTAAATCAGGCTCATACGAATACCATAAACAGGTTAGTAAAACATCGTATTCATCATAGAACAAGCAGTATAAAGATGCATACTATGTACTTACTGTACTAGAAGATTCCATACTTCTTTCACTATATTTTTAACCAAATAAACAGTTATACAACCACGTAATCACTTATTCACATGACCTTCTATATCCATGAACGCATACAGTTCATAATAACAATTTGCACATTGTTGTTACCTACAGCAAGACCAATTCATATTGCACAAAGCTCTATTATTGCTATTTCCAGAACTCAATCAGCAAAAGAGAAAAATTCATTCCCTTAACTATTTCAATAAGAAACATCCATTTCCATCAAATACAACAAGAATCAGTCAAGTCGGATTCATTTTTTTGAATGACAGTGCAAAATCAGAGATCTCCTGAAACATTCCAATCTTCCATTTGTACAGGAAAACACAGCACTCAGGAAACAATTTAAATGCCACTGTCATCTCTATCAAGCCGAACTTATAAAGTTCAATAAACCCAATTACTGTTTCTATCAAATCAAAAACAGCAGAAAGAAGAAGAATTCGTTTCCCTATAATTTCAGTAAGAAACAATCATTTTCTTCAGAATGTAATAAGAACACCCCAGTCGTATTTGTTCTATCATGACAGCTCAACCCATATTGACAATAGAACAATTGTTCAATAATGAAAAACAAACTCATATAGCCTGTACAGTTTCCATTCATTATACCATATGAAATGAATACCCAATTCGAGTTCCTTGCCAACAAACATTTCTACCCGAAATCCATTTTTCTAGTTCATAATGATATGCAGAACTTCAGAATACAATAATCATTTATCAACACCTATATCAAGGCAAACCCGCATAGGGTATTAAATGCGCAAGCATGGTACAGACGAAACAGTCTCAAACAGCAAGCCAGTTCCCATATATTTCATTCATTGCACAGAAATACAAAGCCAGTTTGTAATCACGACTACAGTCCGAACTGGAAGACCGAACCGCATCAATAAAACACAACAAAATCATCTTACCCTCACAGCAAGGAGAAAACACAGTCCATAAGTTCAAAAGAAAAACAGTTACTTTTTCCAACTCCCATGAATACTTCAAGTCGTATTCATCCATTTCTTTTACAAAAGAAAAAGCACAGCACACAGAATATGACTAGTACTTCCATCAAACCGAGCTCATAATGCTCAATAAAACTCAAATGCTATTTCCTTCAAAATCCAAAACAGCAGAAGGAAGAGGAACTCATTTCCTCAAAAATTTCAATAAAGAAACAACTTCAAACAACTCGCACAGCTAATACGTTTCATCACTCAAGTTCATATAGCAAAAGAACAATTGCTCAACAATGAAAAACAACTCCTACTACCTGTATAGTTCCATTCAATATAATCATCTAAAAAGAAATACCCAGTTCGAATTCCCCAATACTATCAAACAAACCAACACAGCATGACTGTATTTCCAACTCAAATATATGCAAAGACAGTTCAAATCACAACATCAAGAAAATGATTCTACCCAAATCATTTCCAACATGACAGCAAAATCGAATAAACCCAAAACCCATTCAGAAGAAGAAGAGCAGGGTTGTTTTAATGAGACGCTTAAACAAAGCAAGTGTTTTAAAGAGAAGGGCTTAACATGCCTGCAATTTTTCCTCAAAGCTCGAAGAAAACCGTGTCTACAGGTGGTATTTCCTTCCACGGCGATAGCAACAAGCTTTCCAAACAATCCCTTCCTCTACAGGCTCGAAAATAGCCTTCAATTTCCAAAGAAACAGAGATAACAACCAAACTCAACTGGTTCGACTGAACCAAGAAAAACCAAATGCAGAGCAACTTCCCAAAAATCGAACAACACAATAAACAATCAAAATTCCTCCATACTCTTTCCAAGGTGGACTGGTCGCGAAGACCAAGAAATTAAATGCATTAAAGGCTCTGCCTTTTTCTATTTCCTCACGCCACCGCCGACTTGGGTTGGCGAACTCCCAATTTCAAATTTTTGCATGCAAACCAAGTTTAGTCCCATAACTAACTAGATACCTCCACCTTTTTCCCTGTTCCCGCCAAACTTGGCGCTGTCCACGCAAGGACTCACATTTATTGCCATTAAATTTCCTTCCATCCTTATCCTTTCCCATGGGTCTGTGCGTCCCCTTCTAGGTTAGGATTAGTTTAGGATTAACAATAGTGTTCATACCTAGGTCATCGCCTAGTTCTTAGGTTAATAGAACTTAGGTCTATTTTCACCATTTTAGAATTTAAAAATCCACTTAGGATAGTAGTTTAGGATGTAAGGTAGAACTTAGGATTAGATTAGGATCTAATTTCCCCTTAACACTAATTAATCAACTTCCAGTCAAGTCTTCCCGACTGACATCCAATTCAATGCTGTGCAGGACGTTTCGTCCTTCATTTCACATGCCTGAGCCACCCACATCCAGGCATTTATCACCTTACGAGGTCTCACGTTACAACAGAGCATGGTTCGAGATTCGAACCTTTGTCGTTGGCATCTACGTGCCAGCTGTTCATACCTGAAATCAGGTGCTGCACATTTATATCAACCTTCAGTCTGTTTTAAGAGTAAATCGACAAAGCGATCACAAGAAGGCCTCAACATACTTTGGATCAATGGAATTGATTCAAGGTGTGCTGTCAATCAGCGAATAGAGTTCAGCAAGCATACGACAAATTTTTCGTCACATCAGCAAACATACAAGCAATATTAACTGTTGTCCCATGTAAATAAATTACAGTATGCAAGAATCCAGATTAGCAACACATTCCCTTAAGATCAAAATATATATCTTAACATGTTTGCCTTCATTTCAGCAGTTACAACATTAAGAAAGTAATCACCATGATAACTTACAAAAATTAGGGCGTTACATTGTTACAACGAAGGCAACACTCCTGGAAGAAGACAAGAAATTTCTCAAATCAATGTTCGGTTTCCATGTTGATTGTAAGTATAATTCGTTTTAATTCATCATTTTAATTCTATTTTTTATTCTGATACAATTTAGTGTTATAAATTTATATTAATTTGCACTCTTTGGCATTTGTAGCTCATGTCAATAAATCCAGGTGTGGTGTGGATACGCAAGCAATCGCACACCACTTTTTCTGCACGTAATGATTTCATTTTTTCAATCCGTAATAGTTTTGTAGGGTCAAAGAATAGATATACCAAATCGGGCCATTCAGATAGATAGTTGCCACTATCTCAAAACAAAAATTTGATTTTCGCACCTATCTATTAAAAAAATAAGAACTGACATAACAAATTCAAAGCTTTCAGAAAAACCTATCATTTATTCCACAAACTATCTCCTCAGCCTTTATTACGAGGCACTTTTAAATTTAAAAGATAACAAAATTCCTACTTGCACTGACGAGGAGTTGATGAAGTTGTCAGTTCCATTTGAAGAACAATAGGTATAAAATATTTAGTTTGTATTTCAATTTTCGACATTACACTGCACAATTATTAACAATTTACATTTTACAGAGAATATTTATTAAAGCCTTTCCCCCGAAAAAAGGTGTTATCAAAAGGAAGAGGCCAACAACTTGCCGAGGCTTAAGGAGACTCCCAATCTGAAATGGAAGCTCACTCCTCTCTTAACCCTCAACGGTTTGAACTTGTTAAATGCCGAGAAGTAATACCTTCTCATATATTATTTACAAATTTTTATTTTTATTTTTATTTTCCAATTTAAATTTTAACTAATTATATTGACATAACATTTAATGTTGATGACATTCACGGTAGGACTTTGGACCATACACATGTTTCAGAAACTCAACCTTCTTCCCCAACTCACTCCATACAATTTGCATGCATTCATATCTTCCAGGAAAACCACCAAATGCTAGTCCTACATGGCCACCCTTAGACTGCGAAAAACTACCCTCGACACCAAGGTACAACATTTCAATAGTACGTTTAATTTTGTAGTTTTTGCCTTTTTGGATTGTTTTCCTATTTTTCATGTTTTTTCTTGTACTTTTAGCACATCACAAATCCTTATAGCCAAACAAAGTGGCACCAACACCAACTAAACCAATCATTTTTAAAATGCCAATCGGAGGAACAGTGAAAAAGAACATTGGTAAACGCATGCCAATTGCTCCGGCCCCTAGTGGGACACTAAACATTGCCTCCTCCTTTTGAATTCCAATGCTCTCACTTGGTGGCTTGCCCAGTGCAACGGGCATATCAGTTTTGAACAATATAAATTTAGATGAAGATTATTTGGGCATTGATAGTAATGACCCAACTGGTTTTTTCAATACCCGTGAGATGATTCAAGGCCAGCAGGTATAATTTAATTTAAATATGCTTTACAATATTGAATTACATTTCAATTTAAATTTATTTATCTGAATCTTGATTAATTTTATCACAAATAGGATCAGGCCACCCAAAGGTAGAAACAAGTAGCAGTTGATCTTTCCGAAAGCCCCCATACTTCTCCAGCAAGATCATCTTCATCAGATTTAGATAGTGAACAGTTGCTACCTTTTCCTTTGGAAAACTTAATTGGTTATGATTGTCAATCCCATGTTAGTGAGTTTATTCTACCTCATATCAATTAGCTCATAAAATGGGAGAGAAGGGCTAAAGTTCTTATCAATGAGATTATTAGTCGTTATGAAAATTATTGGCAAAGGAATAGTTTATATGCTACAGTCCAAAATCAACCTGCGAAGATGGATTCCTTACTTACCTAAGTAAGAAGTGGGACTGTCACGTATAACAACAACTATAAAGACGACATTTTGGATAAGTCATTAAACAAATTGAAAAATATTAGTGCCGAGGCCCAGACATATTTTAACAAATGGTCTAAGGACAAGGATCTAGTAGCAAATGCAAATGCCAAGAGAGATAGAGTGGTTGTAAGTTCTATCACTTTCAAATAATCATTCTTGTTAATTTGAAATTTTCATTTTTTAGTAATATGTTGAATTGACATTACTCTTTTTGTGCAGTTGAAATATGAAAATTTGAAGAGTCAAGCAAAGGTATTCCAAGTTCACTTAGAAACAACGAAGAACAGTTTATCCGCAGAAAAGAATTTGAAGGAAAATATTGTTTTGGTTAACAAACAAAACAATACACTAAAGTGGATAATTAAAGAGCACGACTTCGACCCTGAAATATTATTCAAAGCTAAGGCAGTAGCTGATCCAAATTTTTTGTCGCATGGAGATGCGACAAATCAAGAAGAAAGAATTTTTAAAAATCTAGACAGTGCTATGGAAGATCTTATAAGTTTTGGGGTTATTTCTGTTGTTGGGGAAAGGGGTACAGCCATAGGGGAAGAAACCATTGGGGAAAGGAGCACAGGAGTTGAAATGGATAAAGAAAAGAGGGTTGAAACTTTTATTATTGTGTGGAAACTTTAAATATTGAGTATGGTATTTGAATTTAATTATATGGATTTGATAGCCTTTTAAAATTTGAAATACTATATAATCTTTAATTTTGATTGCATATGGATTTGATAGAATTTTTAGATTGTATATGGAGTTTATGCTTTTTGGTTTACTCTTAATGGTGATTGCATTAGATAGGGATGAATCATGATGATGTATGTTTCTTGTTTACTTGGATTATCATGAATTGTATGTGGACGTAGATGATGAATGATATAGATGGATATAGATGATGATGAATGATGATAATGGATAATTGTTTTAGAAACATGGAATGATGATAGATGATGATGAATGATGATAATGATATGATATATATGGATGATGATCAATTTAATGTGGACGTAGATTTAGCTTCAAGCATGATAATTCTTCTTCTCTAGACATTTAAACTTGTTTTAAGATAATTCTTCTTCTCTATACTTGTAATGATATGATCATGATGTCATTAGAATGGATATAGATGATAAATAAATGGAATGTGTTAAAATGGATATAGATGACATTAGAATGGATATAGATGAAATTAGAATGGATATACTTGTAATGATATGATTATGAATTGTTTTAATAAATTTAAATTAGATAAATAATTGTTTTAATAATAATTGTAGTGTCAGGACTCAGGATTATGATAATGATATGGTGATGATATGATATATATGGATGATAATGAATTTTATGTGGACGTATGTTATAAATTGTATAATGTATCGTGCATTATTAATTATATAGTATAGAAATATCTTCCTCGTCAGAAAATTCAATTGTGTCATTTTATCCCACAATTAAAAAAATATATCAAAGCATTTTGCAAATATAAAAAATAAATTAAACATAATTGTAAGAAATCAAGAAAGAATCATCACTGGTAAGAAATTAAACATAATTACAAATATGATAGGGTTTAACTTACCTCTAGTGTATTAGATTGTTGTGAAATCATCACTGGTAATGTGCTAGATCTTTGTTTTAAAAAAATCAACACGAGAAATGGATTAGTAGATAGATGGGTGAGTTGCCTGACATTGTCAGTCCCGAGAAGTACCAACTTCCTTGGATGGATGTCAACCCACATTTTCCAAAAAAAAAAAGATTGTATTTAAATAAATGTAAATATATAGACCTGTAACATCTTTAATGATAACAAGAGCTGAAAAAATGTAAAGTAACAAACAATAAGATTAAGGTGAAGAAGATACCTATTTAAAATTGAAATCATCATTGGTAATGTGCTAGATCTTTGTTTTAAAAAAACTCAACACAAGAAATGGATTAGTAGATAGATGGGTGAGTTACTCGACATTGTCACACCCCGAGAAGTGTGACTTCCTCGGATGGATGTCAACCCACGTTTTCAAAAAATAAAAAGATTGTATTTAAATAAATGTAAATATATAGACCTGTAACATCTTTAATGATAACAAGAGCTGAAAAAAATGTATAGTAACAAACAATAAGATTAAGGTGAAGAAGATACCTCTTTAAAGTTGAAATCATCACTGCCACTGGTAATGTGCTAGATCTGTGTTTTAAGAAAACTCAACACGAGAAATGGATTAGTGGATGGGTGAGTTGCCTGACATTGTCAGTCCCGAGAAGTAACAACTTCCTCGGATGGATGTCAACCCACATTTTCAAAAAAATAAAAAGATTGTATTTAAATAAATGTAAATATATAGACCTGTAACATCTTTAATGATAACAAGAGCTGAAAAAAATGTAAAGTAACAAACAATAAGATTAAGGTGAAGAAGATACCTATTTAAAGTTGAAATCATCACTGCCACTGGTAATGTGCTAGATCTGTGTTTTAAGAAAACCCAACACAAGAAATGGATTAGTAGATAGATGGGTGAATTGCCTGACATTGTAACATCTTTAATGATAACAAGAGCTGAAAAAAATGTAAAGTGACAAACAATAAGATTAAGATAAAGAAGATACCTATTTAAAGTTGAAACAATCCATTATCAATAGCTTCATCAAACTCGATGTTGTCTTTTGTAGAATGTGATGATGAGCCAATTACACTCTCAAGGTTGGGAATATTTGTACTTGTAGTTGTATTATTCACACCTCTTCTTTTGCAAAGGGAATTCCAATGCGCAATTGCTCTGTCGAACGGAAAGGTTTCAATGGAGTATCGAGAAACATAACACCTCATGCAACTTTCCATATTTTTATCCAACTTGTTTCTCAGTTTTTATTTTATAAATGATAATGCACTGAAAACCCTTTCATCCTCCACAGACACCAAAATCATTGTTTGGCATAACTCATATAATCTAAAATATTCACTTATATCTTCTTGTAAGATAGAAATTTGATAGATTCCTTGCCACAACCTTGTAATAGCACCACTTTTAGAAGGTTCGTCTAAAATTTTATATTGGTTCCTCATTGTTGTTGCAAAATTTGTTGATTGAAACTTTAATAAATCAACATTCAGTATACCTTTGATTTCCATACCCTTGAGCTCTGAAGTCTTTGTAAATTGTTCCATTATTGTACCCATGGATTTATGGAAATGCTTTCTGACAAAGTCTGCACGGCCACCTTCAGTATTCCAAAAATTAGGATTCATCACACCCATGGCTTCCAGAATTTTATCTTTATAGAAACGTTCCCTAATTTCTGATGACAAGGTTTCTGAAAATTTTTTAAGCTTTATTCTTGTTTCAACTATAACAGACTCAAAGAGATTATGTGTCACGGGAACATCTTCTCATTCCGATCCTGTAATATCTTGATATTTTTGAAAAATGTGCAGTGGTATTTCCCTCCCATTAACAGTGATGCAGAGGTGATCATGGATATTAAATCTCAAAAAGGTGCTAGGATTTTTAAGATCTAATAAAGCTTTCCAATTCTCAAAAACAGGTGCATCAAAACTATCTTGGGAATAGTACAATATATCAAGACTTTGAAATACCATTTTTCTCGATCCTTATAAAATCCACAACATAGATTAATATGCCTTGTGCATGCTTCATCAGTGTATTGATCTCCTTTAACATTGGAAGAATACCAACCAATGTAAGCAATGTCTCCAAATTAGTTAAACGGAACAACAAGTCCCTCGCCCTATCAACTTCATGACGATATTTGTGCATGAAACCAACCAATGAAGGATACTCCTCACGAACTCTGCATGTAGGTTCATACAAAGAGATCCATCTAGTCTCGACATCCGTCAGAAGTTTTTTGCCATTTGTAATTTCAATTGCAAATTTATGGAACTCGAGAAATCACTTTGGGATGCTTAACATATAGGCATGAAGTTCTCTTATAAGGTCTTTTAATCGAGCAACATTTTTGTGGTTGCTTACCATTTTATACGATAAATTCATTTTGTGATCCATATAGTGAATTTGTCGCATATATGGGGCCACTGTTGTTTGTAATCTAACACACAGCCCTATTCGGTGACCCTGCATGATAGATGCACCATCTACTCCAACACATACCAACTTCATAGCAATTTCATAAATAAGTCATTCTAGCAATATCTTTCGAATGAGAAACAACTATTTTATGTAGGTTTTTGGCATTGCATTTTTCAACCATTTTCATAACACCCAACAAATGAGGTGTCCTTATATGATTTTCTAAAGTATAGACATGGATACATACCCATGCAGTGTTGTCGAATGTTGTCACTTCATCAATTGAAAGAGAGATAAACTTTTCTTTTTTACATTCTCTTTCAAATCTTCCTTCTCTATCATCGAAAGGCATTTTTCCATTTCCCATCCACTACTTTCAGACTAATGAGACTGAGGTACATTCAAAGCATTCCATTAAATTGATACAAAACTTTGAAATCGAGGAAATCTGAAATCGGTCTTCCTTTTTTTAGTATGTGAAATAGAGTAGAGAATTGTATGAATTTTACATGTAGATTTGTTTCTTTCATCTTACCAATATGCGATGTGATCGTTCCTCCATTTTCCAAGAGATGTCTGTGTTTTTCTACTCTGCCTCATATTCCACTATGTATCTAACATGCATGCATTATTTTTAGTTTTCCACCGTGTGTTGTGATTTTTGGCCATCCACCCCCAAGTTACAATCAAATATAGTTTTCCATAATGTTTTTCTATAGTGTTCATCTTTAGTTGCATTTTTTTCACTTTCCCAATTTCCACGTACATATTGTACATGTACATTCAGATGGGATCTCTTCAGAATTAGATGATTGTACAGGTTCAATAAATGGAAATTTAGCTACCCAATCAAACTTGTATGTCCTGCCAATGGTCCACATATTCTTGTTCATTTTCAATGCTTTACTTTTTTGAGTAGAATTTTGAGCAATATCACAATCACCTGGTTTCCTCTTTCTTGGACCGGAGTTTGAATTTGATTTTTGTGTTCCATTTTGCTAAGTATTTGTATGTGTGATATCTTGATGCACTTCTGGTTGCACCCCAACAGGAACAATATCTTCAAGATCTGGCATATTATCGTAGGTTTCATTTGTTTGACTTTGATACTATGCAGAATGCATGTCCACCTCAATAATACCTTCCACATAGTCAGTATTCTGATTCTTTGTGGTGGCATCTATATGGTTGGTATTTTCAATATTTGTATCTGCAGAGTTTCCAAAATACTTGAAGAGTAATTTCTAAGATTTCTTACTTACTTTCAGGTTCTTCGCATTCTTTGAACTAGCACCTTCCATTATTCTGAAGAGAGTCCTGTATCAACAAAAGAACCAAGTAGCAACTCTATCCACTGTCTGAGGTCTCTGTCGCACATCAACTCTGCACTTATCACGTGTCAAATTCCTATGCCCTATCGTGTGTCCACTGTCTGAAGTTACTGTCACGTGTCAACTCTGCCCTTGTCTTGCATCAACTACTATGCCCTGTCGTGTGTCAACTCTCTTTATCGGTCAAACCTATTTATTTTTCATGCATCTGCAATATCTCCTTGTTGCACGTTTGCAATAACTCTTTGTCACATGTCAACTATGTGCCTGTCACGTGTCAACAACTAACCGTAATAGGCTAGTTCAGCAATCTCTAGTGCTTAAGAGTATGCGAGTTCAAACTTCACAGTATTGGTAATTTGGTAAGCTACTTGAGGTATACTACCCGATGAATCACCTAGGTTTTTATAGGAGATGTTTTCAAATGAAGGCGAAGCCGACCCCCAAAAAAATATATTATATATTTTAGGCGAACAGGACACCGACCCGCTCTGAAAAAATCACCTTTTCAAATTTTCCTAAAATGAAATTTTCGCCATATTACGAATATTCACCACTAAAATTATCCCCTGTGGAGATTGATTAATAAAGTACAAGGAGAATATTATTTACCTTTAATCGATCATTTGACCCAAATTATTGTGGGATCCCATCCAACATGGCTATCACGGAATGAAAATTAACTATTTTTTATTACTTTTCCGTCATTATTTCATCATTGATATCAAAATTCTTTAGAACTTGGGAGTTTTCTCTATTCCATTATCCTCTTATTTGGGAATGGGATTAAATTCTTCATACTCTTATTTTAAATTTAGCAGGATCTTCTTCACTTTCAAATATTGGTCCTATCTAATCAAATCATTGTCATTATATATTAGAATGAAAACTTGGGGTTGTATAGCTCCTTCTAGAAAATTGTTTACTTATTCCAAGTCTTCTTCATCCTTGAAATAATTATTCAGCCCTGAAATTGATTAATTCCCAAGGAAGAAGTCAACGTGCATGGGAGGAAGTATAGAAAGAAGGTTCTCAAGAAAAAGGACGAAAGGAAACGTGCGTGGTAGAAGAAGTTGGCACACGTGGGAGTAGGAAGGTTTAGGGACTTAGCCATATTTTGAAGGAGTTGTTATAGGAGAAACACGTTAAAATCCTGAGCAGGCATGTTGAATGGATATGGTGCCATCCTAGAGACTTAAAGATCAATAGAATAATATTCCACACAAGGGATATTCCAGGATGATCATTACAGTAGTGGATGCATTTGCAAGTTGGCATAGGCATTCGACCATGGAGGACCACACTTCCACTTTACATGCAATCTGATCATGAAGGAAACCAAGGTAGTGCATCTAGATCATATTTAAAGTAGTTATTGGGTCTGAAATGAGGGGAGAAGAGGTGAGATCAAAGTGCTATGGAAATGAAGGGTTGAGGGTTTTAAGTAGTACCAAGGTGTCAGAGAAATTCTTGCGGGAAGGGTTTTAAGTATATTAGGCATGGATTTAGGTATGAACAAGGGTTGTAATGGGTAGATTAGCTAAGAACTCTCTCTCTATCCATAGTATTTTTGTAGGGTTTAAGATAATATCCCTTGATGTGTTCGGTCTGTATGACCCTCGTGATGTAATGGAGCCATTATTAATGTTTATAAATCAATATGTGGTGTGTGATTCGGTTATTCATGCTCAAAAGTGTAAACCCTTATGTTCTTCGTATTATTATGAGTCATATATATATTTTCATTATGCTTATTTACAATTTGTTCATTTCCATTTATGATGCATCATGCATACATTGTATGTATCTTTTGTTTTTGAGTGAATGTCTATGTTTTCAATTTTGCAACTCATTCTCCATCAATGGCAGACCATTCTCACAAAGCTCACAAAAGGAGGGGCTCAAAGCACCTCCGCGCACCTCAGTGAACATCCAGCACATGGTGGGTGATAAGCCAATGAATATGGGGTAAAAAGAAGGTATATGAAGAAATGACTACATTTTTTGTGTCATTGCTAGACCTATTTTTGAAGATATTGTGAGAATGGGGTGTGATGACACGGTTCTTGACCTTGGAAAAAGTGGAATCCTCGGCTTAAAATCTTGGAAGAGGAGTTTTCTCCGAGGTTCAATCTTGGATCTGAGTTTGATGCAAGAAAATGGGTGGAGAATCTATATCACGAACTCTATGACACATTCTTATGTTGTTATCCAATAGAGTTATATGAGTGGCATTCAACATTTGCATTAAGGACAAGTTGGTACTATAGACCTCATGCTTGCACCTGGAATAATATCAAAGGTAACATGATGTCAATCTAACCTAGACCCATGTTGTTGATCACTGGTGGACTAGAGTGTTGACTAGTTATACCTTGGAATACGTTATTTATATGTATTATTTCCCGAGAGATTGTTGAGTTTAAGTTCTATAGGGATCATAAGAATCATTCTTATGTGTTATTCCATTGGCTATCAAGATGCTAGTCATTTCTTTGAGTTTGGAAGCCTTTCCCATGGTTGGCCAAACTCCTCCTAGGTGTCGGGCATGGAAGGTGGCGTAGTAAAGGATGGTGGAAGTTTCGGTGGAAATGGATAGAGAGGAGGGGCATCTTAAGTACAATGAAGCTCGAGAGAGGGAGTTGGCAAGACAACTCAAATCTGTAGGAGTTATGAATTTATGGAGGTAGACGTTGCAGCAAGGATTTGAGGTTCACGCGGAGGACGTGGAAACTGATAAGTTTGAGATACCCCATCTTGGAAAGCACAAAAGAGAAATCCCCTTAGCTTATGGAGAGATATTTTCATATAAAGAAAGGAGGAGAGATGTAGGCATGCATCTTAACCCACATGGCAACTAGACTCTTACGCTTATTTTTCTAGTTCTGAGATAACTTTTGATAATCTAGTTGGTATCGGTATTAGTAGTCGAGAAAAACCTAGGAGGTATAATTTTTCACTTGGTACATCTATGGCTGCAAACCAATTTCATATATTTGAGGGTATTTAGTTTGGCACAAATTTTGGGCAAGGTGTGGGTTCACAATGTTTTAGTATCGCATCTGGAAGTGGTTTGGTATCACTGATCGTGGGACGCACAGTTTAGCATGATGGTTAGATCATAGGGTGCAAATGCATTAGGCCCCTTACCTATGATAGAAGTTGGATCTCATGGATCTGGAGGAGTTGGCACTAGTGGATCTAGTGGGTCTTGTGGTGGAGGCAACATTGGAGGGAATCAAGGTCCTTGATCTAGAGGATAAGGTCCACAACACCATTACAAAATATTTTATGAGATTTTTCTCCACTTACCTTAGTACGAAGTCATTGAGGATGTCTCGGAACATGAGCATAAGTGTGAGTTGCTAAGGAACGTGAAGGTTATCACCGCCCTAGAGCAAAAAGTAAGTCATTTTTCAACCTGTATTGTAAGGGCACATGCATAGTTGGTACATGAAGTATGACCCAAACTAGATAGTTGTGGATTAAATTATTCTTCATACTTCCTTTTTGGAAGAGTTCCATATACCTGCATTTTAACACAAAAGCATTAGCGCATTAAAGGAGATTCAATAAGGAATGGTGGAGAGTGTGTAGGATTATGACACATGTTTCAATACTCTCCTAACTTAGTTGTCTTATGACATTCAACCTTCACAAAGATGCTTAGTAGTTTGTCGAAGGGCTGATCACACCATTCAGGATGGCACTTTCACAAATCTACGTGAGGCCTTGGACCTTGCCTTACGTGTTGAGATAGTAGGAAGTGTTGATATAGGAGTTAATCCATTCTAGAAGCCCAAATTTCTATAATGGCAAAGTAGCTAGAGAAATTTTCTCCAAACTTAGCTCATAAGACTCACAACAGATTATGTTGTATAGATTGTGAAGTAGAGGATAATACAAAGGATAATTTTCCACAAAGGTCGGTTCACGCCATATAAGTGGATGGTGAGTTTTTCCACCGACATCATGATGCAAGTATGTGTCTACTGCTAAAGATTGTAATCTAGAAGAATCTATCTTGCTATTGAAATATTTGCACCTCTACTACTCATAACATGAAGGATTATAGATTGATTGACTAGATACATGATGCCATTGATACTAGTGTGTGCTAGACCAACATTATTAGTAGTTCCAAGGATGATGGTTGTCATTATGAAGGGTGCATAGATGGAGGAGGTAAAGGTAGAGGATTTCAAGGAGGATTTAGAGGCTATTGCAATCGTTGGGGAGCAAGGAGTGAATTCCCTCTGGGAACCTACTATAATTGTGGATATACAAAATATTACAAGCGCGAGTGTCCCAATTTGTTACAGTGCTCTTGGTGTGGAAAAAAGCATAGTATGAGGTTTTCTAGGAGTTATTTGAACACATGAGAAAGAAGAAACGTAAGGATAAGGGCGCTACGATGGTGGTTATAAAGCGTGTTGATGCCAAGGGTGGCATGTGAGTCAGAGTTAGAACCTATACTTGGTAACGACGCGAGATGGGACTACATGTGCCAAGGAGATACCAAAGCAGAGACCACTAATTATAAGAGAATAATTGGTACAAGGGAAGTATCCGCACCCTATGCATCAGAAGGAAGTTTATCAGGAAACCATGGATGTTATTCAAAGCCTACAAGGGGAGATCTAGTGCTTCAAGGAGCAAATCATGACAGATTAGAGAAAAAGAAGAGGAATGAGGCTCCATGAAGAAGGATACGAGATGAAGTCGGGGAAGTATGTAAGAGGATGATAGAGGATAATATCACCCCTCTATTATGAGAGTGGATAAGGGGAAAAGTACCAAGTGTCGGAGGAGAGTGTAAGAGGCATGTTTTGCATGCTAATCTACCTCATCATAGTATTGACTATGATAAGGAGATTACCTTAAATGTAGTTGTTTATAGATGGCTCCTAAGTAATATTATGATTGAAATGTTCACAAAATTCAATTTTCTCACTTTGGATGCATACAATCAAATAGGAATTCCCCATTACAGTCATCTTCAAATGTGTTTTATATGGATAACAAGATGAAGTCAATTCCCATTGGTGTCTTAAAGTATGTTGTTATGACTATCCAAGATGTAAAATTCAATGGAGACTTCAAAGTCTTGGAACTTTCTGAGGTGGACAACTTACCAACTTTACTTGGGTGCCCCAGTGCTATAAGAACAATGTTGACTTATAACTCAATAAGGGGTATATAAGTTTTGAGAACAAGGAGGAACATGGTATCTTTCCTTTTATGGATGGAAATTCATCCCACTATACTGAGCCCTTTAGAGAAGAGACCTAGATAAAATGTATGTGTGCACTATAAGGGAGCCTTAGGTTGTGCAACCAATAAAAGAAGGTGTTATTCAGTGGGAAGATGCTCAAATGATAAGTGATACAACTAGTTTGGCATGTGACAATTGGGCACACAAGGCATATGAATTAGTCGAAGGTAGTTAAGAGGCTATGTGATGAGAGTAACAAAAGTGTGCTCATCGGACACCTAAGAGGAAAATAGTTGTCAAGTTATAGTGGGAGAATTAACCCCGATGTTTTCATGTGGGAAATTGAGAACTAGTGGATATGTGAGATCAAAAGGAGAAGTATGCTTAGCTATAATTTTCTTGGGACCACAACACATTGGTGGGTGACCCATTGAGATAACTTTCAGAATGGTGCGAGGTGAGAATTACGTTCTCTATTAGGTTTCTCCAAAGCAATGCACCTACTATTATACAAGACTATCATGAGAAGGATTCCACCTCGTTTCACATCCAAACATGTGAGAATTCCTAGAAGGAAGGCGTGGAAGCCTTGCCTCCATCTTTATGGGTGCATAAGCTCTACTCCACCTTATAAGGATGCACACTCTCACGTTACATTCATTCGAGTTGGGCTGTCGAGAAAACAAATAGGTAGGAGTTGATGGCCGATATCCTTTAATATTCATGAGTATCAGTACTAAGGCACTAATGGATAAGGTGTTGTAGGTTTTAAGAACCTAAATATGGGATATAGTTCCATGGCTAAGGAAAGAGTATCTTGGAGTTGTTGGGTTAACCTTGCTTGGAAATGCGCTTTGATGAGGAAGAATCAGAGGAGGTATAACTTGAGCATGGATGTATGGAGAAGGATAAAGGAAAATTAGTTTACATGATAGATGGTGAAGAGGTGGAAAAATTGGATGTTAACCATAATTTTGGTACACATGAGGTTATGGATAGTGATGATGAGAAAGTGCACACTTACCATGAACCCCTGAAAACCAAGAAGGTTAACATTGGCTCGAGAGGTGAAACCTAAGGAAGTTAATATTGAGATTAATTGACGGACGTAAAGGCGGGATTCAAAGATTATTAATAAATTACATGAATTCAAGGATTTATTCCCATGTGGGTAGCATGAGCTTAAAGGAGTTCACCACTCCTTGGGAGAAATGAATATCAAGTTAAAGGAAGGTGCACACCCAATTTAGAAGAGACCTTATCGAATGAATCTAAATTTATACGTCAAAGTCAAGGAGGAGATTGACAAGATGATCACATCAGGCATCATTGAGGCTATTGAGGAATCAGAATGGATAAGTCCGATGGTCATAAAAATTAAGAAGGATGGGAGGATAAGGATTTGTGTTGATTATAGGGATTTGAATGCGGTGTGTGTCATTGATCCTTTTCCAACCCCCTTCACCGAAGAGATCCTAGAAGGAGTAGCCAAGCACAAGATCTATTCTTTCACAGATGGATTCTCAAGATATCATCAAGTTAGAATTACAAATGAGGACCAAGAAAAGACAACCTTCGCCACTGAATGGGGAATTTTTTCCTATACAATCATGCCTTTTGGACTGAAGAATGTGCCTGTTGTGTTTTCGCACATTGTGGTTCAAGCATTTCAGGACTTCATTCATAAATTTATACAAGTCTACCTGGATGATTGGATAATATATGTATTAGTGAGGGACCATTCGACAATATGAGGTTGATGTTTGAGAGATGTCAAAATTTGATTATATCTCTTAACATTAAGAAATTTGTTTTCACTACTCCATTTGGTACCTGTTGGGACATATCATATGCAAAGAAGTCTTACTAGTGTATCCTCCTAAAGTTTCCATTATTGTGGGATTGAAGGAGCCTACCATCCATAGTAAAGTGCAAAAATCCCTTCCACACATGATACCTGTGCCGTTAGAGGAGTTACTAAAAGACAAAAGGACATTTCATTAGGGAGAAGCGTAGTATATGGCATATGACACATTGAAGAATAGGATTATCACCACACCCATATTATGCTTTCCCTCTTGGGATAATCCATTCCATGTACATGTTGATGCTTTAGGGATGGTGATTGGATAAATCTTAACACAATCTAGAGAAGGAATTATTGAACATCCCATGTGTTTTAGTAGTAGGAAGCTAACCTCAACATAACATAATTATACTACCACAGAGCATGAGGCATTATTGATGATCTACTCACTAAAAAAATTCAAGTAGTATTTTCTAGTGATAGCTTTTATCTTTTACATCAGCCACATGGCATTAAATTACTTGGTGAATAAGCTCATCGTGCAAGAGTGCATATACAGGTGGGTCCTATTGTTTCAAGAGTTTGAGTTTATGGTTGTTGTAAAACAAGGTAAGTGTAATTTGGGGCCTAACCACTTGTCAAGGATTGACTCAGGAGAGGATGCACAAAGCATCAAGATAAAATTCTAGATGCAAAACTATTTATATTACATCATGCACCATCCGATTTAGAAGATATCATTGTGTTGTTAAGAACGCAGTGTGGTGCCAAAAGGAATGAAGGCATTAAAAAAGAAGCAGTTAGCCATACACACTGCACCCTATATGTTAATTAGTGGAGGATCGTGCAAATTAGGTCATGATGAGGTTTTGCATCGTGCATGCTAGAGCATGAGCAAACTACAATCATGGAAGAGGTTCATGGTGGAATTGCATGAGGAAACTATGGGAATACGATCGCTCGTAAGCTCCTCTTAGCTTGTCTTTGGTGGGAGATGGTTTACAAGGATTATATTGAATATTAGAAGGCCTGTGATCATCATTTTCACGGTGCCTTACTAAGCAAGGAAAAATGCATGAAATTTTATTGGGGCCAATAGGTAGTATTGAACTATTCAAGAAATGGGAAATTAACTTTGTACAGCCTATTTCACCGCCGCACGAAGGACAAGCTCACGGTACATCATTATTGTTGTAGAAAAATCACAAAGCACCCTCAAATGGACTTGGATTTGAGTGGGGAATCTAGTGTGATTACACAACATGGGACCATCTCTCATGCTATGGGACTTGCAGACTTGAGATGGCCTTCTGGAGAAATCCATTTTATTCTTCCTAAACTACCTTCCACAAGCTACACTAGCACAGAAAAACTATCTAATCCTACTCTAACCTTCCAAGGAGATAGGGAGAGAGAGAGAAATGCATGGAAACAGAACCTACACTAAAGCGGTGATACACCAGAAATGGAAGTGGATGATAAAAAATCCAACTGCCTGAAATGGAGAGAGGTGAGCAATGAAGAGGATGGACATATGCATCACAGACTAGAGCTGCATCTCACATGAAACACCACTTCAAACCCATTAAACACAGCTCCCGTAACTGTAATAGAAACCAGAGTATAGATAGTATACCCCTGCAACGATGAGAGGAAAGAAGATACAATAAAATAATAAAAGGATGGACAAGATGCATCACAAAACAAATTTTATTGCTCCATAACTCACACAAGTACATAATCGGTGGGCAAGAGGTAAGAAAATGCCATTACAAACTCAAGCGAGGAGGCTTAGACTCAACATTCTACCCTAAGGAAGAAAGAGAGAGGGGGAAGGAAAGAAATAATGGCCAACCCTTTAGAAAATGCCCCTCCTTTACTATATATAAGAAAAATAAAGGAGAAAGGAGGGAAAATTCGAACCATGCTCTAACCACCCTTAGAAGAGCATTAAGTCCACCTACCACAATTATGAGTCTCATTACAACACCCATGTCCTCGTCGCTCTCCCTTCATGGGAAAGAAATGAAACCCATTCTTCATCATGGCTATAGGTGAGAGTCTTGACATGACCTCAAAAATGGCGGGGTGAAGTATTAATGGTGGCAAGTGAGTAGCAGATGCCGAGAGATTTCCAAAACGTCCCTTCTCACCGAATCGAGCTCCAAGTCAAGAGATATGGTTGTCTCAAGATCAAGATCATGGGCTTACTATATTTAAAAGAGTGCATCCATGAAAGACCCATATGGAAGCACAACGCGTGTTGAAGATTCATCCGCTTCCTCTTGCTCTTGAAATTGAGTGAAATGACACGTGGTGGCTTCCGTGGCCTTCTCAAATTCCTCTTTATTCTGCCCTGAGTTCTTCTTGTTGGTAGAGACACTATGTCCGACCCGAGACACGTGGAGGCTTTGTGCTCATTTGGAAACTACCCCCAGATTTTACTTTTGAAGTTGCGTGGATATGACAGGTGGAGGCCTCTACAGGCTTTGGGACTTTTCAACATCCGACCTTACCTTTTCGGACTCTGACCACATGGTGGGTTGGTGCTCATTTGGGGACTACCTTTTGGGCCGCACCTTTGAAATTACACTAAAGAGGCATGTGGCACCTTCCACAACTCTACCCTATTTCTTTTATACTTAGCCGATTTGGGCCTGCCGCCTTTCTTGGTCCCTGACTACGTGGTGGGCTAGCACATGTTTGGGAGCTCCATTTTGGGTTACACCTTTGAAGTTGCGCTGATGAGACATGTGGAATATTTTTCTAGCCCTTCCATACTTATCTAATTTGGGCCTATTGCATTTCACGGTTCCTGACTACATGGTAGGCTAGCACATGTTTGGGGGCTCTGTTTTGGGTTACGCCTTTGAAGTTGCACTAATGAGACACGTGGAAGATTCTGGCCCTTCCATACTTAGCTAATTCAATGACCAACTCTATCCCGTTTTAAATCGACCATGGGGTGAGCAATGTGCTCATTTGGAACCCTCTCTTAGACCTTGACCTTGGTGTTGTCTTTGATGAGACACGTGGAGGATTTCACCAACACTCTTATACTTAGTCGATTTAGACGGCTGGCTCTATCCCCTTTTTGACTTTTGGAAATGTGGAGGGTCTACACACATTTGGGAACCCACTAAATATTTTTCCTTTGAAGTTGCATCGATTTGACGCATGGCTTCTCCCACAGTCTTGGACTCTTCAATGTCTTACTCGGTCTTCTTGTTGACTCGGACCACGTGGCGAGCTTGTGCTTGTTTGGAGACTTCCCCTTGGGCTTAACCTTTAGAGTTGCGTTGTTGAGGCACATGGCACCTTCCGTGGCTTTGTAACTTTACATTTGGTAAAAATACTTCTGCAAGCTCATGGCCACGCACTTGAAAACTGTGTCATTTTGTGAAAAGTGCAAAAGTTCCAAAATGTCCCGAGACCCACCAAATCTGAATATACACTTGGTAAAAATTTCCTCCGTGGCCCCGCATATTCACTTAGCAAAAGAAATCATCCCCTGGGCCAACGGTAATGCAATTATAACTTGTGCCTTTTGCAAAAAGTGCAAAAATGCCAAAATATCTCCTACCGCCTTGAAACAGTCCTCAATTCTTCCCATTTGGAAAAATATCCTTCCCAGGCTCGCCCACCCGCCATTTGCAAAATATAAGGATTAAAAGGAATTCTTTATATTTTTGGAAAGGGGAAGAAATTTCCTATCGATGGAAATGTTATTAGGGTATCCTAAGTGCTTAGAATATATAAAATTTCATATTAAAGCACAAAAAGGGGAAAATGGTGTTAGTTGACAAAAAATAAGTGTGAGCTTATTTTGGTCAACAATTGGCGATTCATGGGGATCACCTGCCTGCTAGGTGAAATCATCACTTACCTTGAAGCATGCATTCGACATGGAGTCATGAATGATAGTATGATAAAAATAAATCTGTTCATAATCTCTAAATCGATCCTTGATCCACTTGGAACACCGTTGGTCGTCAGATAGGACTTTTTAGAAGAGCAACAGTCAGGGGACAAGAAGTCCCTCCTCTTTAATGGGAGAGGTTCCCTTATTCTGAAACGAACTTATTTACTAATGTACAGAACATTGTTTTATGGTTAAACTTGGATATTACGAAAGTGCTTTCCACAAGGATCATCAGTTACACAAGGACTGAGGAAAGGGAATAAGAAGATGAGCAGAATAGCAACCTTCAGAATTATAGATAGCAGAATAATTCTTCGTGTATGCGAAGCTTCAAAGGATTTAAGACAAGATCATTTGCGTTGGCTGAATGAGATTAAATTCAAAGACACAAAGTTCCCTAAATAACCTTCTTCAGATTTATTAATCAAGGACACAAAGTTCCTTCTTGGTTATACAAGATCAATGTATTGGCAAACCGAACAATTATGCAATCAGAGAGACTAACGAGTTAAGAACAAAATGATCTTCACAATATTAAAGGAAAACACAGAGATAACGAGAATCAGATAGACAAAGAACGAAAAGCCCTTTTGTATTGATTTCTTTAAGATCTATTTACACTTTCAGCAAATATTCCAAGTTCTTCCTCTCTTTCAAAATGGCGTGGAAAGGCCATTATATAGCTTACAAGTCAGTTACTCTTCGTAACCGTTTCTTTTAACTAAAGAATAGTTAAGGACCGCCGGTTACAATACTTTAACTGATTACAAAGAATACGAAAAGAAAGGGAAGAAGAGGAAAGAAAAGAGAAGGAGACAGTGGTGGTTCTGGGAGGGACCCTTGTCTTAATCCGCCTGAATTTCTTCAATGACTCGGCTATATCTCTGCCACGAGGGACTGACGTGTTGGCTGTAGACTGAGTCCAAAATCCCAGACATTTCTCCATCTCTTTATCAAACTCGACGTGAGTATGATAATCTTTGTTTGCTTCTTCAATGGCAAACTGAAGAGAACAAATTTCCTTCATCTTTTCCTTAGAGATGGAGCTTTCCTTGAATAGATGATCTTTGACAAAAGCTCGAATCGAGCTTTGATTTCGCAAGGACAAGGAAGCACGAGTTTTCATCTTGAAGATGACAATGCATATCTTTGAAAGAAATGCAAAGGTGTCTTGAAAGCTTCTCCTCTCGCCAACTGTTCTTCATTTCTCCCTGACTTCCTCCGGGACTTTGATTTTCCACTCTACGCCTGTAGACCCGTGGATTTTGATAGATTATCTTTGGCATCATCGAAAATCTTATTCGCCAAGAAGACGTTTTCGCCCATCTGTCCCATGAGGCGAAGGTCTACAATGCAACTGCTCCGAGTTTAAGTTCTTTATCCATAACCCCAATAGTAGAGGATAGCTTCACATCTAAATTGTCTACCCTTCCATGTAGTTTAAAAGCTTCACCGATGAAGTTTAGCCCAAAGAACAAGCATGTCACCCACCATGGCTTCAATAGCTCTGCCATAGACAAAATACTTGTGCATATCTTTGATACTTTGCACTTCATCTTGGCTTAGAATTACAGGAGGCGGTAGAGCAGTCAAGGGGGTCCAAAAGTTTGTCCTTAGACAAGAGTGACTTGATAAAACTTGTGAGAACTTGGGCTTGTTCTTCCAAATTGCTCAATAGTCTCTGCCCTTTCTCGGGGAGACGACTATAGCATTGTCCATCTCGGAATCTTGAGAGCGGCGCCAATGGTGGCGGTCCAACTTGCAATGAGTTCCCCATGTACATTTGTCAATTCGCTCGAATCGGGGTCGAAGTGAGCTCCACATGAAAGCACCTTGATCAAAGACACCTGTCGAGATTGGGAATCCTCCGGCAAAAGCTAAACCACTATCATTAATCATCTGTGCCATTGGTGTAGGGTTTGCATCTGTCATTCTTGCCCAAAAATCGCCGAAGTCGAGATGACGAGCTTCGCTGTCCCCTATATTGCTAGCCCGGATTCAAGCGGAGAAATTTGCTCCTGTCCCTGGAACTTGATCTTCATATTGATAGTCTCGGAGCTGCAACCTAGACTTCTGGAAGGAATTTGCAAATGGAGGGGGAATCGCGCAGGTTTTCAAATGACGAGGGTTCGAGCAAAAGATAGCATGGAAGCAATGCGAAAATGCAAAGGGGAATGCTCGTTATATAGCCGTTTGGAGAGAGAAATGACTTTAATGCGCATTGAATACACAACCACCAATTTGAAAAGCATCATATTTGGAGCGAGCGGGAAAAACTAAGTGTAAATGACACTAGGTACGCTTGGGACAGGTGAGACGTGAATGCGTGAAACACGCGGCTCGGCCGGTTCGGGCGAAACAGGGAGAGGACGCACAAATGCATTTGGGACAAATGGGACGAAAATGTGCGAAGTACGCGATTCGGGTGTTTCGGCCGAAATTGGAACAAAGGGCCCGTTTGGACTTGGGACATTTGGGACAAAAAGTTCCGAAGTACGCGACTTGACCGGCTCGGCCGAAATTGGGAAAGCTCGCACTTTTAACTTTGGGACATTTGGGACAGGAAAGTGCGAAGTACGCGGGAAGGATGATTCGGCCGAAATTGGAACAACACGCAAAATAAGTTTTGGGACACTTGGGACAAAATTTTCCGACGGGCCCGAAAATGGGACAGCTTCGGGGATTTCGGCCGATCGGGGAACAGAGTGCATTTTCGTACTTGGGACAGATGGGACAAAAAGTTCCGACAGGCCCGAAAATCACACAAAATGACCCAAAACACAGATTTTTTCGATTTCACGACTTAGGCACCTCAGAGAAAAACACTTAAGACTCAAAATTTTGAAATTTTACTCTTATCAGAGCGGGAAATTTTGAGTAGACAACAGCTGGCTCCTTCTGGGGATGACTTGGTATAAATTCATGGAATGAGACAAGGCAAGAACTTAGATAACTCGGTGAAGCAGACCAGTGCCTTATCCATTGGGCAAAGGAGTCAAAAACAAACCAACACAGAGGGCAACACAAACAACAACAGAAGGGAAACACACCGAAAGCAGAAAAGCAAAAAAAAAAAAATCAGCATGCGAGAATATACAAAGGGACTCCCTAGTCACCTAGGACTTGAACAACTTCAAATACTGCCCACTATAAGGAAGTGGGAGGGGGAACCATCCATGTAATCAAGATAGAAAGAGTTCTTACCAGCAAAGTGCCTTATCTTGAATGGTCCGAGCCACAGTGAATCAAATTTTCCATGGCTGCCACGAGGTTCATGTCTTTTGTCCCATAACAGCACGGTATCTCCAACTTGGAACTCTCTGAACCTAGCTTTCTTGTCAAACAGAATCTTTACCTTCTGCTGGTGAGCAGATATCCTGTCAGCAACCTCCAATCTATCCTCGTTCAGTTTGTGCAGGTACATGATTCTTTTATCCAGAGCATCACTGAAACTAGTATCTTCAATGGCCTTCATCAGGTGCAAGGCTGGCAGTTCCACTGTCACTGGCAATTGGGCTTCTACTCCATACACCACTTGAAAAGGAGACATTCCAATGGCTCTTTTAGGTGTGATCCTGTCTGCCCAAAGAGCATCATAAAGCTTCTTATGCCAGTTTCGCTGAGACTCATTGACCAACTTTCTTATGATAGTCACCAGATTTTTGTTGGTGGATTCTGCTTGTCCATTTCCCTGTGGGTAATAATCTGAAGAATGAGCCAGAGAGATGCCATACCCGTAGCAGAAATCCATTATCTCAGTTGAGGAAAAGTTCGAAGCATTGTCTGTTACAATCTTGTTAGGTACACCATACCTTACCAAGATGTTCTCTTTGATGAAGTTGCATACAACTTCAGAAGTAGTGCTCTTGACTGGAATAGCTTCCACCCATTTGGTGAAGTAGTCAGTGGCAGTTAGCACATGCGTGTGACCAGCACTAGAAGCAGGGTTCAGTGCACCAATGAAGTCTAGGCCCCACTGCTGAAATGGTTCCTCAATCACAACCGGCTTGAGAGGTAAAGATGCCAATTTAGGTCTTCCCACAAAGGTCTGACAAGCTTCACATTTATCTACCCACTTGGATGCATCTCTGAACAAAGAAGGCCAGTAATATCCTCCCCGGAGTATCTTGTGAGCTGTGACTATTGATGAATAGTGCCCTCCACATGCCTGATCATGGAAAGCTGAGAGCAACTTTCTCTGCTGCTCCTTGTCCACACACTTCAGAAATCTCCCATCTAAACCACGCTTGAACAAGGCATTTTCCCACAGTACATATTGCGCTGATCTCAATTTAACAGTCCTCTTTTCCTTGGTAGTTAAATGAGAGGGGCATTCCCCATAGGTGAGAAAATGGGCAATGTCAGAATACCATTCATCGACTGAACTAAGGAATAGAACAGTAGGAATGTCAGCTTTCTCCTCCAGCAACTCATGTTTGGCTCCTTCAGCGATGAGCTCACAAAGACCCTTTCCACGAACCAGCTTGGTTGGTTTGATATCAATGTCATACTCCTGGACTTTAGCCACCCAGTTTCCTCTCTTGGACCCAAATTCTTGCTGTGTAAGAATTGACTTAACAGTCGTATCTGGAACCAAAGACCGTAGAGTGAGAGTTGAGGATATAGAAACGGCAGGCGCTTGATGCGGCTTTGACTACCGCAAAAGCATGCTTCTCCATCATGGTGTATTTCAGCTCATGATTCTTCAGGGTATAGCTCATGAAAGTGATTGGTAGCTCATGTCCATCAGAGTCTTCTTGGGTTAAGACAGCAGCCAGGGTATTATCTGTAGCATAGCAATAGATGATGAAATCTTTGCTGAAATCAGGACAGGCCAAAACTGGAGTTTTAGCAATAGCTTTCTTGATACCCTCAAAGGATTCCTTTCCTTCAGAAGACCAACCAAATGCTTGCTTTCCTTTCATCATCTGAGAGATGTTCAAAGTTAATTCAGCAAAATCAGGGATGAATCTTCTTAAAAAATTGATCTTACCGAAAAAGGAATGCACGCCTTTTTTACTGGTTGGGAGAGGAATCTGCTGGATGGCTTGAACTCGTTCAGGATCAATCTTAATACCATCCTTGGATACAATGTGCCCTAGTAGTTTTCCTTCTGTAACACAGAAGACAGATTTTTTAGGATTTAAAGAAATCCCATGCTCTCGGCATCTCTGCAGAACTGTTTCCAGGTGGTCGAAGTGATCTGCTCTTGTCTTTGAAAACACTGTCAGGTCATCAAGGTATATGACGATACATTTCCCTTTCAAGCTTCCAAAAGCCAAATCCATAGCTCTCTGGAAAGTGGCACCAGCATTAATCAGCCCAAAAGGCATTCTCTTGTAGGCGAAGGTACCCCAAGGAGTGGTGAAGGCTGTCTTGTGTTGATCAGCAGTATCAACCTCTACCTGATTGTATCCCGAGAATCCATCAAGCATAGATAACATTTCAGATCCTGTTACTGCTTGCAATATTTGATCCATCATAGGCAGAGAGGTAGTTATCTTTCGAGAAGCTGATTAAGGTTCCGAAATCAACACGAGATGCGGATCTCACCATTCTTCTTCCTAATGAGCACAATGTTTGCAATCCATGTTGAATGATGAATGGGAAAGATGATTTTAGCCTTCAACAGTTTTGAATCTCCCGAAATATAGTGTCACTATTTTGGGATTATCCGCCTTTGTTTCGCTTGAAAGGCTTGATTCTCGGTTTGAGAGGGATAGAGTGCTGCATGTCTTTTGGCTTGAAGGCTTTTAGGTCCTCATAAGAATATGCAAGAACATCCTTATACTTCCTTAGAAGATCAATTGCTCTTTTCCTCTCATCGGTTGTGCAACATTTCCCAATATTTACCAGCTTGGGATCGGTAGAACTCCTATATCAATCTTATCATACTCAAACTGATTCTTTGAGGTCCAAGATAGAAGCTTTAGATTTTACATATCTGTCATGTTTGTCAAACAACTCCTCCAAACTCACCAAACCTTTGGGAATCTTGTTTCCTTTGAGTTTAATGCACCCTTCCTGATCTGTTTCTTCTCCTTGGGTGACACTTAGTGAGAAGATACACTCTCATGAGCAGTTGTCACTTCCTTCAAAATACTGTTGCTCGAAATTCCCCTTGAGTTCCAGGAAGGAAAGCAGATGCTGGTCATCGTTGAAAACTTGCCAGTTATTAGTATTGTCAGGAACACTAGGCCGGTGGACCATTTCAATAGTGAACTTATCCTGAGAGAATTCAGGATGGGGAATCAATAATGACCCTGAGACAGCCAGTGAATCAGCCCTGCTGTTCTTTTCTCTGGGTATTGCTTCAATAGAGAAGGCATCAAGGAATTCAATTGAATCCCAAACCTGATTCCGGTAATGCTTCAGCCTCCCATTTTTACCTGAAAAATGCTTCTGACTTGCTTCACAATCAGCTCTGCATCACCACGAGCCAGAAGATTTTTTACACCTTGTTCTTTGGCCACTTGCAGTCCAAGAATGAGAGCCTCATACTCTGCTGTATTGTTAGTGTTTTCGAACTGCAACTTAAATGAAAAAGGGTGTAGGCAGCCTTCAGGTGATACTAGCAGGACACCAGCTCCAGAACCAGCCGAGGAACAACTTCCATCAAATTCTAAAATCCAAACACCATTGGGATCTTTAGGTGATACTTTGGAGGGTTGGATTTCATCAGGGGACAGAATCATGTAATTACCATGACCTATGTCTTCATAGAGTATTTGTGCCTTAGGATCATCTGTTTTCTGCACAATATACTCAGACTGTTTCTCAGGGAGTAACTTCTTCATTTGTCCATTGACAGGTATGAGGGCGTGTGACCAATCCATTTGAATCTCCCCACCCACATCTTTACAGAAGTTCCGACTTAGCAACATTCCGTAAGAAGGAGGAATGTCTGCTACTAGGATGGTGGCCAAGACTTTCTTTTCAGGTAAAGCAGCAAAAGCCACTTGTGCATCTTTAATCCTTCCAACCAAAGGTACTTCCTTACTTTCCATGGAGTAGCAAGATCCATAAGTACGAGTAAGGGTCAAGCCTAAAGCATGAGCTACCTTAGCAGGCATCACATTATCTGAGGCTCCGGAATCTATGACACAGTTACTGAGCCTATGGCCCGCTATAAGAAGTGTTACATAAAAAGGCTTGATTTTGTCACCAGGCGAGGTGACAGCAGCTACCAGACTAGGCTGTGGTATAGAAGGAGGAGTGGGCAAAAGGCCTTTAGAGGTGGTCTTAGAATGGGAATTTACAAATTGGATCATCTTGGCAAAAGCTTTGGGATGGGTGCAGTAGTATTCACACAAATTTGAACCTTGGTCCTTTTTAGGTGATCCACAATATCAAAGGATCCAGAGGTGGATGGGCCATCATCATTTGAAATTCTAGGCTTATCAACCTTAGGAGAAAAAGAAGAAGAAGCAACTTTGGTAGCAGGATTGACAGTACTTACCTTTGGTGCAGATGAGGTAGGGATAGGAGATCCTCTTCTGGCAATTACAGGAATAGTTGCTGGTTGCTCCTTAGATTTCTTCGTGGGCTGTGTTACTTTCTCCTTCTGCCTCGTCTGTTCTCGAGTCATGACAGCAAATGATTCACTGTTCATATCTGCTACCACTTCATCATAGTTATCTCCATCATCAGTGCCTTCGGTGGTAAAGAAATTAACCCGAGATCCTTCGAGTTCTTCCGCCTCATCATCAAATTCCTCCAGGAATTCCTCACGAGCTTCATCATCCACATCATCATCGGGCTCTTCAACTTCACAGGCTGCGTTCACGGGAACTTTGACAGGAGGGCCTTCAAGTGCTAGCCTTGTGTGAGGAGCAGGCAACCGATTTCTGGGCTGAAAATTTCTTCTTGGAACATCTGCGTACGGGGCATGCTGGGCCAATTGTTTCTTTATAGCTACTAGATCATTTGCAAGTTTCTGGACTAATGGATCAGTATTGGGTCCAGAGGTGGAAGAGGAAGAAGCAGCAGATTTAGATTTGGGAGGATCTCTCTTCAACTTCCCTGACATGATCAGGTCATCTCGACGACAACGGCGGCCCGTTCTTGATCCAGATTAACGTTCCAAGATTAGCCCTTCTTAGAGCATAACTGACCTTGGGCATTTGAGCATTTAGAAAGAAACATTTTTGAATTTGATCAACCGGTCGAGTATTTACAGGAATTTTGTTGATCAGTCTGTTGAACCGAGCCACAAATTCTCTCATGGGTTCGATGGATCTTTCTTTATCTCGAGAAATTTGGGCAAGCGGGGCATGCACATCTTCCGCTTGAAACGGCTTTGAACCGAGTTCTCATTGTATTCCGGTCGGTGATGGCACCGGTAGAAAGGTGATAGAACCGATCGGCATTATCTGTAACGTCTCAACAAATAGCCCCGAGACGTCTTCATGTTCAACTCCCAACACTCCACAAGCAACTATGAAAGCTGTAATGTGTTCATCGGGGTGTACTTTGCCATCTCCTCTAAACTTGGGAAGTTCTTTCGGTTACCTCTAGGTAACTCATGCAAAGGCTGGGTAAGGGCCAGGGGCCCGACACGTTGAGCCCATGGCAATTGTGCGGCCATTCTTGGAAATACGGCTTGGAGGGGAACTTTAACACCAGCAAGGATCAAAGCTCGTAGATTGGGACTAGCAGGCTCTGAAGGAATACCACCCGTAGGACTTCTATCTTGAACAGGCGGAGTGCTCGTCGAACGAGTTATTCTATTCGAAGGGAAAGGAAAACCCTGTTGCTCCAAAAGCTGAAAATGAGAATCTTCAATACCAAGGGTCCTTCTCCCTCGAGTGAAATGCGGAGTCGCCAGATCAAAGGATGATCGAAAAAAAATTGCAGTACTGGAATGTGATTTTCCCCAGCGAGTCGCCAAAAACTGTTGGTCGTCAGATAGGACTTTTTAGAAGAGCAACAGTCAGGGGACAAGAAGTCCCTCCTCTTTAATGGGAGAGGTTCCCTTATTCTGAAACGAACTTATTTACTAATGTATAGAACATTGTTTTATGGTTAAACTTGGATATTACGAAAGTGCTTTCCACAAGGATCATCAGTTACACAAGGACTGAGGAAAGGGAATAAGAAGATGAGCAGAATAGCAACCTTCAGAATTATAGATAGCAGAATAATTCTTCGTGTATGCGAAGCTTCAAAGGATTTAAGACAAGATCATTTGCGTTGGCTGAATGAGATTAAATTCAAAGACACAAAGTTCCCTAAATAACCTTCTTCAGATTTATTAATCAAGGACACAAAGTTCCTTCTTGGTTATACAAGATCAATGTATTGGCAAAACTGAACAGTATGCAATCAGAGAGACTAACGAGTTAAGAACAAAATGATCTTCACAATATTAAAGGAAAACACAGAGATAACGAGAATCAGATAGACAAAGAATGAAAAGCCCTTTTGTATTGATTTCTTTAAGATCTATTTACACTTTCAGCAAATATTCCAAGTTCTTCCTCTCTTTCAAAATGGCGTGGAAAGGCCATTATATAGCTTTACAAGTCGAGTTACTCATCGTAACGTTTCTTTTAACTAAAGAATAGTTAAGGACCGGTTCAATACTTTAAGCGATTACAAAGAATACGAAAAGAAAGGGAAGAAGAGGAAAGAAAAGAGAAGGAGACAGTGTTGGTAGTTCTTGGGAGGGACCCACTGTCTTGTAATCCGCTGCTCGAATTTCTTCAATGACTCGGCCTATATCTCCACGAGGGACCGACGTGTTGGCCGTAGACTCGAGTCCAAAATCCCGAACATTTCTCCATCTCTTTATCAAACTCGACGTGAGTATGATAATCTTTGTTTGCTTCTTCAATAGCGATGAAGAGAACAAATTTCCTTCATCTTTTCCTTAGAGATGGAGCTTTCCTTGAATAGATGATCTTTGACAAAAGCTCGAATCGCCGAGCTTTGATTTCTTGCAAGGACAAGGAAGCACCGAGTTTTCATCTTGAAGATGACAATGCATATCTTTGAAAGTTCTTGCCAAAGTGTCTTGAAAGCTTCTCCCCTCGCCAACCGCTTGTTCTTCATTTCTCCCACAGCCTTCCTCCGGGACTTTGATTTTCCACTCTACGCTGTAGACCAGGATTTTGATAGATTATCTTTGGCATCATCGAAAATCTTATTCGCCGAAAACGCGTTTTCGTCTGTCTGTCCCATGAGGCGAAGGTCTACAATGCAACTGCTCCAGAGTTTAAGTTCTTTATCCATAACCCCAATAGTAGAGGATAGCTTCTGTTACAAATTGTCTACCCTTCCATGTAGTTTAAAAGCTTCACCGATGAAGTTTAGCCCAGCAACAAGCATGTCACCCACCATGGCTTCAATAGCTCTGCCATAGACAAAATACTTGTGCATATCTTTGATACTTTGCACTTCATCTTGGCTTAGAATTACAGGAGGCGGTAGAGAGCGAGTCAAGGGGGTCCAAAAGTTTGTCCTTAGACAAGAGTGACTTGATAAAACTTGTGAGAACTTGGGCTTGTTCTTCCAGTTGTTCAATAGTCTCCGCTGCCCTTTCTCGGGAGACGACTATAGCATTGTCCATCTCCGGAATCTTGAGCGGCGCCAATGGCGGCAGCGTCCAGCAATGAGTTCCCCATGTACATTTGTCAATTCGCTCGAATCGGGGTCGAAGTGAGCTCCACATGAAAGCACTGTATCAGCACACTGTACTGAGATTGGGAATCCTCCGGCAAAAGCTAAACCACTATCATTAATCATCTGTGCCATTGGTGTAGGGTTTGCATCTGTCATTCTTGCCCAAAAATCGCCGAAGTCGAGATGACGAGCTTCGCTGTCCCCTATATTGCTAACAGCGGATTCAAGCGGAGAAATTTGCTCCTGTCCCTGGAACTTGATCTTCATATTGATAGTCTCGGAGCTGCAACCTAGACTTCTGGAAGGAATTTGCAAATGGAGGGGGAATCGCGCAGGTTTTCAAATGACGAGGGTTCGAGCAAAAGATAGCATGGAAGCAATGCGAAAATGCAAAGGGGAATGCTCGTTATATAGCCGTTTGGAGAGAGAAACGACTTTAATGCGCATTGAATACACAACCACCAATTTGAAAAGCATCATATTTGGAGCGAGCGGGAAAAACTAAGTGTAAATGACACTAGGTACGCTTGGGACAGGTGAGACGCGAATGCGCGAAACACGCGGCTCGGCCGGTTCGGGCGAAACAGGGAGAGGACGCACAAATGCATTTGGGACAAATGGGACGAAAATGTGCGAAGTACGCGATTCGGGTGTTTCGGCCGAAATTGGAACAAAGGGCCCATTTGGACTTGGGACATTCGGGACAAAAAGTTCTGAAGTACGCGACTTGACCGGCTCGGCCGAAATTGGGAAAGCTCGCACTTTTTAACTTTGGGACATTTGGGACAGGAAAGTGCGAAGTACGCGGGAAGGATGATTCGGCCGAAATTGGAACAACACGCAAAATAAGTTTTGGGACACTTGGGACAAAATTTTCGACGGGCCGAAAATGGGACAACTTTGGGATTTCGCCGATCGGGAACAGAGCGCATTTTCGTACTTGGGACAGATGGGACAAAACTTCCGACGAGCCCGAAAATGACACAAAATGACCCAAAACACAATTTTTTCAATTTCACGACTTAGGTGATCCGAAAATAACAGATTATTACGACCTAATATCGGACCCTTATAGGCTTTAATTATTTTCCGATAATTTACTCCTTTTAAGTAATCAATTTAAAAGAATGCAAGACAATAACGACAATTGCACACAGATTGATTACGGTGTTGGCTAAGAATCGCCACGTCTCGGGTTCGTGATCGAAACTGTTCCACTAGTCAAAACTTGTAAGTTACAATAGTACTTTCACAAGAAAACCTAATGGAACTTTACTTGCCTACCAAGATACCCGGCTTCTTCTCGGACGACAAGGGTGAAAAATAGCACCCGACTTCCACCTTCCTGATGCACAATCTCCTTCGGCTGTGATCGGCCTTCCCGACGCAAACAATGCGAAGCTAGCACTCCGGTCGACAATCCAGGATTTGCAAGTAATTGGTGTGGCTCAATGGGCCTATTGGGTAGTTTACATTTCACTCCCAATCACAAATATTCCATCTAATATTGCCTAAAATAATAGGCCAATAGACAATACACAATCGACACATCCATGCAAATAAGCTTAACAAATAATAAGCTCGTGTTGTGTCTCCCTGTGAGTGTTTTTTACAATGCAATGGGTCCCTATTTATACATTTTTAGGGCCCAAAAAATATGCATTTTAATATAATCCTTAGGCTAATATTAGCCTAGCCTTACCCGTACATAACAAATTAAATGGGATCAAATTCCCAAATAGGGCCGATTTGCATATAATATGGGATTAGTTTCCCCATTGGAGCGGCTTACACGTTGAAATGGGATTAATTCCCAAATGAGCGGCATTTGAATTTGTTAAGGGATAAGAATCCCCTTTGGTGCGGCATGTGGAGCGGCATATATTTGAAATGGGTTAAATATCCCATAAGGGCCGCATTTGCTAAGGTTAGGCGGTGGGAGATAAAGCCTTACCTCACGTGGACTCCTCCACGCATGGGCTTAGGCCCCTCCAACACCGCTTCACTCACCTTCTTCCACGTGGCAGGGCTTAATGCCTCCCAACAACCGCTTCACCACCCACGTGGTCAGCAATACATGGTTTAATATTAATGTATTAAACATTAATATATATATATTGTGGCATTTGAGAAGTGGCATTACCAAAATAATATTATTTCGACCCATGCAATGTGGAATAGAAATAATCCTGTAGTCCACTTGTCGCTTCCCGATAGGCAAATCGAGCGAATTCGACGAGTGTTGGCAAGCCACGTGTAGCAGTGCGATTCGGTCCAATTTTTGACCAGTTGACCATAGTTGACTTTCCGTTGACCGAACTTTGACCGAACATATCTAGAGCTCCCGATGTCCGTTTGTCGCATTCTCACAGTCATTGGAAAGCTCTCGAGATGATATTATGCACTGACACCATTTAGAGATGTTTAGGGAACTTTCAGAAATGATCCCCTGATCACACCTCCCCACTGAGAAAAGCTTTTTGTCCCAAAAAGCTTCCATACTGTCCTTAATACGAAAAAATCTGCTGCCTCCTCGAAGTGTTCTTTGTAGTAGACCCTTGGGTCTTCTCCTCCAACCTTCTCACTTTGACAACTCTGCTCCGATCCTGGGACTTGTGGGTTATGGGTCCACGATGCTTCCACTACGCCACTTTGATATCCGAAGAAAACCTCCACGCCTCCGCTTTTTGGTGCTAAGTTTCTGAATGAAACCTCAACGCTCCTTCTGTGCGGTGCTAAGCTTCTTGATATCTGACAACAAGGATCTTCTTTTACTCTATAACACAGCCTCCTAACTCCGAGTTGATTCCGCGTAAGAATCGGCGGTTGAAGGAACTCCATGTTACGTAGAGCTTTGATTGATCCGATGTCAATGATGGACAATGCCTTGTCCCTTTGCTGCACCTCAACGCCTCCGATGCATGATGTTAAGCCTCTTTCAAGACCTCGAGCCTCCGATGCACGATGCTAAGTCTCACATTCTGCACTCAACGCCCGATACATGATGCTAAGCCTCTTTCAAGACTTCGAGCCTCCGATGTACGATGCTAAGTCTCTGTAGACCTCAACGCCTCCGATACATGATGCTAAGCCTTTTCCAAGACTTCGAGCCTCCGATGTACGATGCTAAGTCTCTGTAGACCTCAACGCCTCCGATACATGATGCTAAGCCTTTTTCAAGACCTCGAGCCTCCGATGTATGATGCTAAGTCTGTTGATCAGCTACCATTCGTATGTTTGGTCACAATGCCTTGACACCGAATGCCATTCCAAGCTGATCCTTTGAGAGCTCCTCTTGTTGACACACAATATCAGGTACCATTCTGCTGCACGGTCGCAATGCCTCTACACAGAATGAAGTTCCGACCCAACGTCAATGCCAACGGTGATTCAGCTACCATCTCCGCACTTGACGGCCACAATGCCTCTACACAGAATGAAGTTCCGAGCTGATCTCTTGAGAACTCTAATGTCTCGCACAAATGTCGATCAATCTCCAAGCTTTATATGAGTCAAATCCCGTATCAAAGCAGTAATGTGTTCTCACCAACTGATTAGGAGATATGTTAGGAGCATTAATCAAATTTTCTAAGTAAGAAAATCCACTGAGTATTGTAAACCTTTCTCTCAGCATTTTCTCACAGAATCTGATCTCCAAACTTAATACTGCATACGATTCCTCAATCTGAATTATGCAATATATAATTGAAAAATTGTTGACTTACCCATTTTAAAGGACTTTCACTTTCAGGTATTACCTGGTCCTGGGTTGACTTGTCAACTAGTGGTGGAGTAGAAACTTCCTTTGCCTTTGCAATAGGCCTCCATTCCATCTTTGGCTTGCCATTACTCTGATGGCGAGATGGATGCAGTTTCCAGCAATTTTCCACCCGATGCCCATTCCTCTTGGCAATGAGCACAAAAATTCCTCTTAATCTCCTTCTTCTAGGATGAGGAACTTTTTTTGCCATTTCTCGACTCTGCATGACGAGATTGGTCTTTCTCCACTGCATTGCAATGTGGATTGACTTCATTTGTCTCCTCCCTGCCAGAACAATGACTAAACAAGGAAAATATACTGCATTTTATGGTGTTAGCAAAATCACCAAAATAATTGCCCTCTGGGGGTCTTACTAATGCAAGTATAACAGAGTACAAACATTGCCCAAAATTGGGTCTTTAACTAATGTGCCATGTCTGGTTAGATGTATACAAACGTTGCCCTCAAAGGGGTCTTACCAATACATTCTACCCTACACAATAGTTTTTCAGGATTCATCCAAATAGAAATGAGAAAATTACTGAGTATGTTAAACCTGTCTCTCAGTCTATCCCACCAATCTGGAAATCCAGAAGTACAAGCCAATGCCATCCCTGTCAAAGCAACCTGTACTGATTAACCTGCTCCATACCAACTTGCTTCGAAGATTAGTAAGTTTGCAGGTGTCGATTACCAGCTCTGATACCAAACATGATCCAAAAATAACCAGATTATTACTACCTGATATCGGACCCTTATAGGCTTTAATTATTTGCCGATAATTTACTCCTTTTAAGTAATCAATTTAAAAGAATGCAAGACAATAACGACAATTGCACACAGATTGATTATGGAGTTCGGCAATTGCCTACGTCTCCGGGTTCGTGATCGAACCGTTCCACTAGTCAAAACTTGTAAGTTACAATAGTACTTTCACAAGAAAACCTAATGGAATTTTACTTGCCTACCAGTACACCAGTTCTTCGGACGACAAGGGTGAAAAATAGCACCCGACTTCCACCTTCCTAATGCACAATCTCCTTCGGCTGTGATCGGCCTTCCCGACGCAAACAATGCGAAGCTAGCACTCCGGTCGACAATCCAGGATTTGCAAGTAATTGGTGTGGCTCAATGGGCCTATTGGGTAGTTTACATTTCACTCCCAATCACAAATATTCAATCTAATATTGCCTAAAATAATAGGCCAATAGACAATACCTGTCGACACATCCCGCAAATAAGCTTAACAAATAATAAGCTCGTGTTGTGTCTCCTGTGAGTGTTTTTACAATGCAATGGGTCCCTATTTATACATTTTTAGGGCCCAAAAAATATGCATTGTCATATTATCCATAGGCTAATATTAGCCTAGCCTTACCCGTACATAACAAATTTGGGATTAAATTCCCAAATAGGGCCGATTTGCATATAAAATGGGATTAGTTTCCCCATTGGAGCGGCTTACACGTTGAAATGGGATTAATTCCCAAATGAGCGGCATTTGAATTTGTTAAGGGATAAGAATCCCCTTTGGCGCGGCATGTGGAGCGGCATATATTTGAAATGGGTTAAATATCCCATAAGGGCCGCATTTGCTAAGGTTAGGCGGTGGGAGATAAAGCCTTACCTCACGTGGACTCCTCCACGCATGGGCTTAGGCCCCTCCAACACCGCTTCACTCACCTTCTTCCACGTGGCAGGGCTTAATGCCTCCCAACAACTCGCTTCACCACCCACGTGGTCAGCAATACATGGTTTAATATTAATGTATACACATTAATATATATTTGTGGCATTTGAGAAGTGGCATTACCAAATATTATTTCGACCCATGCAATGTGGAATAGAAATAATCCCGTAGTCCACTTGCGCTTCCCGATAGGCAAATCGAGCGAATTCAACGAGTGTTGGCAAGCCACGTGTAGCAGTGCGATTCGGTCCAATTTTTGACCAGTTGACCATAGTTGACTTTCCCGTTGACCGAACTTTGACCGAACATATCTAGAGCTCCCGATGTCCGTTTGTCGCATTCTCACGTCATTGGAAAGCTCTCGAGATGATATTCTGCACCGACACCATTTAGAGATGTTTAGGAACTTTCAGAAATGATCCCCTGATCATTAGGCACCTCAGAGAAAAACATTTAAGACTCAAAATTTTGAAATTTTACTCTTATCAGAGCGGGAAATTTTGAGTAGACAACAAACACCACGAGAAAAATGAGTTGGTCGCACCAAATGCGCTTGCCAGACCGAATCTGTGCACAAGCGTGCAAAACAACACAAGACACTATGTATAAAACTGGAAATCATACACACCCCAAGTGGGATATGTAGAGTGTACACAAGCACTTCTTCTGCTGAAAACAAACCTAAACTAACCTAAACTAACCAGAAGTAAATGGGACATGGAAAAATCCTCAGAATCGACAGGGAGAAGTAGCTTCCCTTTCTCAAAAAGCGAAGCCATGCAAATGATTTGACACGAATATGGCAACTTTTATGAGTGAAAAGCGACTATAAGCCGATCCTCCACCCAAATCATCACGTCGTTAATCGGAAACAAGAAAAATACCTCTTTTAGATGCTCTGTATTTTGATTGAAGAGGCATTGCAACTGATCCTTGGTAGTTTGATACTCATCCTCAAGTGAGCCTTGAAATGGGCATGATTTGTTTTGGCTTCTCCTTAGATCTAATGAAGCCAAGTACCGATTGGGCATGGTTTGGTCCTTTGGATGTGCTCATTGCTCGAATCTCAACTTTAAGACTAGAGTATTCTTATGGAACTTCTTGGGTGGATAGTGTGAGAGAGATGGGGTCTTCGCTATTTCCTTCCTCCTCCTAATAAGAACATGGAAGATTAAGATCCTCCAACCCCAGCCTCCAGAGTCTCATTGTGGATTTTCTCCTTTGTAGCGGTGGATTCATGTTCTTGGAAGGAAAATGATGGAGGAGAAAATGATGTGATCTCCTCGGGATCCTCTCCATCAAGATAATCCTCCAAGTCAGATAGACAATCTTCCTCCTCATTTTCTTATTGCGCATGTTCGACCTCCTCCATGGTGTCCTTTGGATCTGTAATTTGCTCACCATGGTTCCCCTCTTTCTCAAACATGAAGTTTGAAATCTCAAACTCTTCTTTGACATTAGATCTTGAAGGGGATGAAGTAGGAGGAAGAACTGAAGGTTCTTATGTGGCTTGCTCCATAGTTAGAGCCTGAAGGCAGTATGGTTGTCCTCCGTAATCGCGCCCTCTGGAGCTAACTTATTTTCTTTGGAATAGGTGCTCATATGATTTCCTCTTCCCATTCAGAGTCGCATGAGTCACGTCATTCTTCAATTGTCCTATAGTTGTCGAACATGATGACGTTGGGGGGAGGTGCACTAGTAGGGGATTTTCATTTATGGTATAACTAGGCAGAGGGGACTTGAATTTGGAAGGAAAAGGGAAGAAGAATTGAGGTGAGATGGAAGGCTAGGGGATGGAGAAGGGAATTCAGCACTAGGGGCAGCAGATGGGAAGCTAGACTCATGACACTGCTATGATGATAATGATCAAGAAAGAGCAAAAGAAAAACTTTCGAGATGAAATACTCACCCATTAACAAGGTTGTCTTGTGTCTAACTCATAAGCCTCAATCTCCTCAATCCATTATGTGAGTTGGGGCAGAATTTTGACCATGAAGTCGAGCTTCTCCTGTGGGCTATAATGTCTTGGCATAGGGCCAACCCATAGACAAGGTGCCCTATATCCAATTTTGAATGATTTCATCTATGCTTATCTCTTGAATGAACCATGTATGCCTCCAAAGGTTGAATATTCTCTGCAAAACAACATTCTTCATGTACTTGATTTCATTACATGCATATCCATCTTGGTAGGTCCCATAGCCAAACTGATCCTAGTATTACTCATAGGGGTAGCCATAGTGATTCTTAATTTGATCATAATGCCAATTTGGAAGAGTCATGAAATACATTGGAGGAGGAATGCACTATTTCTAGCTGCAAGTGTGAATTCCAAGATGGAAATGAAGTCATGATTGCACAACTTCATGGAATGGGAGAAAATAAAAGATATGGAAATAATAATGGATGAAAATGGATAGGAAAGGTCGTCAGAACTTCGAGAGAACAGGTTTTTGACCAGATGGAGTCACTAGATGTGCTTTGCATGTGCCTAGAAGGCTGAATCTCACCAAGAACACATCTACTTGATGAAATGAAGTGGTAAGGTGTGCTTGGACTGTTCCACCAAGCATGCAAAACTGTTGTTGCGCACGGTGGCTTAAGATTTACTATTGATAATGAGACACCTCGAAAGATGATAAAATTTAACCTCGAGACTCCCATCGAGTGTGCCAAAACTGTCAAGTAGGAAAATCACAGTACCCGAATAGCCTTAGATCTGACTAGGGCATCCGGTGTGATTACGCAACATGGGACCGTCTCTCAAGCTATGGGAATTGCAGACTTGAGATGGACCTCCAGAGAAAGCTGACTTATTCTTCCTAAACTACCTACCACGAGCTACTCTAGCATAGGAAAACTATCTAATCCTAATCTAACCTTCTAAGGAGATAGGGAGAGAGAGAGAAATTCATGGAAACATAACCTACACTAAAGTGGTAATACACCAGAAAAGGAAATGGCTTATCACAAATCCAACTGCTGAAATGGAGAGAGGTGAGAAATGGAGAGGATGGACAGATGCATCATAGACCAAAGATTAAGTTCACATAGAACACCACTTCAAACCCATGAAACATAGCTCCCAGAACCTACAACAGACATCAGATTATGCACAATATACCTTGCAATGATGAGAGGCAAGAAGAGACAATAAAATAAGCAAAGGATGGACAAGATGCATCACAAAACATATTTTATTGCTCCATAAGTCACATAGTACATCATCAGTGTGTAAAAGGGAAGAAAATTCCATTACAGAGTCAAGAGAGGAGGCTTAGACTGCACATTCTACCCTAAGGAAGAAAGAGAGAGGGGGGCAGGACATAAATAGTGACCAACCCTTTAGAAAATGCCCCTCCTTTACAATATATAGGAAGAATAAGAGAAAAAAGGGGGAAAAATTCAAACCTTGCTCCAACCACCCCTAGAAGATAATTGAATCCACCTACCACAATGATGAGTCTCACTGCAACACCCATGCCCCCATCACTGTCCCTTACTAGGAAAGAAAGGAAACCCATTCTTCATCATGGCGACAAGTGGGAGCCTTGAAAATGGCAAAGTGAAGTATTAATGGTGGTAGGTGAGTAAGCAGTGACCGAGAGATTTCTAAATGTCACTTCTCACCGAATCTGAGCTCCCAGGTTGAGAGATATGGTTATTTGTAGATCGGGGTTGCAAGCTAATAATATTTAAAAGAGTCCATCCATGCAAGACCCACGTGACAGCCTCGCGCATGTTGAAGATTTAGCCCCTTCCTCTCACTCTTGAAATTATGCTGAATTGACACATAGCGGCTTTTACCGCCCACTCGATTTCCTCTATATTCTTCTTGAGTTACTCCTATTGACCGAGACACGTGCCTAACCCGAGACACGTGGAGGCTTCACACTCATCCGGAAACCGCCCAAAGTTTGCTTTTAAAGTTACGCGGATAAGACACATAGAGGCCTCCTTGGATTTTGGGCTTGGGGACTACCTTTTGGGCCACACCTTTAAAATTTTGCCAAAGAGGCACGTGGTACCTTCCATGGCTCTTCCTATTTCTTTAATACTTAGTCGATTTGGGCCTCTCGCCTTTCTCACCCCGACTACATGGCAGGATGGCACATGTTTGGGGGCTCTGTTTGTCTTTGTACCTTTGAAGTTACACCGATGAGACATGTGGAAGCTTCAATTGGCCCTTCCATACTTAGCCGATTTGGGCCTACTACCTTTCTTGGTCCCCGACTACGTGGCAGGCTTGCGCATGTTTGGGGGCTCTGTTTTGGGCTACGCCTTTGCGGTTGTGCCGATGAGACACGTGTAAGTTTTTGCTAGCCCTTCCATACTTAGACGATTCAATGACCGGCTTTGTCCCTTTTTTCACTTTGACCACGTGGTGATCCCCGCACTCATTAGGGAACGTGCTCTTGGACCACCTTGGTGTTGTGCCGATGAGACACATGGAGGCTTCCACCAACACTCTTATACTTAGTCAATTTAAACGGCGATTCGTCCAATTTTTACTTTTGGACACGTGGAGGGCCTATGCACATTTGGGAACCCATTTCAGATTTTACCTTTGAATTTATACCGAGTTGACGCGTGTTTACTCCGCTAGTGCTGGAATCTTCAACATCCGACTCGGTCTTCTCGTTGACTCGACCAAGTGGTGAGCTGTGATTGTTTGGAGACCCCCTTGGCATTACCTTTGAAGTTGCATCGTTGAGGCACGTGGCACCTTCCACAACTTTACAAATTTAGATTTGGAAAAAACAATTCCGTAGGCTCGCAGGCCCGCACTTGAAAAATACGTCATTTTGTGAAAAGTACAAAAGTTCCAAATTGCTTTGCGAGACCGCTGCCCGAATATACACTTGGGAAAAATTTCCTTTGTGGCCCCTCATATTCACTTAGCGAAATAAATCATCCTCGGGCCCATGGGCCCGTAATTATAAATTTTTGTTTGTGAAAAGTGCAAAAATGCCAAAATATCTACCACTACCCCACCAAGTCCTCAATTCTTCACATTTGACAAAAGATCCTTTCGGAGTTCGCGGTCCACCGTTTGCAAAATATGAGGAGTTAGAAGGACTTCTTTATATTTATGGAAAGGGAAAGAAATTTCCTATCTGATGGAAATGATTTCAAGGGACCTTAAGTGATTAGAATATATAAAAATTAATATTAAAGCAAAAAAGGGGAAATTCGTGTTAGTTGACTAAAAATAAGTGTGAGCCTATTTTGGTCAACAATTACTTACATTGATTATCTAACACAGTGGGTAGAGGCAACACCTATGAGTGATTACACAATGGCAACAACACCAAGATTCTTGTGGGAAAATATAATCAGCATGTATGGGTGCCCTTTGAGTTTGACTAGTGGCTAGGGTACACATTTTTTGAATGAGACCGTCAGGATTTTGTTGATAGAGTTCATGGTGGCTCATCACAAGACTACTCCTTATCACCCTTAGGATAATAGATCTGCTTGAGGCATTTAAAAATATTTTGATTCATACACTTACAGGATTTGTGATGTTGGGAGGATGACTTGGGATGAAAAGTCTCACCAGTATTATGGGTGTATAGAAAAACTTACAAAAGAATGAACAAAGCCACACCATTCCAATTGGTTTTTAGCACAAAAGTTGTTTTTCTGGTAGAATTCATGCTACCCTCACTACATATCACGTGTGCAAGAGGTTTAGCTGATGACTAGGAGCTTGAGGAAACAATCGACAAGTTAATCCAGTTGGATGAGTGACGTGCCACAACATGACAAATTTAGAAAACATAAAAACTAGACAGAAGGCATGACATGATCAACACATAAGGAATAAACACTTTGAGGTTGGGCAGATGGTTTTTCTTTATGATTCTTAGTTTTTGTGCCATCTTGGGAAGCTCAAGTTCCATTGGTTGGGACCATATTAAATTACCCATATACTTGATTCAAGGACTTTCTAGCTACAGAGAGCTGGATGGAACACGAATTCTTGGGTATTTCAATGGAAGTAGGTTGAACTCCTATTATAAATAAGGCTTCTAGGTGTTTGTAAATAAGGTAGTATTACCAGTTAGCTTAGGATTTCCCTTAATGCATTCTCCCTTTTTTTGTTTCCTTTTCTCGTTTATTTTTTCCTTTTGAGCACGTATGTGCGTCGGTGGTTAATTACATAATCAAGATTTTATGCGAGAGCACCACACATCTTTTTAGTGTGGGGTGGAACATAAAGGGGAAACGAGTAGGACATGGTAAGAGTTGGAGGAAGTTCCTAGAGAAATGTTTATGTGGTGGCCTAGGTTGTGAATTCAAAGGCACATGGGGTCAAAAGAGCATGTCTAGAAAGGGTGATCATTAGAGGATACTAGTGTCAAAAGGTTTTGTAAAAGCACATGCAAGGGTAAAAAGTGTAAGAGCAACATGAAGTAGGCAGTGGAAAGAACTTGGTCCAAGACATAAAGGAATATTGACTTTGGCATGGGAGAAAGTGTGAAGAGTTCTATGGTTGATGCATTTACGAGCTTAAAGGTTGCAAAAGTGTTTGCGTAGTTTAGCGCATGGAGGAAAAGCAATCGGTTAGCATACGCGGAAGGATTGTGTTGGAAAACACTAACTTGAATGCAATTGTAGGTTGGTAGGTGGAATCAAGTTTTGTACAAAAAAATCAAAAAGATATAAATAAAAGGTCGGGGTGAGGTATTCCTTCACCTTGCATTTTAAGGTGATTCTTGTGAAGAAATTACGAAGAGTAGTTTGTGGAGTTGAACAAATCAAAGGAATTGTGGCTGGTGTGGAAGCAAAGTACAAGGGCATATGTGTAGGAGTTTGTTTGTGGGTTCCTGTGGGTGTATATGTTGTCTTCTAGAAAGTAAGTACTCTACGTTAAGGTTTAGAAGCAATGGGATAAGTGTTTTGTCAAAATTTCATAGAAGTAGAGTCAAGGGTTTGAGTAGTAATAAAACCGATGCAAATGAGAAAATATAAAGGACCGAGGAAGAGAAAAATGGCACCAAGGAAATGAGTGACCACTTCACCAAAGAAGGGAAAGAATAAGGGAAAAGGAAAAATGACCGTTTCCACAAGTCTTAACGAAGAATGGTATACAAAGATGTAGTACCTAGATGGTGTGATGCTAGGGAAAGAGTGGGTGTCACATACAAGGAAGATGTCCGTGAGTAATTACAATCATCGCACGAGCACCACAAAATAGGAGTTGACTTTGGAGTATGTTCGTCCAACAGAAAAGAGGACTCAGATGGGAAACCCATCTATGATGATGAAGTAAAAGTGAAGTTAGAAAAGGTTGGGCCTCTACAACTTTATGAGTTACCCTATTTTGGAAAAATGGAGCGACTATACTATTGGTTAAATTTAATGTGTACATGAGGACTACTTCTATTTTTTGAACGTGGATACGCATAACACCATAGTTGATTACTAAGTTCATTGGCACGATTTGTGAGGGGAGCTATGGGATCGGGACTTGTCACGACAAGGAAGTCATAAAGAAAATTCTTGAGGCATATGATTACAAGAACGATGTATGTTAATTTGACATCAATGCAATCACCGACCTTGTTATGAGGATGGCCACATGCTTGGTGAAAAAGCTGAATGGGTAGGAGAGATGGATGCGAGATACACAAAAGGTAGTTGAATTTATACTGCAAGATCTTGAAGGGCACCGTTTCTGACCTCTCGGCTTTCATTGCAGAGGATATTATTGATGTTGTGCGCGATGGGGAGAAGATCATGTTCAATAATTTCCTCATTACCATAGTCTTTTCAGATATTGTAGTGCCCAATGGGCCATATAATTTTGTTTGGGAGTACGAATGAGAACCCCTCTCCTACATAGAGTTTTGAAGCTCAAACGTGTGACACCATGATGATTGCTCATAAGTTACACTTGGAGAAATGGTATAAATGGATGTGGTTTGTATTTGGAGCTAAATGGAGGATACTAGAACAATTTCTTGCACTAGTGGATGGAGAATCCTAATTCACCATATGCTAACACTTTTTATCAAAGCATATATTACCTTGAAAGATGGGACCAAGGGTCCTTGGTGTAAGTTACCCTTCTCCTTCACAACATATTATTTTCAAGGTGTGGTAAACATGTTTAAAGAGGCAAAGAAGCTAATATTTTATCTAAGTGTTGTAGATCAAGATCACCACGAGATGTGTTAGACCTTGGTGTATCCGAAAATCAAGCTTATGTGGAAAATTTCATTTGATGTACACATGGTAAAAATGGTGACATTTCCTATTATAGGTAGGAGGGTGACAAGGGTGTATGTGCGGTTAATGCCAAAGTTTGAGAAGGGAACTTATGTTAAGCATGATGTCTCGAGATCCCGATGACCCATCCGGGAGATAGAAGAAGGTAGTAATTAAGAAGAGAGAATGGGAAGAGAATCCTTCATAGAAGGTGCCAAGCGCACAAGAGTCATGCGTGGGTATAATAGCCTACGTTTAATGCAGAAGAAGCCTCTTGTCGGGAATGAGTCACGAGAGAATGAAGAGTCTCATAGGAGAGAAGAGTCACCCGAGAAAGAGGAATCACTGTGTTGGAGTCACTAGTGAAGAAAAGGAAATGGCTGGCATAAGGCTCAGACTCGAAGAAGATAGATAACATAAAGGATAGTGATTCTAAGGAGGAAAATGAAGGACTAAATGAAGGCTGTGAGGAAGCTTAAAATTATACTATGTATAATGTACATGAGTCTGGTGAAGAAGGGGATAAAGAGGAGGAGTATGATCAGGGCACCCATACCAAATGAGGAAGTGAGGAGGTAAACATGCATGATCAGAAGAACTTGAACTTGATCGAAGAGCAGATAGATAACACTATAAAAAGGGAGGTGTTGGTTATTATACAACAGCAGTTAGTGGAACACGAGGTAGAGTGAAGTGCCAAGAAGAAGTCAAGAAAAATGAAGAGAGTGAAAGTGTAGGAAAGGAATATGGGATCATGGTTGGAGACCCCATCTTAGCAATAAGCTTCGCAATGACACCTCACACACGTGGGAAGGGCACAATAGTAGCGTAGGAACACACTATGACTTATATTAATGATCCAAAGAAGGCATCTGGGTGCGCTTCCAAAGTACCATGCCCGTAGACCAACTCCTCGCTTGGTCTTCTTTTGATAAAGAGGGTGTGTACCCACGCATGAGGAAAATGTTATCCTAGGATTTTGAGTCCCACGTTGATGAGCTTGAGTTTGAGGTAAACTGTGATACATTGATGAAGACACCAGATACCAAGGGAATAAAACCTATTGTAAATTCTCAAAGAACTATCAAAAGAATTTTTGTTCAATGTGCTCAAAAAATTATTGATAGAGGTGGAAGCTAGAATCTTTCACATAAATGATAGATTAAGGGTCTTAGAGGAAGATATTGAGAAAAAGAATGAGGAGATATTTGAGAGGGACATGGAAATAAAATAGAGGGAATGGATCAATGCATAGCTAAGGCATAAAATGAGGGATGAAAAGGAGAATATGTGTGAAGTCCACAAGAAAATAGAGGCCATTTAAGACACTATTATCTTAAAGCAAACCAGACCTAGCTCTTCCTAAGTAGAAATACAAGTTAACCATGCATTTTTGGAAGACTTGACACACATATTCATCATGGAGAGGAAGGAACTTGCATTCGAATCATCGGAAGAAGTAATAGTGTGTCATAAGAAGGAAGACAAGTTGAAGACTGGGAGATACTAACATGGTACTCGAGCTACTTGCCTTAGTAAAGACCATGACACAAATTACATAAGTTGTATATGACAACTATGGTGACAGGGTAAAAGTAGAAAGCATATTAGTTATCATCCATGAAGAATATTTGAAATAATTTCACAAGAAAAATAAGAGAAATAGGGTAGAGCATGATATGATCTTGGCTGAGGTAGAGAAGAAATTAGAGGCAATTGAAACCTTAAGGGTTTCGATTAAAAATAAAATGAAAGATTTGTACCCCCAAGTCACTCGCATGATGGACATGTTGGGATACCTTAGCAAGTAGATGGAAATAATTGAAGATATGTTGAAGAATGAGGGGGTGAGATGTGTTTTTATGAAGTTAGCGTGATAGTGGGTGAATTTATACGGTAGGTGTAGAGTGAGATCAATGCTTGTGTTAATATTGAATCCCATGTGAAGAAAGATTTCCACTTCTCATACGGGGGTAGCAGGATTCTTCCATTATTCCATTCTTTATTTAATCACCGATTCTTTCATTTTCCCTAGATTCTTTACTCTTTGGTGGAAGGGAAGAGTTATTCTGAGGTTAAACAACACACATAGTGTGGGGTAATGTTGGGCTCTAAACTTTCCCTATTCCAAGGATGATCATTATAGGTAGTGGACGAATTTATAAGATGGAATAGGAATTTGAACATAGAGGACCACACTTCCATTTGGCATCTGATCCGCTCATGAAGGAAACCAAGGCAATGCATCCAGATCCTATTTAAAGGAGTGCTTTGGTAAAAATGAGGGAATATAGGGTGAGAATGAAGTCTTTGGGAAATGAAGGGTTAAGGAGGGTTTTAAGTAGAAATAAGGTGTTGCGAAATACTTGCAAGAAGGGTTTTAAGCATAAAAGGCATGGATTTTGGGTATGAACAAGGGTTGTAATGGGTATATTAGCTGAAAAATATCTCTATGTAGGGTTATTTTGTAGGGTTTAAGATAATATCTCTTTATGTATTCGATCTTTATGACACTCATTATGTAATGGAGCCATTGTAAATATTTATAAATCAATATGTGGTGTTTGATTTTGGCTATTCATGCTCAAAAGTTTAAACCCTTATGTTCTTCATATTATTATGATTCGAGATATAGTTTCATTATGCTTATTTACAATGTCCATTTCCATTTATGATGCATTTTTGCATGGATTTGTTTTTTGTATCTTATGTTTTTGAGTGAATCTCTATGTTTTTAATTTTTACAAATCCTCCATCAATGGCGAGACCATTCTCGAGAAGCTCACATAAAGGAGGGGCTCAACTCCCACGTGCACCTTGGGTGAACACCTAATGCATGTTGGGTGATAGACGAACGTCTTTGGGATTGAAAGAAGGTATATGAAGAAATGAATACAATGATGATATTCTCTTCGACATCCCTAGAATGCTCCTTCAATATCGTATATAGATTTGTAGATGCCCACAACTCCTCCATATTTCTCGAGAATAATTTACATGCTACCTTGATTCTAGAAAGTCCACCTTTTAGTTTTACTTTTTGTGACTTTTCTCTCTTAAATTGATTGTAACTTGGTTATGACCTCTTCAAATTCTTCCTATATATTTTCCTTAATTAGTATCTTCACCATCTCAATTTAATTTCTATATTGGCTTTCATCATTCTCTTATTATCTTTCTCGATTATATATGCAAGGACTAATTTCTTAGACCACTCTTCTTTGCATCACCATCATGAGTGCCTTATTTCTTGTAATACATTGTTTGTATTTGAATTTATCTTCTATCAAGATCTGTAAGTTCTCCTTCTTAATACGATTCTATAATAAATTTTCTTCTTTCATTTGAAACCTCCTTTTTACCTTGCAAATTATTTTTGATCTCCATTAGATCTGATATGAAATTGGTTTCTTGAATTCTATCTGGCTCATCTTATATAATTTTCATAGTCTCTTTTGATATAAACATACAACTTCTCCCATCTTGGATAATTTTAAAATTCTCCTTTTTTTCTTGTAATCTCATTTGAGGTCTATGATCCTCACTTATTGTTATTTATCTTCAAGAGATGATCTTGCCTCTTTCTCCTTTATGACATCTCCTTGTGATATTTCATCAACATATTCTCTAAAACCTTCAAACACACATTCATAATAAAAATTAGATTGATAAATTAGAAGCTCACTTTATCCTATTGATGTGTTTAAGATTGGCATCTCTCCTTCGTGCTTAACCAAATTTCTTAATTCTATCATTAGACTCTCACCTTGTCTCTCGTCCATCTCTTTTCATTAAATATTTTACCTACTTTAGGTTCACAAATGTTGATTACTTTTTTCCCTCTAATTATTGATCTTTGTACCTTTTGAATTCTTTAACATATTCTTCCTTCATGCCTCTATGGGCTTCTAGTTGCTTTTCTCTTCTTTAATTAATATATTCATCTCATCTCATACTCCTTAAGATCAATTTCTCTATAGGCCATTTAAATTTATTTTTCATCTTCCATCCACCATTTTATATTTCCTATTATAATGTCATATTCATTATAATGTTTAAACTCTCCTTTATCCGAGCCACCTCCTTCTATATTTCCATCTCTCTCTTCTTGATGTCTGTTTTCATCTTTTTCATAACTTTCTTATTTTAAGCCCTTTGGTATCTATTTTCTATCTTTCCTTTTATCACTCTAACCTTTAATTTATCAATTTAGGCCTTAATTTGCCTCATCTTCTATTAGAAAGTCTATCCTACTTGTTTCTTAGCATCTCACCTAGGTTATTTTTGATACACCTAGTTTTTTAGTACAAACACTAGTCCTTTGTCTTGGAATATCTATCGAGATTTTTTTGAGATTATTTCATCTCTATCCTTTCAAACCTAAATTATTTTAATCGATTTCACTTCCCATAAAATATTCTTTGACCTTCTCCTCTTATCAATCTTTCTCGGGCTTTCCAAGATTTTTACTATTTCCCTAAAAATGCAATCTTGGTACACAAACCGATTAGTTATTTTATAAAATGCATTAAACTATAATTATGTTTTCCAAGATTTTATTCTATATCTGATACCAAAATTATTCCTTCAACCCTCTCTAAACACAAAATCTAATTCAATCTTAACTTTTAATTGCAACTTTGTCTATTTTTTAAAAAAAATTCATCCAAATAGATATTGGTGTGTATCAAAACACTTAAAACATATGATTTTATTTGATACAATCCATAATTTTATCTAAATTCATATACCTTTCAATGATATGAGAAATAAAAAAATTCAACCATTCATATGGATTATTGATCAAAGTGCCTAATTTTATCTTCTTGTCCTAGTAGGTATAGCCGGAAGGAAATTTTGAGTTAAAGTTTTCTATGGAGGGTTTCAAGGAGACTTATAGAAACTTTTAGATGCCCATTATGGAATTATAATGTAAGGAAAATAATTCAAAATAATTATTTGAGAAACATGCATAGTTCACAAATGACTTTAACCCAATTAGATCTTATTAGGTCTCCTAGATAGATCAAACCACTATGTCAACTATAATTCACTCTATGTTTGATGAATTCCTTCCAAACCACCTATAATCATTAAATAACACCATTCAGCAATCTCATACCAAATTTGAGCTTTAACCATCAAGTTAAACATAGGATATGAGAATTTTAGTGTTTACACCCTAGTTAAGGGTTACGAGAGAGAGAGAGAGAGAGAGAGAGAGAGAGAGAGAGAGAGAGAGAGAGAGAGAGAGAGAGAGAGAGAGAGAGAGAGAGAGAGAGAGAGAGAGAGAGAGAGAGAGAGAGAGAGAGAGAGAGAGAGAGAGAGAGAGAGAGAGAGAGAGAGAGAGAGAGAGAGAGAGAGAGAGAGAGAGAGAGAGAGAGAGAGAGAGAGAGAGAGAGAGAGAGAGAGAGAGAGAGAGAGAGAGAGAGAGAGAGAGAGAGAGAGAGAGAGAGAGAGAGAGAGAGAGAGAGAGAGAGAGAGAGAGAGAGAGAGAGAGAGAGAGAGAGAGAGAGAGAGAGAGAGAGAGAGAGAGAGAGAGAGAGAGAGAGAGAGAGAGAGAGAGAGAGAGAGAGAGAGAGAGAGAGAGAGAGAGAGAGAGAGAGAGAGAGAGAGAGAGAGAGAGAGAGAGAGAGAGAGAGAGAGAGAGAGAGAGAGAGAGAGAGAGAGAGAGAGAGAGAGAGAGAGAGAGAGAGAGAGAGAGATCACCCTCTTATTTTTCATGAATGGATGAATGAGAAATCACTATTTTTGGTAATATGAGAGAGGGAGAGAGGGAGGAGAAATCACTATTTTTGGACACACAGAGAGAGAGAGAGAGAGAGAGAGAGAGAGAGAGAGAGAGAGAGAGAGAGAGAGAGAGAGAGAGAGCCGATAAACAACACCCCTCGATTTTTCATGAATGGATGAATCCGAAATCACTCCTTTTGGGTAACATGAGACTATCTCTCAAGTTGTGAGACTTGCTACTTGAGACAAACCTCCATAGAAGGTTGGTTCCTCTACCTATTCCTAATGCTAAACTAATCGTACTACTAGAAATGGAACTAAATAATCCTAATCGACCACTCTAAGGGACCATGGGAAGAGAGAGATGCATAAAAAGGGGAATTCTATGCCAATAGAGGTAATAACACCGATAAGAGGGGGAAAGACACTCTCAAATGAAGTAAAATGGGAGATGATGATGATGAAAAGGTAAAACATGAAGGCCACATATAAAAACAACACCTTACCTTCCACTTCCTTACAAACCACAATAGAATTAAACCCTAATAGAATTAAACCCTGCAAAGTGGAGAAACACACACAACATATTTTCAAGTAGATGAAGAGGAAATGAAATTCACTAAAACACCATCTAGGGAAGAAGATAGTCACAAAACATGAATTTTATTGCCTTAAGAAGATGCACAAATCATTGCAATGGAGGAAGAAGGCATAAACACATTGCAAAATCCAAATTTAAGGATTGTAACTCAAGAAAACTTATGAAATAATTTTAAACGATTCCCTTGTAGTACATGATGATACTTTTCCAATGATATTAAACTTTTGGAATTTGGAGTTATAGGGAAAAATTTAAGGCCTTCTGAAGTTTAGGAGGTTGGGATGGTCATGACGGGGGTTCCGTGCAAGGGTATGTTTTTAAAAAAATGAATATCTTAGCACATAATCATCTAAAATTTGTCGAGAAAAAAGCATGAGGTTGTTCCAATGTTTCTTCATTTAGCTATACCAACATGGCATATATTGTATATGTTCCTCCAAAGGCATTAAAATGAAACCCTTTAAGAAATTTGGGTTAATGAGAATTGGGGATTTTGCTATTGACTTATTTATATCTTCAAAGATGCCTTTTCCATGAACAGTCCATTTGAATTCCATGCTCTTCTTTATCATTAGTTTCAATAGTTTGGAAAGATTCAATAAAAATGGGACAAACCCTCGACAAAGTTGATTCTTCCCAAGAAACTTTTCAATGTTTTCTTGTGGCTTAGAATGGCAATGCAAGGATGACACTAACTCTTTCTAGATCAATGGATAACCCTTCCTTAGAGATAATATTTCCAAGGATATTATCTTCATGAGATAGGAAGATGCACTTTTTGTGATTGAGAGAGATTCCAAACTTCCTACACCTCTCAAACACCTTGCTTAAATGGATATCATGACCAACTACATTATTTGAGAACACTATGATATAATCTAGTTACAAATGAAAAATGTTATTGATCTACAACTTTAATACCATATCCATGGCTCTCTGGAAATTTTCTATGACATTGAACAAACCAAAAGGAATTTTCCATGATGAACAAAGTTCAACATTTTATGGTAAAGGAAGTCTTGAATTGGTCTTCCTCCTTTACCATGATCTGATTATAGCCAGAGTAACCATATGGAAGGGAAAACCTCTCTCACCCAGCAACTATCTACAAAATCTATTCCATTGAAGGTTGTGGGAAATTATCCTTTAAAAATTCCTTATTTAAATCCTTGAAATCGACACACAATCTGATTTCTCCATTCCTTTTCCGCACTAGAACTAGATTAACAACCCAAGATGAATGCTTGATGGGAAAAATGATGTTTTCCTCAATTAAATTGTTTAATTCCTTCTTCATCAAGGGCTCAATATGTTATTTAATAGGTATTTTAAAAATATAATAGGCTTGGAATTTGAATCCAACTCAATGGTGTGCTGAGCTAAACTAGGATCAAAACCTCTAAGGTCTTCATAGCTCCATGCAAAAATATCAGAAAATTCTTGGAAAATTTCTACAAAAGAATGTTTTTCTTGTGGAGTGCTTACCTTACCAATTTGAAGAAATTTTCCTTCACCAACTAAGATGGGTTCTAAATCTTCACCCTTAAATGTTATGCTTTCCTATTCTTTTTCAACCTGATCACCTGGAGTTGAAAATGGATTCTAAGGTCACTAGGACCTTGGGCAACTTATTTCATCTAATTTGAACAAGTTTTTCTCCATATTTCTAATCCAACTTACCCTCATTTCTTGAAGAAAACTCATCTTCTTCTCTTATTAAATTGAAAATATGTTGATCAATTTCAAACACTTTCTAATTTATTTAATTTTCCAAAGATAGTAGGCCTCGCTACCACCTTGATATGTGGTTGCACTTTGTCACTCTTAACGTTCTCAACAACATCAAACTTTTCCCCAATCAGCCAACCTATCACCTGATTCATTTTCTATTCTTGAAATGGCCTAATATTGAAGACTTGAAATATTCTAAAGTATCACATACTTTTTCCTTGTAATATTGTAGTAAGTCATTCTTGTTTGCCTTGATTGCTCTAACTTGTTTCACTATTAGTTCACTTTCCCGAAAGTTTGCATTTTTATGTTAATCTTTCTTGCCCATTGGCAGCCATGGATTAGGGATTCATATTATAATATGTTGTTAGGGTAGCTAAACTAAAATCTAAAAGATGAGTAATACTTAATGCAAGTATGATACATAAGGAATACACCTCCTCCTAATCCTTTTCTACTTCTTTCTCCATTAAAGAACATTTTCGAATATCATGTTCTTCAATATTTGGTTTAACAATGCTAAGAAAAGGTGAATTATCATCATGTAGGAAATAAATACGAGACCAACTTCTGCTACCTACCGATATGGATCAACTATAAAGAATCCATTTCCCATTCAATAAGTAGTAAGTCAGGAATGCCCTCAATATGACTATTTGCATCTTGGGAATTCAAAATATCCTCTTGATCAAAGATGATATAATTTTCATTGATGGTGTTGGGAACATAATTTTCTATGTGGTATGAAGCAATTGGTTCATAATTGATAGTATACTTAGTGAAATATCTAGTTTTGAGGAACATATGAGTCCACTCGGTTGATAAGTATCCTTGAATCTTAGAGGTGACATCTCTAGAGAGACAGATAGCAAAGAGTGGACGTAAATAAATTATGAAGATATTTTGGATAATAGAAAAGTTAGGACATGCATGTAATGCAAGGCTTAATCCTTTGATGACCCCAACAGATTCCCACTAATGTCCCGCCTAACTTCACCACACCCTTAGAAAGAGATTCATATTCAAGGCCTAATCGGTCTCAGTAATTTGTTTCGGCATGACATAACTGTTTGTTCTAGAATCAATCATTTAATTATACACCAAATTAATGTAATTGATCAAGGATAATTATAAGGTTGGAGTTTTTACATCATTATTTTGTTGACGATCTCTTTTTGAGGTGCATTCGTGATCACTTTGTCTCTTTCTTTAGATGATTCACTTGGAATAGAGATATTGGCAATAAATTCTTATAAAATATCTCTCTATACTAGAATTTCTAGGGGTTCCCACATCAATATGCTCACATTATTTTTTTCATTTCGTAAAGGATGTTGAAAAGAGTTGAATTATCCTTCTCTTGTGCCTTTTTGTAATGACCTTTTCTTGCATTTGAAATAATATGGAAGGACCTTTAGGTTAATTTTATATAGTTGGAGGTATGTTTGAATTGCCTTTGCCTTTGAGTGTCAAAGAATGTTGTGAAGGTCCTAAATTTTTGAATTCCCATGTTCTATAGATCTCTGTTTAGATCTAGTATTAATGACCACACCCTATACAAATTTTTTATTTATCATACAAAATTCTTCCATTTTCTAGTTTTCAAGTTAATTATCACTTGGCGGTGTCTCCGAGTGACTATGATGATCATTTTCCTCTGTAGGTGTATTTTAAGGATCAAATACAATTTTCACGATAAAATATGGGTTCATAATGCCATTGGGGCATTTTTCTTGGTTATGTGAAAGATGACAAGGGAAAAACCACTCATAATCTTGTACTAAATTATTTTAAAGAGGAACTAAATATTTAAATGAACTAGCCATGTAGGAATTATATGGTTAAAATGGCCTTGCAGGGGAAACCGATTCTAATTTTGAGGATCACCTTACAAGGAAGACTTTTTGGTGGATAAGGGAACTTGCTAGGTTGGCATGGAGGTTGGTAAGATTTTAAATTTTAGTTTTTCTTCCTTTTAATAGATACCAACTCATTCCCAAAATCTTACAATTATTTCATTACTTCTTGTAACTCAGTGGAAGGTCTTGAGGAAATAGATGCTTGATTAGAAATTTGATCGCTTGGGATAAGAACAGAGATAAATTATTGATTTTATAAGAATTAGGTATCTCAATATTTGGTAATATAGGCATTGGAGGTCTAGGAGCAAGTTTCCCATCCTGAATAAGGATATTCTCAACCCTAATATAAATATCATATAAGCATATAGTAACATTCTACCTCCTATAGACTCGAATCATCACTAAAATATAATTATTTAAACCCTTTAGATAATATATAAATTCATACTAGGGTGTAGGTATTACCACTTGAATAATTCTATCCCAAATCCCTTGAAATGTGATGTTAAAATATGTCATATGCTCATTTGGAAATCTATTTGTAGTGGTCAATATGTCTATCAAATATATGTGATTTGACTTATCCTCGAAATGATTTCAAAGGGTTGTGCCAAGTTCATCCCAATTTTGAATGGAGGAAGATCTTAATATTTTATATCATGGAGTGTTTTCCCTTTGAATGATGAAGCCAAGAGTCTGACTACTACATCATCCTCAGTAATAAAATGGATTGAACAAACATTAACAACATCTTGGATATGATCAGTTGGGGTAGTATGGTTTTCACCAGTGAAGAAAGGAATGCTTTTAAGGGTAGAAACTGGTATATCATGTTGTGCATTGAGGGACAAATAACTACAACCATTAAAATTGGAAATGAAAATTCCTTGGTTATACCATGAAGAGGATAGGTCTTAGAACCCTCGAGGAGACCAAAATGACCTACCGTAGGAGGAGTAGAAATGAATCTATTTGCTAAAGATGGTGATATTTCAACCGATCTACTTATTATTCTTCTCCTTGGTGACAACTATAAGTAATCAAAGGGCTATTCTCTTTTTGTTCTATACCTTGTTTGAATTCTTCTTATGAAATCGAGGTGCTAAACTTCGAAACCGGTAGTTATAGTTTTTGGATTCCGTAGATGTGTTATCGCAGAGCCTCTAAAAGGTTAAAATTGACCAAGACATCCACCAAAAATTAGTGAAAGAACAATAAAATCTCAAGACGCCCCAGGGCATGCGTAACTATAATCACCGATAAATAACACCCTCTATTTTCATGAATGGATGGATGAGAAATCCATGTTTTTGGTTAACATGCGAATATATCTCAAGTTGTGGGAATTTCTACTTGAGACAAACCTCCATAGAAGGAAGCAGTGCTATTCCTATTCCTAATTTGAACTACTCCTACTACTAGAAATGTAACTAAGTAATCTTAATCTCCTACTCCAAGGGGCTAGGGGAAGAGAGAGATGCATAAAAAGGGGAAATCTTAAGCTAACAAAGGTGATAACACCAAGAAGATGGGGAAATACTCTCTCAAATGAATTAAAATGGGATTTGATGATGATGAAGAGGAAAAACATGAGTGTCGTTAGGTCAAAACAATAGGTTACCTTATAATTCCATGTAAAACAAAATATAATTAAACCTGCAAAGTGGAAAAACACACACAACATACGTGCAAAGTAGATGAAGAGGAAAGGAAATGTAATAAAATACCAGTTAGGGAAGAAGATAACAACAAAATATGAATTCTATTCCCTTAAGAAGATGAAAAATAATTACAATCGATGAAAAAGGAAGAAACGCATTACAAAATCCAAATATGAGGCTTCATGAACTCAAGAACACTTGTGTAGCACAAATGAGCACCATTTTACAATATATAGAAGATGGGAAAGATAAAGGACGAAAAAGAGAGGAAAAATCAAATTTCAACCTTCAAACACGAAAATATTGCATTGAATGTTTGAAAATAGGCATGGGTACCCTACCAAATACATTTCCCCATCATTATTTACTTGTAAGAGAAGGTTTGGCCACCATACCTCATCAAATCTAGTAGTTGAGCTACCCGAAACTACATATTTAATGTTGGGATATTATTTCATAGTTTAAACCTACCTATCCTCACCAAATTTATAATATATTTTTTGTGGTGTATTACATGATGAAACCTTTCCAAAAAGTCTAATTGTGTAAAATTTTGAGTTATAGGGAGAAATTTATGGCCCTATGAACTTCAGGGTCTTAGGTGGGTCATACGAGGGTTCTTTACGGGCTGCTAAAATTTGATTTTAAATGCTTTTTGTGCTGGGGTGGATGGATCATCCAATCAAAAACTAGACAAAGGATGGAAATTTTCCTTATGTGCCTTTGGGACTTAACTTACCTAAATTTGCGCAGGTCTATGTGTTTGTGGAGGATTGGTATTCGAGTGGAATTTTGGAACAATTCCACTTGTTCCATTGTGACCACTTTAACTGATTTCACTACATTCTCTTCCATCATATAATTCACCTACCCCTTAGCTAACCCTTTCATCTTGTCAAGGAACTTATGGAACATGGGAATACTTCTGTCTGCGTCACAATACTTGTATCATCCGAAACGACTGACTCGTACGCTTTCTACCTCACTATCAGCTATATGGCTCATGCGGGGAACATGCCCCTGAAGAACTGTTATTTTATTTCCTGAAAGTTATAACTTATCTAATTTAAAATCCCTAAACCCATTCTCATTGATGATGCGGTAAAATGGGGAATAGTAGGAACAAAGGAATAGTTCATCCAAAGGCCGATTTGGTCGAATTTCTTATCTTTTTCCTATTTTTTTGATTTTTGGCTAACTATAGAAATTAGGATCTTGGCAAGGAGGAATTGGAGTGTCCTAAAACTGATTTTATCTAAATTTTTATTAATTGATGCCTTCCCAAGTCCAATTGAGAACATAAGTTATCAAAATAAGACTAAGAGGGGGTATTTTGGATAACAAGAGAGAGAGGGGGTGGTGAGAGAGAAAGAGATAGAGAGACAAAGATAATGTCATATATTTCTTCTTGAAAATTTTAAGATCCTAAATCTTAACTATGTTTCATCTTCTTACACCCTACTCCTCTTGGAAGCACATGTTGAAACTACCCCAAACATTCTAGACAATAATCTTTTTATCAAAACCTATCACAAAGTGCTTAGTTATAAAGCAAAGTACACATGAGAATTTACTCAAATAATTATTATCTTATTGAAAAACAAGATTTTAATTATTAGGGATCACTAATAAAAATGACACGAGTCTATAAATATGGAGGAACTTAAAATTTCTTCTTTATTTATTCATTCACATCTAGAACTCTTACATACATGCTTACACATTAACATTCATCCATAGAACAACTCTTGTCTCCTTATTTCACACCAACCATCTCTCCTCTTAAAATGAAGATCTACATTTCTATAATGATGTATCACAGATTAGCCTCCACCTTACTTTAATCATTTTTTTTTATGATGTCTATAATTGGTCTTAGGTGGTTGACGATCACCATGATTTTGTCAACAAGCAATAATAAATTACATTATGTCTTATTTAGTACTCATCCAACGTTACATTTCCCTTCGGTTGAGTTGGAAAGAGGATTAGATTGAATTTTTCATTAAAACTATACAAAATATTTACTTAAACTGCTAAAACCCTTTATTACATTACCGAGATAGTCACATGAAGCCTAGAAACCTCTAAATTCTTCATGACTAATTCAATTTGAATTTACTTTTGGCGAGAAAATACAAATTAAACTAGATGGATTCGAATGACTAGTTTAGACACTGAATTTGTCCTGTATGACCCTTTTGACCTATAAGGCCTTCTATAAAATCATATAACATCATGATTAATGTATATCAATTGATGCACATACATACATACGTATGTACGTACGTACGTGCATACATACATACATACATACATACATACATATACATACATACATACATATACATATATATATATATATATATATATATATATATATATATATATATATATATATATATATATATATATAATTCACGGTAAAATTAATTGAAATATTTACTTCATATTATAGAGCTTTGTTAAGGTTGTGAAATCACTTTTGTCATAAAAATATGTAAAATTGTACCAAAACCTAGCTACTCAAATAATCTTTCTAATATATTAAAAATTATGTTTTTAGTTGTAATGTCTATCTTGATAATGTCCTAAAATTATCTCCAAATGCCATACCATATTTCTAGGGTAACAAATGATAATGCACGTTACAAAATTTGGATATGGCTATACTCTTTAGGAAAGAAATGAAAATCCATAAAAATGTATGATGGTAGGATTTCCCATGAATGATCCTTGTGTTATAAGGTTAACAATATATTACAAAATTTTTACGAAAAATATTGTGAGACCTTGTTCCTAATCACAGTAGTACACTTTTTCTCAAATTATATGAGGGTGACTACCATTTTTCATTACAATGATAAAAACTAACTATGGAAATTGATGATTTGATGAAATGAAACACTTCCTCCATTGGCTCTTATAGATTTTATTCATAATATGTAGTTAATATTTCATTTAGAATGTAGAATGAAGATCACTAAAAAAATTCAACACAAAGATCACTAAAACGTGTAAACACAAGTACATTGCATAATATTCGAGGATGATTTTCCAGATACAATGATATAATTTCCGAAAAAATAGAACATACAATAGTTGAGGAAAATTTTATGATACTATTAAGTGAGTGACTTTGCATGTATGAATGTGCCCAATATTCTCATATGATATAGGCAATGTAAATGAAACTTAGAGACTTATTTTCTATCTTTTCTCACACTTAGAATAACATCATAGGCACCTACAATTGGGTAAGTGCACTAAATTGGGGCACCAAAAGGGGGTCATAAGTGGATGGATTTTTCGAAAAATAAAAACTTCAACTTGTACCATTTTTTTGAAATATTTAAACACTCAAAATCTGAAGATGTTGTATAAACATGAATTATAGCATTTTGAGTCTAGTTTCTAAGATACCAAATTTTATTGAAAATGAATAAGTGGGTCAAATAACTAAAATATTAACAAGTTCTCCTATTTTTGTTCAAAAACATAGTAGAGTGACTTTTGTTCCGCCCACCATTTTTAGCACCATTTGATATTTTTGAAAATCCTTTAGTAGAAAGATAGCTATGAACATCTAATTTGTATTAGAATATTTTTAAAAAAATTCGCAAGTTTTTAAAAATTATTTTTCCATTATATAAATTTTAAATTTTGAAAAATAACGTGCTCGACCATGCACCCTAACTACATCCAATAATATTGAAAAGTAGTTTTTTTAATATGTATAGAGTTAGGCCTAGTTTGTTCCTAAAAACTTCTATTCAATTTTGATAAATCAACAAAACAATACACAACAAACGATAAGAATTCAAAATCACTAAAAATAGAGGTATAAAAGACATAGTTTGAAATAAATATAAATGGGAATATTAAACTAGTAAGAAAAATGTAAAAATCACATATTTAGAAAGAGGATAGTTTTCTTGACATTGTAGGAATTTTTTTAAGAAAGATAGTGAACATTTTTGTAGGATTTAGCATGGTGGAAGGTGAGTTTTTGCATATTTTGTCAAAAACATGTAGGTTGTTGTGTTGTTGTAGGTCCAAGGCGTAGGTTTGGGAAACCAAGGCAATTCTAAGCCTACAAATTCTTGGTTTTAGGGAATAATAAAATAAACATGTATGCACTATAATGCGTACACGTTACACATAGTATAAACATTGAATGTACTTTCGGTATGCTTCTATTTACAAAAAATATTTATACTTTAAATTTATTTTAGTAAATATAAGAAATTAGCGTCACAATGTACCTTATGGAACTAGTCTAACAATTCTATTAGTCACGGTTTAGGAGATATTTTTTTATAATATAATCTAGTTTTGTACATAGGTAATTTTAAGGATTTGAGCATTCAAACCTAAAGCTTTTAGTGTTTAACTTCTCTACAATAACAACCCTAAACCCTAAACATTCAGCCCTATTTAACCTTGAACCATGACCCCTAAACCCTAAACTTGAAACCATGAACCATGAACCCTAAATGCTAAATCATAAACCCTAACCCCTAAAAATAAATCATAAAATATAACCCTAAAACCTAAACCCTATACCATAAACCCTAAAGCTTAAACACTAAACCCTCAACCCTAAACCATGGAATATATGAACTAAACCCTTAAACCTCAACCCTTAACCCCTGAGCTATTAACCCTAAACTATAAAATCTAAACCCTAAATCATAAACAATAAACCATAAACCCTAAACACTAAATCATAAACCCTAAATCGTAAACCTTGAACCTTTAACCCCGAACCATAAACCCTAAATCTAGAACCCTAATCTCTAAACCCCGACCTTAAACATGTAACTCTAAACCCCAAACCTTGGACCATAAACCTTGAACCCGAACCCTAAACCCTAAGCTATAAACCCTAAACCCTAAGTCGTAAACCCTAAACCCTAAGCCTGAACCCTAAACCTTCATCCCCGAGCCCCGAATGCTAAACCCTAAACTATGTACCCTAAGCCTTAAACCCTAAACCCTAAAACCTGAGTCATAAATGCTAAACCCTAAACCATGTACCTAAGCCTTAAACCCTAAACCATAAACCCTAAGACATAAAACATAAACCCTAAACTTTAAGCCATGAATTCTAAATCTTTAGCCCTAAACCATAAACCCTAAACCCTAAACACTAAATCCTCAACCCTCAACACTAAACCATAAACCATAAAACCTTAACCCTTAACCCTTACCCCTAAAATCTAACCATAAAAATAAAAATCTAAACCCTAAAATTTTAATTTTTAACCCTAAACCCTAAATCTAAAAGCGTAAACCTAAACCCTAAATCCTAAAGCATTATCCCCGAACCTTGAACCATGAACCGTGAACCCTAATCCATAAACCATAAAACCTAAACCCTAAACCATATTTCATCAATATTTCCTTGTCTTATGCCTATAACCATCATTGAGTTTGCTTTTATAACCACCTTGTTTTCGAGAGGTGGGACAAGTAACTAAATGGATATGACATCTACCTTGTGTCGTGAAATGCATAATAAACATCTCTTCCAAAAAAATTTCTCCCCACATATACTTGCACTCTTAAATGTCAATTTCTTCACACTTTGAAACAAATTTCACATTTCTCATATTTCCATGTATGGTATTATGCAAGCCAGGATGACCCATTAGAAGCTGGAAAAAATAACCATCGCAACACAAAAATTAATCTCAAAGGAAATGGAAGAAACATAAAGAATATACCAATGCGGAGGTGTAGGATCAGAACCAAATTTCCTATAGTATCCTCTCCTCTAGAGAAAGAGAAATCTCTTCTACTCTACTAGAATTAATAGAACTCTGAAGTGTTCAAAATAAGAATAGCAATAAGGAAATGACTAAGAAAACAAATGGGTTATCATTTGTTAAGTAAATATTTCTTATTTATTTTTCAATGGGAGTTAGGTAGTCTACCACTTAGTGACCTTCCATTCATTGATAATTCCTTCTATGATAAACCCATGGATGCTTTTAAAAATGTCTTGTAAAGATACGGGTAGTCATCAAGCATAGTGAAGGGTGTGATGTGATTTCAAAAAACTTTAAATTCATAAATATTTTGAGTTCATAACATTATTTTATAAATATCTCTATTGTTATAAATGGAATCCAAGTAATGGTGTCTCCCTATATCCAAGGATTGAGGACTACTAGGGTCTGTGGCAAGATTGTACATTCATGAATCATTGAGTGTCTGAATCAAACTGTCATTCCATCTAGAGAATTTTTTTCAAACATTAGAGTAATACATCTTAGAAAATATAATTGAACCTCAAAAATCCTCTCAAATTGCTATCTTACACAAGCACTAGACATATCAAGATTTTTTCTTCGAATGAAACCTTCATTCTAAAAGCTTGCAATTAAAATAATTATTCAAAAGAGTGTCAAAAACATTTCTTTGTACCAAATTTTTATTGGATATATGGAATTTCCCTCCTTCAAAATATCAACAAATGAAAGACATCAAATTATGATGACTCTCTTTGAATGTTCTTCCTACGAAGAAGATGAACCATTTTCAGTTGAATACTCTCTGTCAATAGTAATAAGAATGGGTAAGACACATAATATTACAGTGAGTGAAATAGTTCCCATGTGATGTGAAAAATAAGATAGCTATATTTTGTAACATTTATTTGTACTGAATTGTTCTTGGATATCTAGCATTTCCCTCCTTCAAAATATCAACAGATTAAGGACATCAAATTGTGATGAATCCCTTTGAATGTTCTTCCTATGAAGCAGATGAACTCTTTTAGTTGAATATTCTCTATTAATACTAATAATAATGGGTAAGACACAAAAAATTATACTAGGTGAGTGGGTGAGCCTACACCGTGATCCTTAAACCTTGAACCCTAAACATTACACCCTAAAATTTATTCCCTAAACCCTAAAATGTTACCCTTAAACATTAAACCCTAAATCCCAATCCTTAAAACCTAAACCCTAAACCATAAACCTTAAACCCTCATCCCTATACCACAAACCATGAGCCCTTAAACCATAAAAATAAACCATGACCCCTAAACCCTAAACCATGAGACCTAAAACCGTAAACCATAAACCCCCAACCCTAAACCGTACACCATAAACCCTTAACCTTAAATTACAGAACTAGGGAAATTTTTAGTGGCGAATTTTTGTAATCTCGCAAAAATTGAGGATTATGGAAATTTGAATTGGTGGATATTCTACGTGATTTATAGCAACTTATTCACTTTGAAACATTCGATAGAAATTTCCCTTATACTCTTCATTTCACCTAGATTTTACACATATATAAGATCTTATGAATGTAATTTACCACCATTTTGAATCATTTCATGCACATATTTTTGAAGTAAACATAAGCAACCTCTCAACCATCTAGCTAAGAGATGTTCAACCCTAAGCTATCCAACACTTGATCCATCTAACCCTGAGCTATCCAACCCTTGACCATCCAACCCCTAGGGCCTAACTCATCCAAACCCTCAGCCGTCTAACCCTTAACCATCCAACCCTGAGCCATCCAACCCTAAGCCATCCAAACCTGATTCAACCAACCTTAACCCATTGAACCCCTCATCCATCCAACCCCTCATCTATCCAACCCCTCATCCGTCAACATCTTATCCATCTAACCCATCATCCATCTAATCCATCATCCGTCAACCCATCATCCATCCAACATGTCATCCGTCTAACCCCTCATTCGTCCAACTCCTTAGCGAGAGCATTCAAACCACTCACCAACCAAACCTTTTCGTCCAACCATAGAGCCATCCAAGCCTTTTCTGTCCAACCCTTTACCATCCAACCACTACCATCTAACCCTAAACTATCCAATCTCAGAGCCTTCAAACATAAGATCCATCCCTAAGTAGTCATGGATACTAGAAATCAGGGTAAGAAGGTAACTAATTCAGCCATGGATACAAGAAATACTTTTCTTGGTTATTTTGGAAAATCAAAAAAAATGAAGGGGTTTCTGCATCAAGTTGAAAATATTGGTATGTGGCATGTGTTATTTATAGGTTATTTAATCTTATAGTATTTAATAATTATGTTTTTCATACTGCTCTTGGAACTCTTTATACTATGTAAAAATTTAACTATAGATAAAATTAATACTATATTTGTAACAATTTTATAGAATTATATGCAGACGTTTCAAAAATTCCTTCAAAAATATCAATTTAAAGATATTGATGATCCATTATATGTTGAGGAAAATATTATGTCCCTTGATGACATAGAAGAATAAGAAAATTCATCAAATTCTCATGATACACTAGTAGAGGAAGCTTCTACTCCAAGGTCTATTTCAAGAAAAAGGAGACATGAGAATCAAGATATTCCTGCTGAGAGCCTAGATGTAGAAGTTGAACCCAAAGAAAAAAAGAAAAAATGTCAAAAAAGAAAAAGGAAAAATAGACAATTGGAAGGAAATTCCAGTTCAAATGGGCTAAAAAATATCTATTTATTGAACGTGTGTACACTGAAAATGGTAATGATGTTCCAACACAATGTTGATACAAAATATGTGGTTAGAAATAGGGGAAGGATCACACGATGCATCTTAAACTGGACACAATTGAAGAGCATTGTGGGAGAAAATATACATTTCCTAAAAGCAAAAGGATGAAAACATAGTCAGAACATATAAATGGAAAGATGCAAAAGATTGTTTACATGTCAAATATGCAGAAGAATATGAAAAGGAACAAAAACGTATGAAATATGTGAATGAAAAAGGTGGGACCATAGTAGAAAGATTGAGCAAAGCTATGGAGGTAGAAATGCATGCAAAAAGTATTCAGTTTGCTACCGTATTCCATATATTGAAAAGGGGAAGACCGATGTCATATTTCAGAGAAAATAAAATTATGTATCAGGTTATTGGTCTATAGAACGTTCCTCAATCTCATTGGTTAGATACAAGCAAAAGTTGGGAAATTACAAAATGTCTATCTCTAGTAGAAAAGGAGGATCTGAAACTGTGTGTTCAAAAGGCTAAGTATATTTCCCTTTCAATAGATGAGGTTACTATAGTTGATAATACTTCATGGATTTGTATTCATGTTTATACATTTGCTAATGAAATAAGAACTCCACACCTCTTAGCAATTCATAAAATGACTGAGAATTGTAATTCTAAAAATATTTATAAATTGGTGGTCTCAAATCGAAGGATGTTGTTGGAATGGATGACTTCGCCATTGCAAAAAAATAGTTTGTGTCGGAACTAATGGTGCAACTATAATGCAGGGATCCAGAAATGGTCTCTACGTTAGAATTCAAACAATTTTTCTCAATATATGGTTGGTGTCTAATATATGGCCCAAAAAATCAATCTGGCTTACAAAATTGTGACAACATTTGAAAATGTAGCTAGAGTGGAGGAATTGATAGGTGAGTTGCATGCTTATTATTATAACACCAAAGAGATTTTGGAATTTCAAAACTCACAATTGGACTAACGAGAGGAAAACCTTCTCAAATATGTAGATACCAGATGGATATCTATGTATGAACCTTCTTATACAATACTTGATGAATATCCTTCATTGATAGGATTTATGTATAAATACCGCAGGATGTAGATAAAGATAAAGATCTATTGTGTCATCTAACAGACATTACATTTTTGATCACACTCTATGGTATTTTTTCCATGTTGAGGAGCTTATTATATTAATGAAGCATGCACAAGATCCTTCTTTCTACATAATAAACTTCCTCGAGACTTAAAAGATGTGTGTGCTTTGGAGTCTCGAAAGTTTATATATTTCGATGGGAGTTTTCAGTGGTGCTTATTTTTAAAACTAGAATGCGTTGATGATTTGAAAAATATCAAGTGCTTTTTAAAATACAATATACATGATCATCTGTGTATTACAAAGCACATGGAAAGGAGATTCCACTTCATACGTTCCAAAAAAGAGTTGATATGGCTGTCTTGGAAATAGAAGAAGTAAAAGTGACATGAAATTTATATGATGCAATATTAATGGAAACCAGGAATAAGTTGAGAAAGATCTCTTGAATCGTTAGCTAAAGAGATCTGGGAAAGATTCAAAAATGATAAAATTCTTGAAGCAATGGGAGTTGTAAATCCACAGTTTTGGAATTTGTCTGGGGGAAAACCTTATACATCTATCAGTCCTTTATTTTTCAAAAACATGGGTGTTCTTACTGACCATTTCTCTAAGACTGAAGAGATAAACAAAGTTTTTGTTGAAGGTATTTTACAAATAAAAATACTTAGTTCCTAGTTAATGGATTTTGCTAATATTGTGATAAGACAAGTTCAACTTCTACAAAACCCACAGGATTATGGTGTCATTAAAAGGATTTGGAAGTATATTTGTTCCAGTAATATTATAAGTGAAGATTTGAGCGAGTATATTAAGTTGTATGAACTCACAAACTATGATTCTGGGTTTTGTGGAAGATGTGAGGGTTTTTCAGTGCACTATCTTTTTAAAATTGAAAGTTTGAAATAGATTAGACAAGAATATAGAAAGTTGTCTGAGGTTGTATCTATCACGTTACGCAGTGGTGTCTTTCCCTTATGATAGAACACTCACATTATGGAATTCACTAGCAAAAAGAAGAGGAGTTAGTAACATTCTACTCCGACCTCAGGGGATGGAGACACATCCAAAGATCATGCTACAATTGATTTCCAAGACACGAATGAAAGTGTTGATCCAGGACTGTTTCAATTCACATAGATTTCATTACAATTATTTAATGTAATGAATTATAACTATTGATGTATTTCATACAGAGATTACAACTTTCAATAAATGCAATATTAAATATTTGTTTTTTATATTTGGTTTTTAAACTGAAATAAGAAAATATTTGTCTTTTATATCTGTTAATTGATTTATTTTACATCTGCAAGAAATCAAAAATGTAAATTATTTAAACAAACAAAATCAAGTAAATTTAAGCAACATTTACGTAAACAAAGATATAGAAACATAATTTGTATTATGTACTATTGAAACATCATAATTACAATTCCAATTCCCAAAGTATTGTTGAAATGGTTCTCTCAGGTGGCGGATTACTTTATGAAGAAAAGTACAAATTCATAAAGCATTTTCAAGCTAATACAATTTTCATTTTGTAGTTTACTAACCCTCATTTGGGTTTTTTTAGCTAGATTTTATGTTTCTTAACTACTTTTGTTAAGCTTGTAGGATTTTTATGCTCTTTCAAGCTATACAAAAGGTGAGGTGCTACCAAAATTGGGAAAAATTTACAAATTTTTGACCTTTTTCACACTTTCTTGTCAAAATTATGTATTTTTGATGACCGCAAGGAATTATGTTTTTGTTAAAAGGCGTGAATATTTTTTGAAAGGTGTGTAGTTTAGTTCAAAGGTGCATTGTTTCATTCAAATGTATGCGGTGTTGTTGACAAGCCTATGATATTATCTCTCGTCCTACATTGGTATTCTATAGGATTTTTGGTCCTCTACATACTATGCACAATCTGTCATTAGGCTTGTGGTAACGTCTGTTGGCTTGTGGTTTTGTTACACTATTATTCACCCTCTATAGAAGCCTTGTTGTAATGTCTCTTAGCTTTCCCTAGTGTTACATTTTTTCCTTTTATGTCACAAACCCGTGGGTTTGTTGACAAAGCTCTTGCGGTTTTATGCATAAACGTGTTGTTTTGTGTAGATTCTGCATTTTTTCACAAGCTTGTGGTTTTGTTTGTGGGCTTGCGGTAGCATTTTAAGTAAATTTGGGATATAGTTTCAAATTTTTAGATTTAGATTTTTGAAATTTTCTTTCATTTTTAGGATTTGTAACTTCCGTTCTTATAGGTTTTTATTTAGATAAATGTTTATAACATGTCATCAAGTTTTAATGAATATAATGTTTCCATGATTTGTTTAACTTAGGATAAAGTTTGTGTATGCTCTGCTCTTACACCTTTGGGTGATCACGAGAAACCAAAACAACTTTAGTATTTATTTTCTAACATTTGGTTAATTTGGAAACTTAATCTTTTCATTTTTCTTAAAGGAATGAGAAATTTATCAAGCATTTCTATGTTTCATTTGATTTAAGTTTTCCTTTGCATTTTTCTAGTTGAGTCAAATTATTGTGAATTCTCTCTCTTGTATCCTTGGATGATCTTGAGAATAAAAAAATGATTCACTTTCTATATGAAAATACTAAGTATTTTATGCGCAATACCTAATTGTTTTTAAAGAATTGAGATCTAAACACATATTAACTACAAGTTTGATGTAGGTTTCAATGATGTGTTAAACTACATTCTTAATTCAAGATAAAAAAACACACCATTTCATATAAAACACTATACTTGCAGGTTCGGTTAAGGGTTAAAACTCGTACGCTTTAAACTAGGAGAATTATGTTGTCATAACCCATAAAACGCATTATGAGTATTATCCCGGGAATCCCAAAGTAGTCCACACCTTGAGAGAACTAGTGGACGAAATGATAATTTCCCCCTTATCCACTTGACTAGTAAAAACCCATGTGCAAAAGCTTCAAGTTACCCGTATGAGGCTTGTTCATTAATTTGATTACTGGGCAATGGTCAACTATCTAGATGATTAGAATTGCGTACCTCTCTTACGTAATAATTAATGAGTGTTGAGAATAAAATTTTCAGAAACCATTTGGCATTGGGGCCAACATGACTTTATCCATCGTGTTCCAAAGAAATCTCATAAAGCAAGAAATTCATCGGATTCAAAACCATTTTAGTCAAACAATGGGAGAGTTCATTAAAGTTTGTGACGCATTTTATTCATCATGAAACTTTCAAGGCATCACTTTTTCCTAGTTTCTACCTTGTCGTAAGATAAGGTGAAACTGCCAAAGTTACACTAAGTATTTTCATCTCCACTTGGTCTACTCCTTTATTTTCTTGTTTTCCTTTTGGGACAAAAGAGAGCTTATATAGGTGGTACTACTAAAAATAATCATGCCCATCATTTTTGTATTATACTCACATTACTAGGTTACTATGCAGAAATGTGAGTGTTGAAACTATGTTGGTACGTCTTCATGTTTTGGTAGGACCTTTTACCGATGCCCATGTCAAGACTCTTTCATTGTAGTTAGGTTATCTCATCATTGAATTTCTCTAGAGTTGTTAGGATGCGTACATCACATCAATATATTTTTAAAACGTACTCTTGTTTCATTATTAAAAATTATTTAAATCTCTAAATTGTGTTGTAAGGCTACTCACATAACTATCAACTTCTTGATATACTTAGACCTTGTTTTTATTCCAACATTGCCTTGAGTTTTGAAAATTGTTGTCATTATACGGTTCACATCGTGTCAACATCATTTTTATACCTATATATTTATTTGTCTACAAATTTTGAGTAATGTGTCTAAAATTGTGTTGTTACATTGCTCACATTTATATCTTCCATTTTTAAGACTTGGAATTTTTGGGGGTCTAATTTTTTCAAATATACCTTGTTTAGAATTTACATCAACATCATCTTAGTACTTAGGTCTAAGTATTGACATCGAGTGTTGTCATTATTACACCATACCATCTTTGAGAATGTAGGGAGTAGTTGTTCTTATGATTGGATTGTGATCTTGTACTTGATTGATTTGTCCTAGATACTTCATACTATATAGTTCCATATTAGGTAAGTACAACAATTTGGGGGACCAAAAAGTGGACATCAAATCCGAATTTTACAAACCGTGATCTTGGCTTGTTTTTTTAGGTTTGAGAATTTTCCGAACCTAATACCATGATTACGATTTTAAAGTGTGGTCTAAAATCGTAATCATGGTCCTCTGATACCAAAAAAATAGCCACAACCCTCATTTTTCCCCACCATTTTCTCCAAACTGCACATTTTTTTCCATTATTGACACTCACGCTTTGCATTACCCTTCCAAATTACAATTTTTACTTCTAGATCATGATAATTTACATGATGCCACCGAGATGAAGAGGTAAGCCCTCATTTTTTTTTATCAATTTTCTTGCATTTTAGTTTTTTTGTTGTTTTCATGGGTTTTTCAATATTTTGTTTATGTATAAAATTTCTTTATTTTGTTAGTTTCTTGGCAAGACATTAATCCTTCAATTCCTCCAAACATTCCTCCACTTTCTCAAAACCCTCCAAATATTCCTCCACCTCCATTTTACCTTCCTCAAAACCCTCCTTCGAATGTTCCTCCGCCTCCTATGGCTCCTACCATCCCCACAAAACCACCAAGAACCCAAGGTGATATCATTACAAAAATATGAGAAAATAAAATTTCCATTTAGAACCTTATTCACAATATCAGACAAAATCATTCCAATAATTCAAGCATCACAAATTTAGCCAACACACTTCAAACATTGATTGGTGAAGTTGACTCGAAATAAACTAAATAGATAGATGAAATACTTTTAGAGTTGATTATAGGCATTGGTATGCAGACAAATTATCACATGCGGCATGAAAGATAAAAAAGTAGAAAAGACCACATTTATGCACCGTATATAGACACGAGAACCAATTCCCCTAACGAATAATTGCAACCGCTTCCCTATCCATTGGTGTCATGGTGACCACATTATGAACAATTTTGGGACTGATGATGGATGGGTTTTAATTATCCACCATGAAAAAAATGAGGTTCCTCTTTATTTTTTGAAGAAATTTTATTGTGAGTTTGTGCTTAATGAGGTCCCCAATTATTTTGACTTTTTGGGTTTTACGGTCGAGGAGGTGGCTCTACAGATACTAGACAAGGTGCACATATTGCAATTGGTCAACAAAGGATGGCGAAACACCAAAAACCTCACAACCTTAAGTTATCCATCCTACAGTGAAGGAGGTTGTGGAGATCGACACACTTGCATGCATTGAGGTCTCTCACTAACACTCTAGCCCAACATAGTAGCCAGATTACATCTAGCGATGTTGGTGGAGGTGTCAGTTCTAGCACACCACACCACTATGGGTCATGTGGTTTCGTATGCACTGTGGGTGAGACATCCTTTGTTGGGTCACATGATCTCTTTTTATAGATGAGATGATGGAAATTTTTTTAAACTATTACAAATTTCCCTCATCTTTCACAGTAAATAATATATATAGAAAGTTTATTTCATATGAAATTTTAATATATATATATATATATATAGTGGATTACATCATACTTGTGTAAAAATAATATTTATTTTATTTTAAACAACAAGATCTAGTCAAGGACACATCCGGTGTGGACATCCTAGCTACTGCAACCCATGTTACAATGTGTGCAGACATAAGTTTCAAGTTACTTACATTTCAAAGTTCATTTGATTGCACGTTTATTATTAAATACACATTAATGTTCGTGTATGTGTTTCATGTGTACATACATATTAATATGTTTATCTTTTTTAATAAAGAATTAGGTGAGGTATCATCTGCTATGGGAATTGAGGCTACTGTCATGATTCATGTTACTTTTACATAGGTTAGTTTCATATATTTTACTAGATAATGTTCAATATTGTTTAAATATTATTAACATACATATATGTACGTGTTCTATAATTTAATATATATGCATGAGATTTAGTTCCTTACACCATTCTCTTGGATATTTTTCAATAAACTTTGATCTTCGGGTTGGTTTTACAACTTATGACTCGCTGCATAGACTCCTCCCTTTAGACTGTGGAGGCTATTGTTGATGTTGCCATAACGTCTGTAGATCCACTCACATAGGTAGAATTTTTCAAATTTGTTAAATTTTGGATGAATTTTTCTTACTAAATCTATAATATCAAATTTTACATGAAATATTTAATTTGAACTATTTATTTGTATACATGCAGTACGAATAAGATTGCACTACCATGAATCCTAGACACTCCCCCTTGTGAGTCTACCATTAACCCTGTAGAGCATCAATGATAAATTGATAGGGATCATGAGATTGCGGTAAGATTTCACATGCATTAAAATTTCTAAGTTTCTAAATTATGAATGTATTTTCAATATATCCACTTCTTAAAAATTTGGGTGTTAAAAAATTGATGTTTATGAATGTATAGGCTAAGTTGTAGGGATTTGACATTCCTAGGACAAGATAGACAAAATATGTAGTTCCATCTCCCTCCACTACATCCACAGGCCATGGACATGCTTCTACTAACAGGCCAAGAGAGGGAGGATGTTTCATGATTCTTCATAGGATGTATAGATATATATGCCATCTAGACATGTGATACATACATTTTTGTATGCCTATATATGGCTTGATATATATGATCTTGTGTTGGACATTCCATGGAGATGTGTATATAGTCTTATGCGACCGTGTGGTCCTATATATATGACATACTTAGTTTGATACATTATTCTTATATTTTCAGAGATGTGGCACTAGCTCGAACACATGTGCATGTATTCCATGTGTACTAGATATATATATATATATATATATATATATATATATATATATATGTGTGTGTGTGTGTGTGTGTGTGTGTGTGTGTGTGTGGATTTTTTTCCAAACCACTATGATATAATTTTTATGATGTTCTTGCGATCTCATGTGTTGATATTTTTCTCGTACTAATATTTGACATATGATCATATTTGATGATGTGTGACATTTTTGAATATATCTGTTACTTGATGATGTGTGACAACATAATTTCATTAAATGACATGTATTGTGATGATGTAATGACATGATCTGACATCTTTGTTGCACTCTTTCTAGACCACACACACATATATATGCTTCATAATCATTTTTGTTTCTCTTTGTGGTGGATGGAGATAAAACATTTACACATAACAATATGTCCATTAAATGGATATGACATCATAATCATCTTTGTTTCTTGATATGACATAATAATCATCTTGTGCTTTGGAAGATTACATAACAATGGACAAATTCTTGATATGACATCATAATCATCTTTATTTCACTTTGTCACACATATGAAATGTCTTTGTAATTTCATATATATGCTTCATGTAATCATGTCTCTGTTTATTTTCATACAATTTATGTAATCATGTCTTTGATTCTCTTTATATGCTTCATGTAAAATCATGTCTTTGTAGTGACCTTATCCAATCTCCTTGAAGGCTTGTCATATTTGAAGTTCACTATTGGTGTGGTGAATAATAAATCTTGTGCTTTGGAATATTACATAAAAATGGAAATTCTTGATATGTAATCATAATCACCTTTGTTTCACTTTGTCACACACATGTACGTGCTTCATGTAATCGACATCTTTGTTTCTCTTTGCATGTGGTGGATGAATATTGTGTTCAATGAAAAGTTGTAAAAGCCATGGACATGGGGTAAGAATCTCTAAAGAAACCCCAAAGGCTTTTAAAAAACTAGTTAGAGGGCCATTAGATAAGAGATAAACAAGGATTCATCACTTTGCATACATTAATCTTAAAATAAATAAACAAATCTAGCATATTTATTAATCCTCTACTCTTGAAAGATTTAAAATGAACCTAGGTAGATTCTAAGTAATAAGTTATGTGATTATGAGAATGGAAGCTCACCGTTAATGGCTTTAAGGCCAATGGATATTCCTATTTACTCAATGCTTGTGTGTGTAGTGCAATGGCAAAGCAATAGCTCAATAAAAAAATGAAATAAGCTCTAAACCCTAAGAAAAATTCTATAGTTTATGTTAGGAAGAAGGAGAGTTCTTAGAAATGGTCTAGGGGTAGTGGGCTATTTATAGTTTTCCAATTTCAGAAATGGGAGACTTTTGGTGCATGTGGGACAAAAGGATAAGCCAAAAGGAACTTTAGAGAGTCAAAATAATATTTGACTAGGTTTAGGGTTAATTAAACTAGGTTAGACTAGCTAATCCTATTTAGAGAAGAATTAGGGTTTCAAGAGGGTTTTGAGAGGTCTAATCAATCCAATGAAATGGATTGATAGACTAGGAAGTTAGTAAAAGTGGTATAGAAGAGGGTGAGAAGACAATTTAGCTAATAATGGACTATATTAACCCTATTAGTTGGTTTATAGGAGAAATACGACTAAAATAATGTCATAAACAATGAATTAGAGGAGTCAAATTGATGAGGTATCATCAATTTGCAAGAAGGAGAATAGTTAGTGCAATATTAGGAATAATAGTGCTTTGACCAAACTACAGGTGTCTACATTTTCCCCTCTTTGGGGTGACGTAAGCTACGTCACTTCAAAGAAAGTAGACAAACATAAGAAAATGAAAATTGTTGAAGGGGTAGAAGAAAAATTATTTATCTAAGGGGTTGAAGGAGTTTTGAATGGGGTGATGGAAGAAATAGATTGACGATCGAAAAGAGAACAAAAGAAAGAAAAGTGTGAAGAGAAGGTGAGAAAACAACATGAAAATGAGATATTGAGCTATCCACAAACTAGTGCTTATAGAAACAATTTGTTATCATAATTTTTCTTAGAATCCTCAATATCAATCGTTATTAGAAGAATGTGCATACGATGGAAGAATAAAATGACATGAAAATCCAAGATAAAAACAACCATCCCTTGCTAAAATAGAAACTCCATGCAACATACAAACATGTAATGCAATACAAGAAGTAAACAACCTAACACAAGAGGGAAATAAGTACAATCACACACACTTAAACCAACAATGTTCAAGACGGTTGCACAAATATTTTGTTATCGAGTTGAAATCCCAAATGCTCTAGTAAATGACAAGGGTTGAAAATGATGCCCCAAGAAATTGGTATATGCAAGGGAAATGATGGAGGACACTTAGGTCTAATGAAAAGAAGTTTCCACAACACAAAAATACCAGAAACTCATGCCTCAGAGTATCGAAAAAGTAAGCAGCATAGCTTTTGTAAATGGGTTGGAGATTCAAATGATCTATGAGTCGTTTCAAAATGCATGGAAATGCCAACAAGATCTGAGATGAATGCCATGTGAAAGACACAAATTTCAGTTGTAAATGAGTTGATTACCAATTTTAGTCCATTTTCAAAGTTTTCATGATGTTTTTGGATTTTTTGGATGATGTTGTAATTTTCAAATCTTTTGATCGGTCAGAACAATTTAATGGATAAAATATCTCCTAAAAGTATAAGAAAATTCCCTAAGACAAAGAAAATGGGTACCGTGTAATAGTAAAATTCCCTTACGAGGAGAAGAATGAGCCAAAAATAATTATTTAATAAAAATAATCATCACGACGGGTAGAATGTAGGATAAAATAAAAGAGAAATGATAAAAATGATGCCTAGAATACTTGTAAATCATTCGATGGTGAAGAAGTGATCTCTAGGTGATATCGATCACACTAGCACGTGAAAATTTAGCAAAAATAATTATTTAAATATAAAAATAATCATTTTGGTGAGTAGAAGAAGTGTTAGAGTGATCTTGATGGAGGAAACATGCCCCGGGGCATTGCAGTAATGGCCTAATATACCCACCGAGGGGGTAAATCAATCATGACTAGTTCATTTGTAGCAGAGCTCTTGTGAATTTTCACCATGAGTGAGTGTGAGAGCCCTGGAGTGAGATGACGAGGTTATGAAGCAGGAGGAGATGAGAAGATCGCATTTGGGAGTTCCTTCGGGACCTAGTGGATGGACCTTACGTGAGTGTCCTATCCTTTGTCATTTTTGCATTTAATGTTGTTTTTAGGTCACTTTTAGGCTAGAGTTAGGGATTTTCGACATATGCACACATGCACATGTGTCAAATTGATGGGTACATGTACGCGTATGTGTTGAAAATGGGTACGTGTATGCATATGCATTGAAAATGGGTATGCTTACGCATATTCTTTGAAAATGGGTATGCGCATGGGTATCTGTTGAAGGGATGACATCGGTGTCGGGTAGAAAACACATGGACAACATGCATGCATCGAAGGGTAGGTGTAGGTGTCAGACTGGAGGTGTACGCACCCTAGGTGAATAGGGTAGAGAGAAATAAAAAAGGGGGGTGATTATGCGTCAGAATTGGGGTGTAGGCACCGAAGTGGAGGTGTACACATGCCTAGTGCATACATGCTTTGAGAAAGGAACACATGTGTCTAAGTAGGCACTCATACGCCTGGGGAAAGAGGGTGATTCATCCTTGCAAACAAGTAGTTAAGGGTAGATAAGAAAAGACTAAGTTTTTGTAGAAGAAAGTGAAAAATTAGTATGTTAGACAAACAAAAGAATAATTTGACTAGAAAACTAGACAGTAGATATAAATGTAACTCTAATGTGTGTGTCTTTTCCTATAACGGATACAACCCATCCTTCAAAACCATAAGAGATATGGCTATCTCGTAGCGGTAGAGGAATATTTTGACGAGGATGACCGGAGGATTCTAGACATTATTTTATATGTCACAGGAATAGCCTACATGGCCGACATGCCATAGATTACCTTTGATAATGGCCTCACGACAAATGACAGCCTTAGTTGAGCGATGGCACAATGAGAGTTAGTGCTTCCGACTACCTATTGGTGTGACCACGATCACATTGGAGGATGTATGGCATATCATGCATGTACATATCCTAGGTGAGTTGATCCAATATATGAGTCACTAGCCAGACATTGATCACTGTGTCATCAAGTTATTTAGTGTCCCATCTATACCGTGTCATGGGATGACAGTCAAATTGTTGCGGTGTATAGAGGATCTTGAAATGGATCAAGTTGTAGTCTATTTGATGGCATTTTTCAGTGTATTTTTACTCCTCGATAAAACCAGAGCTTCATTTCCACTTGGCCTTATTGGAGTGATATGCGGCTTCATAGATGGTGTGACTTAGTGCTAAGGGCAATGCATACTAATTCACTTATACTTAGATCTTCATTTGATTACATAGTAATGTTAGAAGATGGTAGGAATGACTAGGTTATTGCATATATGGGCATGGAACCACATTTTCATTGGTCACCCTACAGGTGTTTTGAGAGCTCAAGCTCCAGAGGAGCCTTCTAGTATGGGTTGGGTTCCAATTGGAGATGACATGTGGCCACACATGGGAGATGCCTATAACTATCATTGTGAGTTAGATGATTTATGAGGCGCAACAATATGAAGGTGATAAAGACATTTTTAGTGGCTCAAAGATGGTCTAGAGCTTAGTACTTTGATAGTTGAGCATTTCATGTTAGCGAGTCACGCTTATATGAGGGATATTTAGAGGGTAGATATGTGTCGAGACAATTTTTCATCACTTGGGATGTATCTGGGCTAGATATGTGGTTTTCTCATAGGGCCATAGAGTAATTTGACATGGGACCACATATTTCCATCATCCCCGCCATCTCGACCATCTCCCGCCACATGGGTGCCTTGGAGACATTTTCGAGATCTAGGTTGTACCCGGAGTATGCCCCATGGTACCACAGAGTGATTCCACATCAATTGATGATTCCTAGAGTTGCATACAAGGCAGGAGTGAGGGCACCCCCATTGGGGCCTCCTAGCGTTGATGAGGGTGGAGGGGGTTGTGGTGATGGTCGGGATGGCGGGGATGATGATGATGACAATTATCCTTTTCACGACTAACACCATGATGAGGATTGAGGACAGTCCCTCCACCACACCATCCATGGAAACATGGACCAAGGCTTTGATAAAGACAGAACCTTGGGCACTAGATATGGAGTTTCTTCTAGTAGGCATTCTAGTGGGGATATATGCCCCTTTATAGAAGGTATTTCCATAGCAGGTCCTGCCACGTTGTGCTCTAGGTGGTGGTGGTGATGATGGATAGATGGTTGCACTTTAGCTATAGCTACAAGTGGTGATAGCCATTCAATTAAATGTGGTAGGTTAGAGAGACGAAGCTAGGGCATAGGTACATTCCTTAAAAGTAGAGAAGAATTAGGCCGAGTTTAGGTATAGGCCTTGATAGCCAAGAGAGAGTGGTCGAGCATAGGCCGCTCAAGGTGGGGATGGTGCAAAGTGGGACAACACCATATCAGTTAGTTAGTAATGCAATGGACTCAGATATTGATCCTTTTACATCCATCATAGACTTAGGTAGAGATTGTCATTACACATCGGGATCAGGCTCAGGAACAGGCACAAGATTTTACTATTTAGAGAGACCAGGTGAGAGCCAGTCCTACTATTATCGTAGATATGGATCGGGAGGCCACCACTACAAGATAGGCCCATGCCGATAGGGGAACATTGATGGTGAGTAGGATACCACCGTACAAGTAGCTAGTGCCTTTGCGGATATATAGATGATTTAGGATTTTATGCGAGCTAGTGGCGAGGCCTTGTATTACAAGACCACATAATATAGAGAAATTTCAATAGAGCAGCGAGTGGCTCCTTTTGATCATTTATATTTGAGAAAGATAGGTTCTACATAAAAGTGATCGGGGTGATTAGTCGGAGTCAATACAAGAGCCGAGATGGATAGTAATGTGGCACTCCTGGAGCTGGCCCATCACAACCACCACTATTTTGTCCCCTAGGTCATAGTAACAGAAACCCAGGAGAGGGAGAGAGTTATGGGTGTCATTCCCTTCTTTTTGTACATATTTAAGCCTCTTATGAAGGCTGATTTTGATCGATGTATGTATTCGATGTATCATTATTGTGATTATGCCTCTTGATGAAGGCTCAGTTTTGATTCACACCCTTTAGATGGCGGATTGTATCGATGATGTATATCCTTATTTGAGACAAACATTTATACATGTTTTATATGGACATTTGATGGTTTATACTTGTCATGTTTTGATATGCCCTTATGATGATGATTCATGTTTCACAGATGTATGAGTGTATCATGATGTATGATTTTCTCATTTCCCATGTATATGTTAGATAGAGATGTTGTATCTTATGTTTCGTACTGATGATATATCGTAGATAATATCATATGTTTTTGATTTATGGGAATTTCTAATTTTTATTCTAGCACTTGGGATGATACTAGATGATATTGGCATAAGGGGGATAGATTTGTGATTATGTGCAACCCCTCTTTCCCCCATTGATGATACAATATGTGATGATAAACTTAGCATACATGCATGATGTAAAACTTAGCATTTTTGTATATATGATGTATTTGATGATGTTAGATGTGATGAATGGTAGATGATAGATGTGATAACAACAGATGTGTAGTAAACAAACACACAAGAAAAATTTAATCAAAACTAAACAAGCATATACATACAAAACAACACAACAATATGTAACTAACAATGAACTCATGCAAATTTTAACAATATATTAAATTGACATTCAATCTAAGTAAAATGAATCCTAAAAGATGCACACAATAGATGATAAAAAAGAAAACAATTATTTTTTTACAAGTGAACTTAATGCAATACACAATTAAATCAAACAAGATGCAATCTAAGGTAAGAAAATGGACCATTCTGTAAATCACACAACACAAAAATACACCGACAACTAAAGTAATTAAATCACTACTTTGTTTTTGTGAGACAACATTGAAATGTTTTCTAATGTTTTTGGGTTATCTCGAAAGATAAGTTGTCCGGCTATTGTTCATGTTATTTTCGGGATTCGCCAAGACAATGTTATGAAGTTGGTGTAGATTTTTTCTAAGGGGGAATTTTCTCAATGTTTAGGTTTTTGTGCATTCCTTTTCTAAGTGTTTTTACATTTTCCTAGGTCATGTTCAAAGCCATTTACAAGGACAAAGAAGTGTGGATGCCCCCAATGTGATGTGGGATTATACAAAGGAAATAATTCCATGTGCATATGTACAAGAAAGTGGAACTCGAAGGTGCCCCCATCATTAGATGAGAATATTCAAAGGAACCTCCTTTATGTCGATATAAGAGAAAATAAGCGAGATCACAACTCTGCGACATAGATTTGGTAGGGTTCCTAGACTAGCAAAGGAAAATAATCCTAGATAGTGGTGATATTTATCCATTTGGATGTATGAGTATCTTATGACCAAATAATCCTTGTTGAGCATCAAAACCATTTTTCACCCAAAGACGTTCCCACTACTCCACAATTGCATGGTTTTCACACATGGATGGCCTATTTTTTCTTTTTGTTTTCTCAAATTGTTAATGTTTTGCTTGATTTTTTTTTTTATATACCTTTTAGTTCTTATCTAATATTTGTGCCATACTTAATCATATAAGTTCACGATATTCATGGCATTCATATGTTCCGAGAATCTCCTCACCATCTAAATATGCCATCTTATAAGCTCTTGATCCATACTTAGCAACCACCACATAAGGCCCTAGCCAGTTAGCTTCAAAGTTACCCTTCTTTTCTCTATATTTTATGATATTCTTTTTATTTTCTTTCAACACTATATCACCTACATCAAATTCATGATGAATGATCCTTTTATTATATCCTCTTGATACTCTATTTTGGTAGACCTTGAGGTGAATCAATGCTCTTATATGCTTTTCATCCAACATCTCTAGCTATGCTAGCTGAGCTACTCTATAGTCTTAGTCCATATCAAGATAATCCCAGAGAGATATTCTCAGGTAGGGAATGTCCATTTCTAAGGGTACGATGGCTTCAATTTCATAAACTAGGGAATATGGGATCACACCGGTTGGAGTGCGGATGGAGGTTCGATAGGTCTAGAGGGCGAGATGTATATGTAAGTGCCAATTATTGCTAGTCTTACTTACCGTTTTGTCCATGATGTGTACAAGGGTTTTATTGGTAGCTTTGGCTTTCCCATTACCTTTGGGGTAATAGGGGTAGACCAATTGATTAAATATCAAAGCATTGACACAATTTATTAATGATTTTATTTTTGAAGGATTTACCATTATCAAGACAATGGTAGAAGGGATACCATAATTTCAAATGAGTTGGTTCATGATGAATTTGGAAATTTGTACACTAGTGACATAAGTAAGAGGAACAACATGTACCCATTCGAAGTAAAATACTCGATGACGTAATAATGTGGGTGTGGCCATCGAAGAAGAAGGGTGGAGTTTCCTATGAAATTCATGCCCCATTTGGAAAATGGCCAAGGTGTTGCAATGGGCTACAAATCTCGTGCTAGTGAATGTATCAAGTTCCCATACTTTTGGCATAGCTCACATTTCTTGACGAAGTTACAACAGCTTTTCTTCCATGGTGGGCCAATAATATCCTACCCTTAAGAGCTTCTTAGCCAAAACCATACGACTAGTAGGTGCTCCAAAAATACCACTTTGTTTACTTCCTTAATAGTATGGTGAGTCCGTAACATCTAAACAATGAAGCATATTCCCATCATAGCCATGGCCATAAATGGTACCTCCATGAAGGTATAACAAGCACATACATCGATAAGGACTTTCTTCTCAAAGTGGGTAATGTCCTGGGGAAATGTGTCATCTTGTAGGTATCTAAATATAGGGTCATACCAAGGGGAGGATGGACTAAAAATCTCACATGTCACATAATATTCTAGCATGTCATATGTGGGTATTTGTAAATTCTCTACAAAGAAAGGAGTTTTACTCTCCGGGGTGGAATGCATAAGAGAGATCCAATCGTAGCCATAACATCCACCAATCTATTATGTGACCTTGGTCTTTGCTCAAAGACAACCTCTATAAAATACTCCATCAAGGTTTCAACCAACTTATTTTATGGAATAACCTTCTCATATTTAAACTTATACTCATCATTAACTTGTTTAATGATAAGTTTGGAGTCCCCAATGCCACATAGCTGTAAGATATTCCAAGTGATAGCCAACTTGAGGCCAATAATGAGTGCCTCATATTCTATAATGTTATTAGTGCATGGGAATCCCAAGGGGAATTTTCTTGGAATAACCTCACCTGTGGGAGTGATGAGCACCACTCCTACCCCCAATCCTTATAAGGTGAATGATCCATCGAAATGGAATTTCCATTCTATAGACTCTTTAATATACATCATGGATGCATCTGGTAGATCCAAACACAAATGTTCCATCCCTAATAAACGAGCTTATGCCAAGTGATTAGCCAATACTTGTCCTTTCAACTATTTTTGGTTTACAAACTCAATATCCAATTCACTTAGGAGAATGATCCAATTATACATTCATCCCGTGAGGGTGGGTTTGGAAAATAAGTATTTGAGAGGGTAAAATTTTATATTAGCATAGTTTTTTTGCTAAGGAGACAATGAAAAACTTCCAACAAGTAAAGAGGATTACTAAGCATGTCTTTTCAATCTATGGTCAATTCGGTTCATAGGTATTCAAGGTATGACTAAGGTAATAATATGCTCTTTCTCTATGGTCTAGGTCATATTAGGAAAGTAGTGCACCAATAGAACCTGGGTAGGTGAGATATACAAGAGGAGATGTTTGTCTCAGGGTATGCGGCATGAGTAAAAGTGGGTTAACAAGGTATTGTTTAAGTAGTGTAAATGCCTTTTGATAGTCTAGCCCCCAATTCAACGCAACATCCTTCTTGAGGAGATGTGTAAATGGGTGGTAATTATTTGTAAGTTGTGAAATAAAACAGTGGATTGCCTAAATCTTCCCTTGTAAACTTCTCATTTTTTTCTCCCGAGTTGAGAGTGAAGCTCCCAAATTTATCACTATAGTTTCCTCTTTCGAGCCAATGTTAACACTTATGGTTTCGTCCACAAGCATATTAGAGGTATTGTCGACACTAAAATTTTCCTCCGTAATTTCTATTTCATTAATGTATGTATTAGGAATAGGATGTTGTTAAGTATAATTAGTAGTAGCGTTCGATAGAAGATAACGGCGCTACCAGTACGACGCCGCCAATAATGTATAGTATGGAAATAGTCAAAAGTACAATAGGAATGTTGTGGTAAAAAGTAAATAGTTGTTGTAAGTGGTCCAGTAATGTTAAAATGTCAAAGTTGGGGTAAGAAGAGAAGTAGGGTCTACATGATTAGGAATTAGAAATATTATATTGGTAATAAGGACAAGGAGTGAGGTCATAAATATTTTGTATATTTTATTTGTAAAAAGTCTAAAAATGTGGAACCCATGTGAAATGATAAGGTTTATCTTATCTTAAAAGATAAGCTTACATGTACAGATAAGAGTTAAGGTATGGAATATGATTCGTCAGAGTGGATTTCTTATCCTATCTTAGAGATAATATGGATAAGCCTAGAAGTCTATAAATAAAGAGGCCACCCCCCTCATTTAGCATAGAAGGAAGTAGTGAGAAATATTGTAGGAAGTGTGTAAAGGAAGCCATTAAGAGGTGTAATTGTAAAGTTTCTCCCATAGTCTTGGTGAAAGGCAAGTGAAGTCAATAACACTTGAAGTACCTCATGGGTGAGATTGTAACAATTTCATGTTAATATTATAATTTACTCTGATATTTCAGATTTATCATCATTCCTTCTTATTATAGTCTATGGTATTCTTGTGTTATGTTTGTTGTTGTGTTTCCAGATTACATCCACCAAACTAAAGGCTGTGCATTAGTAAATAATCATAGCACGAGGAGTTCCCGGTGAAGAATTATCATAGTGCCGGATTGGTGATGACATTTTGGTTCCGTTGCCGGGACCATTCCTCGTGGTGGATTGTCTGGAGAGATATTCCCACTTAGTCAAAAATCAATTAGAGGGTAACCTTGTTTTTACTATGCATAGTAGTTACCATGGTAAAGTCATTTTTTCCGTGAATAGTAGTTACCATGGTAAAGTCATTTTTGTTGTGAATAGTATTTACCACAGTAAAGTCACTTTTTACCGTGAATAGTATTTACCGCAGTAACTTCACTTTTTACTGTGAATAGTGTTTACCACAGTAAAGTCAGTTTTTACTGCAGTAAGTCAAGTTTTACCATAGTTTACCGTGGTCATTTCTATTTTCTATTATAGTGATTTTAATTATTGGTGCACATAAGTCTTGTTGATTGTACTTTTGGGTTGGTATTTCACTGTGGTTACTTTTGAAAATGGGGAAGATTCTTGTTTTTTCAGCCCAATCTAATGAAGATGCTTCCTCTTTCATTCAAGAGTTTAAACAATCTTGTATTTATAATGGCCTTATAAGAAGGGAACAATGGACTAAATTTTTTCCTACCTTTTTGGATGGTTCAGCCCTTAGGTGGTTTGAAACACTAGGTGATAATGTGAAAAACTCATGGGATTTATTAACTGAAAGTTTTCTTGAAGAATTTGGTGAACAACAGAGATATGCAGATCTCATGATCGATATCACAAAGCTAACCCAAGGAGAGAAGGAGAAGATAAGGGATTATCATGCTCGTGTTCTAGAGCTAAGGAGGAAGCTCGACGCCTAGATCCGGAAGGAAGGATTAGCGGATGGGTTGATGAATGGCATGGATAATCTCCTATGTAAGCACTTCATTCTTGGGATGAAGCCAGAGATCAGACAATGAGTGAAGTATGACCGCCCAACTACCATTGAACAAGCAAAGGAGATTGCAAGAAGGCAAGAAGAAAGCATGGAAGAGGAGCCCAAAGAAATTGTTGCTAAAGTAGAACCTACACCAGCACCTTTGCTCCAGAATCCACAACCACTCTTGGTGAGCACAAATCTTTCTCCTAGTACATCTACTGAGTATGAAGATCTGCTCAAAAGATGGGTCAGTTAACTATTAATCTTCTTCAAGGAAAAAAATTTAGTTCTCAGGGAGGAGATAGAGGTCCAAAAAGAAATATTTCTGAAGTTGTATGTTATGGTTGTTATAAAAGGGTCGTTATAAGTATAATTGTCAGATAGAGCTTCTACATCTGGTAAAGGAGATAATAATAAAGGAAAAGTACCTGTGAATTCTTTTGATGTAGTAGATAAGAGCAGAAATAATGAAGTAGATGTGTTTGTAACAAAAAGAAAGAAAGAAAAAGATAATCAAGATGGAAATGATCCTAAGAAGATGAAAGGAGAAACTAGTAAGAAACATAGGAGAAGAAAGTTGGGTGTGCAAGATTTTCTGATTTCACAGGGGCAAGGACCATACTCCATCTTGGAAGATCTGTCCAAAAGGCCTGCAAATATTACATATGGTCAACTCTTGGCTATGTCTTCTGAGAAGAGGCAGGAGATGCGAAGTGGACTCAATGCTCAATGAAGGAAGGAGGTTGAGGTCCTTGTTTTGGAGGCAGAGGTGGATCCCTATGCTCCACAAGCTGAGGTATTATGTAATGGTATTTCAATTCATGATGTCTTAGTTGATGGAGGTGCTGCAGTTAATGTAATGACCGAGTCTGTAATGAATATGTTGGGTTTAAAAATTGATCACCCTTCAACACTTATGTTAAGGTCATTAAATAAGGGAAAAACTAAACCAGAAGGTGTAGTTTCAAATGTGGCAATATCTGTTATGGGTGTTGTATGTGTGGTAGACTTTCAGGTGATGAAAAATGGTACTGTTGCGTACCCAATGTTGCTGGGAAGACCATGGCTAAGGAGAGTTCATGCAAGAAACTACTAGAATGAAGGTTTCATGACACTTGGACATGGTAGAGAGAGGGTGAAGATAAATGTGATCCCTCGGCATCATAAAGTAGAACCTGTGGATTCAAGTGATGAAACTGATGATTGGACATCTTCTGATTACTCTAGTACCAGTGAAGTGGAAAATGAAGATGAAGAAAGTGAGGTTGATGTTTCAGTCATGGATATCCTTCTAATCACACCGACTCATGACCCCATAAAATTATCTGAAGAAGAAGTTGATGATCATCTCCAACAAATAAAGATTGGTGATGCTGTGATGGAGAGTGAGAAGGAATCCTACCTCCGGCTCTTCGAAGGTACATACACATATTCACTTTTGATTACAAGAAACTCCTTCAAGTAAGTTGGGTAGAACATTCTATTGAGTTGGTAGATGGTGTTAAGCCCATAAAGCAAATGCCATATGGAATGAATCCTAATTTTTCCAAGACTCGTAAAAGAAGAAATAGATAAGTTGCTTGATGCAGGATTCATATTTCTTTGTGGAGAATTCGAATGGGTTTCTCCCATTGTGATCTCAATAAAAAGGAATGGGAAGCTACGCATTTGTGTTGATTACAGAAGCTCAATAAGGCAACAAAGAAGGATCATTACCCTCTTCCATTTTCAGATCAGATCTTGGATGAAGTAGCTGGCTAGGAGTGCTATAGTTTTGCTGATGGATATAGCGGCTACAACCAAGTTCATATAGCAGAGAAAGATCAGCTGAAGACCACGTTCACCACTCCTTGGGGAACGTTTTCTTATAGAGTTATGCCTTTTGGGTTGTGTAATGCTCCGGCAACATTCCAGCGTTTGATGAATAGGGTGTTTGAACCCTACATTGGGACCTTCATCAGAGTATTTCTGGATGATTTTTACATCTATGGGAGCAAGTTGGACCACCTGCACCAAATGGAGATAGCATTTCAAAGGTTAGATGAAGCACAAGCCTCACTAAACCCTACAAAGTGTGTCTTTGGATGTTCTAAAGGTGTTTTGTTAGGGCATGTTGTATCCAGAGATGGTATTGGTACTGATCCGATAAAGTTTCAAAAATTAAAGAGTTACCATTTCCTATGAATAGAAGTAAGTTGAGATCATTTTTAGGCCATGTGGGGTACTATAGAAGGTTCATCAAGAATTTCTCAAAGATTGCACAGCCACTAACCCAGTTCTTGAAGAAGGATGTTACTTATGAACTAGGAAATAAGGCGCATGAAGCTTTTGGACAACTGAAGGAAGCCCTGGTGTCTTCACCTGTTTTAAAGAATCCAGATTGGAGCAAGCCATTCATTGTGTACACTGATGCCTCAGATGCAGCACTAGGAAGTACTTTGAGCCAAAAGGATGAAAATGGGAATGAACATCCAATTTACTTTGGGAGTAGACAAATGAGCAGTGCTGAGGTAAATTATAGTGTAATTGAAAAAGAGGCTCTGGCTATCATTTTTGCTGTAAAGAAGTTTAGGAATTACTTGCTAGGGCAAAAATTTCTAGTTGTAACAGATCATCAGGCTCTAAAATATATTGTAAATAAGCCTAACCCATCAGGGAGGATAGCAAGATGGATAATTTTGCTACAAGAATTTGAATTTGATATTATAGATAGGCTAGGAAAGAAGCATGTCAATGCAGATGCACTCTCTTGAGCCTATGATGGTTTAGGATCATCTTGTGATGATGATGATTTCCCCGATGCAGCATTGTTATCCCTTGACACAATCCCTAGTGAATACATAGATATTTGGAATTATCTGAATGAATTCAAGTTTCCTGATGGTGCCAATGCAAAGACTATGAGAAAGATTACTAAAGCCAGTCGTCCATATTCTATTCTGCATGGAGTATTATTTCGAATAGGACCTGATGGACAGTACAAGAGGGCAGTTGGACGTGATCAAGGGAAGGAAATGTTAAAAGAATTCCAAAATGGTACATGTGGAGGGCACTTCTCTGGACAACTTACAACAATAAGGATCTTAGATGCAGGTTATCACTGGCCCACTCTTTTTAAAGATTGTTATAATTATTGTAAGACATGTGATATTTGTCAAACACATGGTAACCGTAAGACTTCATCAGCTCCATTATGTCATATTCTTCCACTTGGTCCCTTTGAAAAGTGGGGAATAGACATTTTAGGTCCACTTCCAACTACCTCACACCAAAATAAGTATATTGTAGTTGCCACAGATTATTTAACCAAGTGGGTTGAAGCTAGGCCATTGAAAACAACTTCCATGGATGAAGTGGCAAGGTTCATATATGAACGCATTGTCACCAGATTTGGTTGTCCATTAGAAATTGTAACAGATCAAGGAAGCCACTTCATTAATGAGGTGGTAGAATCCCTAGTCAATAAGTTTTCTATTAAGCACAGGAAGGCAACAACATACAAGCCAAGCACAAATGGACAGGTGGAACGAACAAATTTTGTGTTGTGTCAAATTCTAGCAAAATATGCAGCCTTGCAGGTACATAAATGGGATAAAAGGATTCATGCAGCATTATGGGCATATAGGGCAACATCAAAGTCAGCAACAGGATACTCCCCATTTCAGTTGGCTTATGGCATTGATCCAGTTCTTCCTATTGAGTTTGATATTCCCACGGTCAGAGTAATGAAAAATGAAAGAATGGATGAAAGTGATTCAGTAAAAGAAAGGTTGGTACATCTTCATTTGCTAGAGGAAATGAGGGAGATAGCTAAGGATACAAGCTATAATAAGAAAATGAACCAGAAGGAATACTTTGATCAAAAGATTTGGTGGTCTCCATTTCATGTGAATGACTTGGCTCTAGTATATGATTCTAGATACAAAAAAAGAAGACAGAGAAAATTTATTCCAAAATGGATGGGGCCCTACAAAATAGCAGCTATGCATGAAAATGGTATGTACCGACTGGAGGAATTGGATGGCACTCCCATTATGAAATGGGTTAACCACGACAAGTTGAAGATTTTCCAAGCACCAGAAGAGTCTACTCCGAGAACAGAGTAGAAGCTAGGAAGGGGAAGATGTCGACACTAAAATTTTCCTCCATAATTTCTATTTCATTAATGTATGTATTAGGAATAGGATGTTGTTAAGTATAATTAGTAGTAGCGTCAGATAGAATATAAAGTATTTGCCAGTCTGACGACGCCGCTAATAATGTATAGTACAGAAATAGTCAAAAGTACAATAGGAATGTTGTGGTAAAAAGTAAATAGTTGTCGTAAGTGGTCCAGTAATGTTAAAATGTCAAAGTTGGGGTAAGAAGAGAAGTAGGGTCTACATGATTAGGAATTAGAAATATTATATTGGTAATAAGGACAAGGAGTGAGGTCATAAATATTTTGTATATTTTATTTGTAAAAAGTCTAAAAATGTGGAACCCATGTGAAATGATAAGGTTTATCTTATCTTAAAAGATAAGCTTACATGTATAGATAAGAGTTAAGGTATGGAATATGATTCGTCAGAGTGGATTTCTTATCCTATCTTAGAGATAATATGGATAAGCCTAGAAGTCTATAAATAAAGAGGCCACCCCCCTCATTTAGCATAGAAGGAAGTAGTGAGAAATATTGTAGGAAGTGTGCAAAGGAAGCCATCAGTTTAAAGGTGTGTTGAAGAAGCCATTAAGAGGTGTAATTGTAAAGTTTCTCCCATAGTCTTGGTGAAAGGCAAGTGAAGTCAATAACACTTGAAGTACCTCATGGGTGAGATTGTAACAATTTCATGTTAATATTATAATTTACTCTGATATTTCAGATTTATCATCATTCCTTCTTATTATAGTTTATGGTATTCTTGTGTTATGTTTGTTTTTGTGTTTCCAGATTACATCCACCAAACTAAAGGCTATGCATTAGTAAATAATCATAGCATGAGGAGTTCCGGTGAAGAATTATCATAGTTTGGATTGGTGATGACAGTATCTTCCATCCGCATGAGATCGGGGGAAGAGTAAAGTCATCCTCTTCGAGTGTAGCTTTTCATCATCCTTGAATGGATAGACTATTTTTTCCATAGGTTCCTTGTTATGTTTATCTACAAGTGCTTCAAAACATCTGTCACTATGAGACTTGAGTTTATTCCTTGCATAAGGTTTCTATGAAGTGTCGTTACTCTTGAATATAAGCTTCTTACTCAAGCGTCCAAACATCTCTCGCTTCTTCTCTAAAGTATGCACATGTGTCTAGTTGAATGGAAAATCCTTTCTTCGATCCCTAGCTAGAATAGAATCCTGAGTCCCATGAATACTGTGAATGCCTTATCGTTCTAAAAGAAATCGATTTCAAGTGAAATTTTTGGTCCTAATCTAGAAGTTCGGGATATACAAGGGCTACTTGGTAATTTTTTTGAGGCTTGGATATAGATAAGGTAAGGATAGCTGAATCAGGGAATAGGTTATTGGAGGAAAGATCCTCATAGAGGCTATATTGGGAATCTATGTCGTTATCTGAATGAGATGAGTCATCCTCACATCCGGAAGAGGTGGCATCAATCTCAATGGGTACATCATCGTCCTTGCATGTTTGACTTGAAGAAATGGATAAGAATGTGTTATAATCATCCTTGCGCATTGATACCACATCCAAACCCATTGTAACCCATGACGTACATCATATGGTGGCCTTTGACATATAATGGGGCTTGATGAGATGAAGCCATAGTACGTTCAGGAACTCTGCTAGTGGGATCTTCTACCATTTTTTTCTTAGATAAGAAACCACTAGGAATGAACTTCTCCAATGGTTTAAGGCATTTTTCCTGATTTCTTTTGAACTGAAAGTAGGAATTTCCATGTGTCCTGGGTGACATTGATAAATATGATATTAATAAAGCTTGTTCAAGAGTGAACGGATCGCTTCGGCCATGTTTTTCGACATTTCTTCTCATGATTCGAAAAGGGTTGACCAAGGGAAAGTCTTTATTATAAAGAGTAAGTAAATCTAAATCTATATGTACCTTGATATATCTGTTCTTTAAAAGGAACAACAATGTTTGCAAAAGGGAAATCATAAGTTGCAAGAGAAAAATTGTGCAAGGCTCTACAATGTGTGAATGGTTCGGATCACCCGAATGCTTTGATTATCCGTCATCCGTATGGCACATTTTGATATATTGATGGAAATTCGAAGGAATGTCTTGCATGGCATGGATCCATGGGCATCTTAAGAGCATGTTGTATGGTAAATCCAATTCAAGGACATGGAACATTGTATCATGATAATTCAGACCTACTTCTATTACAACTACTATAGTGCCCGTTGACTCTCTCTCCTCATTATAATAGGTTGTGATTGTAATAGTTTTCACACCTAAATCAGTTTTTGAGTGGCTTAGCTGCTTAACTAGCTTCAAAGTATAAATTTTTAAACTAGATCCACCATACATAAGTGCTCTCTTGATCTTACATGACGGGTAACAAATACTTCTATATATAACGGTAAGTTGTGTTCTAGGTTTTTACGTGGGATTGCAGTGTGATCAAAAGTGATATGATCATTGGAGTCAAGGTGTGCAATCATGGCTTAGAGGTGTGCGGGATCTACATCGATAGAGACTCCAAAACTTGTAGTTTTTATACAAGATGTTTTTATGTGTAGTAGAGATTTTGATGAGATCTAGGATTGATATGCTAGTGAGTGTATTCTCTAACTATTATATTATTTTGTAATGATCTTCTTGAGGGATGTGTATGGTATCCGGTATGATCAAATGAGTGCATTACATCCCTACTACACAAATCTTTTCTAAGATCCTAATAGTATTGACATGTTCATCAGATGAATGGATACATCCTGTGAGGGAATCGAAGGGGATATCATTGGTAGGATAAATATGGGAAACAGTCCTATATTCATTGTAAGTTTTTCCATGATCTGGATTCCTTTTCTTTTTATCTGCATGGTTAGGAAAGGGATCTTTAAAGATACCCATTTTCTCATTTGGACCCTGTCCCGAGTCATGGGGAGAATCTATGACGATTTTTCCTTATTTAATGAGGTCTTGTATGTTATGATGTAGTCTTAAGAACCTATCTATCTTGTGCCCTTTAACATGGTAAAAATCACGGTATTCACACTCTTTGAACCAACTGGGTTTTGGAGCATGTTCTGGGTATGGTACCACCATGGTTGGGTATTCTACCATGTTTACGTTATATAAATATTTTAGTATGGCAGATAGAGATTCTATTAATGGTGTGAACCTATGTTTGGTAGGTGCCTTGGGACAATGTCTGTGTGAGAGCTTTAAAAGTGGACCAATCTACATGGTTTGGATTCCTTTGGAGTCTATAATGCTTCATGTTTGTATTTGACAACCGGTTTAAGTGTTCGTTTCACAATGAGGGAATTTTTTATTTGAATTCCCATCTCTATAAATTATCTCGAAGTTAGAGTCGTAGTACATTTGTAAATGGAAGGCTATCTCTAGGTTTAAGTTAGGCACAAATATACTTACTAGTTGTTTTTCTAGAAATGCCCAAGGGAAATGACTTGCCAACCCATGCTACCATTGTCAAAATATTGCAAAGGTCTTGATGGGATTATGCTTTTCATTGTAGATGTCATTCATTGTGATATCATTTTCCATGTTGTAGGAATAATGTCATATAATTTTTTTTGCTAACATGGGCCACATTGTAATGGAACCCTTGGGTACACTAAAGAATCATTCTAATCCCGGTGCCCTTTAGGCTGCAAGGAAGATTCATATTAAGAATGTATTGCTGTTTGTGACCTCTTGTCTACCCATATAAAAGTATTTTATGTGATCACGAGGATTACCTTTGATTTTATATTTATCAAATTTAGGAATGGTAAAATGTTTCGGGAAGGGTTTCCGTAACATGTCCTTATCGAAGGGGTAAGAACATAGTTATTCATAAAAATATTTCCTATTATATCCTATGTTTCCCTCTTGTAGCATAACAAGCATGTCTTTCATTGATTGTAATTCATGTTTAATGAGTTGTTCTTTGGTAGTTAACATTGGTCTTTGTGCCTTCGCCACTTTAAAGGGCATGTCACTATATGGATAAAAGTGTAACTCACTAGATTTCTTTTTGAGTTTGTATTTGTATACATTCCTACTTGAAGAATCTAAGTTTGCTAATTTTTGGATCAGTTTTAGGATCTTTTTTTGAAGGATATCTTCTTCAATTAAAGGATCCTTTTCCTCATTGAACTTGGGCGATGGTGTGGGTTTGCACTCAATCTTCAATTTACGTGAAGCCTTGTAATAAGGTCACCATGGATCACCAAGTGGCTTAGATGGGTCTCCTTCAGTGGTGTTGTGATGTTTCCCAAAAGTAGAAGTGTACCCTACATCAAAGGGGTTATCCATGTTTAAGAGGGACCTTCATTATTTTGTTTTATGATTAATGACCTTGGTTTCTACTTCACGTTCCTATGGAAGCTTAGCCCCTAATTCTAAGACTCTTGTAATTAATTCATCTTTTTGTAATAAAGGATTTCATCAAAGTGACCTAAGTCTAATTAGTGTTGATCTTCGGAAGAGTAAGAATCCTCTCCCCTATGATCAAGTAAATGGATTTTTGTCCTTGACCTATGAAAATAGATATGCTAAGTTGTTGCCACTAAATGGGAAAGACTTAATATTCTTTTCTCCTAAGTCATGATCGTTTGGTTTGGATGCCATCTTTGTGATTCTAGGCATCACTAGTCAAAGTTATACGAGGTTCGTTTGAAATATACTTCAAAATTTACGTGAAACCTAGGCATATGTTTGTGTCGTATCTTGATGTGATGTTGAAATAACCTAGTGTGTTCTAGAAGTAGTGCTATGCAATTGTTTTTATGATTCAAATAAAAATCATATGAATACTCAAATGTAAGGATAAATCCAATTATCCTTTTTCTAAGTTTATACCTAACTAAGATTCTAGTGAAGGGTCCAAAGTAGATAGTGAAAATATTGTATCAATACGTAGGTCAAGCTAGAATTCTAACAAGGCCTAAATACTAAAATGGTACTAACGTAATCTATCGATGAGGTATACTAAAACTAGCTTGATCTTTGATGAAAGCTAAGTTTTCGAAAAATGGAAGTTGTGAATATGTATAGTGTAAAAAAATATCATGATACATTAATCGAGAAACCAAGGTGTTAGTATCAAGATGAAATTATTTTCATATATATAAGGGAATATCGACATTCTCAAAAAGAATTAGATGACGTTGGAACTTAAACTAAGTATTAGAATAACAAGAAGTTTTTAGTTGTGTGAGGAACATAACCACACAATAAAGGGACTTATGTCAAGTTCTCAAGAAATTAAAATCATGACGTAAGTACCAAGATTGTGTGACTACAATGTGAGCATAAAATATCAACTTAAGGAGAGATAAATGATGAACCGAAATCGCAGTAGTGGAGATGATATTGAAATCAAGATCAAATAACTATCAAAGACATGAAAATGTACTTGCATACCTTAGAATTTTAACAACCCAACCACAAACATGGATGGGTGTAAATAGAAAAAAGGTGGTAAATAATGTCTTTGATAAAACTTGTGATGTATGCTTCCTTCTCACCTGAAAAAATGGGTGGCGAGAATGCAACAATATAGATCAAAACATGAAAAAAAAATGAAGTGGAACTTGGGCAGAGTTTCACCTTGTCTGAAGGTGATAATGAAACTGAGCTAAGTGAGGCATCATTTAATTCTGTGATGAAAGAAACCAATTTTTAACTTCCATGGGATCTTTTCCTTTTTCGAGAAACAAGGCTCAAAATCCAAGTGAGTTTTCATTTCATGATGGCCTAACACGGCAATAGATTAGTAAAGTTGGCTCCAAGAAAGCATGGCCTCCTTAATAAGATATCTCAACTAGGTGTTACAATATTTTCTCAGAGTGAGATTGATTTACCAAAATATTAACAATGAATAATTTGGGAGTATCTCAGCTTTACTTTACTCTATTCTAATATAATGAGAAACTAGTGCATTCAGTTATACCGTCACTAGGGTCGTGATACAAAAAACTTTGAATGTAACTTACAATGTGAAATCTAGTCGAATGGGTAAGCGGAGCACTTCTTGTTTCATCCACAAGGTTACTCAATGGTGGATTACTTTATGGTTCCTAGAACCACACACATTTTTTTAGTTGATTTTTTTTTTTTAAGTAGCACACCATTTGTTAACCTATATGAAAATACATGTATTAGAAGTTTTTGCTTTGTCTCGACTTCTTTCTTTGGCAAGAGTTTAGGCTCTATACACACAAAGTTAGTAATTTTCCATCAAATATTGATATCAAGAAAGAGATTTTACGCATTGTTTTTGATTCCTAAGATCACCAAAAGATGTGAAGGAAGAGCATACACAACGTGAAAACTCCACTAAAACAATTTTTGTGGAAAGTAATTTTAAATGTGCTTGCAAAAGATAGAATTTTGTTTAACTAACTTTTGAAAGGCTAATTTAGTTAAGAAGCAATCACTTGTTAAACTATGCAAACATCAGAAAAATGCAAAGAAATGATTTTATAGCTCGGAGGAGAAAAAAATAAATTTTGAGCATAGACACTGTGCATCTAGAATGACACCTTTGCGCCCCACCAATGAGATACACACCCCAACCAACATGAACGCGTGGAAATTTTTTTTTGATAGTGAGGTCCAACACCTACACGAGATTGTCTTATAGGCACACTAGGGTTTTGGAGGAGACACCTACGGTTCAATGGAGATGCCTGCAAGAAAAAATAGAAAGTAAACAATATGTTAATATACACCAATGCATCCAAAGAAGTAGAAATGCTTGACAAGTAAACATAGAAACCGATGGTTCAAATGGTATTGCTACAAGCCAAAATGAAAAATTTACACAGTAAGCCAAAACACGCCAACCTATCTAGAGGCACATATATAGGTGACATTCAATGGAGACGCCAATGGTTCAATGGATATGATGCCATTTGTAAAAGAAGTATTTATGAAAAATATGACTAAACGGGTGCACGACCATCTCAACGCCTACGCTAGGGTTTCGATGGAGATGCTCCCTCAAGAAAACCTACGCATGCCCCTGAAAAACATGCAAAAGTCACAAAAATGAAAATTTTTAATAATCAAATAGGTTAAACATTATTCAAAGAAGCTTAGTTCTAACTTAAACCCAAAAAATATGTATGAACAAGGATGATTCATCTCACTTAAAAAAATAAATCAAGTAAATAACACGTTGTTTATTTTAGAAAGCATGAAAGTGGACTTAAAAAGATTGATAAAGGACCCTAGAGGACAATGGTGAGTGAGTCCCACCGGGCATGTGAAATGTGTTTGATGAAAACTTGAAAAATCCATGGACATGGGGTAAGAATCTCTAAATAAACCCTAAAGGATTTTAACAAACTAGTCAGTGGACCATCAAATAAGAGATAAACAAGGATTCATCACTTTACATACATTAATCTTGAAAGAAACAAGAAAATATAGCATATTTAGTAATCCTCTACTCTTGAAAGCTTTAAAATGAACCTAGGTAGATTCTAAGAAATCAATTTGTGATTATGAGAATGGGAGCTCACCATTAATGGCTTCAAGGCCAATGGTTCTTCCCATTTACTCAATGCTTGTGTGTGTAGTGCAATGGAAAATCAATAGCTCAATAAAAAAATGAAATAATCTCTAAACCCTAAGAAAAATTCTATAGTTTATGTTAGGAAGAAGGAGAGTTCTTAAAAATGGTCTAGGGGTAGTGGGTTATTTATAGTTTTCCAATTTCAGAAATGGGAGACTTTTGGTGCATGTGGGACAAAAGGATACGACAAAAAACACTTTAGAGGGGTTGTCAATATATTTTCAAAGCTTCCGGACAAGTTCTATCATATAAGGACAGATTATGAGGTCATCCTCTTTTCTACCTATGATTCGAATCATTATTTTCCTTTCATCTACCTTACGGAATAAAAAAAAAAAATTGGTTTGCCACTATCTTTTAATTCCTATGCCAGTGCCTGAGGTGTGACAACACACCTGTCACATGGTGAGCATCTAACATATTGTTAAAGCTTCCTGATAATTTTTGTCATATAAGGAAACATTACGAGGTCATCCTATTTTCTACTTATGATTCTGAATCATAATTGTCCTTACGTTTGCCTCACGGAATAAAAGCAAAATTTTTTTGCTAGCCACTATCTTTTAATTCCTACGCCAGTTTTGGAATTATAACAACACACCTATCACATGGTGAACTTCACTAACATATTGAATTTCTTATGTAGCAGGAGAAGCTTGATCTTTTTCTTGCATTAGAGGTGGAGGAATCTATTGTGTCTGTAAAGAGATATCTACTATAACTCTTGATGCCTGTAAATCTCCTGAAGCAAGTATTGATATTTTAATATTCAATTCCTCCCTTGCTATGTCTCTTGTTGTCAAAAGTGTTGCATCTACGTCTATCTTTTCCTTCAGTAAGATTTCTGGATCCATCTTATGCTCCTTGATTATTCTTCTCAATGTATTATTTTGTTTATTTATTACTATCAATTTTTCCTTTAACTGTACAAATAAATTTAGGATTTTGTGGGCATTCTTTAAATGTGCTTCAAAAATAGCTGCTTCTTTCTTTAAATTTTCAAATTTTCCTGAAAACAGAAATAACAAATTTTAGTTTATTAGATAAGTTAAAAAAATATATTACAGTGCTTATAATATTAGGATTTTTCATGTAAAACATAAAGCCCACTCACCACAACTTTTTCTTTTTCAGCATTTTCTATTAAAACATTTGTCTTGTCTTTTTCCCATTTGTTGTAGTAAGCCTGTGCTTCAGCATTCAGATTCTCCAACCTGTTTAACATTATGTCTATAATTTCATCATTGTAATTATTAGCATAGGAAATTGTCCTTGATTGAGATTTATTTAGAAAAAGTCATGCCTTCCGGTTGGCTCTCTACGGCAGTGAACAATGAATGCCTTTGAGCGTGATTATGGTATCTTGTATTTATTTCTTTTATCAATTTTTTTCTTTCCTCTCCCATGACAAACTCTTGAATTGTTGCCCCCATACTATCGAAATCAGATTTTATAGTATAAAATGTGACTGTTCATCATCTATTTGTGGAGCATTTGATGGAGGGGGAGGAGAGTCACTGTCCAATATATCATGCACATTTTGTTGTTGTTGTGGTTGAGGTGGAGTAGATTGAATCATATCATGAGTTTCAAAATAGTTTCCCTTGTCAGCATCACTAGTATCGAACCCCAAATACTCCTCGTCAAGGGTGATGTTGTTGAAAAGCTGTGAGGTTGTTACACTTAAAACACCTCCTAGCGAGAGTCCAGAAATTTTGTTGTTGCAGGATGAACTGTTCTGTTGATTCTATAGGAAACCTTATATTCTTTCCTGCAGTTCTTATTTTTGTTTGCACTGAATGTGTTGGCGGTATTGGTGGCCTCCTTGCAAGTGGAATGTTCTCAGAAGATATATTACCTACAAGATGCAAACAACAAATTGTTAGAAGCCATTATACGGTTAGGCCTTGTAAATTCTAAAAAGTAGTAACGTAATAAAACACGCAAAATTAAATATTACAATTTACCTTGCACATTTGGAGATGCAAGCGTAACATTTTGATCTTGTGCGTCAAAATGAGTTTGATCATCATCAAACATTTCAGTAGTTTTTGAATACAATAAATGCAACAAAAGAATAGTAGAAATATTAAAATACAAGTACTAATTACATAATCTATATTATTTGTTTGAATTAGTTAATTATATCAATAGAAAAATTCATACTTGTAGTAAAATTAGATAGTAGACGTGATGGAAATTTTGACCTTGTTGATATCCAAATTTATTCTCCTACAAGGGCTGAGTAGCATCAAAAAACTAGAAGGATGCTTAGAGATAGACGAATCATGATATGAGACATTTGGTAGTGGGGAGGGATTCAATTGACTCTTTGTCACTCAGGCATTGGAGAAATGGATAGCACCTCACTTGAGGGTTTTATCTACCCTCACTACTTTAGGTTGTGCCTTCAACAAGGGTGAGAGGACCCATTCTATAACCCGTCTTGGTGAAGGATATCAGGAGATCCTTATTTTCATGATCTTAATGAGAACCTTGAGGCTTGAGAAAATATGATCAATACAACACAACTAACTCTCACAAGTTTTCACACTAGAGAGTGGAGATGTTTCCTGGACAAGGTTTGGGTTACTAAAGACAATAATTGAATCTTGATTGTCTCTACATAATTGGCAATGGAATTTGTTCATTTGTGGATACAAAGTACAAACAGGGGTATTTCATGTAGGATTCATCATTTAAGAAGTTTTGGTGGGAATTTAAGCAAGATGAAGCTGATTATACAATATCTTTGAGAACCTTTACAAATATTGGAAGACTCACAGACAAAATGCTTCAAAATATCCAAAATATACCTTCAACTAGAAGGTGTGTACTAATGGAGGCCCAGAGTTGCATGGTTTCATACATTATTCAAGAATTCAACACAAAGGATAATGCTAAAGACTTAACTAAATGTTAGAAATCCTTGGTTATCATGCCTAACATACACGCATAGACATACAAACAATATTTATCAACATAATGAAAGTAAAGTGATTTTAAATTGTTTATTTCATTACCAGATGAAAGCTCTTCTCATAATGAAATTGCAAATGCCACAATACTAACACACAGACGAGATCTTATGTGACTCAAAGAGTTTAACATAAGATTGTAACAGGAACAAGAAAAACTATTTGAAAACATTCTGAAATACAAGTAGACACAATTATGCTCATGATCAACACAAATTTATTCGAGGTTCATTAGATTCATCAGCAAGGGAAAGTTTCTTGAACAATCTCAGAGCTTGTCAATGGATGTACACTTGCATCCATCTTAACACGATTAAATCTAAAAAACAGGAGATAAATAGGTTTTTCAGACGTTCTCTCGAAAAATGATTTCTCTTAAAATTTCTCGAGAAAAGTTAACTCCCTTCTATGTAAGAATACTCTCATTGCATTTATAAAATTTCACTTGCTCACTCATTCCAAAATTTCCCCCCAAAAGTATAGATCTTCAAGAGAATATTCCTCTTTACAACATACCATTTAATCATGTTTATTCGCTTGAAAATATCTTGTTTTTTTGCCAAGTTGATAAATCATGAACTGATCACATTTCTCAGTTCCTCAACTATGACTTTGATGCCATGTCGTAATTTTTTACAGTCCTTCTAATCATTCTTTTATTCTTTCATGCAATAAATCCCCTTTTTAATAATTCTTAGGTGGCTCCATATGGCTTGATCTGATAAGCAATCATTTTTACCTTTGAGAATACACCTTGAGAAATGAGTTCCCTCGCATGGATACCTACATTCGTGCCTCTCAGAAATGAGTGTCCTCACATGGATTATACCACATACATGTGCTGCAATTTGAGTCGGCCAAGTGCAAAGAGGAGCTAGCAGAAACCTCCACGTGTCTCCTTGGCACAAATGTAAAGGTGAAGTCCAGAGGCAGGTTCCCAAATGAGCGCATGCCCTCCACATGTTTAGAACCCTAGAGAGTTGCACCGGTTGCTGAAAATTTAGAGTATGGGAAGGTCAATGGAAGCTTCCACGTGTCTATTGGCGTAACTTCAAAGATGAAGTCTAGAGGCAAGACCTCAAACAAGCACAAGATCTCCATGTGCCTTGGGCCAAATAAAGTTTCCTCGGCCATTGAAAAGTATAAGTATGAGTAGAGACAACAAAATCTTCCATGTTTCTCTTCAACACTTTTTGGTATGGTGCCCAAAAGCGGAGACCCCGAACAAGCGTGGGATCTCCACTTGTCTCATCTTAGAAAATTTGTTGAAAAAAATTAAGAACCAGTGGAAGGTGCCACGTGCCTAGGGTTTGAGAAAATTTCATTAGACGCTTGAAAAGTCTAAGTATGGGCATATCCAACGGAAGCCTCTACGTGTCTCCTTAGAGAAACTCCAAAGGTAAGACCCAGAGGTGGATCCCCAAATGAGCGCAGGCCCTCCATGTGTCATCTGGTCTAACAAAGTTGCACCGGTTTGTTGAAATTTCTAAGTATAGAGAGGAGCCAGTGGAAGCCTCCATGTGTCTCCTTGGCGTAACTCCAAAGGTAAGACCTAGAGGTGGATCCTCAAATGAGTGCAGGCCCTCCACGTGTCCTTTTGTGGGTCTTAGGCATTTACCTTATACTTTTGAGCTAGATCTAACATCCTTGTACTCTCACCCCTTATACTTTCAAGTGGTTCCAAGGAATACTTTGTTTGTTATAGATTTGTTCCAGAAAGTGATATTTAACAAATTTACACCCAAAAGCTATCAGTGTACAAAAGATAAGCTTTTTCAATTATTTCCACCGGTTTTTTTAACTGGGGCATCTAGTTGTCGCTTTTGGAAAATTATTTGGAGCATTCCCTTCTGATTCTAAAAACATGACACACAAAAAAAAAAAAAAGAGGAAGAATGTGTGTAAGCCTGTTGATCATCCTTTGCACCTGCAACTTCCTTCTCTTCATCATTTTCCTCTACATCTTGCTTTGCTTCATCTTGGTGGTTTTCTTTAGGTGCCCGAGAAATTTTGATTTGAAACAGTAACTTTCACATTTCTCAGGTTCACAAATTGAGCTCTACAAAAATTCTAATTGCACTTCACTAATAAAAATGACAAGAGATAATAAAATTGACGATAAAAGATAAAATGCATTCAAATCTTTTGAGGTCTTAGAGCGTTAATGGTGGCTAGAACTAAATGTATTTTATCATAGCCATTAACTCTATCTTTCATAACTTCAAAATTGAGCCACCCACGTTGAAAAGATCTTAGTTGAAGCATTCTTGGGGTGCTTTTCAAAATTTTTATCACTTAAAGAAATTGTGCATTTTTGGACAATTTGGCCTGCCTATCCGCTTTTGATATAGTATTTACACGTGGATTTCCTTGGCATTGATGGGGATGTGACTTACTTTATGAATTTCATTATTTTTCAAAACAAAGCCAAGAATCTCAAAATGCCCTGGTGACCCACCTTCTTGATTTGAATTTTTAATGTTGACTCAAACATGTGACTTTAGTTGGTCCCCAGTGGAATCACGACTCATTTTATAACTTTTCTCCTTTTCACAAAAATGAAAAAATCTTCAAAATGATCCGATGATCCACCTCTCCTTTCAATTTTCAAATTGCCATATATCCTCTTGTGGGCCTTAGGTATTCCTTTTATATTTTCATTCCTTCCACCATAATGCCTCAAAACACAAAAAGGGCCCACCTCTATGCAACCGCTTGATTTATGACAGGTGTATATCTTCAGGGTCAAAGTAGGAAAATTGCTTTGCCACTTCACATTGTTGAATATCCAATTAGAAACTACCATAGCCGCGGGAACAATTTTACATTCTTTACAAATGTAAAAAAAGTGACAAGTTCAACAAATAGACCCATCATGTTGTGTCTAATTAGAAAATACCACGTTTGCATGGATGTTAGGATAGGATTTATAAAGGATACATAGTCGTGGAAGATGCACAACAACAAAAATTTTCCACACGAAGAGAAGACTGTAAATAAAACCAAGATTTAATGTGATCCACGGCCCAAGGAAAGCATTGATAACAATAACCAAATGAAAGAGAAAGATTTCATGAATCCATACAAGGAGACAGAGAATACTTTAAAAATTTTGGACTAAGAAATATTGAACAAACAGGGTGAGATTAAATTGAGCACTAACATCATCATCGACTCAGGATGGGCACTCACTATGAGTGCCAAAATAACAATAGACCATGTGCCAAAAATCCATTGGGAAACAAAGTCAAGAAAAATCTTGCAAAGTAGAAAAACAATTTCCAACCTCCCAAGAACAAATTGAGAAACCAACAAAAACCAACCACCAAGGACTGGATGAACCAAAACTTAAAAACGTAGAAGCAAAATAGAACTTAAATACTGTACACTATACAACAATGCGTGCCTTGGTTCTAAGAAATTAGTCAAGGAGATGTTTCAAGTTCCTATCATTCTGAGTATGAACAAGCCTAGAAGTTTTGATAGTTTTTTAACAACTGGACATATCCTTGTTTTTATTCTCTATCCAAGTTTTTACCTAGCCATATTTTCTGAGGTTTATCTTTTGTGATTTTACAAGATCTATAACAAACCCCATCAAACATTGGAGTCTAGGGAGAACCAATGTACTGGATACTGCACTCATCAATTTTATGCTCGTTAAAATCAACATAGCCCACAAAATTATTCGACATCGACATTTGTGTACAATACTTCATAAGAAGAATTTTTAGTGTCCAAAATGAGATGTAACATTTTCTTCTTGCCATATAACTTCATAAGGTTTCTCTGAATTGGTATGGTTGTGTATGACATGTCCATTTACACACTTCCACCCACACTAGCTGCCCACTTTCTGGATAATAACATCCCCCATTTGGCAGGACAGTCCATAATAACCACATTCATGGTTAAGCATTTTCCTAGAAAAGATGCCAACTACACTACTAATCCCTTGACATACCCAACTATTAGCACTTCTCTTGAATCCATAGCAGTACATTTCCCAAAATTTGTTGTTACCTTGATATTTAACTCATTCATGACCTCAAGAGGCATTACATTACATGAGGCTCCTGAATCAAACATGTAGTTATGTACCAGCCTATCTTTAATAATCAAAGTGGTAAAAAATGGATCCACATTAAGCTGAGATTCAACCAGAGAAGTTCCCAAATACACCTCAGGTGATTCTCCCAGTTCCTCCAATACCTATGGTATTTCTAATTTTGTAATAATAGGAGGAACCTCTACATTTTTCACACTCTTTCCCTGAGTAATCTTTTCTTCTTTGCATCCCAAATATTCAAATGACCTTTTCCTATGCTCAATAATTCTAAGTAATTCAACAACAGGAACAATGACCTTAATCTGACTCAAGATTTGGGCTATGTCACAAGGAATATATTTGGGTAGGATAGTATTAGGAGGAAGATTCACCACTTCCTCTGATAGTATAGGAGTTTTCAGAGTTTGGGCATGGGTAGGAGAAAAGGTTTTATTTGGGGTAATTAGGCCTTTTCTAGATGTATATTTCTTAGAGATCTCCTTAGGGATAATGGTAAGATTTGGAATCTTTAGTTTGGCTTGTGGCCCTTCCCCTTTGACAACCTTAGTTACGGTGTTATACTCTTTCTTCCGAGAAACTACAACATTCATCAACAGTTTCTGTCCTCTTTGGAAGGGATCCATCCATCATACTATTTAATCATCAAGGCCCTTAAGTATTCAAAATCATGATTAGGTAGATCAAATTCTTGCACCATATAAATTTCAGAAGTATTAATAGGAGGAAGAGGTAATACCCAGTGAACACAATCCCAAAAGTCCTCAATAGTTCTGGAACTTATCAATTTAGTTGAGGTTTCCCACCTCTATGAGTTCGCGAGGATATCCATCATGCACAGATAATTATATGTCTCATAATCATCGATTCCTCAACTTCTTTATCTACATCACATGGGGAGTGACGTAATAAAAACATACCACACCACTCAATAACATTGGTATCTTCCACAGTAGCAACCTTGACAGTCAAAGGATCAGGAACCAATCTATTCTCCCTGGGTTGAGGTTGTTTATTACCTGATCCCATGAGCCCTTACCCTCTTTCATCTTGTCCGTGATTACCTCTAAGATGATTTCCAAATATCTCTTGACCGTGTGGCTTATCTTGACCACGGGAACTTTGTCCGGTCCCTTTTTTGCTCTGGGCAGTTTATAGGATATCTCTTTAAATGCTCTAACCAAAGTTTTACAACCTCTTCCAGATCCACACCATTTCGACCAAGGCTTTTTAGGATTGATTAGCTTGACACCCTCCTTCTTAGGAGGCTTTCTAACTACTTTAATATTATTCTCAATTTGTAAATCCATAGTGAAATCTTGCTTCGGTGTTCGGGTTTTTATCTCACAAGTAATAAGCATCCTTTTTATCAAAAGCGTCGAATATTTTATCAAACCAAACACATCACTTGGCCTTAGGAAAATAGGTAGCCTATTCAAGGTCTTATTGAATTGAGTATTTAAATCATGGACAAATTCATTTGGATTTTTTTTATATTTTCAAATTCAAATAAAAGGAACCTAGGATCTATCTTATCCCCATATTGCAATCTAAAGGCATTTTTCATCTCGGTCCATGAATCTATTGAATTATCGATCTGAGACTTGTACCCGATCACTACATGCATCCTCCTAGAGAGTATGAATAAACAAATTTACATACACCTCTTCAAACTCAATTTCAAAATATTCCATCATATTGACAAAGAGTTTTAAATGGTGTTCACCAGTGATGACATTATTTCCTTATAATTTTGGCAACCTATATCTGACATCTTGTGGCACCATATTAGGATATCCATCCATACCTCTAAAATCTATAGGTCCAAAGTGTTGACAACAAAAGGAGGTCTAGGTTAAGGTTGGGCCATATTTCCTTGAGGCGATGAATTTAAAGAAGAAACAAAATGATAGGGAACAAGGGGTCTTTGGAGCATAGGAGTATAGCTTTCAAAATATATATTCTTTAATGAATCAGCTTCATGGAAAACCCTATCAACCTTAAAAAACACAAGGTAAAACAAAGAGTCATGCTTTTGAGACACAAATGATGGCCCCTCTCCGGTTAGAGAACTCAAATCTATATAAATATTACATTTTTGAGAATCACTTGAAGACATATGGTAATCTTCAACCACAGATTGATCAACTTTTTGAAATGATATTTCCTTTTTATTATTCTTGATGTCCAATTACTTTCCAAACATGTTTTCCTTCTAAATTTACTTTTCCTAGCTCTGGAAATAACTTCCTAGTAGGGTCCCTAGTGAAGAGAGATCTTCTTCCCTCCATATTTGCATAGATTAATGAAAAATTTCACTTGACATAGGTTAAGACACTGGTAATCATCAAAATTTCAATTCAACATGGAGTTACCACTAAGGATTTTCACCTTAGTTGTGTAGATACACTATAAGTAACTTGCCAAATGTCTATCAATACTTAATTTCTACAATGCTTAATAGATCCAACTTCCTTTACCCACATTTATCACTATTGATGTAAATTTAGTGCAATAACCACTAGAAATTGGAAATACTACACAATGAACTTGTAATCTTGCATAAATCTTACAAATATTAACAAAGGATGACGTTTAAATAACATATTTGTACTTAAATCATGTAGGAAACATACCAGGGTCGGCATGTGTATGTATTTGTAAAAATAGTCTGCATGGCAAAAGTGCACCACTTTGGGTGTTGTTGCAAAGACAAATAGGTCCTAGAGTTCAAATACTCCTCGAAAATTGTGTCATTTCAATGTTGGTGTCCAAATTGATTATAATGCAAGGGTTGAGAAGCATCACAAAACTAGCATGATGCTTAGAGATAGAAAAATCATGATATGAGTCATTTTTTAGCTAGGGAGGGGATTCACTAACTCCTTTCTCATGCAGGCGTTGGAGAAATGGATAGCACCTCACTGAGGGTTTTATCTACCCTCGCTACTTTAGGATGTACCTTTAACTAGGGTGAGAGGACCCATTCGTAACTTTGTGTTGGTGAAGGATATCTTTAGGTCCTTCTTTGCACGATCTTAATGAGAACCTTGAGAAAATATGATCAATACACCACAAGTAACTCTCACAAGTTTTCACACTAGAGAGTGGAGATGTTTCCTAGACAAGGTTTGGGTTACTAAAGACAATAATTGAATCTTGATTGTCTCTACATACTTTGGCAATGGAATTTGTTCATTTGTGGATACACAGTACAAATAGGGGTAGTTCATGTAGGATTCATCATTTGAGAAGTTTTTGGTGGGAAGTTAAGCAAGATGAAGTTGATTATACTAGATCTTTGAGAACCTTTACAAATATTGGAAGACTCATAGACAAAATGCTTCAAAATATCCAAAATATTCCTTCAACCAGAAGGTGTGTACCAATGGAGGCCCAGAGATGCATGGTTTCATACATTATTCAAGAATTCAACACAAAGGATCATGCTAAAGACTTAATTAAATGCTAGAAATCCCTGGTTTGTCATGCCTAAGATACACTCATAGACTTACAAAAATCTTTATCAACATAATGAAATTAAAATGATTTTAAATTGTTTATTTCATTACCAGATGAAAGCTCTTCTCATAATGAAATTGCAAATGCCACAATACTAACACATAGACGAGATCTTGTGTGACTCAAAGATATTTTAACATAAGATTACAATAGGAACAAGAAAAACTATTTGAAAACATTCTGAAATACAAGAAGACATAATTATGCTCATGATCAACACAAATTTATTCGAGGTTCATTAGATTCATCAATAGGGGAAAGTTTCTTGAACAATCTCAGAGCTTGTCAATGGTTGTACACTTATAACCATCTTGACACGATTAAATCTAAAACACAGGAGATAAACAAGTTTCTCAAATGGTCTCTCGAGAAAATGGTTTCTCTCAAACTTTCTCAGAAAATTTAACCCCCTCTATGCAAGAGTATTCTCATTATATTTATACAATTTCACTTGCTCACTCATCCCAAATTTTCCCCCAAAATTCTACATCTTCAAGAGAATATTCCTCTTTACAACATCTTTGTTTAATCATGTTTATTCCCTTGAAAATATCTTGCTATCTAGTGTCAGGTGGATAAATCATGAACTTATCACATTTCTCAGTCCCTCAACTATGACTGGGATGCCATGTCATAATTTTTGACAATCCTTCTAATCATTATTTTATTATTCTCATCATACAATAAATTCCCTTTTTAATAGTTCTTAGGTGGCTCCATATGGCTTGATCTGACAAGCAATCCTTTTTAACTTTGAGAATATACCTTGAGAAATGAGTTCCCTCACATGGATACTGCATTTGTGCCTCTCAGAAATGAGTGTCCTCACATGGATTATATCACATACCTATGCTGCAAGTCTAAGTTGGCCAAGTGCAAAGAGGAGCCAGCGGAAACCTCCATGTGTCTCCTTGGTGCAACTATAAAGGTGAAGTCCAGAGGCAGGTTCCCAAATGAGCACGGGCCCTCCATGTGTTCATAACCCTAGAGAGTTGCACCGGTTGCTAAAAATTCAGAGTATGGGAAGGTCCAGTGGAAGCTTCCATGTGTCTGTTTGGCACAAATTCAAAGATGAAGTCTAGATACGGGACCCCAAACAGAACAAGGATCTCCACGTGCCTTGGGCCTAAGAAAATTTTCCCACCTTTAAAAAGTCTAAGTATGGGAAGAGCCAACAAAATCTTCCAAGTTTCTCTTTGGCACTTTTTCGGTATGGTTCCCAATAGCAGAAACCCCAAACAAGCACAAGCTCTCCACGTGTCTCGACCTGGAAAATTTGTTGAAAATGTTTAAGAACCAGCGGAAGATGCCTCATGCCTAGGGTCTGAGAAAATTACATTAGATGCTTTAAAATTCTAATTATGGGTAGATCAGTGAAGCCTCTAGGTGTCTCCTTAGTGAAACTCCAAAGGTAAAACCCAGAGGCATATCTTCAAATGAGCACAAGCCTGCACATTTCTTTTGGTCTAACAAAGCTGCATTGGCCATTAAAAATTCTAAGTATAGAGAGGAGCTAGTGGAAGCCTCCACATGTCTCCTTAGCGCAACTCCAAAGGTAAGACCCAGAGGCGGATCCTCAAATGAGCGTAGGCCCTCCATATGTTATTTTTCAGATTTTTGGCATTTACCTTATACTTTTGAGTGGCTCCCACATCCATGTACTCTCACCCTTATACTTTCAAGCTGGTTCCAAGGAATAATTTGTTTGTTATAGATTTGTTCCATAAAGTGATATTTAACAAATTTACACCCAAAAGCTGCCAGGTGTACAAAAGATAAGATTTTTCAATTATTTCCACTGATTTTTTAACTGGGTATCGGTTGTCACTTCTAGAAAATTATTTGGAGCATTCCCTCCTGATTCTGAAAACATGATGCACACAAAAAAGAGGAAGAATGTGTGTAAGCTGTTGATCATCCTTTGTGCTGCAACTTCCTTCTCTTCATCCTTTTCCTCTGCATCTTGCTCTGCTTCATCTTGGTAGTTTTCTGTAGGTTCCCAAGCAATTTTGATTCAAAACAAAAACTTTCACACTTCTCGGGTTCACAAATTGAGCTCCACAACAATTCTAATTGCACTTCACTGATAAAAATGACAAGAGACCATGAAATTAACAATAAAAGACGAAATGCATTCGAATCTCTTGAGGTCTGGAGTGTTAATGGTGGTAGAACTAAATTCCTTGTATCATAGCCGTTAACTTTGTCTTTCACAACTTCAAAATTGATTCGTCCACATGGAAAAGATTGTATTTGAAGCATGCACGAGGGTGTTTTTCACATTTTGTATCACTTAAAGAAATTGTGCATTTTTGGACAATTTGGCCCGCCCATCCACTTTTGATATAGGCTTTACACGTGGCTTTCCTTAGCGTTGATGAGGTTGCGGATTAATTTATGACTTTCATTCTTTTTCAAAACAAAGAAGATAATCTCAAAATGCCCTAACCACCCACCTCCCCACTTTGAATTTTCAATGCTAACTCAAACATGTGACATTATTTGGTCCCCAGCAGAAACACGACTCATTTTATAACTTTGCTCCTTTTCACAAAAAGGCCAAAATCTTCAAAATGATTTGACGATCCGCCTCTCCACCTTTGAATTTTCAAACTACCATGTGTCCTATTGTGGGCCTTAGGAATTACATTTATATTTTCATTCCTTTTGCTTTAATGCCTCAAAACACAAAAGGGCCCGCCTTTCTACAACCACTTGATTTATGACAGGTGTACATCTTCGGGGTAAAAGTAAGAAAATTTCTTTGCTACTTCACATTTTTAATAGCCAATTAGAAACTATCGGGCTGCGGGACCAATTTGGTTTTTTTACAAATGTAACAAAAGTGACAAGTTCACCAAATAGACCGTCGTGCCATGTCCAATTAGAAAAGACCACGTATCCATGGATTTTGGGACAAGATTTACAAAGGAGACACAGTCGTGGAAGACGCCCAACAAAAAAAAATTCCCCATGGAGAGAAAAATTTAAATGAAACCTAGACTTAATGTGATCAATGACCCAAGGAAAGGACTGATAACAACAACCAAATGAAGGAGAAATATTTTATGGATCCATACAGGGAGATAAAGAATACTTCAAAACATGTGGACTGAGAAATTTTGAACAAACAAGGTGAGATTAAATTGAGCACCAACATCAGCTCTAACTCGGGATGGGCACTCCCTGTGAGTACCACAAGAACAATAGACCATGTTCCAAAAAATCCATTCAGAAAAAGAGTCAAGAACAAGCTTGCAAAGCAAAAAAAAATCCAACCTCCCAAGAAAAAATTGAGAAACCAACAAAAACTAGTCATCAAGGACCGGGACGAACCAAAATAGAAAAATGTAGAAATGAAAAAGAACTAAAAGATTGTACACTATACAATGATGCATGCCTTGATTCTAAGAAATCAGTCAAGGAGATGTTTCAAGTGCCTATCATTCTGAGTATGACCAAGCCAAGAAGTCTTGATACTTTTTTAACAACTGGACATATGCTTGTTTTTCTTCTCTATCCAAGTTGTTACCTAGCCATATTTTCTCGAGGTTTATCTTTTGTGCCTTTACCAGATCTAGAACAAACCCCATCAAACATTAGAGTCCAAGGAGAACCAATCTACTCAGAATACTTGCACTCATCAATTTTATGCTCCTTAAAATCAGCATAGCCCACAAAATTCGACATCAACATTTGTGTACAATACTTCATAAGAAGAATTTTTAGGGTCCAAAATGAGATGTAACATTTTATTCTTACCATATAACTACATAATTTTTCCCTCAATTGGTATGGTTATGTATGACATGTCCATTTGTACACTTCCACCCACACTAGCTGCCCATTTTCTAGATAATAACATCCCCCACTTGGAAGGATGTCCACAATAACCACATTCGTGGTAAACCATTTTCCTAGAAAAGATGCCAACTACACTACTAATCCCTTGACATACCCAACTATTAGCACTTCTCTTGAATCCATAGCAATACATTTCCCAAAATTTGTTGTTACCTTGATATTTAACTCATTCATGACCTTAAGAGGCATTACATTACATGAGGCTCCTGAATCAAACATGTAGTTATGTACCAACCTATCTTTAATAATCAAAGTGGTAAAAAATGGATCCAAATTAAGCTGAGATTCAACCAAAGAAGTTCCCAAATACACCTTAGATGATTCTCCCGGTTCCTCTAATACCTGTGGTATTTCTGATTTTGTAATAATAGGAGGAACCTCTACATTTTTCACACTCTTTCCCTGAGTAATCTTTTCTTCTTTACATCCCAAATATTCAAATGCCCTTTTCCTATGCTCAGGAATTCTAAGTAATTCAACAATGGGAATAGTGACCTTGATCTGACTCAAGATTTGGGATGTCATAAGGAATATATTTGGGTAGGACAGTATTAGGAGGAAGATTCACCACTTCCTCTTCTAGTATAGGATTTTTCAGAGTCTGGGCATGGATAGGAGTACATGTTTTATTTAGGGTAATTAGGCCTTTTCTAGATGTATATTTCTTAAATATCTCCTTAGGGATACTGGTAAGATTTGGAATCTTTGGCTTGGCTTATGGTCATACCCCTTTGATAACCTTACTTATGGTGTTATACTCTTTCTCTAGAGAAACTACTGCATTCATCAACAGTTTCTTGTCCTCTTTTTAAGGGATCCCTCCATCATAATTTTTAATCATCAAGGCCCTTAAGTATTCATAATCATGATTAGCAAGATAAAATTCTTGCACCATATCAATTTTAGAAGTATTAATAGGAGGAAGAGGTAATACCCAGTGAACACAATCCCGAGAAGTCCTCTCAGAGTTCGGCACTTATTAATTCATTTGAGGTTTCCCCGCTGTGAGTTCATAGGGCTCTCCATCATACACAGATCATTATATGTCTCATCATCATCTCGATTCCTCAACTTCTTGATCTACATCACATGGGGAGTGTGGTAATAAACAACTATCACACCACTTGATAACATTGGCCTCCTCTACAAAGTAGCAACCCGAGCAGCCAAAGGATCGGGAAAAAATCTATACTCCCTGGGTTGAGGTTGTTTATTACCTAACTGATGAGCCCTTTCCATCTGTCATCTAGTTTGTAATTACCCTGGGGTGATTTCCAAATCTCTCTTGACCATGTGGCCTATGCTAAGTGAGGAAATTTGTCCTATCCATTTTTTTACTGCGCCGGTTTATGGGATATCTATTTAACTGCTCCAGCCAAAGTTTTTACAACCTCTTATAGATCCACAATCTTTCCTTACTTTGAGACTTTTAGGATTGATTAGGTTGACACCCTCCCTCTTAGGAGGCTTTCCAACTACTTTAATATTATTCACAATTTGTAAATCCAGAGTGAAGGCTTGCCTTAATGTTCCCAAGTTTTTAATCTCTCAAGTAATAAGCATCCTTTTTATCAAAAGCATCAGAATATTTTATCAAATAGGACACATCACTTGGCCTTAGGATTATAGGTAGCCTATTCAAGGTCTTATTGAACTAAGTATTGAAATCATGGACAGATTCATTTGGATTTTTCTTTATATTTTCAAATTCAGATAAAAGGAACCTAGGATTTGTCTTATCCCCATATTGCAATCTAAAGGAATTTTTTTATCTCAGTCCATGAATCTATTGAATTATCTAGTAAAGACTTGTACCAGTCACGTGCATCCTCCTCAAGAGTATGAATAAATAACTTTACATACATGTCTTCAAAATCAATTTCAAAATCTTCCATCATATTGACAAAGAGTTTTAAATGGTTGTCACTGTGATGGCATTATTTCCTTGAAATTTTGGCAACCTATATCTGACATCTTGTGGCACCATATTAGGATATCCATCCATACCTATGAAATCTATAGTTCTAAAAGTGTTGACAATAAAAGGAGGTCTAGGTGGAGGTTGGGCCATAATTCCTTGAGGCGGTGAATTTAGAGGAGAAAGCAGAATGATAGGGAACAAGAGGTCTTTGGAGCACAACAAGTATAGTTTTCAAAATAGATAATCTCTAGGTACTCAACTTTGTGGAAAAACCTATCAATCTTGGAAAAAATAGGGTAAAACAGAGAGGCACGATTTTCAGACACAAATGATGGCCCCTCTCTAGTTGGAGAACTCAAATCTATATAAAGATTACATGTTTTAGAATCACTTGAAGACGTATTGTAATATTCAACCACAGATTGATCACCCTTTAGAACTGATATCTCCTTTTTTTATTGTTGATGTCCAACATGTTAGGTTGTGGAGCCTGTTTTCATGTGTGAAAGTGTTGAAGGCGTACATTAAGTGTATTGTACACTTTTCATGTATCCTCGTCGGGGTTCACAAATTACGCTCCACAACAATTCCAATTGCACTTCATTGACAAAAATGACAAGAGACCATGAAATTAACAATAAAATACGAAATGCATTTGAATATCTTGAGGTCCTGGAGCATTAATGGCGGAAGAAATAAATGCCTTGTATCATAAATTGCTAACTCTATCTTTCACAACTTCAAAATTGAATGGTCCATCTGAAAAAGATCTTATTTGAAGCATGCCTGAGAGTGATTTTCACATTTTTTATCACTTAAAGAAATTGTGCATTTTTGGACAATTTGGCTTGCCCAGCCACTTTTGATATTTTTCTTTACACGTGGCTTTCCTTGGAGTTGATGGGGCTACAACTTACTTTATGACTTTCATTCTTTTTCAAAACAAAGCCGAGAATCTCAAAATACCCCGGCCACCCACCTCCCTGCTTTGAATTTTCAATGCTGATTCAAACATGTGACATTATTTATATCCTAGCGGAATCACAACTCTTTTTATCACTTTTCTCCTTTTCACAAAAAGGTCAAAATCTTCAAAATTATCCTATGATCTGCCTCTCCACCTTTGACTTTTCAAACGGCCAAGTGTCCTCTTGCTGGCCTTAGGAATTCCTTTTACATTTTCTTTCCTTTCACCATAATGCCTCAAAACATAAAAATGACCCGCCTTTCTGCAACCACTTGATTTATGACAGGTGTACATCTTCGGGGTCAAAGTAAGAAAATTGCTTTGTCGCTTCACATTGTTGAATAGCAAATTAGAAACTATCGGGACCACAGGACCAATTTGGCATTTTTTAAAAATGTAACAAAAGTGACAAGTTCAACAAATAGACCCACCATGCCACATCCAATTTGAAAATACCACATATCCACAGATGTTGGGAAAGGGTTTATAAAGGAGACAGTCATGGAAGATGCCCAACAAAAAAAATTTCCCCACAAAGAGAAGATCGTAAATAAAACCACAACTCGGTGTGATGTACGACCCAAGGAAAGGAATGACAATGGAAACCAAATGAAGGAGAAATATTTGACGCATCCATATAGGGAGACAAAAAATACTTCAAAACAAGCAGACTGAGAATTTTTGAACAAACAGGGTGAGATTAAATTGAGCACCAATAGACCCCCTATGTTTCTTTTGACGAGGTGGTCTTACAGGTGTTAATTCTATTGAATCCATGTCCGAATCATCGAGATACCTCTATAAGGGAATTTCCTCAAGTAATTACCTCCTTAGGAGTTTTTATAGAAATAATTCTTCTCTGCAGTATAAAATCTTACAATTATTATTTTATTGAAAAATTTTGAATTTGAAATCGTTATAACAAGAAATCTATAAAAGTAACATTTTTACTTGTTGTTCATCAAGAGTTAAATCAATCATTTTATTATTGATTGTAGTTGGAATTCTATCCTTTTAAATTCATAGAATTCTTCTTGATAGAAAGCAATAATAAAATTTCAACACGAGAATACATTCTTGGATTTATCAGATTGATTGGCATTATGAGCACGAGAGACATTTGTTTTTATTCGATTAGACAAATATGTCCACTAATTGAATTGTTGACCTAATAATATCTGCAATAAAATTTAACTACAAATACATAATGTATGCGAGATCTTCCCTATGATAAAATCCTAGCCTACAAAAGTGATGCAACTGAGAGAAAGAATTGGTTTGTAATACCTTGAAGAAGTAGGCCTCATGATGAACGATTAAGAGGAGCCACAATAATAGAAAAAATGTTAGAGGATTGGGTGGTGGAAAAATGTTAAGAGAAAAAGAATTTTAAAATAATAAACTTCCCATCAATCTGCACACTATAATGAGACTCCAAAAACATTTTGTCTTTGTTTGTGAGGATAGACTTTGTAGTAATAGGCGGTTTATTTTCAAATGGTAAACCAGTTAACTAATGTAAGTCTACAAGTTCAATTGTGAATGAAATTTGATGATGTCTCGGATGCACCAAGAGAACGGAAAATTTCCATCATTCTCGCTGTAAGAGGCAAGAAGGTAATCAAACACTAAAGTATCAATATTGAATTGAGGCATCTTTGCAAGCCTGATAAATTCAGGTTTTCAAGCCAATCCTTTTGTGCATCTTTTGCTTTCAGAAGGGCTACAATATGTGGGCACATGAGGTTTTTGTATTGGAATTTTGGTGTAGGAGTAGATGTGGTGCTTGCCATTGTTGAAATTTGGGAGAACTTTGAAAATTGGAGAGCTCAGAGCACTGGAAATTTTCATAGAAAAGTGAAGAAATGAACCTTGTAGGGGTATTTATAGGGTTCTAAATGGGTCAAAGGAAATGTGGTTGAAAAATATTGGCTAGCCAAAGCGGTGCCTAACCCATAATTAATTAACCCCTTGAATACTTATCCGTCTAACCCTTAAACCGACCAACCTACTTTCCAACCCATCAACCATCCAACCCTCCAATCCAACCCATTTCCATTCAATCCTGTTTCATTTAATGCATTTAACCATACATCCCACCCATCTAACCCCGATCCATCTATCCCCGATCCATCTAACTCCTAACCATCCTACTCACCCGTCCAACCTTGGTCATCCAACAATAATCCATCTAACCTCCAACTAACCAACCATCCCATCCAACCCCATAACGACCAAACCCACCCATATAAACCTTACCCATATAACCCACCCGCCTAACCCATACCCATCCAACACTTAGCCCGTCTAACCCTTTTCCAATAAACCGTTAGCCGTCTCGACCCGCCCATCTAACCCACTCATCCAACACCTTACCCGCCTAAGACTTGGTTGTCTAACCCACTCCTCCAAACCCTTACCCGTCCAACACACCCCTATCCAACCCATTCAAAAACCTTAGTTGTCTAATCTTCTGTCCAACACACCCATCCAACCCTTAGTCATCGAACCCTTGATTTCCCAATCCCTTAATTTCTAACCACCCAACCTACCCGACTAATCCACCCGACCAACCTTCCCACCTTTGTGCTCTAGCCTACATGCTAATTGCTAAACTTCCAGGCATACTTTTCAAAACCATGGAAAATTTCTCTCTATGAAATCACCTTTTCCACAAAACATATTTTCAAAAAAATTCCAATGGTTTGAAAGTTGATTTTTGATATTTTCCAAAAATTTTATACTATTTTTTCATGTGTACGTTCTTAAAATGAACGCTTCTCTAAACCCTAAACCCTAGTTGTACTACTCAGAACCCTAAGCCCTAAATTGTAAACCATAGACCTAAAACCCTGAGTGTTACACCTAAACCATAAACCTTGTGCAATAAACCATAAATCCCAAGCCCTATATCCTAATCAATAAAGCCTAAACTCACTACTCTCAAATCTAAACCCTAAACCCTAAAACCTAAACCATGAGCCCTAAATCCTAAAGCCTAAACCCTAAACCTTGAGCCATAAACCCTAAGCCCTAAGCCCTAATCCCTAAGCCCTAAGCCTAAGCCTAAACCCTAAACCCTTAAATATGGACCCTCAAACCTAAACCCTAAACATTAAACCCTAATACCTAAACCCCGAACCCCGAACCTTCAACCGTAAACCCTAAATCCTAAACCCAAAGCCCTAAACCTTAAACCCTAATCCTTAAACCCTAAACCATGAGCCCTAAACCATAAACCCCGAGCCCAAAACCTAAACCCTAAGCCCTAAGGAGAAGGCATATTATAATCACGTCATTGTTTCCATAGGATAGGAATCCCATTTAGGGAGCAATCCGCTATCTCCAAAGTGTGGATCTCATTTTAGTAAGAAGTATACAAACATCATAGAGCTGATTCGTGGTCATTAAAGTGAATTATGGACCAAATTTCAGAATTTCTACCAATTCAAGCAGTGGTAGGGCCATAATCCAATCCATAAGGTCAAAAAACCTACAAAATGACTATATGTTTTCACAAAAAAGACTGACTACAATATGTATGGCCTAAAAGTTTTAGGCCATTGCTGAAATCTGGAAATGAGTAAGTACTTGACTGATTAGATTTTTGAAAAAGTATCTTCTAGATTATAAGCTGTCGAGCTATAGGACCACTTCCATAAGGTACAAAGTGACCATAAATTCTTATCTTAAAAGTAGAAAGAAATAATAAAATAAATCTTATACTTAACATGTATTTTAGTAAATATGGCTCCTGCCCCCCTAAACTTCATATAGCTCAAAATGCGTACATATTTCATAAAAATAGAAAAATGAGCGTGTTATAACACGTATGCATTATAACATGTACATGTTTTAGGTGCGTGAATTCTCGAGCCTAAGAAAACATAACACGATCGCATTATTGCAAAACACATTCGTGTTTCATTAATTTTTATTTTATTCCACTTTTTGGCCCCCCATCTTGGTGCACTTACCCAACTATAGACACCTAAAATCCGGCTACATAGTTTTCCTAGTAAAATTGCACTGATTACCCTCTTTCCCATCATTTATGTTATAATTAGTGATTTCTCGCTAATTAACTAATGTTTCCCTTCATTTTGGTTAATTAAAGACACTTTGTTAATTCACTAGTCTTTACTTCACTATAGATGCCAATTAACAACACTTCGTTATTTATAATCCTTTTTGATCGAACAATTAGCTATTATTAGTTAATTAATACTATTTACCCTTGTATTTAATGATTAAACCCTCTTATTGGTTAAACCCACCCTATTTGATTAACTAAAATGTGGAATTTATAAGTTAATATAGGAAGTACAACAATGAAATAAATGTCTAAACTAAATAAGGAAAGTGACCTAATCAATTAAGTTAATAAAAACATGAAACACTAATTAACAAGTACAATTAGAAAGAGCTTAGCTGATTTGACGATGCCTAGGTAATGTGCTACATAACAAATTAGATGAAGCAGAATGTGGGACCAAACACATAGTAGGCTAGGTGGGGCGCTGGAGAGGGACAAGAGTGCCTTTAGGTGACTTGTTGTTAGAACTGGGCAACTGGTTTACGAAATGACCCAAAACCATCCTCCGAGGTAGTATCGGTAAGTGATTGCATGTGTTACCTTCCTATCGCACTAGTGTCGTTGAACTCAGTTGTATGTCATTGTAAATCAGCAATGAAGGAGAGACTTGTAAAACCCCAAGACAAGCATCAAACCCCTAAAAAAAAAATATTTATATAAAGGCATCGAACTGTCCTCAATGGCCACAATAATGGACTTACTTATGAGCATTTTACTACATCTTAGTTTCTCTGTAGTTCTATGTGTGTGTGTGTAATCATGCTCTAGGTACTCTTCTACTAGTTGGAATTTGTGAAAGTTATGATAAATAATTGTATAGAAATGTAAACAAATGGTGGATGGAATAGAATAAGCTTCCCTCTTATGCGGTGTGATACATATGAACCATCCTTTAACCTTGTGATGGAGCTAGATGGATAAAAATGGATCCTTTGATGGATGTGACCTTTGGTGGTGATAGTAGCGACTAGTGCTTGGTCCCTCATTATTCTCTCGTAACTTTATATTTATATGGTTCTCTTATTCTAATTTTGTAATTAACCCCAAAGAGGTCAACCACAAAAAATATGGAATCCTCAAATGGCTAAAAAGTTTCCAAAAGATGGAATTAAAGTGGAAAAATGATCAGGGCACCGGTTGGGACCAAGGCCACTGTGGGTGCCCCAATACTAGCCTATTTGCCTCGGTCAAGGCTAAAATGACAAATACAAACTACATGTGTATGTGTAATAGGTTGGAAATGACAACAAAAAGCAAAGAAAAATGGCCAAAATATGAGGGTTAATTAATACCCTCTTCTTTGAAAATCCATATGAATAGTAGTATCGGACAGGACTAAATAATCTTTGAAAGTTTTTATTTTGTGTCTACATTTTGTGTAACATAAATTAGACAGGGATGCATACTTGGTGTCTATGAAGATTATAGTAGAAAGTGTCTTTGATGGACTTGAAAAAGGCATGGAGTGATAAGAATATGGAGCATAGAGACTAAGGATGCAAAAAGAGTAAAAGTGAGGAGAGTGAACCTAGGATGAAAACACGTGTGTAGTTGTCAATGTATGTGATGTACCGCATGGTTAGTATGAGGTGTGAGATATAGAATTTTTGTGGTTGTCACCATTTTTTTGTTGGTTATTGTTTTTTTACTATTTTCTTCTCATACGGTTGAACATGTAAGGAGAAGATGATCAAGTAGTCAAATACGCATGTATATATGTCAAAAATGCATGTATATAATAAAAATAATGTTGTGGAAATGAAAAAAATGTAAAAGGAACATGTGTACCTGATCCATGATGAGAGAAAGGGTGTAGAAAGGATATCCTATACTACCTAGGTTGTTTGGGATATTTGACACCACCGGCCAAAGTAGTGCGGGAGAAAGCTACATTATCCGCCAACCTATAAGCTGTTTCCTTGAAGAATGTGTGAAGAGATCTCTATACTACCTAGTTTTTTTAGCAATCCGATTCCACTAGTTGAAGTAGTGTAGAGAGAAAATCTGATGTATCCTCTAATCATGTACTTGATCCCTGAATGCTAAGGAAAACCATGTCATGTAAAATTCACTATGTACGGGGTTCGTAGACTAGTCTGAACCCACTCATTGTATAACCCACAATGCCAAGGGTGGAAACTAAATTGAATAGAAATGGTGTAGAAGTGTTATGAAATATTTAAAACCCCAAATGATGCCCCCTCTTTAGGGGTGCATGCGACGCCACTGATAGGAGAATGTGGCCCCAAAGAGGACCAACCACATAAATTGTGCCCTATATGTGGATGGTAATGTGCTTGATTGAAACCAAGGCACACAAAAAATAAGTGGCTAGGATATACATAAGTGCTATTATGAACAAGCATGCATATATAATACAAGTGTAAGCTATGTAATTAGTGTGTAAGCTAGAATGCAAATAAATAGGCAATAAGACAATCATAGATTGCCAAATTTGGTTTCAAACATGGGACATCACCGACGATGTCACAAGATACTCAATGCCACAATGGCCACGTACAAAGAAACAAGTTTGCACACCAAACAAAGGGAAAGTATCGCATACAATATAAAATAAGAGGCACACAATAATATAAAAACAAACAAATTTCCATGGAAGCAAATAATCTTGCAAACAAATTTTACACATGAAAGACACATTAGCATGTTAGAAAGATAACCCATATGTCAAAGGCATGTGTAAGCTAGTAATGTAGATTTCTAAGTACAAAATGAAACAATAACACCTATAAGAGACAAATATGGATGCCCCTAGTAATGTTTTTAGGAGTGGTGGAAGGTGAACATCCGTGTTGCATGTAAGATACCTATGTATGTAATCACAACTAGAAAAATACATCAACTTGCATGTGTGGATGGTAAAGATAATGAAATATAAAAGATGTAGATATCATCTATAGTAAAGTGCACATAGACAAGTAAATGTAAGAAAGAGTAAAAGTAACCAAGGTATGCAATATGTTGTGGATCGATAGAATGGAATGCAATATGGATGATAGGATCCATGTGCCCCCCGAGTGAATGGAAGTGTATGCAGTGAGGTTCATTTAATATTCCCCTCAGTAGTCAAGAATGAACCATAAACGAGAGTGCGTCATTGAGAAATGGTTGAATGTGTATGTTTGTCTAACGTTTTGTGATGATTATGTGTGTTGATGAGATGCAACCAAAAATGATGTGTGTGTGAGCCTTATAGCCAAAGTGTATATCATGACAAGATGATAGATGGAGTGGTGACGTAGCCTATAATGTATACCACTACAAGATGATAGTGTTGGTGACCATTTATCCTATAACATATGCCACTAGCCTAGGGATGTCACATGATGCAAGGTCAAATGATGGGTGTGTTATAATTTATGCCCCCAAAGTACATAAATGTGAATGAACTATCTAATGATAATGAAAGATGAAGGTCCTCCATCGATGCATGTGGTGATAAAAATGCATAACCATGCTCTAATAATGGTGTCATAGTGAAATGTGTTAGTGATCGAGATCTACGTGATCTTTGAGTGTGAAAGATATGGACACCCATGTGGAATAATCCAAGGTGGTGACCTACATCAAGATTCAAGTAACCATCCTAGAAATGGGCCTATACCTATGTGTAGGACTCGAAAGTGGTGAGGTCGTGTAGATGATGCACAAGTAAGTGAACTAGGAGTAGATTGCACTTTGAGTAACATAGAGTGTGATTTGCTAGATCATGTAGGTTATGTGATGGGTGAGGAGATGACGACCATGGAGTAGATGGAGGGAAACCTTCAATAGAAATGACCAGATTGTTGTAAAAAAATTTCAGCCAAAAGTTACTCATAGAGATGATAGATTGAGAGTGCGAATCCAATTGAGAACAAGAAGCATGTTTCACCCATCAACTATGTTTCCAATAAGGAAAGGCATAAGTATAGTAAGAGGACCAACAATAACATATAATTTGACGACACCATATGGTTTATTCATAGGGTATGTAATTTGTTAAAGAGGATAAAAATAGCGTTGAGAAGTGGAATAGAACATGTACTCTGCGCCATGATGCATCAACCTTAGTATTATTGATGGATATGGAGCCAACAGATGCATGAATATGTAAGTGATATGTGAAATTTGAATGATAATAGTGGTTAGAGAAAGAGATGATCGGTGGAGAAGTATCAATATGTGTAATTAATAAATATAGATTCCTTGATGCGAAGAAGGTCTTTGCGTGATATACGTGGTTAGTGTATGAGTCATTCAATTTGGTATCATGTTTAGGTATAGGGTTATTAAATATTTTTAGCTTATGATTTTCATTTACAAGTAGAGATGTTGTGGATTCTAGAACCTCAATTTGACCATCATCAATCAAACCATGAATGAGAAGTTATAGTCATAAAAACAATCGGTGGAATGTCCTACGCATTCATGATAATCATAATGGGAATATTTATCAAAGTTACGCCCTTTTGGTCGAGATGGATCAACTTGAAGAGGATAATATAATGTAATAAGGTTCCTATCGATCAACTATGGTAACGAGATTTGAGGAGGGTGTAAACACAAATTGTTGGTATCGGTCCTCCCCTTCACCCCGTATCTACTCTCTTTCATTAGGCTTTCCCATTTGAATTCCTTTTCCCTCATAAATTTAATTAATTCAATTTCCCACCAAAAATACATATCCAATTAATCAATATTAATTGATTAATTAATCCCTTTTGAATCAAATTATGAATTTAATATTCAAATATAATCCATGAAAAATCCATTTATGAATTTAAAATTTGAATTTAATCCATATTCAATCCACTAATGAATTTAAAATTTGAATTTAATCCATATTCAATTCACTAATGAATTTAAAATTTGAATTTAATCCATATTCAATCCACTAATGAATTTAATATTCAAAAATAATCCATATTCAATCCACTCATGAATTTAAAATTCAAAGATAATCCATAGTCAATCCACTTATGAATTTAATATTCAAATATAATCCATATTCAATCCACCTATGAATTTAATATTCAAATCTAATCCCCACTCACCTAATCAGGGTAACTTTTCTAAATCATGATTACCCAAATTAATCCCATCCTTAGGCTATAAATAAGAGCTTCCCCCTCTTTCGAACAAGCTAGAAATAATAGAAAAACTCTGGATAAAATATTCCACTAATATCATCATAATATCATCCTAATGTCCTTGTGATTCCCCTAGCCATCCAATTTCCTTGAATTATTTATTAAGGATATTCTCAGAGGCTCTTAGCATTATGTCATCTTAGATAAGCTCTACTCTAGGCTTTATCAATCGTATAGTCTTATTTTGGGTCATTGTCGATCCACTCTATTTTTTTGTGTTCTTTTATCATTTGTATTATCGAGTTAGCATTTATGTTCATAAAATCAATGTTTTAGACTTCCGTTCTTGCTATATCTCCATCCATCATTGATTATCCTTTTGTTATTATCACATGGGTGACATCCTTCCTAGGAATCTTTCACTTCCCAGGAACCTGACTTTTTTTTAGTAGCTCACCATATATCTTACTAATCCTTTTTCATTTATGAGTTTTCAATGTTTTGTAGGTTAAAGGCTCACAGCGAGTACGATCATTTCTTGTGCACCTGTATCATTTTATCACCATCTAAATTAAGAGGTTCACTAAACCCTCCCATAATTTGAGGTTTCTAGATTTCTCATTGGCTTTCACTAATTTGGAACATGTAGCAGAAATATTGTTAAACAAATGGATGCTAAACCTAGAAAAACTACGCGTAAATGGTTATGACTATATCTCCTTAGTATTAGATATTGTTTTTACTGTAATCTATCTATCTAGGGATTTAGTCGTAGATGGATTGAAGGTTTTCTTACCTTGAAATCATGTAGAGGATGATGTTTTTATTTGATACTTAAGATTTCCTATAGCCAAGAGATTGGTTTCACGAAGTTTAAGAGTATGAAAAAGTTGATAAAATGAAAGAGATGCCTAAAAAAGAAAACTCTACTAGAGAGTTGGAAAAATATTTTGAATGAATAAATCTTGGAGTTTGGCATCCAAAAGTACATTAGACATATTAGCTAAGTTATTTTTATAGCACAAGACATAATCCGACAAGTGTTCATTAGACCCTTGTTTAAGTTGTGCAAGTTGAGCATAAGAGATCTTAGAGCTAATGTTAATAGAGAATTGAGCAATAAAAGTATCATCCAAATATGTGAAAGATACTATCGAATGGACAGGAAGGTCATAAAACCAATGCATCACATAATCTTGAAAAATACAAGGAAAAATATTAGCGAGTATAGTGTGATCATCCACATAGTCGAGACATGCTACATGAAAATCTTGGAGATGCTCTTCTGGGTCACCATGGCCTTTAAAAATGGGTAATTTGGGAGAGATAAAGTTAGGTGGTAATGGATAAGAAGATATATCTAGTGCAAAATGGGTATGCAACAATGAAATAGAGCCTAAATATGGTGATGTACTAGAAGTAGAGAATTTGAGATGGTGAATTTGATTTTGCAAATATTGATATAAATATGTTAAATCAGGAGTGTTTGAGGAAGATCCAAGTTGCATATTAGGCATGCCAGGGTGAGTGATGGGAGCGGTAGTCATTAGAATAAGAGTGAAAACATAAGTGGGATCTAAATAATGAACATGTATAGAGGTTGAAGATTCACGAGTTTTCTTAGTAGCGATTAAAGCACGCAATACCTAAGGAAGATGAGTAAGATTATCACACAAAACTTGTCAAGAGTTAGTAATAGTGTTGAGTTGATCTTGGTCAACATTGGTGTCTTCATCATAAGAATTCTCACAATCATATTATTCTATCTCATGAGGAGGAACTCACTGGGAATTCCATAAGGGGTTATCCATGTAGCCATAGATGTAGTGGTATCACCATTGACTTAGAAGTGTGATCGGTAATTAGAGGAAGCTCACAATGTCAAAAGGAACCAAAGCAAACACTACGGGTGACGGGCATAAGAAGACAAAAATGGAAGAAGGAGAGAAAAGTCAAAATTCAGGTTCACCAAAATGATTAAATAAAATGTGGAATTTAAAACTTAATCTAAGAAGTACAGTAGTGAAATACATTTCTAGACTAAATAAGGAAAGTGACTAAGCAACTAAGTTAATAAAAATGTGAATAAGGTTAGAAAGAGCTTAGCTGATTCGATAATGCCTCAAGAATGTGTTACAAAATAAACTAGATGAATAGAATGTAGGAAAAAAAACAAAACAACTAAATAAAACACAAATCTATAATAATAGGTTGGACTAGGGTGCTTGGAGAGGGACAGGGGCACCTATGGGCATACTAGTCGAGAACTAAGTGCTATGGTCTATGGAAATGAACCAAAACCATGCTTTGAGGTGTTTTTAAGTGATCACCTATGTTCACTTCCTATTGCACCAATGTCATTGAACTTGGTTGTATGTTGTTACAAATCAATGATGAAGGAGAGACCTATAAAACCCCAATATGAGCATCAAACCCCTAAAAATAAAGATGCATATAAAGGGGTCAAACTTTCCTTAGTGTCTACAATGGTGGACTTACTAATTGAACATTATACTACATCTCAGACCCGATGTAGTTCTATGTGTGTGTGTGTGTGAAATCATGCCTTAGGTACTCTTGCTTGATCGCACTTTCTAAAAGTAGCGAGAAATAAATATGTGTATAATTACAATAAATTTTTGGATGGAATATAATAAACTTTGTTTCTATGTAATGTGATGCGAGATAAACCAGCCTTATGCCTTGTGATGGATCTACATGGATCCAAATGGATCCTTTGATGGATGCAACCTTAGGTGATGATGGTAGTGAATAGTGCTTGGTCCCTCATAATGGTCTCATAACTTTATATTTATATGGTTATCTTGTTCTTATTTTGTAATTAACCCTGAAGAGGCTGACCATGAAAAATATGGAAGGCTCAAATGGCTAGAAAGTGCCGAAAATATGGAATTAAAGTGGAAAAAGGATCAAGGTGCCCCGAATAGGATCGAGGCACCTGTGGACACCACAATACTAGCTTGGGTGCCCAGTCAACGATAAAATGATGGAAAGTGACAAAAATAGACTAGGCATGTATGTGCGAGAGGTTGGAAGTGCCGACAAAAAGCAAATAAAAATGACCAAAAGAAGTGGATTAATTAGTACATTCTTCACTCAAAAACCATATTAATAGTAGTATGATATCGAGAATAAATAATACCCAAAGTGCATGATTACGTGTCTACACTTTCAACCATTCAAAATCACCCCATTTCTCTCTAAATCACTTCTAAAATCTTTCTAATCATATCCTATCCTATTAATTAATTCTATTTGATTAATTAAAACACCCATAACTCCCATGAGTTGCTAATTAGTTGTTAACTCTTCTAATAAAGCTTAATTCTACTAATTTTACTTTATCCTTTATCCCATAGGCACTTGTTTGCAAGCTTCTCCCAAATAGAAAAGATATACAAAGGACCCTCCTACATTCTTTCAAACCTACACCACACTTTGATTAGTGCTTTATAAAATCTTATGATAAGAACATTCTCCATTCTTTGGAATAGCTACTTCATCTTGACATTAATTCTCTCATTGTTGAATAGAAAGCAAGATCTAAGTATGGCCTTGTAGCCATTTCTTGGTGAGATCCTTCCCTCTCTTTGTAGATCAACACAAATTTGATTACTTATGATCTAAATACGCTCATGCTTAGAAGTATTCATACATTGAAAGAGTACGAATGGTTAGCATTAGGTGATTTAATTCATGTTTATGTAAGATAGCTAATTTCCCTTAAACTTTTATCATGATGTTGTTATTAGATTAGCTTTATTATTGAGAATACTTGGTGTTAGTTTATTTTAATTAGCTTAGCTAGTTTAGGATGCATACATTTGGCACACCCGGTGGGACTTATTCCATTTTCTCATGCATTTAGTTTCAAGTTTTGTATATTTTCAGGTCATACAAATAATTATTCACATAAGCTTATTAGAACACGGAGATATTCACATTTTATGATATACTTGTTCAAGTTTCTAACAACACAACTATGTGTCACCTTCAATAATAGGAATAAAATCCAAGATTAAAAAGTAATTACATGAAAACATATCTATATGACACCCTATTTGGATATTCATTACAACACAAACTTGAAAGGGAATATTTATTATTGATTTACAATCTTCATTTCTTTTAGCAATGAATGGTGTTATGTCTTTCTTGTAGTCATCAATGTAACACAGAGCCTAGAGTCTCCTTAACTTTTTCAAGACTTGGAATTTCTCCCCCCATAGGGAAATCCATCTCCATGTACTTATTAGTTTACAATATAGTGAAATTACTTGGGTGTTTGTTCAATTGAAGGTAGTTACATATGAGATGCTCGTTCCACCTAATACTTAGTGGATACTCCAACTACGTCCTAGAATACATGAAGACTCCAACAACTTAGAGATCGGTAATATAAACCAAGAACCTTCTCGAGCCAAAACCTAAGCAAAGGAGGCATCTAATCGAACGCATTAATTCATGGTTGTGGCATTCCTTGAGCCTTCGTCGAATAATTATTTGTAAACCACCTTTCTAGGAAGTATTAGGCAATGAATGGAGTTGAGTAGTGAGAAGTCATTCCTTGAGACATTTTGGGAGTGAATTTCCACTTCTAGCGCATCCCGGTTGGGGGATATACCATCCAATATTGAGCCATGGGCCCCTTCCTATTGATCTCAATTCATATTTTCAGAGAAAAATTTTGGCTATCAAAACTTAGAGCTTGGTCATAAAAAATGAGAATCGTCTGAGCTAAAACTTACACAACAGAGGCCTCTAATCTCACCCAAAAATTGAGGGTTGAGGAATTACTTGATCCATGATGGCATAATTACTTGTAAACTACCTTTTCTATGCAGTCTTAGGCAATGAACTAAGACGAGTAGTGAGAAGTCATGCCTTGCGATGTCGTGAGAGAAACCCGCCACTACCAACGCATTTGATTAGGGGCTATACGCCTTTAGGTGCTATAGCGGGCTCCAAGGAGGCTTGGTTTGGAGTCGAGAACCCTGATATGGAAACAAGAACTCATTCCCTATTGATCCCAATTCACATTTTCAATTAAAACTTCTGATGATCACAACTTAGCACTCGGTCATCAAAGCGAGAACCATATAAGCCATAAATTAAGTGAAGGAGGCCTCTAATAACACACAATAATTCAAGGTTGTGGATTTCCTTGAGCCATCATGGCATTTTTTTGAAAAATACCTTTTCAAGGGAGTCCTATGCAATGAACGAAGTTGAGTAGTGAGAAGTCATGCCCTAGGACATCGTGGGAGAAAACTACCACCACAAATGTGTCTAGTTTGGGGGTATACACTAGTGGGTGTTATGGAAGGCTCTGGTAGGCATGTTTTAGAGTCAAACCACCTGATCTAGAGCCAAGAACCCCTTCCTTATTGATCCCAATTCATGTATTCATCATAAACTTATAGTTATTACAACTTCGCGCTCTATCATCAAAACTAAGAAATGTTTGAGAAAAAACTTGCTTGATAAAGGCCTCTAATTACACCCAAGAATTTAGCGCCATAACATTCCATGATCCTTCATGACATAATTGTTTGTGAACTATCTTTTCTAGGAAATCCTAGGAAATGAACAAAGTTGAGTAGTGAGAAGTTGTGCCTCGGGATGTCGTAGAGAAAAGCGCCACGACTAAAGCATCTAGTCGAGATGTTATATGCCTTTGGGTTCTAAGGTGGGCTCCAAGTAGGCTTGATTTTAAGTCGTACAACCCGATATAGAGCAAAAAACCCATTCTTTGTTGATCCCCATTCACATTTTCGGTGTAAATTTCTAGCGGTCACAACTTAGCGCTGGGTCATCCAAACCAAGAACCATCTAAGCAAAAACTTTAAGAAAGGATGCCTCTAATCACACCCAATAATTTATGGCCATGACATTCCTTGAGCCTTTGTGGCATAATGTTTTGAAAACTTCCTTTTCTATGTAGTCCTAGGCAATGAATAGAGCTAAGTAGTGATAAGTCATGCTCCAGAGCATCATGGGATAAAGCGCCACCACCGGCGTGTCTAGTTAGGGGGTATATCCCTTTAGGTGTTATGGTGGGCTTCAAGGAGGCAAAGTTCGGAGTTGGAGCACCCAACTGGAGCCAAGAATCCCCTTTACATGTAAATAAACTGTTGTTAGTTGCTTGTCTTTTCTTGGAAAACAATGAAATCTTCTCTTAGCTTTGAGAATATAAAATTATCTACTACTAATGAGCCCAACTAGATAAAGGCAGAAGATTTTATGACACCACTAACTTGCGTAAAAGTGTTAGTCAAAGTAATTTAAGTTGAACAAAAACAATATTAGATATATAAAAATTACACAAATGTAATAAAATATATGAACTTGAATATAGTATACAGATTTAAAAACTTCAAAGAAATATCTACCAAACAAGCATGTAAATTCATTCCAATGAACCATCAAGATTGGATCTAATTTGAATAGTAGGAAGGATTTCTTCATGATCGACTCTTGAACCTTCCAAAGAATCTTTTTATTAGGGCTTCCTCGATATCTATACAGCTAAATATTCGTCCCTAGAACTAGATGCAAATATGAGAGTATTTTCCTATGTGTCTCAAAGTCTTCAAACACCCAAACAAAGGAATTTTTTAATGGATACCATTGAGCCCAAGTTCTAGTAACTTTCACCGACCCCGTAGGATACTCAATATCTTCACCATCTATAACAGGAGAAGGAAACTTCTTTCTTTCCTCAATGCAACAACATAAGAAATAGTATGTTCCTTTTTCATTATCTTTTATCGCAATAACTACAAACACATGTCCTATAAAAATAAAGGTTTCAACTCAAATTTAAATTACATATTGATTTCAATAGAAATAACTCAATAAAAAATTTAAATAACCAATTACCTTGTCTCACCAAAATCAAAATTTTGTCAAATTCCTTAGATGTTGCAACTTCATCTGGAGAAAGAAGTCATGATTCCTATGGAAGTTGATAACTAGGAAGAAAAGTTAGAGGCCTATAAATCCATTCATCCACCCATTCTTGTGAATCAAACTCAATAGTGGAAAATTGGATACAAGATGCAATAAAACAAGCCAATTTTCTTATCCATGTGGCCCGCAAGGGATATTTTGAGCTACAAAATGAGTGTAGATCACTAAACCCTGTGAATTTCATACAATCCTCGTAGTTAGCAATTTTTTGTTCCTCTATCAACCAAAAAAATTTACGAACTAGAATTGTCTTGAGAACCATGGGCTATGTTTTCAATACACCATTCTATTATGCTCTTTGTATCTTTCAATTTAGCACATCTTTGTACTTCAACTCTTCTCTTCTAAGAGCTCTTCTCACACATGCCCTTACACCTGTCATGCTCTCCTTTTCCATTTTCATCCTCGGTGAAACTCCAAATATGTTGCACACCCATCTTGACGTGCATTGTACTCATGTAATAAAACATTCATGCATTACTAAAATGATACGTGTAATTATCTTACCATATATAATGTCAATTGAAGAGGATTTCCCTATCAAACAAGTTTTCATAAAATAACTAGAAGTACCCTTCAAAAAGTTTAGTATAATGAGTTTGATCATCACCGATATAAACCTGGTACTATCTTTAAAAAAATTGATCATTATTTGTACTTTCAGGAGAATGTATAAATGTTATATGCACATAAATGAAGACCAATACTTAGTTGTAATATTGCAATTGAATCTCCATTTGTGGTTACAACGTGTAATTCTCTGTAAAATGGACCACTTAAACAACAAGTACCAATAGGAAATGTGTCCTTGCATATTTTGAATTGTTCTTCTAACCATCGTGCTTTGTGTTTATGCCTAGCATACTCATAAACAATTTCATCTTTAATATTTCTCATAAATTGAAAAACAGTATATGTTTTGTAACTAGCTCACACCATTTAGACTCGTTTCCATATTTCAATTAGTATGGTAATGATTTATATTTATTATACCCAACTAAATTATTTCTATTGTACATCCTATTTTCTCATGAATACAACTTTATAATTTAGGTAATCCACCGCACGTACCACAAATTCCATCTAAACAATCCCGACTATAAAAAAATTGTCCAACTTCTCTTTCAAAAAATATTGTAGGAATAAAATCCTTGAAGGTATTGGTGGAAATTGAACACCACATTATGGTAACATTGTTTTGGAATGTAAATAAGAATGAATACGTTAAAAATTATCATAATGCATCATAAATTCAATGTGTTACCTACAACAAGTGGTGCGAGTGTGGTTTATTTTCACATAGAATGGTTTCAACATTTCAATAAAACATTGAAAATTTTAATTTATGAATGCTCCTATTCAAACTTACAAAAAAATTGAGTTTGCGTCATATCTAAGAAATGCTTTGGATGTGGTTCACGATTAGTCAAACCAACTCTCCATTTTACAACATCTCTTCTATTAGGTGAAACTCTAGTGTAGCCATGCGATTTGAACAATAACCTCTCTTATAGCATCAGATATATCTTTGTCTTTACACGGTGCTCTAGTAGAAAATGCCCAAAAATCAATGTTATTGGGTGATTGAAGGATATTACACCTTTCAATTTCTTTCATTAGAGTTTTTGATTAACTTTCAACATTCATCTTGTTTTCCTAATCAAACACTATTTTTTTGTTGATTCACCTATAACAATAGTAATGAAGTACACAACACGCAACATTAATATCACTTGTGTGTCTCTTGATAACAATATTGTAATATGCATCATCCTGGTTTTCAACAATTGTAGAGATTTGAACATGTATATCAGATTCTTTCAATTATAAGGTGTTTAATGTAGGTTTCATTTTATTCAAATTCATCAAACTAACCAACAACTAACATCTTTGGGAATTCTTTAAAATTAAAAAATTATTATCGAATTTTCAAAGTGGATTTTATTCTACTTTTCCTTTCAAAAATTTTATCATACATTGGTTTCAAAATGTTCTCATCAATTTCAATAAAATAATTAGGTCTCTTTCGTAAAATCCTAGGAGGTTTTTTTGCCAAATTTTGGTTGTCTACAGTTTCAAAATGAATTTCCTGATTCACATTTTCATTGTCTCCTTCAATTTCAACATCAACTACATCAAAATTATTTGATTCATCTTCATCACGAGTATTTAATTCCTTTTCATCCGAGCATTTAATTATTCTTCAACATTGACAATAAAAACATTACGTTGCTCCTGATTACTTACAATAGTAGGGGTTGAAGATGAACCTCTTCTTTATTCACGAAGTTTCCGCATTTGCTCTAAAATTTACTATATTTTTCCTCTAATTCCTCTGGTGTTTTTTTACTTGTTTATTTCCTTTTAAACATCCTTTCTTGTCTCCGTGTTTTTTCAATTGATGTAGGACAACTCCAAATAATGCAGGGTACTTTAAAAATAGTAAAAAATAGCTTCCGATGATAAGAAAAAAGTGTAGAAGGTGGCAAAATTTCACAAAAATCATACAGTCAGGTCAAAGAATAAAATCACATGGTGAATTGGATGTTGGGATTCATGTAAATATGATTCTAAGAACCACGATCATGGTTTATAATCTATGATTATGGTCCTAATTGTATCATCAAATATGACCCTCAAGGCTTGGGAAATCTCTTTTTCCCAAACCTGAGCTTTGGGAGGTCATTATGGCATGTGAAAGGCCAAAAACATCAAATTTTCTCTTCGCAGACTTGAACCATGCTGAAAAATAAAAAAATGTCACAAAAATGGTACCATCGTGTAGGGGAGACTGTTAGCTTCATAGAAATATTTATTTTAAAGGGAATGTAATATGATAAATATCATTTTATAATCTTTTACTAATAGTACATCATTAAGAAACTTTTTACAGTGAATTTTCTTGTCTATGTTTAAGACTCGCAACTTGTGTCTCACTTGTCGAATGTGATGAAACTATACCATCCCAACCATGCTGAAATTCTATACACATTTTTAAAAGCGTATTTGATTTTCATATTTTTTATGAAATTATGGTGGGAAAATAGAAATTTCTTTGTTTTCTTTATTTTTAGGTCACTTTGATGGAAAAAAAAAAATATTGCTCAAAAAATACGAAATAAAATCTATCCTAAGATAGACATGACATCTAACTTTTCACCAAATATTAAAATATTTATCAAGTTTTGGTCATCCAAATTGTAAGTAAACGGACTACAATCTTATAGGCCTTTTTAAAAAACCCAATTCATTGTGTTTTGAGTGTTTAATATAGCTAAACTTGTCAATTTAAAAAAAACAAATAGTTGTTTAGAAACTAGATTCCGGATGCTATAATTCATATTTTTATATTTTTTCAGTTTTGAGTGCACACATTGCTAATAATCCCTATAAGTTGATATTTGGTTGTTATTTTCAATATGACGTCCACTTATGACCCCTTTTTGGCCCCCAACTTGTTGCACTTACCCTATTAGTGTATCATTCATTATTCTTTGGTATCCTTGGTTCATATTGCCTTGATTATTTGGATTCTTTTCCATTCATTATTTGGCATTCTTTGTGATGATTTGACATCGTTACACTGCTTGGTTTTACCTAGGGTCCATTTTAATCAACCTTAGTGAAATATTTCCCATTATGCCTCCTATCACAAGGATGGGGCATCAAATATTAGGGTCAAACCCTTTTGTTAATGACAAGTTAAACCCTCTTTATGAATACAATAACATGGTTGACCATAGTGGTGACGAGGGGAAATCTCCTCGAATGACTTTGAATTTGATCCCACCCACATGGATAACTTATTATTCAAAATAAAAATGAAGTTCTTATGTGCATTGTAGAATTAGGGGCTAAATTTCCACCTACATTTGATCCTACTCTCCTCATGAACATGGTTCATGGAGAAGAAGAAGTAGAGCATCCTCTTTGCAATGTTGATGAAATCCTAAACCCAAGACATGCTTCTACTTCCGACCAACAGAATGAGGAAGAAGTTCCTTCTCAAAATAATGACGGTTATTGCATCCCCATTGTTAAAATTCATTGCAAGGATCATGAGGAGTATGCCAATCATGAACAACCCCCTCCTTGTGAGAATCACGAAGAGATGAAAAACAATGAGGTTACTAATAGAACAAACAATACAAGCCATTACTCATCAATTGGAGTGTTTAGCTTTAATTGTCAACAAAGAACCTATGAAGACTCCAAGAAAAGAAAAACCAAGAGCTTCGTATCATTATTTTTATACCAAATTCCTCATCAATAAGAACATAAAGAGGCATATCATTAATTATACACCGATAATAAAGGTGGTCAAAATCTAGACTTAATGATGTATATATTCTAGCGTCACCTATGCGTTGCAAAATATTCAACTAGGAATGGGTATCTATTAAGAATACTCCCACTTCTTTACATTAAGGCAATGTGGGACATAACAAGAAGTATATATTTTGAGATTTATACCCATATCCATTTGATAGGGATATGTTGAGAATAAATTTCCCTCATTGCTTTGATTGTCTAAAATTTGAAAACCATAAAGCTATAGGTGATCCATGGGACCATGTCAAAGACTTCTTTATGGCATGTCAAGAGGTTACATATAGTGATAATTATCTCATTCACCTCTTCCCACAGAGCTTAGGGGGAAAGTGATCAAATGTTTTTTACACGTCGAAAGGCTCAATCATTACATGGTTGTAATTAGTAGAAACATTTATATGTCACTTTTCCTTTATCAAGGAAAATTATGTCATCATGATAGATTTATGTAATACAAAACAACAAAATAATGAGAACTTCACTAATTTCTTACAAAGATGGTGAGGGTTATCTAGTCACTTCCCTTGTTATATACCAAAGAAATAGTTATTTATCATATTTCTACCTAATCTACACCCTGAGATTCCATTCCACTTACAAATGCATTATGGAAACACCTTTGAAGAGGTTATAGAAAAATGCAGCTAAATTGAAAATGCGTTGTTAGCCAAAGAGTCATTAAAGCCCTTTTTAAGAGATAACAATGAATCAAATCCTATAGATAAACCAAAATTATTTCAAAACAAGAATAAAAACATCATAGCTGATGGTATAACTTACTCTAAATGTTTGCGGGTAGGTCTAAATAACATTCCTTTAAAACTTACCAAAGGGACTTTTGCACTTGAATTCAAGCATCGTGTGTTCACCCCTCTAATGGATTCTTTATCATCGATATTAAAATAGTTAGATGTATTGGACATGGTTAAATACCTAAAATTATACCTTATAGAGATGATGCACCGAAACCAACATGGTTATGAGAAAATGAATACTATAGGTTTCATCATGTTAATGGTCACAATACTGATAAATGTTTGAAGTTAAAACACTTCATACAAGATCTAATTGATAATGGAGATGTAGAAATGGATTCCCCAGGACCTAGCAAGTATTCCAATAAAAACTTGGGAATTTACAAGGAACCTTTCCCTAAGCATAATAAAGGGAAGGAAAATCGAATCAAGGTCAATCTTCTCAAAACAAGAGTACCAACTATGTTGCCAAAACTAATAATCCTTTTGATTCTCTAATTGGTTGTGTTAACCCACCTATTGAACATATCAACACTATTAATATTAAATTGATAAAGTGTTTCTTGGCAACACATCACACTCACCTCATTATCCTAGAACCTCCTCTTCCTACCCTTCAGGGTAGTCATTATGATGTTTTGGAACAATGTGATAAAACCAATGCTAAGATTTCAATCTTTGACCTTCTCAAAATATCCATTGTGCACAAAGAAATCATTTGTAAAATGTTTTAGGGGTCAGGATTGTCCATTGATATTTATCTTATGTGCTTCCAAGCCTTCGTCACATAGATTTCTCCTATTGAGCACATACCTTTTAGTCATCAAAAGATTTCTGAAGATGATTCTACACATAATCAACCCTTACATATTTAAGTCATTCTCCACCGTAAGAAAATAAAAAGGGTTCTTGTGGATAGTGAATTAAACCTAAATATTTATAATCTAAAATTGGTTGGGCAACTGGCCGCACCGATGTTGATCTAGAACCTAATCTCATCATCATAAAGGCCTATGATAATGAGGAGTGGAAATCAGCTGAAGTGGTCACTTTTCCTATGGAAGTGGGGCCTACTTCTCATGAAAACAATTTCCATGTTTTGAAATTGGAACTTCTTTACAACATGCTCGTGGGTCGACCATAAATTCATGCTTGCAAGTCATGAATTCCACATACCATCAATGTCTAAAGTTATACCATGACGGATAGCCTATTACTATTTAGGGATCCTCAAACCTTTTCTCATTGCAGATAATTATTGGGATATTTTTCAGCGCATTTGAGTGTCCTTTTACGTAAGAGGCCTTTCAAGTTCAATGAAAACCAATTACCTCACTGTTAATCTAGATGCCTTGGGATCTCATAAATATGGTGCTTGTACATCAGAATCTCCCTTTGCTTTATGGGAGATGAAAATTATTGCAAATGGAATTAGAGAATATGATCTCCAACAAGCTATTTTAGTTTCCAAACCCCCTATCGCCCAAGATGTGGGGTAGGCCCAACTACAAATATCAATGGCTCCAAGATCATTTTAATACAAACACTTTTATTCCTAGTGGTCTATTGGAAGATGAGAAGTTGATTGAAAATATTTTTTCCCATCCTTTGGATGATGAGATGGATCCATGTTATCAATCACCCAACTATGTAATTCTAAATAAAATGATGTATGTTATGGTATAAAAAGGATATGGCTGCGGTATAAATGAATAATATCTATGGGAAGCTCATCCAATACCACATCACAAGGTTTGTAAGTATAATATTGGTATCTAACCATATGGGTCCAATCCTCTAGAGGTCAATGCAAACTCTTTTGAATGAGAAGATATTTTGTTTTATTGTGAAAGAGAAACATATTTTTGGTGTAGTATTTCTTATCCAAAATGTGCCCCTGCTCATTTTTGTGGCTAAATCCTTGTGTTCTTACCTCTCTTGTGCCTCAGTCTCCATTTTTGATTTTTAGGCACTCAAATCTTTCTAAAAATGGCACCATTGGATAGAGCTCTCTCTCAGCTTTCCAGAAAGGTAAAGTTTTCCTCCTAACTCATATTTTTCAAGTTATGGCTCGGCGGAGTTTTTGTGGGAAATTTTCCCTTAGGAGGCCCATGGCCAATAGGAAGCCACCACGTGGCACCTGGAGTGGCGGAGCGTAGGGAAAATTTGAAATTTTTTCCAAAGACCAAACAGGTAAAAATTCAAACTTTTTCCCGCCGATCCGATTTTGACCTGTTTTTGCCCTGAATTTTCAAATCACCATATCTTTCGATCTAGAGCTCAGATTTTCACGTTATTTATATCAATGGAAAGTTGGTGAAATTATCTACATGATTCTAGGGTCAATTTTTCATTTTGATTGAGTTTGGAGAGAGAAAATCAAGAAACACCTCGACACGTGGTAATGGCTAGAAATGACGTTTCAACAACCAGTTTTAATGCAAAATGGGTCGCATTCTTCTTCAGCATGGCCAAAAATGTCAGGGCATGGGTCTATAAGGATGCCCATGCTATTTTAATGCATCTTCATTCAATGGGGAATGGCTTCCACATTTTTACATGTTTTCTCTCTCCTGGGCTTGACCCATGCATTGTAAAAGCTAGATTTGGCTCATTTTTGTGGTGGAACATTTTTTTTGGATAGCAAGCTTCTTCTTTCACCTTCAACAAGTGATTTTTGCAAGTATCAGACCTTCTTCATGATTGTAACAGGTTTCTGCCTCTTTGATGTTGCAAATGCAAGGATTTTGACAGTGAAAAATGACAAAGTGCGAGACTCGTGATCAATTTTCAGTCCATTGTTTGTATTGTCTTGCTTCATTTCGGACCTCTAATAGCATCTTATCACTGTGTATAATGTTTCATGTTGCATTTTATGAAATTGTGTCAATTTTCATGAACAAGAAGTGTTCACCACTCCTTTGGTGTATCACCTATTAGTTTAGTTTCAATTTTTACACTTTCTATCTCTGTCTCCTTGGAATTTAGAGTAGGATTAGGATTCAAACCTCTGCAATTGTGAAAATAATAGATCTGATCAGAGGAGTTTGAGGAACCAGCCTCTAATCTGGAGATTCCTCTCTCATTTTACAAGTCCCACACTTGGAGAGAGGTTTCAATGTTGTGCAATCACACTGGATGCCTGAAACATCAACTTAGAAACCTGATTTGCATCCGGGGTGCTGCTGATTTGCAACAACAGTTTTGGCATGCCCGATGGGACCTTAGAGGTCTTCATCTTCATTGCAACAAAATTGATGTGCATTTGTTGCAAGTTTCTTGCTTTAAAAGAGCTATAAATTGCACATCTGGCGACTCCAAGGAAGAAGAATCAGCTGGTTTTAGCAGTGCAGACCTGAAAAATCATGAGAAGAATCAACACAAGGTCAAGAGCTGGAGAGGAAGAGGTGCTATTTGAATATCTGCAGTTATCTCCAAGAATAAGGCAAAGTGGGAGGAGAATCCAAAGGTCTCCATCTCCACCAAACAGAACTCTCTCAACTCCTCCACCTAGTAGGCCTTTCATTCAATCAACAAGGGTTCTAAGGCCAATTAGAATGGCACAAAACAACCCCTATGTCAATTTCATTGGTAGCGAGCCCACTCGGTCTCAATGTACAAAATCCAATCCCGGTTGCGGCATTGAAGAACATTCCATACTTCTTTGGAGAAAATCGGACCTCACCGGTGATCATGTTAAGGATATTGCTAACATTTTTGCAATCCATGAGATCAATGAGATACAAGTTCTTTGTCAAACTACGGCATCTTCATTCAAAGGGAAAGCTTTGCAATGGTTGGGAGTCTTGCCTCGAGTTCTATTCAAAATTGGAATCAGCTATGTATAGCCCTCCATGAGCAGTTTGGGGAAAAGGAGACAACTTATCCCTTTTAGAGCGGTGACAACTATCAAAAGAGCTCCTAATGAGCAGGTGGTGATTTTAATTTCAGATTTCAAAGGACTTGGGAGAGAATTCTAGTGGCAGTCAGGCCAATAGCAGAAGGTGATTTTCTTTACTATCTCAAAGCTCTAAATTCTGATATTTCTATGTTGATTCAGTCCATGGGAGGCATAACTATCCCTATGGCTTATAGCATTGCCATTAGGGCTGAAAATTGTTTGATCCAAGCTAGCAAACTAGCCCCTAGACCTCCCATGCCATTGTTTCCAAGTTTAGAGAGCCCAAACACTAATCAAGCACCTAATTTTGCTCCTTCTCCCACTCCTAGAAATTAGAGTTCAAATGAAGCTTCTACTTCATCTCCAAGTGCCCCAAATGAGCTTCAAGAAGTCATGAAGCAATTGCAAAATTTAGGTAATGAGCTGGTTACTCTCAAGAGGCAACAAGCCCAAAGTTTTAGACCTTCCTTCCAGCCTCAAGCTTAGCCTAACAGCAACCATATCAACCTCATAGACCACCCAATCTAGCTGCAAATCTAAATCAAGCTAGGCCTCCTGCCAACAGACCATTTCATCCCTATAATCCAAATGCTATATCTGCCTCTAAGGCATTGGTACCAACATAACAATGTTGCTCAGGAGTATGATTGGTGTTTTCCATGCAATGAACCTCACAACCAATCTATGTGCTTCAACGGTGCCTTGAATCAAGCATTAATGGTGACAACTACTGGTGTGGAGGGTGAGGGCAGTCAAGGAAACAACCAACAACAAGAAACATTCCAGCAGCAATCAGCTCCAAATGACACCACACTTGTGAACTGGCAGGCAAAGGATTTTTGTGGCATAAATCAAACAGTCTCTCAAGGTGTTGCAGCCAACACAAGGTCAAAAAGAAGGAATTTGGGTGAAGAACAACCATTAGCTCCAACCAATCCACAACCTTTTATGGCTCCACAAATGGTTGGCAAACAAAATCCAGTTGTAAATGCACAAGGGCAGCCAAGAACAGCTCCTAGACCAACTCAAATACCAGTTGTTGTTGCCCACATGCAAGGGATGAATATGCAAACCAAGGGATAGCAAAGAGATCCTTCATCACCATTTAGTATCATTGATCAGATGAAGAAGAAAAATGTAAATATATCAATGTGGGAATCCCTATCTATCCCAAGCCAAAGATATTTGCTACAAGCTACCATGAAGGACTAGCCAACTTCGAATCAGCAAGTCCAAATGCAAGAGAAGGTGCTCACAAATGCTGCCCAGCCTGAAGGGAATCATGGAGGACAAAAAGGTAAAATGTTGAATCCCCCTCCTTTTTATGTCTCATTAATCATTGGAAACCAATTGGTGCACAATTGCATGATTGATTCGGTGGCAAGTAGCTTCGGTGATGCCCAAGCAAATAGCCGATTAGCTAGGACTTCAATATGAAACCATATCCAAAGGGGTAGTGCAGTTGGATGGGACAGCAATAACAATAGTCGGGGTGATTAAAAACTTGAGTCTTACTTTGCATGCCTATCCCAACGTGGTTGTTTTGCAAGATGTCTCAGTAATAGACCTTCCACCACTCTTTGCCCTATGTTTGTCAAGGATTTCTGACTAAGATTGGAGGTTACTTGTCTACTGATTGGTCACACATGCTATTCAGAACAAGATATGGAACCAAAGCCACAATCATGTCTGAACCTATTGCAAACTTTCACATTGAGCCTTACACTCCAAGTCAGATTAATGCCAATTGTTCAGCATTTGATCAAGAAGATCATCCAAGCACTGATGAAGCTGATACCAAGGTTGGAAGCATCCCAAATTTAAATCTTGATGAATGGGCAAGTAAGGTGCATGCTTTTGATCCTTATCAAGAAATAGAAGAATCTGAGTTGGGAGTCTATTGCATACATGAAGAAAATCAGCCTATTCCTAGCATCACCAAGCCAAACCACAAGGATGACAATGAGGTATGGCAGCTATTTTTTGATGGATCAAGGAGTAGACAAGGTGCAGGAGGTGGAGCTATGCTTATTTCACCTCCAAGGAGTAAAGTACTATTCAGCTTTTAGATTTCAGTTTGCATGCTCCAATAACACTGCTGAATATGAAGCCTTGGTGCAAGGGATGCATTGGGCAATAAAGAGAGGAATAAAGAACTTGCAAGTCTTTGGTGACAGTGAATTGATTGTAAACCAAGTTAAGGGGCAGCATGTTGTCAAGAATAATCTGCTCAAGTGCTACAAGAATAGGGTGTGGGACCTCATTGAATATTTTGAGGGCTTTAGCATAAAATCCATTCCTAGAAAAGAAAACCAAGCTGCTGACAGGCTTGCAGCAGTTGGGGCAGCCTTTGATATTGTGGAAAGCATTCAAAAGGATAAGGTACAGCCAAACATCCATGTGATTGTGAGGCCTTCAGTGCCGGATAACAATGTAAGTTGGTAAGTGTTTGAGAATGACTAGCAAATCATCCATTTCTTACAAGAAGAAGCTGAGTTCTCAGCTAAAAATTAGGAAAAATTGGAACAGCAGTATGGTGACCAAGTGGTACAGCTGAGAACTAACAAGCTGCCCAAGGGACTTATCACTTTGGAGTCCATTTTCAATCCCAATGATCAGTTTAGGAAAGAGAAAGCAAACATTTAGGTCAAGAGAGAAGATTCAGTATCCATCTTGGTGGAAGAGAAAAAACCATTGCAAATTGGAAAGATGACAACTGAACAAGAAAGGTATGAGTTCATACAGTTGTGTCAAGAGTTCCCTGATGTGTTTGCTTAGAGCTATGAAGATTTGAAAGGTTTCAATCCCAAGTTAGCTCAGCACACCATTGAGTTGGATCCAAATACTAAGCCCATCAGGCAGAAACAAAGGCCAGTCAATCCACACATGGAACCTCTCATGAGGAAGGAATTGAACAAGTTTATTGATCAAGAAGCATATTCCCAATCAAGCATTCTAGTTGGGTTGCCAACTTAGTTCCAGTCAGAAAGAAGAGTGGAGAGATCAGATTGTGCGTTGATTTCAGAGATTTGAATAGAGCATCTCTCAAGGACCATTACCCACTTCCTTCTATGGAGCAGATTTTACAAGTTGTTGCTGGCTCCGAAAGGTTTTCATTGCTTGATGGCTACTCAGGGTACAATTAGATTATGGTGAAGGAAGAAGATCAGTTCAAGACAGCCTTCACAACCAAATGGGGAACTTATGCATACAGGAAAATGCCATTTGGGCTATCCAACACTGGAGCTACCTTCCAAAGAGCAATGGACATGGCGTTCAAAGGTTTGATTAACAACATGGTGCTGATATATCTTGATGATATCACTGTTTTTTCAAAGAATGCAACAGACCACCTCTCTCATTTGAGACAAGTCTTCCAAAGGTGCAGGAGATTTGGAGTGTCTTTGAATCCTAAGAAGTGTATCTTCCTAGCACATGAAGGAAAGATCCTTAGCCATATTGTCTCCAAAGAAGGATTAGCAATTGATCCAGAGAGAGTTGAAGCCATAAGAGCACTACCATTGCAAAGCCATAAGAAGGCACTTCAGAGTTTCTTGGGGAGAATAAATTTTGTTCGGAGGTTTGTCCCAAATTTTGTAGCCCTTGTCAAACCTATCACCAAGATGTTGAAGAAAAGCATGGATTTCAAATGGACAGTAGAAGGCAAGGAGAGTTTTGAAGCAATCAAAGAAGCCATCTCTCAAGCACCAACTCTCATCAACCCGGACTTCTCCAAGGATTTCATCCTCTATGCATTTGGGGGTAATGATACCATTTCTGCCATTTTGGTACAGCAGAACAAGGACAATGATGAGCAGCCAATTACTTTCTTCAGCCAAAGCCTAGATGACTATGAGGTGAGATATTCTTTTATTGAGAAGCATGTACTTGCAGTAATCAGAAGCTTGAAGAAATTCAAGCATCTAGTCTCAAACAACAAGGTTCAGTTGTTGGTCTCTCATGCGGGAGTAAAGGACTTCCTCCTCAACAAGGATTTGAATGAGAAAAGGGCAGGTTGGATCACTCATGTCATGGAGTATGACATTGAGATCAAGGTCACCAAGCTGGTAAGAGGAAAAGGATTGTGTGAGCAGCTGATTCTGGGCAAGCAAAAAGGAGTATGCAATAAAGAAGAGGCTATTTTGACAGTTCAAGATAGCCATGTGCAAGGTAGCACTCAAGAAGAGGATAATGCTGTCCCCACTCCTTGCTGGACCCAAGGTATAATGCACATCCTAAGCACAGGCCTATGCCCTCAGAGAGATGAACAAGACCCAAAGAAGACACTTGATTGCAGGTTGTCCCATATGTCATAGTAGATGGTGTTTTGTTCAAGAAAGATGTGAATGGAGTCTTTGCTTTGAGTTGCATTAGCACAAATCAGATTCATAACACTTAAAGCTATAGAATTGAGAAAGAAAGGAGACACTGCTGGTGCTTTGAAATTGTTAAATTCTAGATTTGATAAAATGGAAGAATCTGTTAAGAAGATAGAAAGTACAAAGACACAGTCTTTCCACAAGCCTACCAGAGGCAGTCACACATAGAGTCACAGATATAGTTCAACCTTTGGTTGATCATACAGTTGGTTTCAAAAGTACAATCATAGCCAGAACCACACAAACCAATGAATTGTTAGAATCGGGTCTGTCACAAATTCAGGATGAAAATGAAAAGACACACAGTAGGATAGATGATATCCAAAAGTGTCTAACTCAAGAACTTCCAAAGATCTTTCCAAAGATCAATGAGTTGAATAGTAGGCTAACACCTAGAAAAGAAGGTGATTGGTCTCAAGCCGTCTCTTGGGATGAAGTCAGATTTGGCAATCCACCCCAAAAAGTCATACAAGGAAGTTCTAGAAGAATACAAACCTTTGTTCTTTAAGGATAAAGAAGTAAATATGCTCAAAGATAGAGGTCTTGAATCTCACATTGAGAATCCAGAATTCACACCACCATTGTTTGATGAACATATGGGTGAAAGCAGTACTCCAGGTTTTCAGTCAACCACAAAGGTCCAAACACTTCAGCCAAATTTCTACAGAGTAGAATGCAAGTCTGTGGCTGAAATAAAAGAAATAATCCATGCAATGATAGGATGGGGCAATACCCAAAAAGAAACCTATGGCAGAACACCTCAAAATATTGCTGCCACTATAGTCAATGGCTTTGTAGGCATTCTTAAAGAATGGTGGGATGTCCTTCCCAACAAAGCAGAAATATTAGATACAGGTTTCACTGGCCTCACAGCAGCTCTTATTAGAGAATTCATCGGTAATATAGACGATGACAAGATGATGAACACGGCTATGTTCCTCAGAGCTCGCTTATGTGATATGACTCGCATAAAGGAATACCAATGCTTCATGCAGAAGCTATATTACAGTTCAGGTAATATTAACGATGAGACCATGCGTCTCCGTTATATTGAGTCATTTCCACCTTTCTTTGCTACACAATATAGAAAGGCCATGCATGGAATGAAAACTTCAGAGTTAAGTTTTGGGCACATCAACCAGATCATAGATCAGTGTAATGCCAAGATGTGCAAAGAAAAATGGGAACGCAAGCAAGCGTTCAAACACCAAAAGGCTCTCAGCAATACTTTCTGCACACAGTATGCTTTAGAACCCTTTGGATGCCCTGAACTAGAAATCCAATCTTCCAAGAAGAAATCTTCTTGCAAAGATTGTCTTTTTCAAAAGGGGGTGAGTGGCGGCGTAAAAAAAAAAGAAACATAAATACAGAGAGAGCGAGTTCGAGAAAAGGAAAGTATAAAGAGCGTTCAGAAAGGTAAGCCCGTAAGCGAAATATAAATTTCGTAAGTACAAACATTTGGGTAAATCAAACAGGTTTAAACCTACCTGTTATATTTGTAAAGATGCTCATTATGCTAATCAGTGTCCACAGCGACATACAGAAAAAGGTAAGGCAAAGATAAATGCCTTAACCAGTAAAGGCATAGAAGAAGAAGAATATGCTTTTATTTCTGACACTGATAGTTTATCATCTGATATATCATATGTCTCCATTGAAGGAGAAAATTGTAATAATATTCAGCATGCTTCATCAGATGAAGATAAAATGCGGCCGATAAAGTGGGTATAGCTCAATTCCTTCCTTTACTCATTTCAGTATAAATATGGTATCTGACTTTGTTCATCCCATGATACCACCAAGTGCAGACTTGCTCAGAAGACAAGTTGAAAGCCTCCAGTCAGTCTATGACAGTTGTCCCCCTTGGGACACAACAAGGAAGATAGCTCTTCAGAAAGAGCTCAGAAATCTGCAAGACAGATACTTAAGGCAGAATGAATTGGAGCAGAGCCAGGCACAAAGCAAAGCTGAATCAGAAATAGAAGAGCCCTTTGAAGCATTTCCAATACGGCCTCCATTCCAGCAGAGAATCAGACAGAGACAAATTCCCACCAGGGGAAGGTTTGGAGCATGGCGTGGAAGAGGAAGAGGAATCAGTCCTCCTGTTTACTCCTCTTATGAGCCAGGACAATCATCAGAAAATCCAGCTTCAAGGCAGATGTACAAAGCCTGGAGAAGATCCAGGATTGAATTACTTGAGAAGGTGCTTGCTAAAGCAACTGAAGAATATAGCAAGCTCATAGCTGAGGAAGAAGGTGAAAAGGAAGATTCTCAGGAGAATCTTGAGGAAACATACCATAATCTGGCAACAGGAGATGATCAGCCATCACAGCCAAAGGTATGTACATTAAAAGTTGCTGCTGAGAATCCCTTCATAGCAATCACTATATGCATTCCACATATAAAGCCTTATGTTTTGGATGCCATGATTGACACGGGTGCTGAGATTAGCCTTATCAGACAATACGCTCTCCCTAGTGATTGTTGGGTTAAAACCCACACTAAAATCAAATTTGATAAAAGAGAGGTAGTCTGCAAATCAATGGGCAAGGTAAAGATAGATGTTGAAGGACACTCTGTTGACATAGAGTTCTATCAACACAATATGGAAAATTATGACTGTCTTCTAGGAGTTGATTTTCTGCAACAATGCAATACATTTAGCATCTCCCAGAACAGTATAATGTTATTTGAGCCTCTGTATCTATACCGGGAGATATTCTTTCAGAGCATAGTTCCTTTACCACGTAGAAGGTAAAGATCATCAATACACACTGGATTCATAAATCTATTTCTAACAATCTTTGTTAATATTGAAGAGATAGCTTCGGGATCAAGAGGAGGCGTCTGCAGTGAAGATCCACATGCTTTCATCGCGTGAGAAAGAAGCATTCTTGTTCTTTGGATCTTGGATGATTAAAGATGACAAGGCGATGAAGTGCTACCAAAGTTCAAAGCACATCATAAAGGCATGCCCCCTGCAGAGAGAAAAGAATGCCAGGGTGAAATACAGAAACTGATCAAAGCTGGACTCATACAAGAATCCAATTCACCATGGGCATGTTCAGCCTTTTATGTGAACAAGAGATCTGAACAGATCAGAGGAAAGAAAAGGCTTGTAGTGGATTATAAGCCCTTTGAATAAATTCATAAGCCGCATCTGACATCCCATTCCAGCCAAGGATGATATCTTGAGAAGAATCAAAGGATCTCATGTCTACAGCAAGTTTGATTTGAAGAGCGGATTTTGGCAAGTGTTCTTGCGCAATGAAGATATGTATAAAACCGCTTTCATCGTACCAGGTGGTCAGTATGAATGGAAAGTTCTTCCATTCGGTCTCAAAATGACTCATACGTATTCCGAGAAGATCATGGACAAAATCTTCGGTGAGTTGTCTGATTTCCTAATTGTTTACATTGATGACATTCTCATATTTTCTAAGTCACCAAAGGAGCATTTAACTCACTTAGAAAAGTTTTATGAGACTGTATATAAAAATGGGATCTGCTTGTCTCCCACTAAGATGGAAATCTTTAAAGAACAAATAGACTTCCTTGGTATTACAATCAGTTCAGGAACAATTTCTATGCAGCAGCATGTAATCACAAGCATACAGAATTTTCCTGACCAAATCCTAGAGAAACAACAATTGCAGCGTTTCTTAGGATGTATCAACTATGTTGCTGGTTTTACAACACAGCAAATGACTGATCAATCTTGCTAAATAGTAGACTCAAGAAAAATGCCCCTGGATGGAACCAGGACATGACCGAGCGATCTGAGAGAATTAAGAAGCAAGTACAAGAGCTTCCGAATGAATGTCATTACAGGACACAGCAAAAAGATCATTGAATGCGGCGCGGTGAACAAGTGCTGGGGAGTGTACTCAAGGAAAAGGCCGAGAATGATAAAGAGAAGGTATGTAGGTTTGCCTCGGGGAGCTTTTCAAGGTTACGAGTTAAATTATCATTCTTCCCATAAGGAATTATTAGTCGCTTAAGAAGGCCATCAAGGCTTTTTGTTCTTCGTTCGAGAATGAAGAATTTATTTTAAGATCTCGACCTCAAAGATTTCGAGAAAAAGGTTAGATGGAGGAGATCCACTAATAAGGTAGCCTTCAATGAGACTCCAAAGATGGGGTCTTTGGTTTGACAACTTTGAGTTCCAAGTAGAGCACATATCAAGCAAGCGAGAATGCTCTTGCGAGACCATTCTAAAACAAACAAGCGATAAGCTCACGAAACCATTCTATAAAACGCAACCAACTGGAAGCTCTAACACACATCAAACATACATAGGTTACGATAACAACAACCACTCTTCAACCCAAACCAATAAATTTCGCCACTCTTATCTACCAACCATATATGTGAATGATAGTAACATAACTCCACGGTGGATATACTTCTTTAATACAACCTAATACGATTGTAAAAACATCTTCTGTCTCAAAGTAATCCTCAAATATACTGAAATCATTAATGATCATTAACTTATATTCTAACTCGACTTGTAAAACTACATAGACTGTATCAACCATTCTAATACTGACCAAATATTAAATGAATATCTATCTCTGCATCATCTCCAAATAGATCTACTAATATCATTACTACAACATCAAACACGTCTTCTGAATCAAACACATTCTCAAACTCATCAAAATGATCTATATTCAAAAACTTCAAACTTCCATTAACTCTGACAAGTACATGGACAGATTTAAACATTTCTGACTTACAAACATAGACTCTGAATTCTGAAATCTTTTCCTTTCTTCTACTCCAGATATATCTTCTTCATCCAGCGTATTCAGATCTAGTCCAGATCCAGTGTAGTGAATGAAATGAGGATGCGCTATTAAATAGGCAACTCAAAGCTTTTCACCGGATACGGGAAGACCGGAAACCGGAGCAAGAGGTAATCGGTAAGATTCCTCAGTGAGTACAGCCCACTCACCAAAAGCAAGACACGACACCACCCAAAGGTACAAAGATGCCAATGGGTCCACCACGCACCTACAAAAGCTAACTACCGACAACAAGCCTGTCGGATAACTTTATTAAAAGCAGGATAAGAAGGAATCCTGAAAAGAGAAGATGATAACATGCCTATCATCATGACAGATAGTGCGGAGCGCACTCAATTATTCGAAGAGGACAGAGGGTCCTGGTAGGTCAGGGTCATCATCGTCAGAAGATGATGTGGAATCATTTCTTGTCGGTGCACCAGGAAGTAATCTTTCATGTTGCTCCAGCCATATGCGAGACATCTGCGCGGTTCCATCTGTATCGGTCGAAGATGACTCCTTGTTGGAAACAAATAGTGATCAAGGATTCTGAGATCTTGATCAGGGGCTGGTGGTCGCACGACCATGGTGTGATGCAGAAGAATTCTCCTCCAGAGAGTAGCATTTGGTCTTTCAACCAAATTCTGTGATTAATCTTAATATAATAATGTGCCTTAACATACCATGGGATCTTACATTGAATAATGATATTTCTGGCTGTATCCGGATGCACATTTAACAGAGGAGAGTTAGATAACTTAGAAGGGAGAAATTTTGAAAGAAAGTACTTGAAGTGAGAAGAGATGTACTTCCTGTCTCCCAGAGAAGGAGGTCGGTTCCATATATCTGATTGCAGAGGATGTTCTTCAGGCCACATCCTTGAAAACTCGAACCGCCATAATGTGTCCTTTCTTGGTATCAGCTGCCTGAGTCTGAGACCTTCGACAGGTAGGAAATCCGGTTGTTCGACTGCATAGAGAGATCGCCATTGCCACTTTAAACAACACTTGACCAAGGGTTCTTGTAAAGTATGAAACTCATGACCTGGTATATCAGGATCATAAAGTTTACATTCAAGTTCAGACATTGCGAACTCTTGTGTGGTTATAAGATCTCTAGAGATCGAAGCGTTTGAGCTTCTTGTGACATTCTGTTGTCACACGAGTACTAATGCATCAATTTGTTCTTTTGCATGTCGATGATCCCATACAGTGCCATGGGATTCATGGATAACCTCTGTGACATTAATGTTCTTAGAAGTATTGAGTTCCCTGCTGACAAAATCTGCAAGAGCATTTTGTTTGCCTGATATGTGCTCTACTTGGAACTCAAAGTTGTCAAACCAAAGACCCCATCTTTGGAGTCTGTTGAAGGCTACCTTATTAGCTGGATCTCCTCCATCTAACCTTTTTCTGAAATCTTTGAGGTCAGATCTTAAAATAAATTCTTCATTACGAGCGAAGAGCAGAGAAAAGCCTTGATGGCCTTCTTAGCGACTAATAATTCCTTATGCGAGGAATGATAATTTAATTCAGAACCTTGAAAAGCTCCTGAGGCAAACCTACATACCTTTTCTTTATCATTCTCGGCCTTTTCCTTGAGTCTGGCTCCCGGAATTGTTCATTCTTTGGCGTCGCATTCAATGATCTTTTTGCCAGGTCCTGGTAATGACATTCTGGAAGCTCTTGTACTTGCTTCTTAATTCTCTGTACTGCTCTGGTCATGTCCTGGTTCCATCCAGGGGCATTTTTCTTGAGTCTACTATTTAGCAGTACACGATCAGCTGCTATGTTCTGGTAAAAACCAGCAACATAGTTGATACATCTAAGAAACGCTGCGATTGTTGTTTCTCTAGGATTTGGTCGAGAAAATTCTGTATGCTTGTGATTACATCTTTGCTTTGCATAGAAATTGTTCTGGCTGATTGTAATACCAAGGAAGTCTATTTCTTCTTTAAAGATTTCCATCTTGGTGGGAGACAAGCAGATCCCATTTTTATATACAGTCTCATAAAACTTTTCTAAGTGAGTTAAATGCTCCTTTGGTGACTTAGAAAATATGAGAATGTCATCAATGTAAACAATTAGGAAATCAGACAACTCACCGAAGATTTTGTCCATGATCTTCTGGAAAATAGAAGGAGCTGTCTTGAGACCGAATGGAAGAACTTTCCATTCATATTGACCACCTGGTACGATGAAAGCGGTTTTATACATATCTTCATTGCGCAAGAACACTTGCCAAAATCCGCTCTTCAAATCAAACTTGCTGTAGACATGAGATCCTTTGATTCTTCTCAAGATATCATCCTTGGCTGGAATGGGATGCTGTACAGCAGTTATGAATTTATTCAGTGGCTTATAATCCACTACGAGCCTTTTCTTTCCTACGATGCGCTCGAGATCTCTTGTTCACATAAAAGGTGAACATGCCCATGGTGAATTGGATTCTTGTATGAGTCCAGCTTTGATCAATTTCTGTATTTCACCCTGGCATTCTTTTCTCTCTGTAGGGGGCATGCCTTTATGATGTGCTTTGAACTTTGGTAGCACTTCATTGCCCTTGTCATCTTTAATCATCTGAAGATCCAAAGAACAGTAATGCTTCTTTCTGCTGATGAAAGCATGTGGATCTTCTTTGCAGACGTTCCTCTTGATCTGGAAGCTATCTCTTCAATATTACTTGAGCATTGTTAGAAATAGATTTATGAATCCAGGTATTATTGACAGTCTTTACCTTTTGTGGTAAAGGAACTATGCTCTGGAAAGAATATCTCCTGGGAATAGATACAGGAGGCTCAAATAACATTATGCTTTTCCGGGAGATGCTGAATGTATTACATTGTTGCAGAAAATCAACTCCTAGAAGACAGTCATAATTCTCCATATTGTGTTGATAGAACTCTATGTCAGAGTGTCCTTCAACATCTATCTTTACCTTGCCCATTGATTTGCAGACTACCTCTCTTTTATCAAACTTGATTTTAGTGTGGGTTTTAACCCAACAGTCACTAGGGAGAGCGTCTTGATAAGGCTAATCTCAGCACCCGTGTCAATCATGGCATCCAAAACATAAGGCTTTATATGTGGAATGCATATAGTGATTGCTATGAAGGGATTCTGGGTGCAGCTTAATGTACATACCTTTGGCTGTGATGGCTGATCTTCTCCTGTTGCCAAATTGTGGTATGTTTCTTCAAGATTCTCTGTGGAATCTTCTTTTTCACCTTCTTCCTCAGCTATGAGCTTGCTATATTCTTCAGTTGCCTTAGCAAGCACCTTCTCAAGTAATTCAATCCTGGATCTTCTCCAGGCCTTGTACATCTGCCTTGAAGCTGGATTTTCTGATGATTGTCCTGGCTCATAAGAGGAGTAAACAGGAGGACTGATTCCTCTTCCTCTTCCACGCCATGCTCCAAACCTTCCCCTGGTGGGAATTTGTCTCTGTCCGGTTCTCTGCTGGAATGGAGGCCGTATTGGAAATGCTTCAAAGGGCTCTTCTATTTCTGATTCAGCTCTGCTTTGTGCCTGTTGCTGCTCTATTCATTCTGTCTTAAGTATCTGTCTTGCAGATTTCTGAGCTCTTTTTGAAGAGCTATCTTCCTTGTTGTGTCCCAAGGGGGACAACTGTCATAGACTGACTGGAGGCTTTCAACTTGTCTTCTGAGCAAGTCTGCACTTGGTGGTATCATGGGATGAACAAAGTCAGATACCATATTTATATTGAAATGAGTAAAGGAAGGAATTGAGCTATACCCACTATCAGTACTATCTTCATCTGATGAAGCATGCTGAATATTATTACAATTTTCTCCTTCGATGGAGACATATGATATATCGAGATGATAAACTATCGATTGTCGAGATATAAAAGCATATTCTTCTTCTTCTATGCCTTTCTTGGTTAAGGCATTTATCTTTGCCTTACCTCTTTTCGTATGTCGTTGTGGACACTGATTAGCATAATGAGCATCTTTACAAATATAACAGGTAGGTTTAAACCTGTTTGATTTACCCAAATGTTTATACTTACGAAATTTATATTTCGTTCTGGGCTTACCTTTCTGGAACTGCTCTTTATACTTTCCTTTTCTGAACTGCTCTCTGTATTTATGTTTCTTTTTCTTTTTCTGCCGCCACTCACCCCCTTTTGAAAAAAGACAATCTTTGCAAGAAGATTTCTTCTTGGAAGATTGGATTTCTAGTTCAGGGCATCCAAAGGGTTCTAAAGCATACTGGTGTGCAGAAAGTATTGCTGAGAGCTTTTTGGTGTTTGAACGCTTGCTTGCGTTCCCATTTTTCTTTGCACATCTTGGCATTACACTGATCTATGATCTGGTTGATGTGCCCAAAACTTAACTCTGAAGTTTTCATTCCATGCATGGCCTTTCTATATTGTGTAGCAAAGAAAGGTGGAAATGACTCAATATAACGGAGACGCATGGTCTCATCGTTAATATTACCTGAACTGTAATATAGCTTCTGCATGAAGCATTGGTATTCCTTTATGCGAGTCATATCACATAAGCGAGCTCTGAGGAACATAGCTGTGTTCATCATCTTGTCATCGTCTATATTACCGATGAATTCTCTGATAAGAGCTGCTGTGAGGCCAGTGAAACCTGTATCTAATATTTCTGCTTTGTTGGGAAGGACATCCCACCATTCTTTAAGAATGCCTACAAAGCCATTGACTATAGTGGCAGCAATATTTTGAGGTGTTACGCCATAGGTTTCTTTTTGGGTATTGCCCCATCCTATCATTGCATGGATTATTTCTTTTATTTCAGCCACTGAGACTTGCATTCTAACTTGTAGAAATTTGGCTGAAGTGTTTGGACCTTTGTGGTTGACTGGAAACCTGGAGTACTGCTTTCACCCATATGTTCATCAAACCTTTGGTGGGGTGAATTCTGGGTTCTCAATATGAGATTCAGTACCCTCTATGCTGAGCATATTTACTTCTTTATCCTTAAAGAACAAAGGTTTGTATTCTTCTAGAACTTCCTTATATGACTTTTTGGGGTAGGATTGGCCAAGTCTACGGACTTCGTCCAAGAGACGACTTGAGACCAATCACCTTCTTTTCTAGGTGTTAACCTAGTATTCAACTCATTGATCTTTGGAAAGATCTTAGGAAGTTCTTGGGTTAGACATTTTTGGATATCATCTATCTGCTTTGTGTGTCTTCTCATTTTCATCTGAATTTGTGACAGACCTGATTCTAACAATTCATTGGTTTGTGTAGTTCAGGCTATGATTACACTTTTTAAACCAACTGTATGATCAACCAAGGGTTGAACTATGTCTGTGACTCTTTGTGTGACTGCCTCTGGTAGGCTTGTGGAAAGACTGTGTGCTGTGCTTTCTATCTTCTTAACTGATTCTTCCATTTTATCAAATCTAGAATTTAACAATTTCAAAGCACCAGCAGTGTCTCCTTTCTTTCTCAATTCTATAGCTTTAAGTGTTCTTTCCAAACTTGAAAGCTTTTCAGATTGAGAACATACCTCTTCATTCACAGATAAGAGTGCCTTGTTGGTCCAGTTGAGCATTTTAGAGCTTTCAGACGGCTCTATCTCCTTGTTGACTGCTCTTTGATACCAGAATACAGCTTTCTGGGTCTCATCAGGTGAAATCAGCTCATGCTGATCTGTAGGAGGAAATTGAGTCCTCGTACTTGTTGAAGCCATATTTATTGTAGGCCCGTTGACAGGGGCGTACTTCTGACTGACTAACTTTTCGCAATCTGAGCACCATAAAAAGTCAGTAGAAGGATCATGGGTTAATGATCTATGGCTACATAAAAATATCTTTTCATCTTCTTTACTAGCCTCTTGAGGCTTAGATGTTTCACCAACTGTAAAATAAGAAGATGTAGAAGCTACTGAATTGCTTCTATTCAGACTTTTCTTAGATTTACCAATGTCGGATGCCTTTCCAACATCCGAATGTCTTACGAAACTAAGTGTCACATCATTTACGCATACATTGCTGATTTGCATTTTCAAGCTTTGGCTGAGATGTCTGCACAAACTTTTTTGCAAGTGTCCATTCTTTTGGGACCTTGATGTCTGACCATGAAATTAACTCAGGTTCAATCTTCTGAGTTTCTAAGTTCACGTGTGTCACCACGCTACTGCCTTTGGACGTGCCGTGCTTAACAGCTGGGTTCATGGTATTGACTAGACGGTAAATGATTTTATAATGGACGGCAAGAGGACAAGATCCTTTGCGCATATTCAAGCCTGTGGTTGCTAAGTGCAATTTTAAGACATCCTGCAGAAGGTCTTCTTTGGTTAAAGACACTGGGTAGTTAGGGTAAACCTCAAAGGATACAGGGCCCGTATGAAGGCCAGTTTGGACTGCGGCTAACAAACTATCCTTAAAATTGTCAAAACGTAAATCTAACAGACAACATAAAATACTAGCATTCAAACCGCGGCGAAATAAAGGTGTAATTCCTATTTGTACACAGCCGATATGAGCAAATTTATATGTGGTTTGACGCTTAAGGGACTTGACATCAGCTTTATCAATTAAAGGGATATTATATTCACAACAAGAGCTAGCAAAAGAGAATCGGAAGTGTCAGCAATATTCAGAGTTGTGAATCGTATCTTCAGATAAGTTCAGTGATCTGTCAGCATTCGTGTAAACGCAAGTTTATATACCCCAGTATAATCTGCAGGTGTGGCCATCGCAACCGTAAGACGCCGTTTGTCAGGCGCAACAGTAAGACGAGTTTTGCCCGAGGAGTGTCGCAGATTTTTGGTTCTTTGCTTGCAAGTCCCACAATGGCTGATCAGTCTCCCCGAACTTCTACTGTAGATTCCGAAGATACATCTTTGATTAGTTTGTCTGATGTTTTCTCAGTCAATGAAGAAATTAATATTATTGATGAGTCGAGTCCCACTCCTGAGTGGCGACTTCCTAGAAAAGCTTATAATGAAGTTTATTCCCATTTAAATAGGTTTCAGCTTTTAGCTTCTACAGTCTTTAAAACTAGGGAATCCGTCATTCAAGTTTCACAGAGTAATAGTTGTGAATATAATATCCCTTTAATTGATAAAGCTGATGTCAAGTCCCTTAAGCGTCAAACCACTTATAAATTTGCTCATATCGGCTGTGTACAAATAGGAATTACACCTTTATTTCGCCGCGGTTTGAATGCTAGTATTTTATGTTGTCTGTTAGATTTACGTTTTGACAATTTTAAGGATAGTTTGTTAGCCGCAGTCCAAACTGGCCTTCATACTGGCCCTGTATCCTTTGAGGTTTACCCTAACTACCCAGTGTCTTTAACCAAAGAAGACCTTCTGCAGGATGTCTTAAAATTGCACTTAGCAACCACAGGTTTGAATATGCGCAAAGGATCTTGTCCTCTTGCCGTCCATTATAAAATCATTTACCGTCTAGTCAATACCATGAACCCAGCTGTTAAGCACGGCACGTCCAAAGGCAGTAGCGTGGTGACTCACGTGAACTTAGAAACTCAGAAGATTGAACCTGAGTTAATTTCATGGTCAGACATCAAGGTCCCAAAAGAATGGACACTTGCAAAAAAGTTTGTGCAGACATCTCAGCCAAAGCTTGAAAATGCAACTGCAGATAATGAATGGCGAAATGATGTGACACTTAGTTTGAGAAGACATCTCGGATGTTGGAAAGGCATCGACATTGGTAAATCTAAGAAAAGTCGAATAGAAGCAATTCTGTAGCTTCTACATCTTCTTATTTTACAGTTGGTGAAACATCTAAGCCTCAAGAGGCTAGTAAAGAAGATGAAAAGATATTTTTATGTAGCCATAGATCATTAACCCATGATCCTTCTACTGACTTTTTATGGTGCTCAGATTGCGAAAAGTTAGTCAGTCAGAAGTACGCCCCTGTCAACGGGCCTACAATAAATATGGCTTCAACAAGTGCGAGGACCCAATTTCCTCCTACGAGATCAGCATGAGCTGATTTCACTGATGAGACCGTGAAAGTCATTCTCGGTATCAAAGAGCAGTCAACAAGGAGATAGAGCCGTCTGAAAGCTCTAAAATGCTCAACTGGACCAACAAGGCACTCTTATCTGTGAATGAAGAGGTATGTTCTCAATCTGAAAAGCTTTCAAGTTTGGAAAGAACACTTAAAGCTATAGAATTGAGAAAGAAAGGAGACACTGCTGGTGCTTTGAAATTGTTAAATTCTAGATTTGATAAAATGGAAGAATCTGTTAAGAAGATAGAAAGCACAGCACACAGTCTTTCCACAAGCCTACCAGAGGCAGTCACACAAAGAGTCACAGACATAGTTCAACCCTTGGTTGATCATACAGTTGGTTTAAAAAGTGTAATCATAGCCAGAACTACACAAACCAATGAATTGTTAGAATCAGGTCTGTCACAAATTCAGGATGAAAATGAGAAGACACACAGCAGGATAGATGATATCCAAAAATGTCTAACCCAAGAACTTCCCAAGATCTTTCCAAAGATCAATGAGTTGAATACTAGGTTAACACCTAGGAAAGAAGGCGATTGGTCTCAAGCTGTCTCTTGGACAGAAGTCCAGAATTTGGCCAATCCACTCCCAAAAAGTCATACAAGGAAGTTCTAGAAGAATACAAACCTTTGTTCTTTAAGGACAAAGAAGTAAATATGCTCAGCATAGAGGGTACTGAATCTCACATTGAGAATCCAGAATTCACACCACCATTGTTTGATGAACATATGGGTGAAAGCAGTACTCCAGGTTTCCAGTCAACCACAAAGGTCCAAACACTTCAGCCAAATTTCTACAGAGTAGAATGCAAGTCTGTGGCTGAAATAAAAGAAATAATCCATGCAATGATAGGATGGGGCAATACCCAAAAAGAAACCTATGGCAGAACACCTCAAAATATTGCTGCCACAATAGTCAATGGCTTTGTAGGCATTCTTAAAGAATGGTGGGATGTCCTTCCCAACAAAGCAGAAATATTAGATACAGGTTTCACTGGCCTCACAGCAGCTCTTATTAGAGAATTCATCGGTAATATAGACGATGACAAGATGATGAACACGGCTATGTTCCTCAGAGCTCGCTTATGTGATATGACTCGCATAAAGGAATACCAATGCTTCATGCAGAAGCTATATTACAGTTCAGGTAATATTAACGATGAGACCATGCGTCTTCGTTATATTGAGTCATTTCCACCTTTCTTTGCTACACAATATAGAAAGGCCATGCATGGATGAAAACTTCGAGTTAAGTTTTGGGCACATCAACCGGATCATAGATCGAAGTGTAATGCCAAGATGTGCAAAGAAAAATGGGAACGCAAGCAAGCGCTCAAACACCAAAAAGCTCTCAGCAATACTTTCTGCACACAGTATGCTTTAGAACCCTTCGGATGCCCTGAACTAGAAATCCAATCTTCCAAGAAGAAATCTTCTTGCAAAGATTGTCTTTTTTCAAAAGGGGGTGAGTGGCGGCAGAAAAAGAAAAAGAAACATAAATACAGAGAGCAGTTCAGAAAAGGAAAGTATAAAGAGCAGTTCCAGAAAGGTAAGCCCAGAACGAAATATAAATTTCGTAAGTACAAACATTTGGGTAAATCAAACAGGTTTAAACCTACCTGTTATATTTGTAAAGATGCTCATTATGCTAATCAGTGTCCACAAATGACGACATACGAAAGAGGTAAGGCAAAGATAAATGCCTTAACCAAGAAAGGCATAAGAAGAAGAATATGCTTTTATATCGACATCGATAGTTTATCATCTGATATATCATATGTCTCCATTGAAGGAGAAAATTGTAATAATATTCAGCATGCTTCATCAGATGAAGATAGTACTGACAGTGGGTATAGCTCAATTCCTTCCTTTACTCATTTCAGTATAAATATGGTATCTGACTTTGTTCATCCCATGATACCACCAAGTGCAGACTTGCTCAGAAGACAAGTTGAAAGCCTCGATCGATCTATACACGCTTGTCCCCCTTGGGACACAACAAGGAAGATAGCTCTTCAGAAAGAGCTCAGAAATCTGCAAGACAGATACTTAAGACAGAATGAATTGGAGCAGAGCCAAGCACAAAGCAGAGCTGAATCAGAAATAGAAGAGCCCTTTGAAGCATTTCCAATACGGCCTCCATTCCAACAGAGAACCAGACAGAGACAAATTCCCACCAGGGGAAGGTTTGGAGCATGGCGTGGAAGAGGAAGAGGAATCAGTCCTCCTGTTTACTCCTCTTATGAGCCAGGACAATCATCAGAAAATCCAGCTTCAAGGCAGATGTACAAAGCCTGGAGAAGATCCAGGATTGAATTACTTGAGAAGGTGCTTGCTAAAGCAACTGAAGAATATAGCAAGCTCATAGCTGAGGAAGAAGGTGAAAAGGAAGATTCTCAGGAGAATCTTGAGGAAACATACCACAATTTGGCAACTGGAGAAGATCAGCCATCACAGCCAAAGGTATGTACATTAAGCTGCACCCAGAATCCCTTCATAGCAATCACTATATGCATTCCACATATAAAGCCTTATGTTTTGGATGCCATGATTGACACGGGTGCTGAGATTAGCCTTATCAGACAGTACGCTCTCCCTAGTGACTGTTGGGTTAAAACCCACACTAAAATCAAATTTGATAAAAGAGAGGTAGTCTGCAAATCAATGGCTAAGGTAAAGTTAGATGTTGAAGGACACTCTGTTGACATAGAGTTCTATCAACACAATATGGAAAATTATGACTGTCTTCTAGGAGTTGATTTTCTGCAACAATGTAATACATTTAGCATCTCCCAGAACAGTATAATGTTATTTGAGCCTCCTGTATCTATACCCAGGAGATATTCTTTCCAGAGCATAGTTCCTTTACCACAGAAGGTAAAGACTGTCAATAACACCTGGATTCATAAATCTATTTCTAACAATGCTGTTAATATTGAAGAAATAGCTTCCAGGATCAAGAGGAACGTCTGCAGTGAAGATCCACATGCTTTCATCAGCAGAAAGAAGCATTATTGTTCTTTGGATCTTCAGATGATCAAAGATGACAAGGGCAATGAAGTGCTACCAAAGTTCAAAGCACATCATAAAGGCATGCCCCCTACAGAGAGAAAAGAATGCCAGGGTGAAATACAGAAACTGATCAAAGCCGGACTCATACAAGAATCCAATTCACCATGGGCATGTTCAGCCTTTTATGTGAACAAGAGATCTGAGCAGATCAGAGGAAAGAAAAGGCTCGTAGTGGATTATAAGCCACTGAATAAATACATAACTGCTGTACAGCATCCCATTCCAGCCAAGGATGACATCTTGAGAAGAATCAAAGGATCTCATGTCTACAGCAAGTTTGATCTGAAGAGCGGATTTTGGCAAGTGTTCTTGCGCAATGAAGATATGTATAAAACCGCCTTCATTGTACCAGGTGGTCAATATGAATGGAAAGTTCTTCCATTCGGTCTCAAGACAGCTCCTTCTGTATTCCAGAAGATCATGGACAAAATCTTCGGTGAGTTGTCTGATTTCCTAATTGTTTACATTGATGACATTCTCATATTTTCTAAGTCACCAAAGGAGCATTTAACTCACTTAGAAAAGTTTTATGAGACTGTATATAAAAATGGGATCTGCTTGTCTCCCACTAAAATGGAAATCTTTAAGGAAGAAATAGACTTCCTTGGTATTACAATCAGTTCAGGAACAATTTCTATGCAGCAGCATGTGATCACAAGCATACAGAATTTTCCTGACCAAATCCTAGAGAAACAACAATTGCAGCGTTTCTTAGGATGTATCAACTATGTTGCTGGTTTTTACCAGAACATAGCAGCTGATCGTGTACTGCTAAATAGTAGACTCAAGAAAAATGCCCTGGATGGAACCAGGACATGACCAAAGCAGTACAGAGAATTAAGAAGCAAGTACAAGAGCTTCCAGCAATGTCATTACCAGGACCTGGCAAAAAGATCATTGAATGCGACGCCAGTGAACAATTCTGGGGAGCTGTACTCAAGGAAAAGGCCGAGAATGATAAAGAGAAGGTATGTAGATTTGCCTCAGGAGCTTTTCAAGGTTCTGAGTTAAATTATCATTCTTCCCATAAGGAATTATTAGCTGCTAAAAAGGCCATCAAGGCTTTCCTGTTCTTCGTTCAGAATGAAGAATTTATTTTAAGATCTGACCTCAAAGATTTCAGAAAAAGGTTAGATGGAGGAGATCCAGCTAATAAGGTAGCCTTCAACAGACTCCAAAGATGGGGTCTTTGGTTTGACAACTTTGAGTTCCAAGTAGAGCACATATCAGGCAAACAGAATGCTCTTGCAGACTTTGTCGTGAGGAACTCAATACTTCTAAGAATATTAGTGTCACACAGGTTATCCATGAATCCCATGGCACTGTATGGGATCATCGACATGCAAAAGAACAAATTGATGCATTAGTCCTTTGTGACAACAGAATGTCACAAGAAGCTCAAACGCTTCGATCTCTAGAGATCTGATAACCACACAAGAGTTCGCAATGTCTGAACTTGAATGTAAACTTTATGATCCTGACATACCAGGTCATGAGTTTCATACTCTACAAGAACCCTTGGTCAAGTGTTGCTTAAAGTGGCAATGGCGATCTCTCTATGCAGTCGAACAACCGGATTTCCTACCTGTCGAAGGTCTCAGACTCAGGCAGCTGATACCAAGAAAGGACACATTATGGCGGTTCGAGTTTTCAAGGATGTGGCCTGAAGAACATCCTCTACAATCAGATATATGGAACCGACCTCCTTCTCTGGGAGACAGGAAGTACATCTCTTCTCACTTCAAGTACTTTCTTTCAAAATTTCTCCCTTCTAAGTTATCTAACTCTCCTCTGTTAAATGTGCATCCGGATACAGCCAGAAATATCATTATTCAATGTAAGATCCCATGGTATGTTAAGGCACATTATTATATTAAGATTAATCACAGGAATTTGGTTGAAAGACCAAATGCTACTCTTTGGAGGAGAATTCTTCTGCATCACACCATGGTCGTGCGACCTCCAGCCCCTGATCAAGATCTCAGAATTCTGGATCACTATTTGTTTCAACAAGGAGTCATCTTCGACCTGATAGAGATGGAACCGCACGGATGTCTCGTATATGGCTGGAGCAACATGAGAGATTACTTCCTGGTGCACCGACAAGAAATGATTCTACATCATCTTCTGACGATGATGACCCTGACCTACTGGACCCTCTGTCCTCTTCGAATAATTGAGTGCACTCCGCACTATCTGTCATGATGATAGGCATGTTATCATCTTCTCTTTTCAGGATTCCTTCTTATCCTCGCTTTTAATAAAAGTTATCCGGCGGTGCTTGTTGTCGGTAGTTAGCTTTTGTAGGTGCGTGGTGGACCCATTGGCATCTTTGTACCTTTGGGTGGTGTCGTGTCTTGCTTTTGGTGAGTGGGCTGTACTCACTGAGGAATCTTACCGATTACCTCTTGCTCCGGTTTCCGGTCTTCCCGTATCCGGTGAAAAGCTTTGAGTTGCCTATTTAATAGCGCATCCTCATTTCATTCACTACACTGGATACACTGGATACACCTTGGATCTGGAATAGATCTGAATACGCTGGATGAAGAAGATATATCTGGAGCTAGAAGAAAGGAAAAGATTTCAGAATTCAGAGTCTATGTTTGTAAGTCAGAAATGTTTAAATCTGTCAATGTACTTGTCAGAATTAATGGAAGTTTGAAGTTTTTGAATATTGATCATTTTGATGAGTTTGAGAATGTGTTTGATTCAGAAGACGTGTTTGATGTTGTAGTAATGATATTAGTAGATCTATTTTTCACGGGTAAAGAGATGCTTGCTACCCTTCCATTGCATCCAATTTGGTTGACCAGCCATTCATGCAATGGGGTTTGGACTTCATTGGAGTCATTAATCCCAATTCAAGCCACGGGAATAAGTGGATTTTGTGACCTGAGACTACTTCACCAAGTGGTGAAGCAATAGCACTCAAGGAAGCAAATGAGTCTAGCATCTTAGACTTCTATGAGGGGATAGTAACTAGATTTGGCATACCTACTACAATAATCTCAGATAATGCATTAGCATTCATTGGATCCAAGGTGACTGAGTGGGCTGTCAAGAACGGGATCTACCTAAGTACTTCATCAAACTACTACCCTCAGGGTAATGGCCAAGCTGAATCTACAAACAAGAACTTGTTGAGGATCATTAGGAGGACTCTTGATGAGAATCAAAGGTCTTGGCATACCAAACTGAAATCAGCCTTATGGGCTGATAGGATAACTCCCAAGAGATCCACAGGTAATTCTCCATTCAGGCTTGTTTATAGAAGAGAGGAAATATTTCCCATGTCACTTGAGTTGCCAACATTGGAACTCATGAAGCAGTTAGAGTTGCTAGAGTTTGGGCCCATGGAGGTGAGATATGCAGAGTTGATGGAGCTCCAAGAGATCAGAGATCAGGCATCCCAAGTAATGGAGAAGGATGAAGCTTTGATCAAGAAGACCTTTGATAGGAAGGCCAAGAGTAGATCTTTCCAAGTTGGAGATCTAGTGTTAAAATGGGATGTAGATAGAGCAAAACCGGGAAGGCATTCAAAATTTGATGCCATTTGGAGTGGCCCATACATGGTCACAAAGTGTAAGGATAGCAATGCCTTCCAATTGTCTTCATTGGATGGCGAAGAACTGCAGATTCCAGTCAATGGAATCTATCTAAAACATTTCTACTAAAGGGAAATTCTCCACCTTGTAAATATTAGCTTAGGTTTTCATTCCTCCAAGTGCTTGTGCACATTGTTTTGTTGTAGGTTGTTTTACTTTCCCTAAGTGCTTTGGCACAGGCTTGCTGTCCCTAGAGATGTTTTGTAGTCCTTGCTTCCATCAGGTGATATTCCATCTTCCTCCTTGCAACATTCTAAGTCAGTTGGGGTTCCAAACAGAAAATTTTATGACTCCATGCCCAATGGGCTGCTTCAGGCAACTGGTATCTTCATCTAGTAGGCAGATGACCCCTCTGAGTCACCAAAATTGTTATCCAAAATGTGCCCCTGCTCATTTTTGTGGCTAAATCCTTGTGTTCTTACCTCTCTTGTGCCTCAGTCTCCATTTTTTATTTTTAGGCACTCAAATCTTTCTAAAAATGGCACCATTGGATAGAGCTCTCTCTCAGCTTTCCAGAAAGGTAAAGTTTTCCTCCTAACTCATATTTTTCAAGTTATGGCTCGGCGGAGTTTTTGTGGGAAATTTTCCCTTAGGAGGCCCGTGGCCAATAGGAAGCCACCACGTGGCACCTGGAGTGGCAGAGCGTGGGGAAAATTTGAAAAATTTTCCAAAGACCAAACAGTAAAAATTCAAACTTTTGCCCGCCGATCCGATTTTGGCCTGTTTTTGCCCTAAATTTTCAAATCGCCATATCTTTTGATCCAGAGCTCAGATTTTCACGTTCTTTATATCAATGGAAAGCTGGTGAAATTATATACATGATTCTAGGGTCAATTTTTCATTTTTATTGATTTTGGAGAGAGAAAATCAAGAAATACCTCTGGCATGTGGTAATGGCCAGAAATGACATTTCAACAACCAATTTTAATGCAAAATGGGTCGCATTCTTCTTCAGCATGGCCAAAAATGTTAGGGCATGGGTCTGTCAGGATTCCCATGCTATTTTAATGCATCTTCATTCAATGGGGGATGGCTTCCATGTTTTTTACACGTTTTCTCTCTCCTGGGCTTAACCCATGCATTGTAAAAGCTAGATTTGACTCATTTTTGTGGTGGAACATTTTTTTTGGATAGCAAGCTTCTTCTTTCACCTTCAACAAGTGATTTTTGCAAGTATCATACCTTCTTCATGATTGTAACAGGTTTCTACCTCTTTGATGTTGCAAATGTAAGGATTTTGTGATGAAAAATGACAGTCTGGAGACTACGTGATCAATTTTGATCCTTTGTTTGTATTGTCTTGCTTCATTTCAGACCTCTAATTACATCTTATCAGCTTGTGTATGATGTTTCATGTTGCATTTTATGAAATTGTGTCAATTTTCATGAACAAGAAGTGTTCACCACTCCTTTGGTGTATCACCTATTAGTTTAGTTTCAATTTTTGCACTTTCTATCTCTGTCTCCTTGGAATTTAGAGTAGGATTAGGATTCAAACCTCTGCAATTGTGCAAATAACAGATCTGATCAGAGGAGTTTGAGGAACCAGCCTCTAATCTGGAGATTCCTCTCTCATTTTACAAGTCCCACACTTGGAGAGAGGTTTCAATGTTGTGCAATCACACTGGATGCCTGAAACATCAACTTAGAAACCTGATTTGCATCCAGGGGTGCTGCTGATTTGCAACAACAATATTTATGAATACCTTGCCTCTACAAACCTATTTTTTTACAAAAATATATTAACCATATCCCCTGTCATTCCTGAGTTAAATATTTTTTATCCTTCCCTTGTTCATTAGTACCAACAACAACATGTGCCAATTTATTTATTATAAAATGAAAAAGCAATTGGTGAGTTTATGGGTGTCCTTTACGACATTCCTGTTGGTGGTCATAAGAAGGGATTATCCATTAATATTGATGCATGCACATACTTTGGGGAGGAGGATGTCCTTTATGGTCAACAAAATCAAAATAAAAGAGAGGGAAATATATCCTTACAGAATACTTGTAAAATTAAATAGTCCAAGTCCTCTATTGAAAACCTCTTGTGGCATTTATGGAAAAACAATGGAAACATTACACGAGGACACAAAACAATGACCACTCTAAGGGTGAAAATATCATTTAGATGCCCTTATATAAAGATACTAATCTCACACCCAATCTTACATGCATGGATGAAGAATCCAATATTTATAGTGGAGGAGACTATATAAGTAAACATTGGAACAAAGGAGCATTCTAGGATGGTTAAGTTGGGAGATTCGCTTTAAGTGTAAGAAGAGAAGACATTTGTCATGCTATTGCATGAATTTTCAGATATATTTTCTAGGTCCTATGTGGGCATGCCAGGTATAGATCCCTCACTAGTAGTGCATAGCCTTATTGTCAGGAAGAAACAAAGACCATTTAACAAAAACTTAGAAAGATGCATCCCCATGTCGCCCTATTAGTAAAAGAAGAACTAGAAAAAATATTGGAAGTTAGCTTCATCAGGCCTATGGATTATTCAGAATGGATTTCTAATATAGTATCTATACAAATGAAACCCATTGGTATCAAGATATGCATATATTTCAAGGATAATAATAAAGCATGTCCTAAGGATGATTTTCCTCTTCCTATCATCGACATGATTTTCGATTCAACTTCTGGTTATGAAATGATATGACTCATGGATGGGTTTTTGGGATATAATCAAATGAAAATTACAGAGGAAGATCAACACAAAAAAATTTCACTACCCTTGGGGGCCATTCTGTTATCAAGTCATACCCTACACCCTTAAGAATGTGGGCGCAACCTATAAAAGGATTATGTCTGTAATCTTTAACTACATGATAAATGGTATAATGAATGATTATGTGGATGATATCTAGGGAAAATATAGGACTAGTGAGGATCATCCAAAGATATTATGGCATATCCTTCAATGTCTAAGAGACTATAAGGGTGACCTACACCGAAGAAATGTGTCTTTAAGGTTCTATTAGGAAAATTGTTATCTTTAATTGTTTTAAGGAGATAAATTGATGTAGACCCGCAAAGTCTAATCTATAAAATAAATGCCCCCTCATAAGAAAATCAAACTACTACACAGTCTACGGGGAGTATCCAAGTTATCGAGATGATTTATCTACCATCTCGTAGATAAGTGTCACTCATTCACACATCTTCTGAAGAAAGATGTTGATTTTCATTGGGGTCTAGAACAATAGAAAGATTTTTATTTGCTCAAGGAATATCTTTCTAAACTTGTTGTTTTGATTTTTCCTACTACAAAGCGAACCATTGTTGATGTACATTTCTACGCCACTTAATTTGCAATTGGCTCAATATGATATAAGTCATAATTTTATTTGTCTATTACCTTAGTCGCACGTTGATGGCTTACAATCTCAACTATCTAAAGATTGAAAAGTCTTGATTGGCCTTCATTTTTTCTTTTAAAAAACTTTGTCATTATTTTATAAATATTAAGACCAAGCTCATTTGCATAATTGACCACTGAAGTACTTATTATCTAAACCTACACTTATAGGAAGGATGGATAATTGGATCATCCTACTTAGCAAGTTTGATATTGAGTGTGTCAATCAAAAATCACTCAAAGGGGAGGTATTGTCAAATCAACTAGTGAAGCCCTTTTAACAAGAATAAAGTGTTTGAGTTTGGATCTTCCATATGCTTCTATGATGTACATTGAGGAGTCCATCACATAGCAACTATACTTTTAAGGATAATTTACTTTACATGGTTGTAGAGCAGGAGTTGTGCTTATCACCCCTACGAGTGATCCTATTCCTGAAACATTCTGACTTTTTTTCTCATGCACAAATAACATAACGTAATATAAAGCACTAATCACAAAGATTAATCTTGTTATCAAGTGGGACATTATACAAGTTAATGCAATATGTGATTCTTATTTAATCATCAAATAGGTGAATGATGAATACAAAGTTAAGGATGAAAAACTTCTTATAAAAAATGGTTGAAACTCTAAAGGATTTCTTTGAGAAAATCACATTTCAACAAATACCTAGAGTATAGAATCACTCAATAGATACTATAGACATAGTTGGGTCTATGATATGCATCCCACCTTGAAATGGTGACTTGTCGTTCTATGTTGAACATCTACGAACACTGCATATGACATACGAGAGTCATGTTTGATATGTAAAGTTGTTGGTCAATTTTCCCCTTGGTATTTTGACATTTTTAACTATGTCCATCATGGAACCTTCCCTATTGACATTTCCTAATTTTATAAAATAAACCTTATCCAAAACATATCCCGCTACACCTTACTTGGAGGAACGCTCTATCATAGAGGATATGATAGGTTTCGCTACGTTGCCTAAATTTGGACGAATCTACCTAGTCAAGGAGTTGCGTGAAGGAATCGGTGAGGCCCATACAAGCGGCATGGCTATAGCTAAAAAAATGTTAAGAGTAGGTTATTATTGGCCTAGCATGGCAATTGACTACAATCAATATGTTAATAAATTCTTGTTGTGCCAAAAATATGACAACCTAATACATGCCTAAGAACATTTTTTTGAACTGGTCACAACGTTGTGACCTTTTTCAAAGTGGGGACTTGGTCTCATTAGAAAGCTTACCCTTACTTTTTCGATGGCCCATGTTCATTATTACTCCCACCGATTATTTCACAAAGTGGGTAGAGGATGTTCCTCTTACCTATGGTACTAGTGCCTAGATTTCAAATTTCATCATGAACCACCTCATATTCCATTACGACATTCCCTCTGTCATTATAGCTGATAATGGAAAGTATTTCAAGAAAACAATTGTGAAGGTGTTGTGCCAACACTTTCAAATCCAACTTAAATGGTCAAATCCATATTACCCTCAAGGTAATGGATGTGATAAATCCTTGAAAAAGAATCTTGTTCGATTAATGGATAAGATGGTTAACAAGACTGGTTGTAATTGGAATTTAGAGATTCAACCTAGGCTTTGGGCTTATTGATCTATCCACACACCTAATGGTACTACCCCATATTCCTTAGTTTTTCACACAAAATTTATTCTACTCCTTGAGATCGATGTCTGTTCTTTGCATATATATTTGTGAGATAATTTATACAAAGATGAGGATTATAGAGTTGTTAGACTCATAGAACTAGAGTTTCTAGAAAAGAAATGCCTTCATGCACTGGATCACCTAAAAGTGTATTAGAATTGAGCTCGTCGAGGCTATAACAAACAAGTTATACCTCATCAGTTTGAGGTAGGAGACCTAGTTTTAAAATAAAATAACTTCAACACCAAAAAGGATCTTGAGAAGAAAGGTAAGTTTGAGCCTAACTAGTTATGACCATATGTCATGGTTACTAAGTTTGGTTCAGGAGCATACAAACTTACGATTTTGATGGTGATGAATTACAGGAACCAATGAATGCCATGCACCTCAAGTGGTTCTACGCTTAATCATGGAGATCCTTCAAATATTTGAAAATAGAAAAAGTATAAAAATCAGAAAAAGAAATTAAAAAGTAAATAAAAATCAATACGTCTAAGTGTGAAAACCATGTAATTACGGAACTTTGGACAAGTACATTGGTGAAAAATGGTTTCAAAACTATGCCACAAAAATAAAGTAGTATTTACTGTCTAGTTGTTTGTTTTTGCATGGTTTTGTTGGTTTTCTTCTTTTCATGTTGTATGATTTTATAACGACTCATTGGTTCTTTACTTTCTTAGATTAATTCTTACCTAAATATGTTGTGAAGTTCATGAAATTAGTTCTATTTGCATGCTTATACACAATGGTATTGTTGTATTAGATTTGATTAATTGTTCCTTTTTTTACTTAGACAATTTGTTATCATTTATCCTCACATCTAAACAACATCCAATATCAATAAATGCTAAGCTACGTCATCATACAAATGAATATTACACATGTATGCTAAGCTAACATCATATTATATCATCAAAGAGGGGCAAGAGGGATTATCTTTATCCCCCCTCTCCATAGACCATAATAAAAACATGGACTAAACATCATATCTCATAAAACACAATGTGATATCATATACATACTTTGCCATAAAAATGTGATATAATCAAATTCCATCATCATCATATATCCATAATCAATGTCCATATACAAAATGTGTCTCGATGTACATCCGATACAATATACGCCATCATGGGAATGGATAAAAAATGTGCCTTCATCTTGAGTCATAGTAAAAACCAACACATATACATCTAATCAAAAAAATTCCTTCATCATGAGGCATACATAACAAATAAATAGATTAATAAGAGAGTCAAAACTTTCTCTCAATTACACTAGGACTACCTCGTCATTGACTCAAGCTTCTAGTTATATGTTGCGGTAGTGGCATCTATTTTAGTGAAGGCCTCGGTTGTGGGAATGACATCTCTAGCTTAACCTAGAAGACCTAAACATCCTGTGTAACTGGATCGGAACAACTACCATCCATTTGACTATAGGGTATAGCCCTTTTTCCCTATAGTATGATCCCATGATATGTTTCTCTATAATATACAACCTCACTTATGGCTGATGTAAAATAAAATAATAAATCTTGAGATCCTACTAGTAAGGATGCATGTTGTAGTGCATCACGCTCTCCTATCAATCGAGTCACATCATCTTATAGTTGATTCCTCTCGGATATCCAATCACTTGACCACTAGTTGATCTCAATCTGATGTCAATCTAGCTAGGTTAGCCTATAGTTGAGTCTGCTCATCTCTTCATTGTTATCTCTTTATAATCAACTGATCTTTCTATGTTGTCAATCTGTCCACATCTGCGTATAGTTTTGTTCTCTTAGTATCCAACCGATCTCTCTCATATGTCATTCATGTATTTTATTCCTCAACGCGGTGAGCTTAGGGTCACTCTCTGTAGTTGGGGTTAAATCTGTGGTGATCCCTTGATCATGACATAAGCGTAAAACTTGACATTTGTATCGATAATGACCTCAATGGTCATCCCTATCCTAGCACCTATCTAGACAGAGATCCCCATCCATCTCCCCCATCCCATCTCGCTTTAATATGAGGACTCGCTACTCTAGGTGATGATTATGGAATCTACACGAAGGGCACCTGATGTGCATACACCTATATAATGGCCAAATGCTAGACCTAAAACTAAATACCCTATATAGGAATCTACTATATAATAGTCACACGTTGTTCATGTACATGTGGGGGTTCCTTTAGTGGTGTCTGTTGTTGTGAAGGATCTTTGTGAAAATAGACACTATGATTTTGGATGGACTAATCCTTGTCCATGTTCTTTTCCATCACCTAACTCCTCTTCGCCTCAACCTTGGCCTACCCAAGTCATGGCCTATCTCTTTCCTAACCTACCTCTATCATTACGGCTATAACTATTCCCGTGTCTATGGTAGTCTATGGGATGGTGAGACAATAAGGAACTACTTGTCACATACTATGGTCTATAATCTACTGTAGCACCATGATTAACTATATATGCTCTCTTGTCCCATCCTTGTTTGACTACACCATCAAAACTCGTATCGTACTCCATGGTCTTATGCGGGGTTTAAATTCAAAAATCTCCCGAGTTTGACGTGCATACCACGCCTCATCTCTAGTAATATCCTGAATGAGACCTAAAATTCATTCCACCCTATCTAAGTGGTACCACTATAGAATATTCTTGTGAATGACGATAAAAAAGTGCTCTACCTTTGCAACAATACGATCATTACATCCTCTCGGCAAAAATAAGACTAGTATGGTTGTCATGTAATTAGGTGCAACTATAATTCATCAATAGAAATCCTATAGTAGGTGGTATCACCCATGTGAGCTCTGATATCATCCCTAACTAGCTCCCATACCTTGTGTTCGTGCTCGATTTAAATCTCACCCCTTTTATATAGCATATGCCTTTGAAATTTTTTTGGCTCAAAGATAAGACCGTGGTAGATGTAAATATGAGTCTTGTGTTTAGGGTGTAATTCCCCTTTTTCGGTCAAGGAATGTAATAGTCATTTATCCCTTGAAAAACCTTATGAAAATTGGCCCCTTTGTTCCTTCTGGTGTCCTTATGTGTTTTATGGGGCTTATTTTTTTTCTAAATGCAAAATTAGATGCGGAAGGTATCCACTTGTCCCTTTGGCACATATTTGGAAAGGAAAAAAGAATCGAGACTCTCACAAAATAAGGATCAACCACATGTAAAAATCACAATAAGGTAGCCTAGGTGGACTAAAAATTTAAAGTAAGGAAGAAGGGCTCATGCAGGCCTCCACGTGTCGCCCAAGCAATTATTTAGGAGAAGAAAGAGATACATAAACCTTAAACATATGTAGGGTTTCCATGTGTCATCCAGTGTAAATTCAAGAGGGAAAGGCCCACGGAAGGAAGGAAACTTTTGTAGAACATATAATATGCCCCACGGATGGTATTTAGAACCGCACTACTCTAAGTAATGTTGCAAAAACTAAGGTAACATTACGATTCGTGTCGTGAATCACAATCAAATAATTCATCTCCTCCTGCGGTTGATTTGTGAAAGGTTTTTGAAAAGATATGATACATTAAAGGATGAAGTGAACACATGGAAGAACATTGTTAGATATCCAGTAGTAGTTTTCTTTTGCAGAAAATCTTGATGTCAAGCCTAAGTAGTTTTGAATATAAAAATAGAGGATAATTTCATAACAAAATAAAATAATGATGTAGATACAAGGACTAAAGAGCAATCCTAGGCTTGTTTTCCTAAATCATTCTTTTATCTCATTACAACTACTATCCTTGTTTCATGAAAGTTGAATATCATTGTGAAGCAGTTTCAAACATAAATCAAAATTGGTATTTTATAGGGGCCTAGCTCATGATGAAGAAAGTTGTATAAAAATTGGGAAGAAAGGATAAAAGAAGAGAAACAACAGTCAGTCATTAATTACTCCTACTTTAAATTCTCCTCCAAGTGGGGGGATATTATTTAATAAGTTGTTCTTCCTTGATATGAATTCATTTGAACCCTGAGCCATCCGAACAAATACAAATGACCCTACAAGATTTTGATACATCCCATATCCTCAATAATTCAACGGTCATCGTAGGTCCCTCTAAGATATTCATCACTTGATTTTATTATGATAAGAAGATACCTAGTCCAAAATATCTAAACCAACTATAGGAAATGTTGTTTTCCTTTTTCCTTATAGGGAACAAAACTAGTTGGAGTGGGCTGAGAAGAAGAAGGTGAGAAGGAACATCTAGAGTGGCTGGAAGAGAAAGTACTATAGGTTGGGGACCTGATGGAGCAAGGGATTTGGAACTAGACCCACCCTTCTGTCTCCTCATGAAATGTGGATGCTCTCTTTCGCATAGGAACATACCGAGGTCCCGATAATGTTTTCCAAGAAAGAACCTGTTGCACATGAATAGAAGGTTGGAGAGTAGAATTTTCCTTACCCACCCGGGTAGAAGATAATGATGCTTTTGAATGATGAGGAGATGAAGGCCCCACTTGTTCCTCATCCAAAATAATTATAGACACCTATTTTTGGTATAGCGGCCCTCAGTCATCTCACATTCACACTATTTCCATTCTCGCATCTCTTTCTCTTAAATTAAATGAAATCCTATCCATTTGCTTAATTAATTATCAAATGGGCTCCATGTAGACCCATTTGATAATTCAACTTTTGATATTATCCCCATCTTCCATAAATTATTAATCCATGAGTATTGATACACCTATCGACACCCCTTTTTAAATGGAATCTTTTATCTCACCCACCATGTTAGTCATTCTCCTTACTCCATCTAATAATTCAAGCCATGGTCCCCACGTGATCACATCATATCTCTTAATAAACCCCAGTTACTTGTTAACCCCAATCTAACCTCACATCTAAGTTATAAATATGGGTTTTTTCCCCATATTTGGGAGGAAGAAAAAGTTAGAAAATTTGGGTGAATGCTGAGAAATTTTAGCCATTTTATAAATCATTATTATTCTATCTTGGTGATAACACGTGGAATTTCCATGATACTCTGCTCATGATTTGGTTCATGTGATGAGATTCATGTTGCACGCATCAGATCAATAACACCATCTACACACTGGTATCTTCCAGGTTCTTTTGTTTATCAATTTGTATGTTATCTATTTTGGACTCTATTTTATTATTATTCTTATCACACGGGGGTTGATAGCCACCGAGGGAGTTAACACTTCCTGGATCTGCTTTGTTAGGCAGCCCCCACATAAAATCTCTAATCATTATTTTTCTAGTGTATGTGCGCTATAGGTTTCTGAGATGACACCAATGAGTTCGATATCAACTTTACGCCCGTATCATCCATCTTCATCGCCAAGGTACTAATGCATTATATACTAGATGTTGTTTAGTGTTTCTTGATTACTTATACACTCATCTAGACAGGAAGCTAGAAACTCAAATCAACATTTGGAAAGCCCGGTGGGACTATATCCAGTGCTCGGTTATGTTTTGTTTGATTACTTTGTATAGGTGCCATATGTATAATAATTATTGTATTTTGTATTATTTTCAATATGACATCGCATCAATCTGGATATATATTCTGCAGTTTTGTTTGTAGACTCACCTGCTTGCAGGATCTTTGGCACTATCTTCGTCCATGTGTTGTGGTACATACATGTAGTTGACTATGTCGCCATGAAGATATGTTGATTTCTCATTTGAAAAGGTCAGTTATTGATTTGTTTATAATCTGGATAAAATCTTATTGTTATTGCTATTTGTTAATAACAAGTATATAATAATAAAAACTAAATAAAAAAAATCTTAGCCCTACCCTATGCTACCCCATATCCACCTTATTCCCTATTTCCCCTAACTGACCTACCCTTCTCCTCCCCAAGCCCACTCATTCCATCCATTCTTTTCTTCCCACACGTACCTATCCTCTACTATTCCCTAGCCACCTAATCCTCAATACTCTTCCACTCAGCCACTCCAACCGACCTCTTCTAGTATCTACCTTCCCCACTCAGTCCTCCACTCTTGCACCCTGCCCCATGTTGTTATCCATCCTATCCTCTCTAGCCGTTCGGATTCTTTGCCTTGTGTCTCCCCCTTCCTCTAAAATTTATTGCTTCCACAAACCCCACTCGTGTCGTCCATCTTAAAATCCACGCGAGGAAAATCACGATGCTTATACTTTCAACTATTTTCAGCTTCACTACCTTAAGGACCTAAGTGGTGTGAAGGCTTTGGAATAAAGTTAATCTTGGTAGTTTGATGCCCACCTCAAGATTATACAGTTTAGGACATGCGTTGGAAAGCTGAAACCCAAGGCCTATTGCAATCTGTTGTCTGATTTAAAGAAACAGGTGGCCCACTACACAAAATTTCCAAATGGTTTCTTTGAAGTAAATTCATCTCCACTCAGCCACTCCCACCGACTTCACCTGTCATTCACCTCACACCACCTATTCCTACATAGACCAAGAGATCTTCCCAAGCTCCCATATTCCTTTGACCTTTATGCCAACTAAGTCATTTGGTTCACCCTTCCATCCAAATCCCCACAGCCTCACGTTGACCCTTATTTCGAGTACTAGTTTCCCATTTCCATTTTCTGTGATTTTGATCGTAGAAGTGCCATGCCCATGTATCATTTCTCATCGTACATGTGAAGACTCACCCAGCTTTGGAGGTAGTGACTGTATAGTCTCTTTAGAATAATTCACTTACAATTTTTTAGAATACACGACATCTTTGATAAGTAATGCCACTAAAAATCTAGTGGTTGGTGTATAATTATTTAAAACATACAATATATATACAATACCATTAGACATTGATGGTTCAACGATGAAAAAGTCTCTTTTCTTAATCGGCTCCATTGTGGTCGATACACCAAATTTCCACCATTGAATGCTTTCCTTTGTTTCTATCATAACATTTTTTCCTTTGTGTTAAATAATGTCAATATAGACTTAATTTTACCGTCTATTGGTAGGTATTGGTTCACAATTCGTTAGAACATATCTATAAAGAATGCTTTGATAGGTAATATTGCGGAATAGAAGTAACTTCATAGTCTCCTTATAATAATTGGCTTACCATTTCTCATAAAAAATACTTCACCATTCCTAGTAACTCGATTCATGCCATCATACAAAAAAAAGCTATATCCATGTGCAGTAGGACCAACCATGAAGTACCTAAAGTGAACGAAATTGATGTCAATAAAAAAGTTAGATGAGATATTTCTTTTTCCTATCCCATTAATTAGACATCTTATCTCATTGTATAATCTATTAACATCTGACATTCAAATATATATCATTAGTATATACGTATATATTAGTTTTGTTAACATTTGTTTAGATTTGATAGACAACTAAATAAATGCAACATACATAATCACATGATTTTTTTAGTTTGCCATTTAGGAGCTTAATTTTTATTGTATCAATTTCTCGCTTATTTTTATAGTCTAAAGTTGATTTGTCATTTGAATAGTGCATGTCATAATTTATTATTTTAAATACATTATCACATTATATTGTTTATCGTTCCATGTTACAATTTACATTGAGTATTTATTTGGGAGTCATGATCGTCATCTGTTCATTATTTAATCATAGTTATTTCATCATTAATTTATAATTTAACTTGTATTCGAATAGCCCCGATAATTTGTTTATTCTAATTTATTCTTTTTATCTCTTTTGGGTCATATCCACTAATTGTCATATTTGCTTTTACAGGATTACTGTCAAAGATAAAATCTTAAACCCAAACCACATCGCCAATCGTCTCTTGTCAATCTCATATGCAGTCATAAGATCCTTGGACATTCCCGATCACCGATTATCACTTTCAAACATCGTTTACCTGGATACAACAAAAGGTGCTTTCAGATCGCTTAAAGCTTACACTTGGCTCAACTTGTTGTCAGATAAAAAGGAAAAGCGATATACATGTATTCTCTAGTTTTCCCTATTTCCTCTTTTCTGCATGGTACTGTTGTTATTTTGGATGATTGTCAACATCGAATTTCATATTTCAATTTTGGGAGTAAAATGAACTTGTGCATTCTTCTGCTCACATAGTGTAACTAGGGGTTAACTTTTTGCATCACACCTATCATCACACACTACCTAAAATTTCACAAATTAATCAACACATTGAAACATTCCTTGCACCTGGTTCATTGATTGGGATTTGATCACCCAATAGAACTGTTTCAGACATTTCCCAGCCATAACTTACCTGAAACCAAACATAGTTTACCTTCTTCTAGGTCCTCTTCCAGCCATTTTATTTTTTTCCTTTACACACGTTCTTAATTTAAAAAAATCATTTTCCTCACCTTTTTTAATATAACCATAATTTTCTTTTTATGCCCATAATCACTCGATCCACTGCTAAAAAGATGGAACAAAACCTCACCACACACAGTGCTTCATCCCAATCAATCACTACATCAACAACTTCATCATCCATGTTTCTTCCTATCTCACTCATAGGCACCCATTCTCTCACCAATATACCTCATTCAATACCTTTCGGCCACACTATGGTATTACACAAACATTCCATCCCATCCAGCCAGCCACTCCACCCTTTTTCATATCGAGCCATTACACAAAAATTATTGACGCTAACCCGTTGGCCCTTCAAGACTATTTTTTAAGAAGATACATACACCTTCCTCTCGGATGGTCCATCGCTTGATGAGGTCTATCCTTATAATACTAGTTCTGAAATTCCTCAATCCATGGCCTTACATGATTTTGCGTCATCCTCCACCAACCCATCGGCACACCAGACCACCCAGGTAGTCACGCCCATTCCACCCAATCTTCCTCACATCAACACGACTATCGAATCGCCATCCCTACCACTATAACAACTCGACGGTCATTGGTACCTTCATTCAACCATCTTCTCGTGTCAAATCCCTTATCTCGAGCAAAAAAATCCTTGTACTTCACAAGTCTATACCCTCACTTCTCAACTTCCTCCAACAATACCTTTGCAACATATAATGTCATTTCTAGTCTATCAACCCACACATACCCATATCCCCACTCAACAGTTACCTCCACAACCTACACAATATGAAAAATCATATTATGCCCATGTTTCTCACCAACACACATTCTATTAACAACCACCTCAACCACCACACATAGTTTACACTCACCCATACCAAGTCCCTCAGATACCCACACATACGTAAGTCTAACCACCACCTTTCACTGCTCAACAGGTACTTCCTAATGACCCCATGCAAATATTGATAGGTCGGTTAGCTAACCTAGAGGCTGCTACATTAGGGTCCAAAGTCACATTGTCTTATGAATAGATATGTAATGAACCCATCCATCCATCCGTGCCCATGAAACCATATCCTCCACACTGGGAATTTCTGAAGTTCACCAAATTTAACAGCAAGGAGGACCCTCAACAACATCTCTGAGAATTTAAACATACGTGTTATCTCATTATGCATGACCAAGATTTGATGCTTCGTACTTTCCCCATGTCTTTGGCTGGTCCCGCCTTAGAGTGGTATAATAATATTCCCCAGTACTCCATATTTTCTTTTTCTCCTTGCACAATTATTTCTTGAGCATTTCTCCATTAATATTACACGTAAAATAACCATCAATGACCTGTATACTATCCACCAATTCGAAGATGAATCCATCATAGATTTCATCGCACGATGGTGTAATATGATAAATCAATTATCTTTTCCACTACCTCAAACTGACCTCATCAAGCTCTTCGCGCACTCTTGTGCTAAGAATATTTCATCAACCTTGCAAATCCAATCATTTCACACTTTTGAAGAGGCTTTTACCATGGCCCGCAAGCTTGAGACATGTGCCTTAGAATAGGGGCATTTAAAATTAAAGACCAATAAGCCAAAAACTGAATTTGTTAGACCATCCATATCAAATGATAAATCAAAGACAACTGCCAACGCCATCATTGTTAGATCATCTCCTACCCCGACATCTACCATAGTAACTCAAAAATAATTCACATGACAAATGCCCGATTATACTCCCTTAGGAGAATCATAGTGTGCCATCTTTGACAAATTGATAACAACACACTTGATCACACCACCTCTTATCCTACCTATTAATGAATCTAGACCATGACCTGTGTGGTATCAAGAGGATCACTATTGCATGTATCATCAAGTCCGAGGACACGACATAGAAAATTGTCATACATTCAAGGATTATGTCAAAAGACTCATCGATCGGGGAGAACTTCAAGTGGATAACCCAAGGCCTCATCCATTGAATCTTTAGATAACTTTAAATAACCATTTCCAAATCATACACCCATATCGACAAACCAAACTGCTCCTACTTCTATATCTAAAACCCCTAGTACCCACACCATAGACACTATTCATGTTGGTGATAAAAGTCTAATTTCCTCCACAAGTCTACCTTCTTCATCAACCATTACACCAGTCCCTTTCGATACATTCTCTACATCCAAAACGCATCAACATTCATCTCTACACTAACATTAGTTACATCCATGCCCATGTCGGAACCCTTTCCTATACTCACATCTAGCTCAACACCAACCACCCCCTCCTCAGTTGAAAATATCACTTCTATTTCGTTACCTCATGTACATCTACTCCATTAAATCCAATCACCTTATAAAAATTATCCCACCTCTACTCGTTAACTCATCCTTAGCTTCTCTTCAAATCCCTCTTTCTACACTTCTACCCACACCTACTACATCTACTATTTTACAATAATCTATCTCATCTCCCTCTTCCATGGCCATGTCATTACTCGATGATTTTTGGAAAACATTCCAGCATTCCTTAATTTTGAATTATCGTCCCATTTTTTCTATACCATTAGATACTCACATGTCAAAGACAAAGTCCCCAAAAATATCCACTTCAATATCTCTAGTTCCTCATCTAGAGATTCTTTTCATTCTCTCTAACAATCCCCATTCATATACAAGACCTAGACCCCATTTTTCAAGCATTCTCCTTTAGCTCCTCGTTGAAAAGTAGACCTCACTATTCTCGATAGAAGATCTCTAGAAACCACACCGTCTCCTTCTATTTTTGGACCACACCCCTCGTCTTCCTCTTCCATTTTAGGAACCTTCCTCCACTACAATCGATACTACTACTAGAAAAATGTAATCACCCTTTTCCAACCAATATCTTAAAGAGAATTCAAAGGTGTCTATGTCTTCCATTACTATCCCCCATCAAGCACATTCATCTACCCTTTCCAAATCCAAAACAACATCCAAAGCCATTATTACATCACCACCTTCCCAGGAATCATTCCAAATTTATCTGTCGATAACACTAGGTTATTATACCACTTTGTTTCACCAACAACTCCAAGCCTCAGCCATCACTTTATCGCCAATTGAATTTTTGATCCAAACGTGCCAAGGCCTTCCTAGTTTATTTCCAATCTTGTTTGCACATTTCACCGTGCCTTTGGACATGACACTAATCATTGCAAAGCTCTCCAAGCTATCATGCATCATTTTTTCAATGAAAATATTAATGATGAAAAACCAATTCTACCATCTCCTCCATCAACTTCCACATCCCAACATGCGTCTGTTCAAACATCTCGACCACCCTTTTCATTAAGAAATCTTGTCAGTATTCCACTACCAAATAAAGATATAACCAACAATGCCACCAACATATTATCAAAAGAGGATGATCCTAAGGATCGTCCTCCTCTTGTAATCAACGTTGTTCGAGATAACCACCCATTCAAATCCATATAACTTTGACTCGCCTCACCATCTACCCCTAAGACTTATGTCGCTATCCCTCCTCCTAAGGAGCTTGCTACCTCCACACCTCCGTCATGGCCAAAGGTTGTCATCGTTGCTCCTACCAATCATCCCACAACAACATCTTCATCTTCTTCTAAAGCCAAGGTATCTGCATTCGCCACCACGAATCCTTCCCCATTGAACATACCATTATTAAAAAAATTCACTAGGCCCCTATCAAAATGTCACTCTACAAGCTTTTCCAAAGCTCTCCACACCATAAACAAGCTCTTATGGAGGTCTTATAATAGATCCTACTATCCTCCGATGAGCCCCAATCTTTCGTGGCTTTAGCTCATGCCTTCACAACATCTACTACCATATCATTTGAAAGTTGAAATCCCTACAATACCACAAGAAGAACATGAACTACCATTATTCATCACAGTCTATATCGATGACACGTACATCCATCAAACTATGATTGAAAATGGTCCTAGTATCAATATCATTTCTTCTCATACCTTCAATCAGCTTAAATTTCCCAATACCATTATTGCCAAGTCTCCTACCATTCTTTACGACTTTAATGATGATGTCACTCCCCATTAGGAATGGTTGTTCTTCCTATCTCGTGTCAGCCATAAACTCCTCCACAAACTTTTACATCATTGAAGGAGAATTTGAATATAATCTCTTACTTAGGACGTCCTTGGATTTGAGATATGCATTGTGTTCTGTCTACTCTTCATCGTTGAATCGAGATATGAACATGAAGGGATAACTTATGCTCTTTCGTCTCGATATTCCTCCTTCTAAGACATATCACATGATCTATAGCCCTAAATATGTCTATTGACAATTTTTGCACTTGTGTAAAAATGGGCAACTTGAAACTTTGTTACGATGGATAGCATTGGTGAAGTATACCTAAGCTAGGGAGATTATATTAGATTATGTCATTTGCTGATTTATTTAAAATACTACATGAAATCTGTAGCTATGTGTGCTATTACAAAATGTAACAAATCACATAGTCTGCAATTTCATGACCATCCTCAACAAAAGAACACAAGCCCCAAAGGACAGTTGTGTTGTCTTGATGAGGACATCCAATTGCAAAATAGGTGAAGTGTAAAGTTTTGGAACAAAAAACATAAGTGTAGATCACAGAAAATTAGAGTTCGTTACTGAATGTTACAAGTTCTATTCAATGTTATTTCCTTCATGATTAAGACATTCAATTGTGTTACTGAGTTGTTTAGTTCATTATACAAATCCATATAGAAAGTAGAAATGCAAAAAGAAATATACAACTCATTTACATAATTCAATGTTATATTCATAAGGAGTTTTGAAATGTTTCCCACACAAGCCATGGGATGTAACTAAAAAGTAAAGTACAACTACTGAAAATAAAGGTACACATGCATGAAAGAGAAAGCAAGGGAGTATGAGTGAACCCATCATTGCCTTGGGGATTTCTTTCTTCGATCGAAGCATCTCTACTCTAGCCTTTTCTTCATTGAAGAATCCCCTGTACCTGAAAAGAAAAGAGGTTAACTATCAGTTACGAGCTTAGGGATCAAACCATATTCCTACACTATCCTACTTCGTGCATATGAATCTTCCCTAAGTAGGAGATGTATTCTACTTGAAGGACAAACTACATGCATGCTTTATTCACTCAGAAAGAAGAAAGTGAAAAGAAAGAAGAAAACATGGACATAAGAGAGGCCAAAAATCCTAATCATTTTCTAACTATTTTCCTAAGTGTGTAGGTACAGGTTGCAGCCAAAAAGAAAAATAGACAAGTCATAAGTGCATGCAATAAAAGGAAGAATGTAACTAAAAGTTCCAACAACTGTTTTGAAATGGAAGAGGTTACAGTACAAAAGAGAGAGTGGAAGATAGAAACACTTGTTTTAGTTGTAGACAGAAGAGGGAGAATTAGATTTCAAGAAGCTGAAGCTAAATGGAAAGAAGGGATTACAGCTGAAATAGGATGAGAGAGAAGATTCTGGGAAAATTTTGACAGGGCTTCGCCATGTAAAATGGACATTTACAAATTTTCATCATGTTGTTTTCAATTACTACGTGCTTTAAAGGAACTATGCAAATCAAATAAGTGATACAGAAGCGAGAAAAGCATCACATGATCAAGATAAATAGCTAACATATTTTCAGTTCTCAAATTGCTATATCAGTTCAGCAAGAAAAGTGTTACTTTCTGTATTCTGGATTAGAAAATACAACTACTATTTCTAGAAAAGGCATTATAGAAATGATTCTGGAAAAAATTTGCAGGGCTTCGCCATAAAAAATCAACATTTCAAATTTTCTAGCAAGCATCTAAGTAAGAAACACTTGCAGAAAGGAAATAAAGCATCTGAATCAAGGTATATGCCCTGAAAATAATATCTGAAATAGTTAAAATATTGCTTCTATTTTTTAGAAAAGCACTTACAGATTACAAGTTCACAGAATAGAAACAATGCAACCACTATTATACTTTCACAGTCAAGTATTTTAGAAATGAAGCAAATATGAGAGCACAAAAATACTATAATGTCAATGAAGTATATTCATTCAAGAAAAGTAGTACTCATCTATGACATGATCAGAAGCCATTACAGGTAAACAAAGGAGCTATCTCATGATGACATTAGAAGTGAGAAGTAATTCAGGTAAAATCTACGAGTTGTAGAGGGCTTTAAAGAGATAATAACCCAGATTTAAGGTATAACTATATTCAAAATAGGTATATCAATTCAAAATTAGAGTAAAGGATGAAGATCTCTAAAAAGATAAACAATGAATCTAGGTTCTATTGTTCTACTCAGTCAAACAGTCAATAGAAACTCATACAGAGAGGAGGTAGAGGTAGATAAGAAGAGAACCAACACCAAAATCATGGTGGCCTAAGCCACCCTTCTATTCTTTAAGCCTCCAGGGAAGATAATTTGAAGCTACAAAGGTAAAAGAGTTCGAATGTACAATAATGGTCACTCAGGATAATACACCATCCAGACACAAGGTTTGAAATGTATTGACTTAGCTTCATCCTCTAGAAAATACTCAAATCATGGCCATAGAATATAGCTCAGTAATCACTAGAAAATGGTAATTTGAGAAAATCAAAACTCATATATGGGCAATCTATCAAATTCGAGCTCGAAAGTAAATGGATAGAGATACAAAAATCCAATGAGCAAGTAGTCGTAGTGGCCTTTCTCAGGCACAATTCAGGTGAACTTGCAGTCTTATTACGAGGTGAAGATTTTGGAGCAGCAAAATCAAAATACAGAGCAAAAACTGATACACATAGATCTACATTACCAGATTAAGCCAAAGTGAAACTTATGCAAAGTCCCAAAAATGCGTACAATGGAAGGGAAAATATAGGTGGCTATAGCTTCAGATAGATACCCCAGATCTACTCTGAGAGAGGCACAAAATCTACCATATAGATCTACAAGTCATCAATGGTGGCCGTTGTTCTAAGTAAAAAAAAAACGACAAACTCTATACTCAGAAAATAGAGATTTACAAGATTCAGATAACAAAATCGAGCTCAAAGACTCAACATTCATGACTAAAGCTTGGAGGTTCACCACAAAGGAACAATACAAAATCATAGCTTGAACAAAGAGAAATACCCAGATAAAATGGGTCTTCAAACTCTAAATATTTCACTTACCGAAAGAAATCGAGACCCGCAATGTCCTCGCAGAGTTCAACATAAATGCAGAGATTTATCTCGAAGTAAATCCGAGCTCAAAGACAATGATAACTGATAAAAAAAATATTAGATCTTGAAAGAAAAGCCAACCCAGAGCTCAAAACAACTAAGATGTTGGCCATAAAACTCTACAGAAATTTAAAGAACCCAACTCGACAAAGAAATGACCAATGAATATAGGTATACCTATCTACAAAGGAGAACCCAAACATAGATGCTCAAGTTCTAAGAAAATATCAATGCAAATCCTCAAAAAAAGAGTTAAACCAAAGCTTAAGATCAAATTGATGGCATCCAAGAAAAATTTTCCAGGCCTTCACCCACACAACTGAAAAACAAATGAAATGCTTGAGGGTCAAATACACTATTTACTATGCAAACTTGAGAGAGAGTCAACAAAACCCTAACTGAGGGTCAGGGATCGATGATCAAGCTTTAGCCCAGTACAAAGATCAATGGATAAGGATTGAGCTCTAAGCTCAAAGCAATGAACTACGAGTTAAAACCCACTGACCACATTCGATGCAGGTCATAAGCAATCAACCAAAAGTCACAGATCAATGACCACGATGAAAAGGACAGAAATCAACGACCCAAGATCATCACGATTCAAAGAAAATGCAACCTAAGTTAGGTTTCCACCAACAAAATGCATAGAGGGGTGAGTCACCGTGGAGAAGGGGCCAACCCACGTAATCAAACGAATAATCATTGCAAAAGAATTTCAAAGTCTAAACCATAGTGTATGCCTTCAAATAATCAAAATCGACCAAATTATGCCAATGATCACCTTTGAATAGGTGAATTTAAAATTATACACTACCAAACATACAATGACCAACACATATATACATGTGTGTATTTATCAAAGTGTGGTGGAGAATATAGTGCCATGTACCATGTAAAATGGTCGACCCTTTTATATTGCTAAGTCCACTAAGGTGGCCAAACCAAGCAGATTGGAGGTGGTCCCCACTTCAAAGAGGTAAAGGTAATTAGTAGTTTGTCACTATTATGACCTTTAGAAGCCAAAGAGATGTCAACATCATCAAAACATGTGCACATAGTAGGTGGTCCCTTCAAGATGAATTATTTTACAAAGTATTGCAATTAGTGTAATTATTTTGCTCACAGGTAGAGAATTGATTTTTGCACACTTCACAAGAAGACAGAACAAAGAAGATACAAGTTGCATGTCATGGAGATCACTTGCTTAGCAAGAAATATTTATTTTTGGCAAAATTATTCACCCAGCTTTATTAAAAATAGATCAGTCAACTTCAGTTGACTGAGATGTAATCAATGGTTATTAATGCCTCTTGCACTAGTTTGTATTATTTTATCCTTTTATTAAATAAAGGATAAAATTAGGATGCATGGGCGAGTACAACCTTAGGATATTTTTAGGAAGGTGGGAAAATTTTATTTTTGCTATATATTGTGTGTCTTTGCAAAGCACAAGAGTTTCTTGGAGAACTTTTGGATGTAGGAGTCTTGAAGCAATTGTTTGCGGTTTTGCTTTTCTGCGTATGAAGTATTTTCTATTATTCCAAATATTTGTAGTATTGTGAATGTAAAATCCTTGACCAATCATCTTACCCTACTATAAAATTCAGTATTTTTCTGCTAAATTTTAATGTGCATGTTAACTTATCAGTACTGTTGTGATTTTCCTCAGTACAACCAAGTGTTTTCCCTTAAACATTCTACAGAAAATTGTTGGCTCATGCATCAAGAATCCTTCTCATAGCAATCATGCATATACTCAGTCAAAGCCCTCATATAAATTTGGTGTATCACCCCAATCTAGTTATTTCATAGCCATCTTTTACCCTTAATCCCAGAAAATCAATTTAGGATACATCAATAAGGAACCGGCCTTTTAATCCCAGAGACTCACCTCAAAATAGGTATACCCACAGACCTGAGGTGTTTCCATTGTATCTACAAAAGAGAGAGATCAATTTTTGCAAGACTAGAAAACTTGCAGCCATCTCTCTATAGGGTGCACTTTCAAGAGATAACAATGTCCTCATTCCTAAAGACAATCTTTCTCTTGATGCATCCACCAGTTCTTCTATACTTCCATGTACCTTACCTCATATGGATTCTTCTCGATACTATAATTCAAAATCTCACTTAGGGAATATCAACTCCTCACTCTCAATAGCCTTCCTTCTCCCAATCGCCTTCGCCACCCCGATAAGGCCCCTATGTATCAATCGAATGTTGGGCAAATTGTCTCATTTGGACCTTCTTCCTCAAAACCAATTTAGTATATGGAAGCCTTGATCAACCTTCTTCTCACGCTAAAAATAATTTTCATGCCAAATGATATACATGCGATTTCAGATTTATTAGTAAACCATCTTTCACTTACACATACCTCTATTGTTTAGCATGTAAGGGGTTTGGTTTGGGGTGCTATAAATAGGGCCCTCACGGCAATATCTTTGCCCAAGCCCATGAATCATGCTAAAAATTTGGTTTGGAATAAAATGATCCCGCCATACACCCTTTCAGCACATCTGCATATTCTCCCATTCATCTTGATTCATCCACTTCTTCTCCATCCGGATTTACTACTAACTCGTAACACACTTCTTCTCTGTTTGACTATCCTCTGATTCAAATAATATCTCATCTCCTTCCAACTATCCTTCCATCTCTCGATAATGATTTTTCTCCATCCAATTATCTCATAGATCCAGATGAATATGAAATGGTTCCTATTCCCCTAACTTTTTTTTGATTTCCACCATCTTTCTCGGACCGGTGACTTATCAAGCCGAAAATGAAACCCGGTATTTTCCCCTTAAATATCTAGAGATGGTAGAGGAAGATTCCCCTATCATTGACATTCTTCAATGCAATGATGACACTTCCATTCTCTCCTACATGGGAGCCAAAGGTTCTCAAGATCAGAAAACTCATCCGCCAGAAAAATCTAATCTCCTGAATGAATCCACTATCAAAATTACTATTGGAGCTCCTCAAGAACACCACATCCTTAAAATAGGTAGTCTTTGACACCTCAAGAGCTCGAAGCCTTCACTTCATTTTTTTCCAAACATAGCCAAGCATTTGCATGGTCATATTTGGACATGTCAGTCTTGATCCCTCCATCATTGTCCATAACATCGTTGTCATCCCCAATGCTAAACCAGTTAGATAGAAGCTTCTTCAAATGCATCCTTGAATTACTCTTCTTGTGAAAGAAGAATTGCAATGTCTCCTATCTGCTAACTTCATTATTCCCATTGATTATCCCCAATGGGTTTCTAACATTGTACCCATCAAAAAGCGTCTGGAAAGCTTTGTATATGTACTTGAATTTTGAGATCTTAACCCCATAGGTCCTAAGGATGATTTCCCTCTTCCGAGTATTGATCAAATTGTAGATCTTATAGTGGGACATGAGATGCTCTCTTTAATGGATGGTTTTTATGGTTATAACCAAATTCTGATTGCACCTGAAGATCATCACAAGACATATTTTATCACCCCATGGGGTAGCTTTTGTTATCATGTCATGCCCTTTGGTTTAAAGAATTGCGGGACTACATATCAATGGACCATGACGTATATCTTTCATGACCTCTTACATAAAACCGTAGAGGACTATGTTGATGACCTCTTAGCAAAATCTAAACATAGATGTGACCATCTCTTGGTCCTTGACATAATTTTCAAGCGTCTCATTCATTTCTCACTTTGCCTCAACTCGAGGAAGTGTGTTTTTGGAGTTCATATTGGAAAAATCCTTGGCTTCATTGTCTCTATCAAAGGAATTGAGGTTGACCCGACAAAAATCAAAGCAATTCTTGAAATGCCTCCTCCTTCCAGTCGTAAGCAACTTCACAATATTCAAGGTTGAATTCAATCTATTCGTCACTTCATATCGTAAATTTATGATCGCTATCAACTCTTTCATCACCTTCTTTAAAAAGACATAACCTTTGATTGGGACCAAAACTGTTAAAAGGATTTTGAAGATCTTAAGCGATATTTGTTATCTCCACTGGTACTCACACCTCCATGCAAAGGAGAGCCCTTCTATTTATATGTTTCTATAATTGATCATGCTCTAGGAGCTATGTTAGCACATTGTGATGATCAAGGATGCGAATAGGCCATTTATTATATCAATTGTACTCTCCATGATTGCGAAAGATGATACTCTGAAGTGGAGAAATTGTGTTGCACTATTTTCTTTGTTGCATCAAAACTTCGACACTATCATTTTAATCATAAAAATTATATTGTTACTAACTTTTAACCCCTCAAAGCAATGCATTCTAATCCATATCAAAATGATCACATCACCCGATGGATCCTTCTCATGGTCGAGTTCGACCTAGAATTAATTCCTCAAAAGGTAATTAAGGGTCAAGATATTGTAGATCAATTAACAGAAGCCCCTCTTTCTAATACACAGAATCCTAATCACTTCCCAAATGAATCAATCAATCAATTTCATCATGATCCCCTTAAAATGACTCTTTTATTTGATTGTTCTAAATGCTAGCAAGGCGGAGGGGTAGGATTTGTTCTTATTCCTCCCAAGGATTCCCCAATCTCCTTAGCTTTTAAATCATATTTTGAATGTACAAACAATATGGCATAATACGAACCCCTTATACTAGGACTAGAAAGCTGTTATATTTCTAGGCATTCATATCCTTGACATTTTTGTGATTCTAAACTAATACTAAAGTAGGTCACTGGAGAGTATTAATGTAGAAATGATATTTTACAATAATATCATGATATTTCTTATCATCTTCTTAAAGCCTTTGATTCTTACATTATTAAATTTGTCCTGTGTTTGACCAATCATTTTGCTGATACAATGGTGTCCTCGGCCCTTATCCCTTGGACAACGCAAGAGTCCAAGCTTTCATCTATTATAAATCATCGTAAACAACCATTTTATGACATATCTCAGATTCATCCGGTCAGTGAATCTAATTCCTTAGACCTCTAGTATTCACAATTTTTCGATTATTTATCCAAATCCATTACTCCCATTGATCGCTCTAAGAATGCTAAGAGATATTTTATCCAACATGCTACTTATTATGTAGTCCTTAGTGGTATTCTTTATAAGCACAAGTTTGATGGTATCCTTCTTCGATGCCTTCAATACCATCAGGCCTCTAGAGCTATCCAAGAAGTCCATGATGGTATCGTGGTGGGCATTTTAGTGGATTATCTGTTGCCAAACATGTTCTTCATCTTAGCTATTATTGGCCTTCTCTAAATCATGATTGTTTTAAATATTTCATGAAGTGTGTAAGATGTCAACAACACTAGATAATCTTATTCATATTCCTAGCTAAGTTGTACAACCTACCCAAGATTTATGGCCCTTTCGTAATGGGGCCTTAATCTTATTCGTCTAATAAATCCCCGTTCATCACAACAACATCATTCTATCATCACTGCTACCTAATATTTCACTAAATGGGTGGAGGCAATCCCACTCACCTCTACTAAATCTCGCCCAATCATTAATTTTATATATCAACATATCATTTACCGCATTGGTGTTCGCCATACAATTATTATGGAAAATGGGAAGTCCTTTAAAAAAGGACCTTAAAAATATTGGCGATGCATTTAAGATCCAACTTAGATTTTCTTCCCCATATTATCCTCAAGCTAATGTCTCGGATGAAGCCACTAATAAAACTCTTCAAAATATATTGGCCAAAACTATTGACCAAGTAGGAGGAAATTGGCATCTCCATCTCAAGATGGGGCATAGAATTAAGGAACACCACCTTTGGAGAACCTTCTTCCCACATATAGGTTACATCTCAAATCCCTCATCATGTTGACATTAAGATTATGAGAATATTTCATCCATATCTTCCTCTTGGTCTTGTGATATAATCAAATCTCATTAGGCAAGTGCAATGCTTTGAGTAGTACCTTTTCTTGTTTACCTCTTATCCGGTTAAAAGCATAACTTTCTTACATGGCCCTTGCTATGGTTATGTGACACCCATCTCATCAAAATCATATTTTATTACAATTATAATCAAATTTTATATCATTAAATCTGCATCTATATTTTTTTACTCTTAAGGATGTCCCCTATCAATATCCTCCATGAATCTATGAAGTCTGTTACTATTTCTACACACTCTCTTTAATACACTATTCATTTTGAGAATTCTACTTAAGATTATCTCTCAAAGTAGCATTCATTATCTAGAAACTTCTCATCCTTCACCATGACCAATGTTATCTTTCTCCATCCATTTTCTCCCATCATCCTTCTCTTCTCTACAATTATCCACCAATTTTATTTCCCATTGATCTTATTTTTGTTTATCATCGGCACCAAAATCATCTTCTTCAGACCTTTCATCCCCAGCTTGGCACATTTGCATAATTCCCCAAGCAACCTATAAATCCTACTCGAAGTAGACCTGTCATTCTGGACAAGGTCTCACTCATGATCATGTCTGTTGACCATTCCTTCCTCCTAGTCCTATTTATTAACCCAATTTTCTCCTAAAATTTGGATCATCTCATTATCTACTGCTCTTCTCACCCACTTTTTCCTTCTGCATTGTTTGATACTTCACATGGCCTCCACACGGGCCATTATTTTTGTGTTTTTCTCTTAATATCCTTTTACTACCATCTATTTTATCATTCCATTTCCCTTTCATTCTTCTTTCAGATTGATGATCCTCTTTAACCGCCCATTCCATGCAAGCTTCTTAATCACAGATCAATTATTTCTTAATATCCTACCACTGTAGAAACTCCTTCACTATTTTCTATTCCATTCAACACTAGAAACATCTTCCTACTTCATAATTTCGCTTAACTCTATGATATCATCACTCGTACAACATAGGCATCCGAATTAAGAATTCCTTTTACACTCTCCATCGTATAATGCATACATTCCTCCATCCACTCATGTCACACTCCTTTGTTTCCTTGTTATCACCTCCTTTCATTTCCTGTTCCATTTTGGTATACACCGCTCATTTTTTTCATCCTTATTTTTCTTCTTTGGATTGACGATCCTACTTAACCATTCATACAAAGATGGCGATCTTACTTAAGATTCTCTCTTAAGAATGATCTGTATTCTTTCTTGTCCTCTTTCCTTCATATTACCATCATCTGTATTTTCTCTTCATTTCCCATAAACACATTCTCTTCCCTTCTCTTTTTCTTCATACAAAATATCTCAAACTTCCTCAAATATCATCTCCATCATCCCTCATTCGGAAATCTAACTTAACCACTTCATACCATTTCTTACTATGTCTCATTCCTTCACCTTTACTTCTTTCATCTTCATCCACATCCTCATCCATTACATTCTCTCCTCGCCTTCATCTTCCTACATATCGTTATCCCTCCTTTCTTTACTCTTTCTAGTCCATTTTCTAGAATACTTCCCATATCTACCACCATATTTACTCATCATTATCATTGTTCATCTAACATTATGTCATCATCATCTTCCATTCTCACACTAAGAATTATCAGTGGACTTCTCCTAAAATTCATTTATCCCCATTCTACTAATACCGGTTCACTCTTTTTTACCTCCTCCATTTTCTCTTCCTTCCTTTTTTCTTTTGTGCCCTCTAATCATTATCGGAGGATTTCTCCTAACATCCCTCCACTGGTATTTCCTTTTCATCTTCCCTTCACATTTTTCAATATCTCTACTATCTTCATCACATACTGCCTTTGCATCATTTTATTTGTTGTCCTCTCCTCCTTTCTACCTCTATTTTTCTTTCATTTCATTTGTATCATCTTCATCTCCTCTTCTCCTCACACTTTCATCCTATTTCTCCATTGATAACCTGACTCACCAGTGTTGTCCCATACTTTTAATCATCCCACCATCCACATGCATTTCCATGTGTTTTGTTTCATATTCAATTCCCTTCCTGTTTTGGCTCTATCATCTCTTCTTTCCCTCTTATTTTCATTTCCCCATTACTAAACTTCTTTCTCTACCACCCTTATCTTCCTAGCTACTCATAGTTCTTTTCTTTCTCTTTTCAATTCTACCTCCTCCCCCATCTTCTTAGTCTCCTTCATCTTTCCATCCTACTATACATATTCATCTCTCCAATCAACCTTCTCTCATATTCTTCATAACTTCTCTTTCTTAGTTTTGTCATCTTTTCCATGATCCATTCTTTCTCTCCATCTATTTTATCTCCATCTCCCTTTCATCCCTTATTATGTCATTTTCTTGTCTTATTATTTGTCCTTCATCATTTATTTATTCCACCATTTCTCCTCTTTATTATATTTGTTGCTTCTTTACTATGATATATCTTCGTACATTCACCTTCCCTTCTAATCTCTTTTCCCTTCTCACCTCATCTTCTTCTTGTTTATACTTCCTCCCTCCCTTCTTCTCCTCCTCTCTTTCTCTATTTTCTTTTCTCCACATCCCTCGTACTGTTATCCATATTTTTCTCCCGGAAAAATATTGGATCAGCCATGACCCCACATAGAAAGAACTCCGAGAAAACTCATTCAGATCTTGCAAATAGGTTACGTAACAACTCAACAATGGAGTGGTGGGGGCTGAGAAAGATTAAATGACCCTATGAAAAAGAAACAACTCTATTGAGCCATTTCCATGTCTCAAATCCATTTTTTCAAGTTACGAAGGACTTGCCAATGGAATAGCAAGGTCGAAAAGAAGGGGCTGTCATGCAAAGGAGGCAAGAGAAAGAAAGGGAAAAATGGTGGAGTTTTGAAGTTTTTCAGGATCTAAAGAGTTGAAAAGAGTCCCAGAAATCAACTAAGTATGGAGGAGGTAGTGGAAAGAACCACTTTTCGGTGCTTCTCCAAAGTTGTATCCATAAAGGGAATCCCAAGTGAGCGTAGGCTTCCACTCATCCAGAGCCCCCAAAATTACATGGCCGTTGAAAATTATTTAACTAAGAAAGAAGGTGCAGGTGTAGGCTCGATGAAAATCTGAAATGGGAGTCAGGGAGGAGACTCAAACTTGGCCAACCCTCACCACGTAGCAAATGGTGAAAAAGGTTTAAAAGGCGAGATAGGGCAGGCCTCAAAATTGGCTAAGTATAAAAGTGTAAGTGGAGAATGCCAAGTGTCAGTGTGGTGCATCTCCAAGAGTTATTCCAAAGGCAGAGACCCAAATGAGCGTGAGCTCACCACGTAGCCCAAAGTCCAAAAAGTAAGAGGAGGCGGTTCAATAGTTAATGAATAAGGCAGGCCGGTGGAGGTCAAGTGTCTAAATGGTGCTAATCAAAGGATTGAATGGAGAGAGGGTTTCCGGATGATTGCAGGATTTCGCATGTCCTGTGTCAAGAGATATGACCCCGCCAAGGAAAATACTTAGCCAAAACATAGAAATTAGGTAGGCAATGAAGGAAACGGCATGTGGCAAGCCTAAAATAGTAGCGCTAAAGAATGACATCGGGGTAAAGTTTGTTTTTTGCCCCTTAATATTCCAAAAGGTGTAAAAGTTGCAAAATGGGCTACAACTCTACCCAAAGGAAAAAGTCAGCATTTGAGCCCGAGTCAAGGACAAAGTGGGGAGTCAAAAGAAAAGGTGAAAATTTTCCTTTTGTCAAAAAGGAAGAGAGAAAAAAATTAAAGCGCATATCCCCGGCCAAATAAAGGGTGCCACGTGTCCAAGTGGAGCATCGGGGCCGCGGGAGTTTTTTGAGTTTTTCATTTTTGTAGAAAAGGAGGAAAAGGATAAATCATGGACTCGAAACACAATTTTTCCCTAATCTGGTTGCCACGTGTCCTGATTAAAAATGGAGACCTATTTTTAAAACTATTTTCGCACCCATTTGTATGAACTTGATACAAAATTCGAAGGGGTATATATTTCAACTCGTGGCTCAAAATATTGTGAATATTACACTTTTGGAAGCATCTCAACGTCCTCTACACCATGGAAAGATTAAAAATCAAATTTTCAGGCCCTACTAGGTGAAAAATGGAGGAACATCTTTGGGCCTTTAATGTAAGATCTTCTTTCCTCAACAACCAGATCAAATTCGATCTGCTCCACCATTTCTTCCTCCTTTAAGGTGCCGAATAAGGATTTGATACTGATCAAGACAGATTTGGAATAGATTTTATGGGAGACATTAAATAGTGGTGGTTGAGCTTGGATCTGTTTTTCTCACTTCTCTCTCCATTCCCGTTTGTATCAAATCTATAAATATAGGCTTCGGACTCGTTGTAAAGAGTTGGACATTCTTTTGTTTCATAGGCTCCTCTTTTCTTCTAGAAATGAATTAGTGGATTTCGTGCCTTCCATTAAAATTGTAATATGTTTCTTACCTCCCGGCTGTTTTGTAATGCATTGTATCAATCTACGAGCAATAAAATATGTTTTTGATTGATTCTATATCCTTTTTGTCCCTTTTTCTCACATACGGTCTTTCATTATAAATCTAGTTGTGTTCTTGATTATTGTATGTATTTTTTTGGTTTGTGCCTACTATCAAAGAAACTAGTGTTCATCATTCCTTCGGTGCATCACCTTGTAGTTTAGTTATTTCTTATTTCTTATATCCATTTTTACCCCTGTCTCCTTGGAAAATTTTAGATTAGGTATAGAGATAGATCCTCTGCAAGTTCTCACGTACGCACCTAAAAAGAGGAATAGGAACCAAACTTTAATCGGAGAGGTTTTCCATTTTGCAAGGTCCACACCTTAGGGAAGGTTCAATGTTATGTGGATCACATGAAATGAATTTGTCTTAGAAAAGAAAATATATAGAACTCATTTGGGGTCTTTGTGATTTTGCTCTAATAGTTTTGGCACGTCGGTGGGACAGAGAAGTCTTTATCTTATTACAGTAAGATTTATGTGCACTTGTTGTGATTCTAAATTTTAAGAATTCTTAAAATTGTACATCTAGCGAATCCAAATGAAACAAATCCACTAGTTTTAGTAGTCCAAGAAAGTTCATGAGAATAATACAAACACAGAGAGGGATTATTTTTCTATCTAGACTTATCCCTAGATAGAGGGAGGGGAGGAAGAAGAGCCCAGAAGTCTCTATCCCCACCAAACAGAGCCTTATTGACACCTCCTCCTAGCGGGCCATTCTTTTGATCAAGAGGGGTGATCAGGCCAATCAAAATGGCTCAATGAAGTCCTTATGTCAATTTCACCGGCAATAGCCCACTCACCCTGAATGCACAAAATCCGGTCCCGATAGTAGCATTAAAGAGCATCCCATATTTCACTTGGGAAAACCAGACTTCTCCTGGTGATCATGTCCAAGATATTTCAAATTTCTTACAATCCATGAAATCCATAACATGGACATTGCAATCAAGTTGCTCGCCTCTTCACAATTAGAACCAATCGTGCACAATTCTTCATGACTAGTTTGGAGAAAAAGGTGATAATTATCTTTGTTAGAGCAACTAACAACAATCAAGAGAGACCGAATGAGCGGTGACAGATTGCAACCTCGATTTCAGCGGACTGGGAAAGGATTCGATAGCAGTAAAGCCCACTAATGAAGGTGCATTCATATACTTTCTTAGGGCTTTAAATTCTGATATTTCTTTAATGATTTAGTCAATGGGGGGCATAACCTTACCTGCAAGCTATAGCCTTTCCATAGGGGTTGAGAATCATTTGATTCAGGCTAGAAAACTCACTCCTAGGCCATCCATGCCTCTGTACCCCAAGTTAGGAAACCCATGTACCATCCAAATGCCCACATTAGCCCCTATACCTACTCCCAAGAGTCAAAGCTCAGCTGAAGCCTCCACTTCATCATCTAACACCTCTAAGGAACTCTAGGAAGTCATGAAACAACTTCAGAACCGGGGAATGAGTTAGTAACCATCAAAAGGCAACAAGCTCAGAGTTCTAGGCCGTATCAACCTCAAGCTTAGTATCGAATAGATCCCAAGATCGCTAAATAGACCACCATCTCAGACTATAAATCAGAGCCAAGACCAAGGAAAACCTCAAGTTGCTAGACCTTTCAGATCATATGATCCAAACACAACTTCAACATCAAGGGCATTGGTTCCAGCATAGAACAATATGGCACATGAATATGATTGGTGTTTCCCATGCAATCAACCACATAACCAATCAATGTGCTTTAATGGTGCACTAAATCAGGCCTTGATGGTGTAAACCAAGTATGGTGTCACAGGAACCTAGCTAAGAAAGAGATCAGCAACAAGGAGCTTAGCAAGAGGGACCTCTAAGTGAAACTATGCTTGTCAATTGGCAAGCTGAGGACTTTTGTGGGATGAATCAGTTCCCTTCTCAAAGTGTAGCTGCCAATACATGGTCCAAAAAGAGAAATATTGGAGAAGGCCAACCACTGAACTTAGGAAACCCTCAACCTTCCATCACTCCACAAGGTTTTGGTGCTCCAAATATAACTCCCAACATGCAGAACCAATCCAAGCCACCTTCCAAATCCACTCAAGCACCGGTTGTAACAACCCATGTGCAAGAAAAAATGTTCTGGGAAGGGGTAGAAAAAAAGCTCATTCAATATCATTGAGAAAATGAAGAGGACAAGTGTGAAAATTTCACTATGGGAGTCACTGGCCATTCTAGGGTAGAGGGATCTATTGCAAACTGCTATACAAAATTGGTCAAGCTCAAATCACACCCCTAACCAACAAGAGAAAGTGCTTACCAATACAACTCAACATGGGGAAAACCACCGAGAACAACAAGGTAAGAACTTGAGACATCCTCCATTCTATGTGTCATCTATTATTTGGGAAAAATTGGTGCACAATTGTATGATTGATTCTGGGGAAAGTAGTTCTGTAATGCCCAAGAAAATAGCTGATCAACTGGGTCTCCAATATGAAATCATCTCTAGAGGGGTAGTGCAATTAGATGGAACAACAGTGACGAGTGATGGAATCATCAAGGATCTTATCCTCACTTTGCATGCCTGCCCCAATGTGACTATTTTACAGAACGTATCAATCATAGATTTTCCACCACATTTTGTTTTGTGTTTGTCTAGGGACTTCACTGCCGAAATTGGAGTCTATATGTTTGCTGATTGGTCACATATGCTCTTTTGAAAAAGGTATGGGGAAAATGCCAGAATCAAATATGAACCCATTGTTGATTATCATATATAATCTTATGTGCCTAGCCCAATCAATGCCAACTACTCAACTTTTGATCAAGAAGACTCCTAAGCACTTGTGAAGAAAATATCAAGGTGGGATGTATCCCAAACTTAACTCTCGATGAGTGGGCCAACAAAATACATGATTTTATCCCCTATAAAGAGATGGAAGAATATAAGCTAGGTGTTTACTGTCTACATCAAGGGAATCATCCTCTTCCTAACCTAGTTAAGATAGAATATAAAGATGACAATGAGGTATGGAAATTTTTCTTTGATGGCTCAAGGAGTAGACAAGGAGTTGGAGGAGGAGATATGATTGTGTCCCACAAATGTATGAAATATTATTCAGCTTTTAGATTTCAGTTTTCCTACTCAAATAACACTGCTGAGTGTGAGGCTTCGGTCCATGGTCTTCATTGGGCAAGGAACCTAGGAATCAAGAACTTGTAAGTGTTTGGTGATAGTGAACTAGTTGCCAATCAAGTCAGAGGGCTTAATACTGTCAAGAATTACCTTCTCAAGAACTACAAGAGTAGGGTATGGGATCTCATGGATGATTTTGAGGCCTTCAACATTGTGTCCATACCTAGGAAGGAGAACGAAGTTGTTGATAGGCTTATAGTAGTTGGAGCAACATTTGATGTGGTTGAAAACATCAAAAGAGACAAAGAACAACCACATATCCATATAGTTGTGAGGCCAAGTAGTGCCAGATAACAAAACATGCTGGTAGGTATTCGAGAATGATTGACAGATCATTGATTTTCCTCAAGAAGAAGCTAAATTCTCAGCTAGAAATCAAAGCAGATTAGAGAAGCAATACAGAATCAAATAGTACAGCTGCATACAAACAAGCTTCCCAAAGGATTAGTGACATTGGAGTCTATCTTCAATCCTAATGATCAGTTTAGAAAAGAAAAGGCTAACATACATATCAAAGGAGAAGATTCAGAGTCAATCCCAGTTGGAGAAGGAAAAACACTTCAAATTGGCAAAGTGGCCACTGAGCAAGAAAGGTAAGAAATCATACAAGTTTGCCAAGAATTTTCAAATGTATTTTCTTGGAGCTATGAAGAACTAAGAGGGTTCAATCAAAATCTATCACAACACACAATCGAACTAGATCCAGCTACTCAACCCATCAGGAAAAAGAAAAGACTAGTCAACCCACACATTGAGCCTCTGATGAAGAAAGAGATGAACAAGCTGATAGAGGAAAGTATCATATTTCTAATTAAACACTCAAGATGGATTTCAAACCTGGTCCCAATCAAGAAGAAAAATGGAGAGATTAGGTTGTGTGTAGATTTTCGAGAATTAAACAAAGCTTCCCTCAAAGATGACTAGTCACTCCCTTCAATGGAGCAGATCTTGCAAGTGGTGTATGGATAAGAGATATTCTCCTCCTGATGGCTACTCAGTGGTACATCTAGATCATGATAAAATATGATGATCATTTCAAAACAAATTTCATCACCAAATGGGGCACCTATGCCTAAAGAAAAATGCCATTTGGATTTTCCAATACCAAAGCTACTTATCAAAGGGAAATGGATATGGCATTCAAAGGGCTGATCAAAAAATAGTACTAATCTATCTAGATGACATTACATTGTTTACAAAAATACAACAAACCACCTTTTCCACATAAGGTAGGTGTTTCAAAGATGCAGGAGTTTTGGGGTATCATTGAACCCTAAAAAATGCATATTCTTGGCCCATGAGGGCAAGATTCTAGGCCATATTGTATCAAAGGAAGGATTGGAAATTGACCTAGAGAGAGTGGAATCAATAAGAGCATTTCCATTTCCAAGCCACAAGAAATATCTTCAAAGCTTCCTGGGAAAAATAAATTTTGTCCACGAGGTTTGTACTCAAATTTTTCTACCCTTGTTAAGCCAATAACATTGATGTTGAAGAAAATATTAGCATTGGTGGACAACTGAAGGAAAGGAAAGATTTGAGGCCATCAAATAAGCTATATCACAAGCCCCAACTCTCATGAATCCATATTTCTCTAAAGACTTCATACATTGTATGCCTTTGGTGGTAGTGACACAATTTTTGCAATCTTAGTTCAATAGAACAAAGAAGGTACAAAATAACCAATTACTTTCTTTAGTCAAGGTCTGGAAGACTATGAAGTGAGATACTCCTTCATTGAAAAGCAAGTCTTGGTAGTAATCAAAGGATTAAAGAAGTTTAAGCATTTGGTTTCAAATAATAAAATCCAATTGTTGGTCTCCCATGTGGGAGTTAAATAAATGAATGAAAAACATGCAAGATGGATCACTCATGTCATGGAATATGACATTGAGATCAAGGTCACTAAGCTTATCTATGGGAAGGGGTTGTGTGAATAACTAGCCTCATGTCAACAAGGGAAGGAAACAATGAAAAGGAGTCTATTTTTGTTCTCTAGGATAATCAAGAAGAAGGAAATGATGATGTAACTATTCCTTGTTGGACTCAAGACTTGGTGCACTTCCTTCAAACAGCTCGTGTCCTCATAGGATGAGTAAAGAAAAAGGATACATTTTAGACTATAGGCCATCCCATATGTTCTTATTGATGTTATCTTGTTCAAAAGAGACATCAATGGCATTCTATTGAGATTGACTGAGACAGATTAGGTTGAGAGAGTGTTACAAGAATTCCATGTTGAAGCAGTTGGAGGCCATTTTTCTCCAAGGGTGACAACACTCAAGATCATGAAGGCGGGTTATTATTGGCCCAGAGTGTTTAGTGAATACTATGCATGGATCAAAAGGTGCAAGAATTATGCATTCTTCAAAGGAAAAGAAAATCTAGCAACACTTCCATTGCACCCAATTTCAATCGACCAACCTTTCATGCAATGGGGATTGGACTTCATTAGAGTCATCAATCCAAATTCAAGCCAAGGCCACAAATGGATTCTGACAACAACAAACTATTTCACCAAGTGGACCAAGGCAGTGACACTCAAGGAAGCTAATGAATCTAGTATACTATATTTCTATGAAGGGATAGTGACCAGATTTGGAGTGCCAACCACCATTATATCAGAAAATGCATTGGCATTCATAGGTTCCAAGATCACAGGATGGGCTGTTAAGAATGGGACTTACTTGAGCACTTCATCAAACTATTACCCTCAAGGTAATGGCCAAGCTAAGTCCACAAACAAGAACCTGCTAAATATCATTAGAAGAACTCTTGATGAAAACCAAAGAACCTGGCACACAAATCTCAAATCAGCCTTATGGGATGATAGGATAACACCCAAGAGATCTACAAGAAACTCTCCATTCAAAATTGTCTATGGGAAAGAGGCAAGTGTTGCCTATATCACTTGAGTTGTCAGCATTGGAGCTTGTGAAGTAACTAGAGATGTATGAATTTGAACCAATGGAGGCAAAGTATGCGGAGATGATAAAATTGGAAGAAATAAGAGAGCATGCACTCTAAGCAATAGAGAAGGATCAGGAATCAATCAAGAGATGCTTTGACAAAAAGGAAAAAACAAGGATCTTCTAGGAAGGAGACCTGGTTTTGAAATGGGATACAAATCGGGAAAAACTAGGAAGGCATTCCAATTTTTATGCCATTTGGAGTGGCCCCTACATAGTCACAAGATGTAAAAGTAGCAATGCTTTCCAATTATCTATGTTGGATGGTGAGGAATTGTAGATTCCAGTAAATGGAATCTATCTTAAACACTACTACTATAAGGAAGGTTATCACCTTCTACATATTAGTTTAATTCATTATCCTCTAAGTGCTTGTGCACATTGTCTTGCTATAGTTTAGGTTGCTTTTCTCCTAAGTGCTTTGCATGCTCTACATGTTCTATTTGGAGCATGTATGATTTCAAATTTTGTATATATTTGTGGTGCTGTTTTTTTGTTCTTATGCAATCCATTGAGAGAGACAGATGAAGCCCGAGTCAAAACAATTTTCTACTCTCAAAAACCTTCATTTTAATATTTCTTATGAAAATTGAGAGTGAAAACAACCGGGCTTGTGAATCAGAGGAAAAATCAGTATCAGACCATTGTTCTTGACTCCATGCCCAATGGATATGAAAAGGAAATTGGTCTTTTCATCTAGCAGGTAGATACCCCTGTGAGTCACCAAATTGTTATCCATATTTCACCCTGGGAAAAATATTGGATCAGCCATGACCTCGCATAGAAAGAACTTGAGAAAACTCATTCAAATATTGTAAATAGGTCACATAAGGACTCAACAATGGAGTGGTGGGGATGAGAAAGATTAAATGACCCTATGCAAAAATAAATGACTCTGTCGATCCGTTTCCATGTCTTAAATCCATTTTTTCAAGTTACAGGAAGACTCAACAATGGAATAATAGGGTCATAAAAGAAGAGGTAGTGCTACAAAGGAGCCAGGAGCAAGAAAGGGAAAAATGGTTGAGTTTTGAAGTTTTCGGGATCGAAACAATTTAGAAAAGAGTCCAGAAATTGACTAAGTATGGAGGAGGAAGCAGAAAGAACCATGTGTCTACGTGGTGCTTCTCCAAAGTTTAATCTAGAAATGGAAGCCCAAATGAGTGCAGGATTCCACGCGCCCGAGCCCCAAAAGTTACAGGGCCATTGAAAAGTATTTAATTAAGAAAGAAGGTGCCAGGTGTTAGCTCGATGTAAATCTAAAATGGGAGCCCAGGGCAAAGACTCTAACTTACGCTAGCCTTCCACGTAGAAAATGGTCAAACAGGGTCAAAAGGAGGAATGGGCGGGCCTCAAAATTGGCTAAGTATAAAGGTGTAAGTGGAGAATGCCAAGTTTCAGTGTGGTGCATCTCTAAGAGTTAGTCCAAAGGTAGAGACCCAAATGAGGGCGAGCTTGCCACGTAGCTCAAAGTCTAAAAAGTAAGTGGAGTCGATTGAATAGTCAATGCATGGGGCAAGATGGTGGAGGCTGCCAAGTGTCTAAATGGCACTAATCTAAGGATTGAATGGAGAGAGAGTTTGTAAATGAGTGTCAAACTACCATGTGTCCCAAGTCAAGAGATATGACCCTGCCAAGTAAAAGACTTAACTAAAACATAGAAATTGGGTAGGCAGCGGAGGAAACGCCACGTGGCAAGCCTAAACTAGCAGCGCTTAAATAGGGTTATCTGGGGGAAAGTTTTTTTTTTTCCCCTTGATATTCCAAAAGGTCTAAAAGTTGTAAAATGGGTCACAACTCCATGCAAAGGAAAAGTCGGTGTTTGAGCCCAAGTCAAGGTCAAACCAGGGAGTCGGAAGAAAAGGTGAAAATTTTCCTTTTCAGATACAAAAGGCACATAGATAAAAATTGAAGTGCATCTCCCCAGCCAACCAAAGGGTGCCACGTGTCTAAGCAGAGCATCGGGGCTGTGGGATTTTTTTGAGTTTTTCATTTTTTTGCGGAAAAGGGGGAAAAGGATAAATCATGGACCGCAAATCCAATTTTTCCCTAATCTTGCTGCCATGTGTCCCGTATTAAAAAAGGAGACCTATTTTTCAAAATGTTTTCCTGCCCATTTGTACGAACCCGATACAAACTTTTAAGGGGCATATATTTCAACTCAGTGCTCAAAATATTGTAAATCTTACACCATTAGAAGTGTCTCGATGTACTCTACACCATGGAAAGATAAAAAATCAATTTTTTAGGCTGTGGTAGGTGGAAAATAGAGGAACATCTTCAAGCCTTTAATGTAGGATCTTCTTGCCTTAACAACCAGATTAGATTTGATATGCTCACATTGCTTTCTTCCTCCTTCGAGGCATCAAATAAGGATTTTATGTAGTCAAGACATATTTGGAGCAGATTTTATAGGAGACATTAAATAGTGGTGGTTGAGCTTAGAGCTATTTTCCCTGCTTCTCTCTCTTTCTCCCATCTGTATCAAATCTATAAATACAGGCTCGGGACTCGTTGTAAAGGGTTGGACATGCTTTTGTTTGGCATTTTCCCCTTTCCTTCTAGCAAAGGAATTCATGGAGTTCATGCCTTCCATTAAAATTGTAATATGTTCCTTGTTTACTAGTTGTTTTGTAATGCATTGTATCAGATCAATCTGTGGAGCAATAAAATACGTTTGTGATCGATTCTAGATCCTTTTCGGCCCCTCTGTTTCTCGCATCTAGTCTTTCATTATAAATCTGGTTATCTGTGCTTGATTATTGTATGTATTTTTTTGGTTTGTGTCTATTAGAAAAACTAGTGTTCATCATTCCTTTGATGCATCACCTTATAGTTTAGTTATTTCTTATGTGTTATATCCCTTTTTACCCCTGTCTCCTTGGAAAATTTTAGATTAGGTATAGAGATAGATCCTCTACAAGTTCTCATGTATGCACATAAATAGAGGAATAGGAACCAACCTTTAATCTACAGAGCTTTTCCATTTTGCAAGGTCCCACACCTTGAGGAAATTTAAATGTTATACGGATCACACCAAATGACTCTACCTTAGAAAATTTGATCTATATAACTCATTTGGGGGTGTTTTGATTTTACGCTAATGATTACCTTACCTATTTATTTCCCCCTTATCTTTTTCCACTACCCTCTTATTGATTGTCACTCTCTCTCTTTTATGCTTTCATCTATCTTCTCACCTCTCTTATCATCCTTCTCTACTATTTGATCCCTCTCCTCCACCATGTCTTTTATACACCAACCATTTCTACTTTCTGTCATCTCTATCATTTATCATCCACATCTTTTATACCATCTTCCACAGGACTTTTTTTGTCCTGGAGGATACCAAAATGACCAACATCTATCTGATTTTGTACTCTTCCATGAATATTTTCTCTGCTTTTGTTTTGTCGCAAAAGTATCTTAACTTCTTATCCTACTTACCAAACAAGTAGGATTGCTTTTATCTTCTAATTTGCTAACACTTATGCATATTTCCTATGAAACATGATTACCATCATATTTATTACCACTTTAAGGCATTTTATCTCAGCTTTCTATCCTATCTTCTCAACATGTGCACATTTATGATTATTCCCCCAGGGGCATTTTTATTTAGACATCCATTTCTCGTTATGTCATCTTCGTGCCCTATCTTGGGGCATATTTTCATCCATATACTTGTCAACACATATAGCTCACTTTGGGTCATTCTCGTGACCTATGTTGGGGCATCATTATCTTCATCAATGTCCCTTTTGCAGATGCATGAATTTTTTTGAATGATTCATCACAGAAAAAGGATTGTGCACATCTTTCGCATTTAGTTACACATATTTTGATGTTTTCCTATGACCCATTGGTCATCTTGGTTTACATCCATACTGCAGTGGTCTTCACCCACTCACTAGTCTGTAGAACATTTTCTTCTGTCTCCATTGAGACCGTAATTTTCCTCTACCGATGTGATATTGAACTCACCACCATACATTTTGTTTTTTTATTGTTATTGCAATCCTTTTTTGCTTGAGGAATCTTTCCTTTCATCGTATCTTCATCCATATTTAAACATATATTTTACCTAACCCTTTTTATTTTTTTCTTGTGGCTTTCTATCGTAAACCACTCAACAAAAAGGGGCAAATGTAGACACCTATTTTTAGGTATAGCGCCCCTCAGTCATCTCACATTCATGCAATTTCCATTCTCACATCCGGGTTCTCTTAAATTAAATGAAATCCTATCCATTTTCTTAATTAATTATCAAATGGGCTCCATGTAGACCCATTTGATAATTCAACTTTTGATATTATCCCCATCTCCCACAAATTATTAATCCATGAGTATTAATACACCTATCCAACACCCTTTTTTTGAATCTTTTATCTCACCCACCATGTCAATCATGCTCCCCACTCCATCTAATAATTCAAGCCATGGTCCCCACGTGATCACATCATATCTCTTAACTCGGGTTACTCTACTCAACCCCGGTTACTTGTTAACCCCAATCTAACCTCACATCTAAGTTATAAATATGGGTTTTTTCCCATATTTGGGAGGAAGAAAAAGTTAGAAAATTTGGGTGAATGCTAAGAAATTTTATCCATTTTATAATATCATTATTATTCTATCTTGGTGATAACACGTGGAATTTCCATGATACTCTACTCATGATTTGGTTCATGTGATGAGATTCATGTTGCACACATTAGATCAATAACACCATCTACACACCGGTATGCTCCAGTTTCTTTTGTTTATAGATTTTTATGTTATCTTTTTTGACTCTATTTTATTATTATTCTTATCACATGGGGGTTGACAGCCACCAAGGAGTTAACACTTCCCAGATCTACTTTGTCAGGAAGCCCCACATAAAATATCTAATCATTATTTTTCTAGTGTATGTGAACTGCAGGTTTCTTAGGATCACACCGAGGAGTCCGATATCAACTTTGCACCCGTATCATCTATCGTCATCTCCAAGGTACTAAGCCCTTGTATACTCGATGTTGTTTAGTGTTTCTTGATTCTTCATACACTCATCTAGACAAGAAGCTGGAAACTCAGATCAATAATAATAAATGGGGTTTGAGATCTCGGTTCACCCTCTCCTTTCTTGGAGGTGACGCTGGTATGGTGGATGGTTGGGATGGTATAGGTATTGCCTACCCATTTTCATGAGAAATAATTCTCTACTCGATTCGCCCACCGTATTAAAAATGGCGGGAACAATATCAATGAAGGATTTTTGTACAATGCATAAGACTGTTGGGAACCTCTTTCAACATAAATTCTTCATTTAGAAAATGATAGTTATATTCAACCATGATTATTACAACATGCCTCCTCTCAATCCAATGTTTCTTTAACTCTTCGAATTTTCTAGTGTTGCCACTAGAAGAGATTACAATACATGTATTGGAAGGTCGAGAAGACAAGATCGATCTTGATCAATCTTAGAAGGAGTGAGAGAAGAACTTGCCAATATGTCGGGGCCCTTTGTTATACCTTGACTCGAGAAATTTTAAACAAATCCATGATGAAGGCTTCACTGGACTAATTTGGCCAAATATTTTGTTTAAATCTTCAAGAAATATCTTTCAAACTATTTGATACAACCACACTCACCATTTTTCTAGTAAAAATCTTTTCAATAATTCTTCACTTTCAAGGTTGGAAAAGGGATGCATATTGGTGAGAAAATAGAGTTGAATTTATAATGAGGATGGCGCAGCATGTTGAGTTGAGTAGAATCACTGCCATCAGATGAAAGAAGATTTTTACTCAGCTCACATGAAGGAAATAAATTTGAGAAAGATTGGCACTATGCAACAGAAGATGTTTGATTGATGTGATATAATCCATGCAAGGATACTCAGCTCTGAAAGGCACGAACATGAGTATGTATTGCTCAAGGTTGATTCTCAAAAGGTGAAAAGGATTACATTTCACATCAAACCATATGGAATTACCTGGGAATTATTTAAAAGGAGTTCCTTACACACCAAAAAGAAGGAAATTATTATAAAACTATCAAGAGGTAATAACATGGCATCCCAATCATATTTGATGGAAGTGAAAAATGTGAGTCACTTGCAATACTTCCACCTGACAACATAAGAATGGAATATTTGCAAAGAAACAATAGTGGATGAGATTTGAAAGCCAAAAAGGTGAATATTCCTTGGAAAATTCAAGCTTTTGTGGGGAAAACTAAAAGGTGTGTGAGTGATTGAGATTTTATAAATGTAATGAGAATACACCGAGAGTAACCATTTTCCTAAGAAATTTTTAGAGAAACTTATTAGTTTCCTTAGCCTTCAAATTGAATCATGTCAAGATGGTTGTGAGTGTACATCCATTGACAAGCATTTAGATTGTGAATGAGACTATCCCTTGCTGATAAATTTGATGAGCCTTGAATTAATTGTGTTAATCATGAAAAATTTTGTGTCTACTTTTAAGTTGATATGTTTTAAGTAGCTATTCATGTTCTTGTTTCAATCTTATGTTAGGAATTCCTCTGAATCACACAAGATATTATCCTTATGGTAGTATTGTGGTAATTTCAATTTTGATATGAGAAGAGTTGTCATTTCATTACATACTAAATAGTTTTAAATTCATTCTACTTCCATCTTGTTGATACAAGTTATTTGTTAGTCTATGAGTGTATCTTAGGCATGATAGATCAAGTATTCTGTATGTTTAATTGATTATTTCACATGAAATTTTATGTTTCAATCCTAAAAAAATGTGTGAAACCATGTATCTTTAGGTTACCATGGGTGCACATCTTCTTGAAGGTTCATTGTTAGTTATTTGAAGTGTTTTTATCATCTTATTTGGCATATTTTCCAGCATTTGTTAAAATTTCTCTAAGATTTGGTATAATAAAATTTATCCTACTTAATTCCCCAAAAATACATCCATAACCAATAAATCCTACAAGAACCACCCATGCTTGCACTGCTTATCCATAAATTCCAAGGAGATTTGTTGAATTTACCCATCCTTTACCTAAAATATGCAAGAGCAAGATGGTTTTATTGTTGTCTTTAGTAACCTAAAAAATTATCTAGAGGACATTTGAATTTTCTATGGTGAAAACTCATGAGAGTTATATTATGTTGCATTAGCCTTGTCTTTTCAAGGTTATTTCTCAATATCATAAAAGGAGAGTCAAATGTTGTTGATCCATTCATTTCCCTACAAATACAGGTTATAAAATAGGTCCTCTCACCTTATTTGAAGGCACAACCTAAAGTAGTAAAGGTAGGTCAAACCATTAGCACGATGTTATTCAAATTTTCTGAGCTTGAGTGACAAAGAGTCGGTTAAATCCTTTCTTGACTACAAAATGACTTAAATTTTGATCTATCTTTCTCTACACATCTTGCTCAACTTGTTGATGTTATTCGACTTCAAAGGGAGAACTAATTTTAATACCAACACCACTCGACATCAATTCTAGGGATTACTTGTGTAAATAAATATAAGTAATGACCTCTTGTAACATATTAGATATGTTTAGATGCAAATACATGGTTTAGACATCATCCTTTATTGAGATTTACGAAAAATGAGCTTAATCAGAAGTTGTTTGCTTAATATTTTCCTAGTTTAAGCAGGATTTCCATTAAATCTACTTGGCTAGGGGTAAATACCGACAAAGAACACTTAGAATTTTCAAGCTTTGTTGAAATTGGTCATTAGTTTTCCTTAACAAGTCATTTGTAGAAATTTACACATGTAAGGTGCATGACCTCAGTGGTGACTCAACATTGTTCAAAATTTTCGATAAATACCAGTGCCTCATGTTTTAATTTATTGAAATATGTCAATAAGACTTGTGAAGATGGAAGGAAGAAGATACTTGTTAAAAATAGATGATGTTAGAAAATTGTTTCTAGAGATAGGAAGGAAAATTCCTCAAAGAAACAAGTCTAGAGAGCTCGGGAAATCAAAGGTCTCAAGAGAAAGTAGTGTCTCTGTGATTGAGAGTGATTGGCCTTTGATAGAGGATTATTCCTCAGATAGTTCTAGATCAAGTAGTCCCTACACAAATCTATATACTCCAACTGGTAAGGGGCCTTCATTTGTAACTGATATAGGTATTCCTCATCTTCCTCTTTTATCATTAAGAAATAATAGAGTGTCATGTGAAACTGAACCATTGAAGGATCAATATTTTGAGGATCATACCCCATTTCCTCAAAGACCTCCTATCCCATACCATTTTAATCCTCATATTCAAACACCTCCTCAAAATAATATGGCACTCCCACCTCCTAAAGCCCCATTTGTTGTTAATATATATAGACCTATATATTTAACAGGTATGGTGGGTTATCCCAATGCATTCCCTAATGATGCAAGGAATATATTGCAAAAATTTGAAGGGAATAATTCCATCAGTGGTGACCAAGACCTCAGGCTCTTTACTAATATTATGGAAGACTTTGAGATTGAGCATGAGGATGTATATGTGAAGTTGTTCATTCATAATTTGGAGCAGGATTCCCGTGATTAGTATAAGCCTTTTATAGAAAATTATAACGACTCATGGGTAGAAATGAAAAATGCCTTCAAATTGAAATATGGGGATAAGAATGATCCAAGGTTCCTTCTCTCAAATTTTGAGAACATTAAAAAATCCCAACGAACCTGTCCTATATTTTAATGCTAGATTAAACAAAACTTCAAATAGACTGTTTGTAATATTGATACGAAGTGATCAATCTTACCTAATAAATTATTCGAATGCCTTTGAAAAAAATGTTGTGTCTATTTAAGAGACAAAAACCCCTGGACTTTGAGGAATTATTTTTCCATGGAAGTCTAGATAGAAAATAAGATCAAGGCAATGATAAAAACTCTCAAAAAGGAGGGTGTCAAATTAATCAATACCGAAAAGCCTCAAGCGAGAAAGACAGTTGATTTGGAAAAAGTAGTTAAGACTCTGGTAGGAGAAATCAAGGAAATTTACTATAAAATTGATATAGCGGAGAAAGGAATAGAACATATCTTTTAGGTCAGCACCAATCTCAGGCCTTGTGAATCATCCTAGAGGTGAACATAAATCTAATGAAAAAGGAAAGGGGTCCATGGGATCAAGAAATAATAAACAACCACCAAGAGAAAATAAGTTAGTCCCTGATCCATTAACTGCCAGGGTTTCCTTAGTAGAAGAAGATCATGTCATCAATTGGTGTGATAAATGTTTCCTCCCACATGCCCCATGTGACCCTATTGAGGAAGATGAAGAGATTGATGACAATACTTTTATGGTGACATTTGCATGATGGAATGCAAAAATGGTTCACAACTAGGATCTACTTCTATTGAATTGCAGAGTGCAAGAACTATAATTTTTTTTGGGATTGCATATAATGGGTAAACTCTATCCCTTATACTACTAACATTGATATTGATATGGTCCAGGATTTTGATCTTCCTAATCATGATTTTGAATATTTAAGATCATTGATGATTAATAAATATGATGGTGGGATTCCTTTTGAGGAGGATAGACAATTATTAATGAATGCAGTAGTTTCTCAGGAAAAGGAGTACAATCTCATAAGTAGAGTTGTCAAAGGAGGAGGGCCACAACCCAACCAAAAAATCCACTTCTCACTAATATCCCAAAATATCCCCCAAAGAAGGATGTGCCAACCAAAATCCCAGTTAATGTCAACAAACCCAACACCCTTACCCAAGCAGTGAAGAACCTTATACCTTAAGAGAAATTAATTACCCTACCCATTAGTATAATTTTACCCATGTATACCCTTGCGACATGCCTCAAAATTTTGTTCACATCAAGGTTTTGTACATATTATTGATTCACTTAGAATCCCTGAGCATAGGAGAAGAGCCTTTGAGCACTTAGGATTTGTGGAAGAGGTTGTAGTCCTAGGTAAATATGTTACCAAGTGTGGATATTTCTCTTGTTATTGAAGAATCCAAAGTGTCTCAAAGCACTACCCTTGTTGAATCTCAACTTGATGTTGATCCCTTTTATACTACTTTGATTATTAAAGATAGACTTGTTCACAATTGCATGTTTGATTTAGGGGCTTCATGTAATGTGATGCCACTTGAAGTGATGAATGAGATGAACATCAAAGTAACAACATCCTTTAGGAATTTCAAAACTATTGATTCAAGGGAGGTACTAGTAATTGGATATGTCAAAGGTTTGGTGGTACAATTAGCAGCTTACCCTGGTAAGTATTTGACCATGAATGTAGTTATTGTGGACTACCCTACTAAATGGGGTATGTTGTTGTCAAGGAAATGGGCTTCTAGTGTTGGTGGAAGTGTGCAAATGGATATGTCATACACCACCATACTGGTAGAGGGAAATTTGGTCAAGTTGTATGGGGAAAAGAAGATGTTATATCTTATTTAATATCCCAACAATGCTTCTTATGAAGTATTATATACAGATGTAGATGTCAATAACTTTGTTGGTTATGTGGATTTTAAGGAACATTATATTAATGAGAGTAGATGCCTAGATAAGATTGGTGTCCCCTAGAATTTTATTTTTGATGGAGCTTGCTCCAATATGGGAATGATACTAGCGTTTTCCTTGTATCTCATAGTCAAAATAATTTTAATTTTTCTTTTAAACTAAATTTTGAGTGCACAAATAATTTTGTTGAGTATTAGGCACTGCTTTTGGGTTTGAGAATTACTTGGAAGTATGGTATTACGGACATAGTTGTTAAGGGAGACTTGGATTTGGTGGTCAAGTAAGTTATAAAACTATATGCTACAAAAAATCAAATGATGAAACAGTATAAGCATGTGGTTTGGGATTTTATTGAAATTTTTGACTCCAAAATATGGTATCATGAAAGAACCCAAAATATTGAAAGCAGATAGGTCAAGCGGCTTGGTTCTCAGTTTCAAAATGGTACTATCTCTCCTTATTGTGATTATGATATTGAAAATTTTTAAGACCTTCTATCCATGATAATGTAAAACATTGGCAAATATTTGATGATGATGCCTAGGTTCGAGGTTTTTATAGAATGAAGGAGAGTTCACCAATCAATATAAGGACTGGGAACCAATGGTTTCTATTTGTGATGGTAAGGAAACCCTATTTGGAAAAGATATTATTCAGTTAAAGACCAACACCATTCCAAGAGGGTTGGTTTCTTTGGAATCAAAATTTGATAATGCTGATAGGGTAGTTCATAGACATATCTCAACCTCAAGATATGTGGAAGAGCATAAGATGGGAACTGGATTAAAAACTAGAAAAATATAGCTTGGTATTAATTTGAGTAAAGAGGAAAAGAATTCCTATTTTGAGTTGTTAAATAAGTACCAAGATTACTTAGCATGGTCCTACTTAGAACTGAAAGCATATAGGGAGGATCTATTTCAACATGAGATACCTTTAGAAACTAATGTTTAACCATTTAAGAAGAAAAAAATCCCATTAGTCCACTTCTCCCTCAAGATGCAAGAAGAATTAAAAAAATTAAGGGATGGAGGGATAATACAACCAACAAGATATTCTTCATGGGTGGAAAACTTAGTGCTAGTAAGAAATAAAAATGGATACATAAGGCTATGTTTGGATTTTAGAAACTTGAATAAAGGCTCAATAAAAGTTAACTATCCATTTCCTAATATGGACAACATACTACAATTGATGGATTCTCGAGGTAAAATAAGTTGGTAGTAAAATAATCAAAGAGAATTAAAACTACCTTTACTACCCCATGGGGTACCTATGTGTATGTGAGAATGCCTTTCAGTTTGATTAATGTTCAAAGCATGCTACGTTCGATAGAAAGAGGATGTTACATTCTCAAGATAAATAAATGATTTTATCATGGTTTATCAAGATGATGTGACAATGTTCTCTAAACAGAGAAGTGATCATTTGAGTCATGCTTTGAGAAGATGCTAATGAGACGTAGAGAATACGAAATCTCATTGAATCCTAAGAAGTGTCATTTTGGGGTTTAGAAGGAAAATTTATTGGGGTACATTGTATTGAAATAGTGGTTCATGGTTGATCTTGAAAGGATGGAAGAAATTGGTAAAGTTCTTGTCCCAAAAACTAAGAAAGGGATTTGGCCCTTCTTTGGTTAAATAAAACTCATTAGGAGGTTAATTTCTAACTTTTCGAAATGACTATCCCTATTACAAACATGTTAAAAAGGGACAAACTTATCCAATGGGAGGAAGGAGCTCTCCAAACTTTCAATGGAATTAAGGAAGCATTAAAAAATTCTCCAATGTTGGTAGCCTCGGATTACAAGAAAGATTTTTAGATATTTTCCTTTGCATATGAAAACACTATTACATCTATGCTATTGTAAAATGATGAAGAGGGAAATGAAAGGCCTATTGATTTTTTCAGTAAAGCACTAGAGGGAGCTGAATTGAAGTATACCATCATGGAGAAGTAAGATTTTTCCTTGGTAAGAGCAACTAAATTTTTAGGCCATATATCTTGAGCTCTAAGATTGTGTCCTATGTTCCCCACACTATGGTCAAAGATATTTTATTAGAAATGGAAATTTCTAGCAAAAGATGTCGGTGGGTGAACAAGCTACAAGAGTATGACATGGATATACAAACCACCAAGTTGGTTAGAGGTCTAGGTCTTACAAAGTTGATGGTAGAAAGCAACTTGCAGGTGATGGAAGTCAATGAGATTGAGGAAGGAATTATAGATGTCCATGAAAAATTAGTCAATTCCATATGGTATAAGGACATAATATTTTACCTCAGAAATTTTGAGTGTTCGGCCATTTGTATAAAAATTAAAGAAGAACACTCAAATTAGCCTCCCAAAAATATATCATAACTGATTATGGGTTGGCTTGGAAGAATCCTGAAGGGGTTCTTTTGAGATGTATCATAAAGGAAGAAGCTCCCAAACTGATTACATAATTTCATGGGGGAGTGTGTGGAGGCCATTTTACAAGAAGACTAACTGCTCACAAGATATTTAGGGTAGGTTATTGGTGGCCTACACTTTTCAAAGATGCAACCTTGTTAGTTAGGAAATGTGATAGTTTTCAAATATTTTTAGGAAGAATGAAAGATTCAGGTGCCCTTCCTTTACAACCAATGTCAATAGAATCTCCTTTTAAACAATGGGGCATGGATTTTATTGGAGAGCTCTCAGATCCCTCAAGTACAGGGCATAAATGGATATTGGTGGCCAAAAATTATTTTACCAAGTGGGTTGAAGCTATTCCCACCAAGAAAGTAACTCATCAAATTGTCATGGATTTCATCTTGAATCACATAATTTGTAGGTTCGGGGTACCTACAAAAATATTTCCGACAATGACATGAGCTTTAGAGCTAAGTCATTGGTGACTATGTGCCAGGAATATTGAATTAATTTGACATATGCATCCAATTACAATTCACAAGGGAATTGTCAATCTAAATCGAGCAATGAGAATTTGCTTAAGATTATTAGGAGGACATTGCATAGATTAACAAGAGAAAATGGGGGATCGGTTGAAATTTTATTTATGGGTAGATAGAATCACTTTGCAAAAAAGGGCTAGTATAAATAGTCCATTTGAATTAGTTTATGGAGTCAAGCTCTTTTTACCCTATATATATAGTTGTCCTCTTATCGGTTTGTACAACAACTTGAAGATGATAAGTTGAATCCATATAAAGCAAGGATTAACCAAATAGTTGAGTTAGATGAAGAGAGAAGGGAATCTCACCAAAGACACCTTAGATTTAGAGAGAAACTTAAGATTTTTTTATAAAAAGGTGATTCCCAAGATTTTCAATGTTGGAGATCTTGTTTTACTATGGGATAATAGACACGAGGATAAAGGAAAAGCTGAAAATTTTGATGCTTTATGGATGGGTCCTTATTCCATTGATATAAGAATTGGTGAGCACACTTTCTTCGTGAAAGACCTAGATGGGGTTTTGCTTGAATTTCTTGTTAATGACACGCATCTGAATTACTTTCCGGGATAGATTATAAAAAAGGTGTGTATCCCTGTTCAATGTATAGTCCTTTTGTGTTGTTCGAGCCTTTTGTTTTTTATTTCACTTTTTTCTCTCCTAGTCTACAGGGACTAGTTGCCTCGGTTTCACATTATTTATTGTGAAATGTGTTGATATGTTTAACCTTTTATGTACTAAAAATGACTCGTATCCCAATGGAATTAGGTACTATTATCACCGAATCACAACACCCTATGGTTTTCACAAGTGTGTGTTCTTGATCTCACGGTGTGATTGGATAACATGGGTACTATCTCCAATTTGTGGGGCTTGCTACTTGAGATAGACCTCCAGAGAAAGATGGTTCTTGCTCCTAAACTACATGCCACAATCTACTCTAATATAGGTAAAACTATCTTTCCTAATCTAACCTTCCATGGGACCAGGGAGAGAGATTACATGAAAAAAAATCCTACACTAAAGCATTGATAAACCAAAAAAGGAGAGTGAGAATAGTCTTCAAATGCGTGAAAAGTAGGAGGAAAATGCATACTAGAAGGAGTGATAATAGTTCTCCACAATCTAATAACTGCATTGACAACAATATTTCACGTACACACAATGATAATGAATCCCTTTAATAGCATAAGATAGAAATAATATATATGCAATGAGATTGAGGGGGAAAGAGGGATGCAAACAAACACTGTGGGAAGGTACATCCACAAAATTACATCTATTGCTTCATAAGTATGCACAATCCAATCTATTATACGATAAAGGATTGGATCACCATGCAAGGAGTCCACTAAAAGGGCCTACAACAAATTGGATTCACAAAACAATTTTTTACAGGGTTTTTGGTACTCAAAACTATCCCTCCTAACAATGAGCCCAACACTCCAATTTATAGAAATATGAGGAGAGAGAGAGAGAGAGAGGGAAAATGAAAATCTTGAAAACTATCCTTCAACTAGTTGAAAGAGGTATTAAATGGAGTGAAATGATGATATGTTTCTTACAAAAACCCCCCCATACTATCCCATAACTTTTAGTAGTGAGAAATGTCAGCCCATGCTTCATTAAATGCATCCCAACTATCAAATAAAACACTATTATGAACCTGGCCATGTTTTCAGTAAAAACTCCATCAATTCTTCATAAAATTCTAGATTTCTTAATTTCTATGTGTCAGGATAGAAACCATGATTCCAATGGTACCACATTTGTGATATTACATCGAGAAATGAAAAATTTATGGCCTTCTAAGTGTGGGAAGCTATTTGGGGTCTGCCAGGCATTTCTATAATTTAACGGGACTTTGCATTTGATTTATAGGAGCTGGAGATGTTTCCTCAATTTAAACATATCTACCATCAATAAAATTAAGAAATCCTATTTTTTTGGCATAAAGGATGTTGTGCCCATTCCAGAAAGTCAAATTTCATGAAAATCGAAGCTTGGGGTCGACATTATGGCCATTTGAAGTTCGAGAGTCAAATGTTGACTCTCTTTGTATTGTGGGTATTTTGGAAAATCAGGTTTTGGGGAACTCATGTCCTACGCGTACTCGCAGACCGGTTGGGACTTCTTTCTCCACTTTTGCCAATTCCCTCTTGGTGTAGAGATTTCAGCTTTTTGGTGTCCTACTTGTCCCTACATTGATCGGGTCATGAGGGACATTGACCTCCTCTTTCACCGCACCGCTTTTATGATCAATTTTTTTCCTTTGCAGATCCCATGTGTACTTTTGTCCTGTGTACCCCGCTGGGACGTGCGGGACAAAAATATCTGATTTCACTAATTTGAACTACCTACAACCATTTCGATGATGTGCATCTCGGATGTCTCGATGTCCTGTGAACCGTCTGGGACATATTTTTCCAATTTTTCTACACAACAAAGGAATGCGGCCATTTCGGGTTTTGGGTACCAACTGTCCTGCGTGAACTTGTGCGTCCTGGGACAAGAACTTCCACATTTTCCGCACTACACTATAAAAGGCCTTTTTTTTGGATTTTTGTAATTTTTTCTAACTCCTGAATTTTTTCCTTAGATGGGAGGGTTAGAAAAGAGCCAAAGGGACCTCAAAAACCTAATTTTTTTACCTCTTACCAGTTCTTCCTACTCAAGCCTGAATAAATTATGCAAGTTATCCTAATTACCTTGAGGGGTGAATTTATGATAACATGCACTTTCTCTATTCAAGTGTTTGATTTGTGTAGTTCTTGAGGCACCTTCCTGCGGGGCCATCCCTGAGTCAGAGCCGGTAGTGGTGCTCAATTTAAATCTCACCCTTTTATCCAACATATTCTTTTGAAAAAACTTCTCTGTCTGATTTTTCCCTATCTTAAAATGTATGCTCAAAGATAGGACTCATGTTGGATGCAAATTTGAGTCTTGTGTTTAGGTGTGAGTCCTCTTTTCAGTCAAGGAATGTAATAGTTATGTTGCCCCTAAAAACCCTATGAAAATTGGCCCCTCTTTTCCTTATGGATTCCTTTTGTGTTTTGCGGGCGTTAATTTTTCCTAAATGTGGAATTGGATGAAGAGGGAATCCATATGTCCCTTCAATGCATATTGTGAAAGGGACAAAGAATTGGAGACTCTCAGAAGCAAGGATTGACCATGTGGTAAAAGCACACCAAGGTAGCCTAGGTAGGCTTAAAATTCAAAGTAAGGAAGAAGGGCTCACATGCCTCCACGTGTCACCTAGGCACAAATTCAGAAGATTAAAGAGAGAGGGAACCCCAAGAATGCACGGGATTTCCAAGTGTCATTCAGGTGTATATTAAAGAGGAGACATGTTTGCGAGAAGCAAGGAATGTTCCACGAAACATAGAAGAGGCCATACGAGATGTTATTTAGAATTTCACTACTCTAAGTAATGCTAAGAAAACTAAGGTAATAGTGCGAGGTGGGTCATGAATCATAATCAAACAAGTCATCTCATCCAGTTGAGATAGCAAAGGCTTTTGAAAAGTTGTGATACATTAAAGGATGAAGTGAACACATGGCGGGACACCATTGGATATGCAGTGGTAGTTTTCTTTTGTAGAAAATGTTGATGTCAAGCCCAAGAAGTTATGAATACAAAAACATAGGATAATTACATAACAAAATAAAATAACGATGTAGATATGAGGTCAAGAGAAATTATTTTATCTCATTATAACTACTATCCTTGTTCATGAAATTTAAATATCATTGTGAAGTATTTTCAAACATAAATAAAAATTGGGGTTTAATAGGGGCCAAAGCCCACGATGAAGAAAGTTGTATACAAATTGGAAAGAAAGGACACAAGAAGAAAAACAAATCTCAACCATCAATTACTCCTACTTTGAATTATCCTCAAAGTGGGGGATCTTGTTCAACAAATTTTTCTTCCTTGATATGAATTCATTTGAACCATGAGCCATCTAAAAAAATACAACTAACCTTGCCATTTTGCAAGACATCCCCATGTCCCTCAATGATTCAACGGTCATCCTGGGGCCATCCAAGATATTCATCAACTCAATCTTCTTATGATAAGAATATAAGCAATCCAAATTATCGAACCACGGGTAGGAAATGTTGTTTTTCCTTTTGACTTATAGGGAACAAAACTAGTTGGAGTAGGTTGACCAGAAGTAGGCTGAAAGGGAACATCTAGAGTAGGTGGAAGAGCAAGTACTATAGACTGGAGACCTGATGGAGTAAGGGATTTATACCTAGACCCAGCCTTGTGACTCCTCATGAAATGTGGATGCTCTCTTGGTGAAGGAGCCTACCAAGGTCTTGATAATGTTTGCTTGATCAAAGAAGCCCATTGCACTGGAATAGAAGGTTAGAGAGTAGACTTTCCCTTACCCTCCCATGTGGCAGATAATGATGCTTTGGAATGATGGGGAGATGAAGGCCCTACTTATTCCTCATCCAAAATAATGATTGGGGTTTGAGAGCTTGGTTCCCCATCCTCTTTCTTTGGGATGACATTAGTATGGTGGATTGTTGGGATGGTACAGGTCTTGCCTTCCCCTTTTCTAGATAAGTGATTCTCTGCTCTAATTCATCCACCTTATGAGAAATTGTGGGCACAATATTAATGGAATATTTGTCATAAAGTACATAAGAATCCTTGGGAACCTCTTTCAGCACAAATTCTTCATTGCACATAAAAGGAAACTTGTATTCAACAATTCCTGTTACAACAGCCTCCTCTGTATCCTAAATTTCCTCAACTCTTCTGGAGTTTTTGGTCTTCCCACTAGAAGAGATTGTAATACATGTATTAGAAGGATGAGAAGACAAGATTGATCTTGATCAATCTCAGAAGGAGTGAGAGCCAAACTTACCGATATGTCGGGGACCATTTGATATCCCTCGGGTCAATAATTTCAAATAAAGCCCTTACGAAGGCCTCATATAGACCATTCGGGTGAATGATTTGGTTTAAATCTTCTCGAATAAATCTCTTTAAAACTACTTGATACAACCACACTCACCATTGTGCTAGTAAAAATCTCTGCAATAATTCATCACTTTTAAGGTTGGAAAAGGGATGCACATTTTTAAAAAAATAGAGTTGAATTTATAATGAAAATGACGTAGGCATGTTGAAAGTGAGTAGAATCATTGCCATCAATTGAAAGGATATTTTTACTCAACGAACATAAAGGAATGAAATTTTAGAAAGATTGACAATATACAACAAAAAATGTTTTATTGATGTGATATAATCTACGCGAGGATACTCATCTCTAAAAGGAAAGAACACAAGTATGTATTGCTTTAGGTTGAGCCCTAAAAGGTGGAAAGGATTGCATGTCACATGAAACCATATGGAAGCACTTGGGAATTATTAAAACAGAGTTCCTTACATGCTAAAAAGAAGGAAATGAATAGACAACTATCAAGAGGCAATAATGTGGCATTCCAATCATATCGATGGAAGTGAAAAACATGAGTCACATACAATACTTCCACATGACAACATAAGAATTGAATATTTGTAAAGAAATAATAGTGGATCAGATTTGAGAGCCAAAAAGAAGAATATTCCTTGAAAAATTCAATATTTTTGGGGGAAAATGGGAAGGTGACTGAGTGATATTGTATTAATGCAATGAGAATACTCTTGCTTAGGGGATAAAAATTTAATGAGATTATTTTAGAGAAAGGTGTAAACTGAGAGAAACCATTTCCCCATGAACTTTTCTAAGAAACCTACCTTCAAATTTAATCATGTTAATATGGTTACGAGTGTATAACCATTGAGAAACATTGAGACTGTGAATGAGACTTTCCCTTGATGATAAATTTTACCATCCCGAGTTAATTGTGTTAATCACAAGCGGTTACGTCTACTTTTAAGTTGAGATGTTTCAAGTAGCTATTCATGTTCCTATTGTAATATTATTTTAGGAATTTCTCTCGAATCACACAAGATCTTATGTCTTCATGCATGTGACCCACTAGAAGGAAACTCAAATACACTGTGTTGAAAACCATTCTAGCTATTAGCATGGATACAAACTCAAACAATGCCTGATTTTTTGCTGTCACTTGCAACATTATCTAGTTACAAGTAGGAGTTGGTGGTTGTTTTTAAACAAACTTAAACATCTACTTACAGTATTAGTTTTATGAGAACCCTCATTTTTCTGATTTTATTCCTTGAACTTGTCTTATGCATCATTTTACAATAGTCCATCATGTAATGGGTTAATTGACATCCCACTACTATATAAAAATCACCATACCGATATGTAAAAGGATCTTCTAGATTTCGGATACATAATATCAATGATGTTATTGTGAAGTTTTCTCCTCGCTCAACAAAACTAAGACCAAATTTCTCAAAACCCCTTGTTTTGTGCCCATGCGTCAAACATACAAGTTAAGATGATAGGTGGTGGTATCCAAATTTGTTCTCCTTTTCAAGCCGAGAAACAACACATATTTGATGTGGAGCTTAGAGATAGATAGATCATAGTGTGTGTAATTTTTTAGCTGGAGATGAGATCTAACTGGCCCTTTGTCACTCAAATTTGTGGAGATATGGATACCACTTAAAGAGGATTTGACCTATCTTCACTACTTTAGGCCATTCCTTTCAACCAAGGTGAGAGAAACCGTAGTGTAACCTCTGCTGTTTGATGAAGGAGATGGAGATATCCTTCTTTTGCACAAATTTTATGAAGAAAGCCTTGGGAAAATATAGTCAATACTCCATAATTTAACTCTCAAGATTTGTCACTTCTAAAAGATGGAGATACTTTCAACACAAGGCTAAGGTTACTGAAGACATTAAGAAATCTTGATTGTTCTGCATATTTTAGTAAGTAGATTTTGTTCCTTTGTTGATATACAGGGAAAACAGGGGTAGTTCAAGATGGATTCATGATTTTTGAATGATTTTTGTGGGAGATGAACCAGGATAAAGTTTATTATACCAAATATTTGAGGGCCTCACAATAATGGACAACTCAACAACATAAATCTTTAGAATAGTTAAGATGTTCCTTCAACCAGAAGGTGTGCTTTAATGGAGGCCCAAATCAACACATTTTCACACAATATTTGAGATCAGTAACATAAAGTCTCGAATTGAAAGCTCAATTAAACACAAAAATCTCTTATCAATCATGCCTAAGGTACACCCAAAGACTTATAGACAATCTTTATCAACAAATGATAGTGAATTGATTTTAAATTTGTTTATCTCATCACAAGATGAAGGCTTTTCTTGAAATAAAATTTCAAATACCACTAAACTATCACATGGATGAGATCTTGTGTGATTTCACAAAGATTTAAAAATAAGATTGTAATAGGAACAAAAGAAACCATTTGTAGACATTCTGAAACAAATTAGACACAAATTTCTACATTGCTTAGATTCATCAGCAAGGGAAAGCTTCCAGAGAAATCTCAATGCTCATCAATGGCTATACATATGTAACCAACTTGACATGATAGAAAATCTAACACAGAAGAAAATAATAGGTTATCTCGGCTTGGTCTCTCAGGAAGACGAATTTCTCAAATTTTCTCTTAAGAATTCAACCCCAACCTTTTGTAAGAGTACTCTCATTGCATTTATACATTTCACTCACTCAAATTTTTCCCCAAAAGAGAAGAATATTCGAGGGACCTTTTCTTGTTACCAATTTGTTTCACACAACGTAGTTTAACAAATTCAGATCCACTAATGACTAGGATGCCATGCTAAAATTTTTGGGAGTCGTTCTAATCATTCGATTATATCATGTGAGAAATCCCTTTTTAATCATTTTCCGGAGGCTTTGCACAACCGGATCTCGAGGTAATTTTTTCACTCTTGAGGAAACACCTTTTTCATCTTTTACGTATGCAACTTTTATCATTTCATCCTTTTCCATTTCTTTTCTTTACAACTCTATCTCGCACCTAGCTTCTCTGGTAATTCTCATTTTGCAAGTTCCCAAGCAATTCCAAATTTAAAATATCGATCTTAACAACCCTTGGACTCACAAATTAAGTTTTGAATCTATTCAATGGCACTTTAAAGATAGAGACAATAAGGAATTTCATCACAAGACACTCTTCTATGAAAATTCTTTTGCAAAAGGCAGAGTGAGCGGAAGCCTAAAATTTTCCTCTGGCGCTTCTTCAAAATAAAACTTAGGGGCGGTGCCCAATCATGCGTGGTCCCTCCACATGTCCTAGGGGCATGGAAGCCTCCACATGTCTCAATCGTAATTTTTAAGGTGTGTTGGTTTGAAAGTCATGATCTATGGATAGACGAGCCAACAGTGTGTAGGGCATAGCCCCTCTTTGAGTCAGCAAAGCGAAACTGGTTTATTGCTATTCTACTAGCAGGAATCTTGTGCAAGTCTCACAATATTCTGCCTTCAGGGGTTGGGATCTCATCCCAGTAGAGTAGTTCGATGAAGAACGAGAATGAAGGAAGGAAAGGAAAGAAGACGGATCTGAAGGGAGAAAAGAAATGAATTCCAAAGTAGAAAGGTCAGAGGGTCTATGTTTTGGGCTGGTAGTAAACAGAGCCGAACCTACTTGCATAGACAAAAAAGCAATACTGATGAATAAATGACAATAAAGTAGAAGTAGATTCAACAGAACAAACATACAGATCTAACGTAAGAAAGCTCTGATGTATAACACAGATATTCAACACAAAGTCTAAATATTGTATTAATATTTCCTTCTGTTACAAAAAGCTCAAAGTCTTTTCTTCTTACTTCTATTTTTCATCTGAAAAGTATCCACCCTTGAATACAACAAGTATTCAAGTATTTATAGAAGAAGAGAAGAAAAGAAGGCAAAAACAAACCAACCACTTAATTACAAAATATCTTACAAAATATCTCAAAGTCACTTGTTGACTTTTGACAACTTGGTGGATGACATCATCCCATGGTGCAACATGGATGATGTCATCATTTGTGCCAACATACTCTTAGATATTTTACAAAAATGAAAGTCGAGGAGAATGAAACTATTCATCGTCGTCCCGCGGCTGAAAGGGGGTATCCTGCTTTTGTTGCTCAGGAGACGAGATGTGGAACTGGGCACGGTATTCCATGAACTTGCTGATCATGGGTTGAAGTTGATCCTGGGAAGGATCCTTGTGTCGATCACTGATAGCCTCGCAAGTCTCCCGCTCATCTGTGAGCTTTTCGGGGAGTTTGGAATAATCATTTTCTGCCTCTATCAGGTACCCAATGAAGTCACGACAAGCCAACAGGTTGTTGATGGATTCGGCGTCGAAAGTGACTTCTAGTCCCAGCCCTTGTGAAATGATCTCCTTGAAGATCTGAATAGTTTCATCAACCTTTCTTAAGGCGAAAGAAGGAGTGAGCAAACCCGGAGACATTCTCAAGACAATTTGCTCCATCTGATGCATTGCATCAGGGCTTCCTCCTTTATTTTTCGATCTTCTCAGGACAAATCGGCTAATCAACCCGATAATCTAGAGTAGAAAGGATTTTGTTGAGGGCTCTAGGGTGTCCAAAGATGCCGAACTTGACCAGATCTTGGTGAAGCAGTCGAGCATTTTTACGAAAGGTCTCATCTTTGCATCTGGCATGGTCAGCTCTTGGAGATGGGTCCTGCTATCACTTGGAGCTCTTTGTTCACCCGATTGATATTCTGATATAATCCGGTGAACTTGGCGATCACTCCCTCACTTTCTTTGAGGATTTGGCTCCTCCAGGTGGAAACTGCCATACCCTACTCACCGATTTTGGCATATTCATTAATCTTATCCTGGCTCAAAGGCTCAGGAGTTTTGGCGGTAGTTGTAGGAGGTGCACTGCCCATTTTCTGCAAGGCGTGGAGAAGATGTTTATTTTGCTCCTTTAACACCTCTTTTCTTCCTTTGCTTCCTGGAGCTTCTTGCAAAGGGCGTCAACTGCAGATAGGGCCTCTCCTTGAAGGCTTTCTGAAGATGTCCCCATTGTGACTTGGGTCACTGTGTAATCTGTCGAAGACAGATCCTTTTTATCCTTTAAAGGATTGGGGTATGCTATCTCCATTACTCTCTCTCCTGACGCACTCTGAGAGAAGCGGGTTATGGGATTTTGCTTCTTGGCCCCCTTTGATGGGATGATGGAGAAGTCCATCGGTGCGATGGGAACTTTCCTCTTTTGTTGGCTCAGGTGTTGAGAGATCCATGCTGGACTTATGGGAGAGGGGCCGGAAATAGAAAAGGGAGCAGCTGTAGTAGTAGAAGGAAAATACGTGGAGACACTTGGAGGCGGCATTGAGAGGGAGGCCGAGGAAGTGCCTCACGGGAGGAAGAGATACTGCAGGGGAGGTAGACATGGGAAAGGAAGGGAGCTGAGAGATGAGGGAAGAAATGGTGGGGGACAGCTCCGTGAGAGAAGAGAAGATGGACGATGAGGAAGGGGGAACAGCAGAAGATGGGGGAGAGGACACGACCAAAGGAATGGTCACTTGGGTCACTCGAGGAGGGGAAGGAGGAGAGGGAGAAGAGATAGAAGGGACCTCAATAGTTGTAGTAGTGGCAACATCCTGAGTGGATGTGCCTATCGGAACATCTTCTGCTTCTTTTCTAGGTTTTTCCGGGATTACAACCCATTCTTGTGAAGCGGAAGGAGGACTTTCAGGAGCTTCCTCTTGGGTGGAGCTTGACTCACCCTCTTTGTCTTTCCCTTTGCTCTTTGGTAGTTGTTTTGGCCTGGAAGGTGCGTTGCCCAATGGAGAAGTGGTGAAATCAACTCCGAGGTAGATGAGACCATTCATCCTGCACCAGTGCTCTGTTCTCATAGAGTTTCTTTGACCCTTTCCTCTATTGTTTGAGGCGCTTTATTCTGTCAATTACAGCGAAAGGCCAGTCGTCCCCATCCGTGTCAAGATATACTTGATCAACTTCTTGATCAGTAGTTTGATAACCTTTTGGGATGATGGCTACGCCATACTGGATGATTTCAGCCAAGGCCAAGCGGGAATGATCCTTCCTCTGAGCTCGACCTCATGATATAGGTCGATATAAATATCCTCGATCTGTGGAATGTGGATTGGATCGAGTTTGGCTCTAGGAAGGCAATTCCTAGGGTCGAAAGTGGGCCTTGCTAGGAAGTTGTGCTTTAGATTTAGCAGCTCCAGCTCTGCCAACATCTCCGGGCTTTGTGGTGAGAAAGACAAGTGTACCTACCCACTGTGAGGGGGAAAGGAGTTCCACCCTTCTTTCTCTTCAAGCACTTCTCGTGATAGGTTATGAGCTGTCTTGATAGCTCCAACAGGATCAGTTTGGGGCCGGCATATCTTGGTAATTTGGTTGGTTCCCCCAAAAAGTTGGCTGCCCTTAGATAAGTGAAGGTGGGGAATTGTGTGAACAAGGCCCCCACTTCTCTATTGCAGCAACAATGCTCTTGGTCATACGACCGTGAGTCATGTTTGGCCTCAAAAGGTAGATGATGCCATAGAAGAAGGCATCGTTAATCTTTGTAAACTGAGGGATACTGTTCTCCAGCTTCAGCTCTGGATAGTATTCATATATTTTGACTTGGGGCCAAACCCCGCACCGCATCAATCTGGATAATCTCTTTCCGAGGCCGTAACATAAACTACGTAGGAGTTCATGTAGAACCTCCCCGTTGTGGTAAGTTGTTGGAGCTGCTCGGATATGGTGCTGCTTATGATCTCCGCCCACTCGAAGCGTTGATCTGGCACATTTTTGTTCATCGTCTCCAAGTATCTCAGCATCCATTTATGAAAGTAGTGGGCATCAGGAAGCCCAAATACTCTGCTTAGGAACGTGATTGTATCACTGAGTTCCTCTGAGAAATCGCTGCGATGAATGACTTGTGGCCATCTGGTCACCACCTTCTTGTTCTTCAGGTATACCTCATTCATCAACTGCATACACTGATCCTCATTATCTTCCCAAGCTTTGGTGCAATCCTCTTGGCTTACGGCCACAAAGTGCCGGTGGTGGGGAATGCCAAGCATTATTTTGAAGTGTCGGGTAGTGAGGTTGATCACGACCTCACCTTTCTCATTGTGGACACACCTGGTGTCTTTGTTGTAGTAGCGGGCTACTACCATCATGAACTCATTGTTCACGGACTGATTGGGATCCCTCCAGCAAAATGCAGGCCACTGCCTACCAGTTTGTCCATCCATGGACTTCCTGTGACCCTTCTGGTTCTGGCCCAGAAGTCTTCCATGTCAATATGACCAAGTTCTGAGTCTCTTATATCCAGGTCACACTCTGCCTGGGATTCGGGCATCCTGACCCTCTGATATTTGTACTTCATTTCTTCCTCTGTGAGCTTGGCTTTGCCCTTAGACTTGGTAGGTTTCTTGCTTGATGTTGACATATGTAGTTCTGAACTTAGTTGTTGATCTGCAAGAAGAAGGAGTGAAACCCAACGTAGGAGAGTCATGTTAGCTATTTGATCTCCCATTGAAATGTTGACAGAAGGAAGAGTTAGCAATTTTAAGGCCTCAGGGCGCAGGGCGCATGAACACTGCAGGTTGCAGGGTTAAATAGTATGGCGCACAGAAAAGGGGTGCTGCAAGGGACAAATCAGCGCCAAAGGGCGGGGCGCATGGACACTGCAGATGACATTTTTGTTGTTGCAAGCGGAAGTGCGCCTGCGCCATATATATGCATTTTATAATGGCGCTGATATTTTTCATGTTACACAGGTACAGGATGCACCAAAGGGCGCAGGTTTAATGCGTGTAACATCATTTTTTGCCAAAGTGCACATATATGGTGTGTGGATGCTTTATGTGCGCTAAAGGAACAGTGGCGCATGGAAGGTCTGCATGACATGATGTTGCTGTAATAAGGGATGCGCCTGCGCCATTAATAGTTTTGTACTTGGCGCAAGTAAGGTTGGTGTTGCATGGATGCAAGGTGCGCCAATGGTGCAAGTTTTTGCAATGTTACACATGAGTTTGGTGTGCCAAGAGGGTGCAAGGTTAGCGAGTGTAGCAAGCAAGGAAAGTGCGCTTTGAGGGCGCAACTATTTTTTATGTAGCAGGTATGGTGGATGCGCCGTTGGCGTGACTGTACTTCATGTTGCAAGGGTGGCGACTGCGCCAAAGAGGAAAAAAAGTGGTTTATCAATTTTTAAGTCTTGTTCTTCCTCTGGAGGGGTTACATGTATTTAAGCCTCTTCTGCAGGGTTCCTTGGATGATGAACAGGCTAAAACAAAGAGATCCAAGTGATTTTTTCCAAGACAGAGTCCTCTTTACCAGCAGATCTGGAAAGAGGGAGAAGTGCATGGGGGAGGACATGGTTTCACAGATCTATTTAATCCAACCCCACAAACAAACAACCAATAACCAAAACACAAAACACAAGAGCAATAAGGACCACTTACCAGGAATATATATAATGTGAGAGGTGAAACTGGGTCCACGACGCGATACGAGAAGCAGGCGTCTTTGGCAGCAGTGCGAGAGGAAAAAGAATAATCACGTGTTTTCTGACTGGTGAAAGTGACAGGGCGGATGCGCCTATATATAGGCAAAGTTGTAATAAATGCCAACCACTTTTTGAAGTGGCGCATCGAAAACACCTGTCGACATTGGAAAGCTTGCGCCCTTTGGCGCATCAAAACACATGTTAACACGAAGTTATGTGCGCCCTTGGCGCACCAAAAGTGTTGTCAACACATGGAAATACGTGTGCCCTTGGTGCACCAAAATGTGGCGCAACAAAAATATTGTTGACATGAAGGCGCATGCGCCTTGGCGCATGCAAGAAAGGCGCAACATGGTGAGGTGCACCAAAATGTGTGTCGACACTTCAAACCGTGTGCCAAAGGATTTAAAGGGGGCGCATGCTTACCCTATGTTGCATAGACATTAGGTGCGCCCGACCAAAAAGACCCAAAAAAGGCCAAGTTCGGAAAACCAGATTTCCGGAAAAGGGTTTTTGCAACGTTCGAATGCGGAGGGGTCCCTGACGAGGGACCAGAACAAAATTTTGGTATGGTTACCCATAAAATTACCCTTGCCAATTTTACGGGATAACAGCTGGCTCTTTCTGGGGACTATCTCTGAATGGAAATCAGGGGTAGAGAATCCTAGATCTTCATGTGCCTATCCATTGGGTAACAGAGTCAAAAAAAAGGGCGACCGGAAAAGGAAACACACAACCCACAAAAAAGCAAACACATGACAAAAACAAAACACAAACAAAAAAATAGAAAGCAAACTGTACTACAAAGAAGAGAGCAAGCTCTACTTCACGAAGATTTTGAGATCTTTGCCCGCTATAGGGAAGCGGGAGCTCGGTTCCATCCAGATACGAGAGATAGAAAGCTATTCTCTCCATTGAGCTGCTTGATCTTGAAAGGCCCTCTCCATAGGGAATCAAATTTTCCGTGCATGCCCTTTGGCTCTCTTCGTTTGTCCCACAAGGATGAGGTCTCCACCCTGGAAATTTCTTTGCTTAGCTTTTTTATCGAACAATCTCTTGACCTGATTTTGATGTTCGGTGATCCTGTCGACCACTCTTACTCTCTTTTCTTTGAGCTCTGCTAGATACATGATCCTCTTTTCAAGGGAATTTTGGAAAGTCTCATCTTCGATTGCTCGTGCCAAGCGCAGAGCAGGGAGTTCCGTAGAAATGGGAAGCTCGGCATCGGTGCCATATAACACTTGAAAAGGTGACATGCCGAGAGACCTCTTGGGAGTAATGCGGTCCACCCACAAAGCGTCGTATAATGACTTGTGCCACATTCGTTGATTTTCATCCACTAACTTTCGTATGATGGTCACCAAGTTTTTATTACTGGATTCTGCCTGACCATTTCCCTGAGGATAATAATCTGAGGCGTGAGCTAGAGTTATTCCGTATTCATAGAAAAAACCAACAACTTCTCGTGAGGAGAAGTTGGAAGCGTTATCAGCAACAATCTTGTTTGGAATGCCAAACCTGACAATAATATTCTCTTTGATAAAACTACAAACAACCTCGGAAGTGGCATGTTTGACAGGTATGGCTTCTACCCATTTTGTGAAATAATCTATTGCTGTCAGGACATAACTATGTCCGGCACTCGATTGGGGATTGAGTGCACCAATAAAATCAATTCCCCACTGCTTGAATGGTTCGTCAACAATGATGACCGGCTGAGGGGAAAAGTAGCCAACTTGGGCTTGCCGACGAAACTGCTGGCAAGGCTCACACTTTGCTACCCAGGTGGCTGTATCTTGGAAAAGTGTTGGCCAATAGTACCTAGCCCGGATGATCTTGTGTGCCATCACGGAAGAGGAGAAATGGCCCCCACAAGCGAATTATGAAAACTCTCAAGTAACTTCACTTGTTGTGGCTTGTCAACACATCGCAAGAAGATGCCATCTATTCCGCGTTTGTATAAACCATCATCCCAGATGATATATCTGGCTGCTCTGAGCTTTATAGTGCACTTCTCCTTTGTAGTCAGATGGGATGGGCATTCGCCATAGGTGAGAAAGAAAGCAATATCGGAATACCACTCGTCGCTGGTTGCGACAAATAGGACCATCGGTGGTGAATCGGTTTTCTCCAGCTGGCTTTGTGCTCCATTGGTGCAATCATCCTCTTCTTCAGGGTCTTCTGAATCTTTGTTTTCAGCCATAAGCTGACATAGGCCCTTGCCTCTTACCAGCTTGGTTGGTTTTATATCTAGATCATACTCCTGGACTTTTGCAATCCAATTCCCCCGCAAGCTTCCTAACTCCTGTTGAGTTAAAATTGACTTGACTGCCGTGTCAGGGACCAGCACCACTGTATGAGAGTTTAAAATGTAATACCTGAAGTTCTTGACTGCTTTGACAATGGTGAAGGCATGCTTTTCTAACTGAGACATCTTTAATTCATGAGGCTTGAGAGGAGAGCTCATAAATGCAATCGGGGATTCAACATTTTGAGAATTCTTTTGCATTAGGATGGCCGACACAGTATGCTCGGATGCATAGCTATACATGATAAAATCCTTGGAGAAATCGGGACATACCAGGACTTGCGTGTGAGCAACAGAGGCTTTTATTTCCTCAAACGACTTCTTCCCTTCTTCGCTCCATCGGAAAGTTGGTGACCCTTTCATCATGTCTAATATATGACGAGTCTTTTCAGCAAAAGTCGGGAACAAAGCGCTGAGAAAGTTCACCTTTCCGAAAAAAGAGTGAACGCCGAGTCTTGCTTGTAGGTAAAGTAAGGCTCTGAATAGCCTTAACTCTTTCGGTATCTATCTTTGTCCCTTCTTTGCTAACAACATGTCCCAACAATTTTCCTTGTGACTCCAAAAATAGACTTTTCGGATTCAGGGAGATCCCGTGCTCTCGGCATCTAATCAATACTTGCTCCAAATGATCACAATGATCATTTCACTATTTGGAGAACACAGTTAAGTCATCTAAGTAGACTACGATGACCTTCCCCATCATACCTTTGAACGCAAGGTCCATGGCCCACTGGAAAGTGGCGCCGGCATTGAGTCGAAGCCAAAAGGCATCTGCTGGGTGAATGTGCCCCAGGGGGTAGTGAATGCTGTTTTAAATTGGTCTTCAGGTGAGACTTCAATCTGATTGTAGCCCGAAAAACCATCAAGCATGGACAACATTTCTGATCCAGTTACTGCCTGCAGAACCTGATCCATTATGGGAAGTGGGTAGTTGTCCTTCAAGGACGCTTGATTCAAGTTGCGGAAATCTACGCATATGCGTATCTCGCCATTCTTCTTGCACACGGGCACAATGTTTGCCACCCAAGTACTGTGATGGATAGGAAAAATAATCCGTGTCCAGCATTTTCTGAATTTCAGCCTGGATAGTACCTGAGATCTTAGGATTATAGTGTCTCTGCTTCTGGCGAAAAGGTTTGACGTCTTCTTTCAATGGGATATCATGTTGGACGTCCTTGGCTTGAAAGACTTTAGATCGGCGTAGGACCATGCCAATACATCCATGTATTTCTTCAGCAGTTTGACAAACTTCCGCTTCTCTTCAGGTGTGCAACATTTTCCAATGTTCACAAACTGCGGATGTTCTACCGAACCTAAATTGACCGGTTCGGTTTCTGGGGAGGAATTAGGATCATCTTGTCTTTTCTTTTTAACAAAGTGATCATGCCTATTGAACAACCGCTCTAGGGAGACTAGGCCTTTTGGGATTTTATTTCCTTTGAGCTGACATATGCCATCTCCTCCTTTTGATTCTTCATTTTGATCGGTAACTGATTCGCGGCATGCGAAGTGGATCCTTCAAAATGAAGCTCACTAAAATTTTCTACCTTTTCTAGGAAGGCAATGAGTTGATTGTCATTGTTGAATACTTGCCAATGCTGAGAATTGTCAGCACGCTTGGGTGGAAAACCACCTCAATGGTATATTTGTCTGTTTTCAAACCTGGGTGAGGGAGCATGAGGGATGCTGAAATGGCCAATGAATCGGCCATGTCATTCTGAGCTCTTGGGATGGATTTTATTGAAAAAGCATCAAACTCCTCGATGTTGTCCCACACCGCGTTGTTAATGTCTGAGCCTTTCATTCTTCACTTGGTATATCCTTTTAACTTGATTTACGACCAGCTCTGCATCACCTTGTACTTTAAGATTCTTGATCCCTCTTTCTTTTGCGGCTTGCATGCCAAGTAGTAGAGATTCATACTCAGCAGTATTATTCGTGTTGAAAAATTGTAACTTGAAAGAGAGGAATAATCTCTTCTTCGGGAGATATAAGCACGGCACCAGCGCCACACCCACTAGTCGCGCAGCTGCCATCAAACTGCAAAGTCCAGATCTTGTTAAGATCCCCTTCTTGGATGAGGACATCCATTTTGTCAGACTCGGTAGACAAGAAATAGTTTCCCATCCCTGATGATTCGAAGAGAATTCGTGCTTTAGGGTCATCGGAGTTAGTAACCAGGTACTTCTTTTGTGATTCAGGCTCCAAAGTTTGCATTACACCTTTGACGGGGATCCTAGCCTTAGACCAGTCCATATGAATCTCCCCACCAACTTCACTGCAAAAACTCCTTCCCAGCAGAATTCCATAGGCTGCTGGAATATCGGCAACAAGGACGGTCATTTTTACCCTTTTCTCTGGGAATGCTGCAAACACAAATTGCGCGTCCTTGATTTGACCGATCAGCGGAACTTGCTTGGTTTCCAAGGAATAACATCGGCGAAAGGCTTGGTAAGGGTGAGGCCCAGAGCATGGGTGACTTTTTGCCGGCATGACATTATCGGAAGCTCCAGAATCAATTATGCAGTTGCTTAATTTGTGGCCATTGATCAGGAGGGAGAGATAGAAAGGTTCTATCTTGCCTGATGTGGAAGTCGAGGCAACATTTATGCGGGATGAAGGAGGGGTGGAAAGGATTCCTTTTGGGGAAACCTGATTAGTCATGACAGCCTGACTTTGGATGTATTCAGTCAACCTTACAAGTTGTTCGGGGTTTGATTGAAGGTACTCAGCTTCAGACATTTGAATCTTGGTCTTTTTAGCGTGGTCAATTATGTCAAATGCGGCCAAGGGTTGCGTTGATGGAGGAATGAGTCCTTCATTTCGCGATGGTAAAGTAAGGTTACTGGCCTTCATGGAAATGGAAGAAGGCTGATTTGGAGGAGAGATGGGAGGAAAAGATTTCTTTGTAAAAGACTTAACAGGGGGATGAGCAGGAAGAGGATTACCTCTTTTAGCAATAGTTGGGGGCATGAATGACGTAGCCTTCTCTTTCTGCACATTGGCAGTGACCTCTGCTTCTTTTCCTTGCGAGCGGGTAAAAACAACATATGATTGGCCGCTTGCATATCCTTGGGTACCCTCTTCTTCATCAGATTCTTCCTCATCAAATTCCATATACCCGATAGTAGAGTCGCCAGCCGGTTCACCGACATCTTGATCATCTTCGCCTTGAGACGAAGGTTCTTCATAATTTTGCTCCTCTTCTTCAATCTCGACTAGAGCATTGACCGGAGGAGCCTCAAGCGCCACCAGTGGAGTAGTTACAGGTAGGCGCGGCCTTTGTGGAACATTGTTGGAAATGAAATTCCTCCGTGGGATATCCCGGTATGAGGTGCTTGGAGAAGCCTGAGCTAACTGCTTCTTTAATGCGAGCAAGTCATTTGCCATCTTCTGGAATGGCGGATCTGACGAAGTGACCTGAGAAGGATTTGCAGTTTTGAACTTGGACGACTCTCGTTTCAATTCGCCAGATATAAGCAAGTTGTCCTCTATCCGAAATATGAAGTGCTTGGGCAAGAGGCAAGGTAGTTATTTGTTCATGTAGAAGCAAAAAACTTATTTTTGAGCTCATTGCGTTCACAAAGAAACACTTTTGATTTTCTAGTGTTGGCAACATGGCAACAGGCACACGGTTGATTAATGCATTGAACCTGGTGATAAAATCACGCATGGTCTCATTGGCCTCCTTCTTCAGGTGAGTGATTTGTGATAACAATGCAAACGCATCTTCCGAAGGCTTATACCTGTCTTCAAAAGCAGCCCGCAAGGTGGCCCAACTAGTGATAGATCCGGCTGGAAAATGTTGGAACCATTCTGCTGCGGGTCCTTGCAAGGTCTCTAAAAAGAGGTGAACTGACACATCTTCATGGGTCACATCTAGGATACTGCATGACATGATGAATGTAGATATGTGTGAATCCATGCTTTGGTTTCGCTCCCATCAAATTTGGGAAAATTCTTTCGGTTTCCATGTGGGAGCGCGTGAACAGGATGTGGCAAAGCCAGAGGGCCCATAGCATTTCCCCATGGTACTGCCATTTGGACGGTGGAAAAAGAAACGGGGGGATTTGGAAACATAGTTTCGGTTCCAGTAGCAAGCACCTGCAAAGTGATGTAGACGTTCCTTGTGAGAGATGCTTCCTTCGTGGAGGTGAGACACTCCTAGATGACCGGTCAGCTGAACTTAGTGATGAGAAGCGAGATGGTGTTATACTGAAGTTGTGCCTTTGAAGCAGGTCGAAGGTAAGATCAACTTCTCCGAGCTCTCCTGCTACGAGTAAATGGTTCACCCACCAGTGTACCTTCCAGATCTGCAATATTGTGGAGTAGATTTAAAAACTCTTTTTGGTTGTACTTGCTGATTTTCTGATTTTTCTGACAAAAACCAGCAGCATGTACTTTTCTAAATATTTAAATTTTATCCCTCTTTTGAAAACCGATTGCGGTTTAATGACAAAGAACAATGAGGATAAAATGATGGTAAGCTTAGTAAGCTGATTTTTGAATCTAGAGTTGACTTTTCAAAGAGTTTGAAAATTTTGGTAAACTGTCAGAAACTCAGATCTACGGAAAAATATGGATTTTTATAAAAACTCAGCGAACTAAAGATCTCCAACTAGGCCAGATCTATGGATCTCAGAAGAAAATTTTCAATTTTGGAGTATTTTGCAAAAATTTTGGATTTTAAGCAAAAAGTTAGATTTGCAAACAGGTAATGATTTTTTTGATTTTTACTGATTTTCTATCATACCACTATCATAGATCTGATAGATCTATTCGATCCCTAGTAGAGTCACCAAAAACTGTTGGTTTGAAAATCTGTCGAATGGACAGATCTATGGATAAACGAGCCAACAGTGTGCAGGGCATAGCCCCTCTTTGAGTCAGCAAAGCGAAACTGGTTTATTGCTATTCTACCAGTAGGAATCTTGTGCAAGTCTCACAATATTCTACCTTCAGGGGTTGGGATCTCATCCCAGTAGAGTAGTTCGATGAAGAACAGAAAGGAATGAAGGAAGGAAAGGAAAGAAGACGGATCTGAAGGGAGAAAAGAAATGAATTCCAAAGTAGAAAGGTCAGAGGGTCTATGTTTTGGGCTGGTAGTAAACAGAGCCGAACCTACTTGCATAGACAAACAAAGCAATACTGATGAATAAATGACAATAAAGTAGAAGTAGATTCAACAGAACAAACATACAGATCTAACATAAGAAAGCTCTGATGTATAACACAGGTATTCAGCACAAAGTCTAAATATTGTATTAATATTTCCTTCTGTTACAAAAAGCTCAAAGTCTTTTCTTCTTACTTCTATTTTTCATCTAAAAAGTATCCCCCCTTGAATACAACAAGTATTCAAGTATTTATAGAAGAAGAGAAGAAAAGAAGGCAAAAACAAACCAACCACTTAATTACAAAATATCTTACAAAATATCTCAAAGTCACTTGTTGACTTTTGACAACTTGGTGGATGACATCATCCCATGGTGCAACATGGATGATGTCATCATTTGTGCCAACATACTCTTAGATATTTTACAAAAATGAAAGTCGAGGAGAATGAAACTATTCATCGTCGTCCGCATGGTGAAAGGGGGTATCCTGCTTTTTTTGCTTTGCTCGGGAGGCAGAGATGTGGGCCAGGCACGGTATTCCATGAACTTGCTGATCATGGGTTGAAGTTGATCCTGGGAAGGATCCTTGTGTCGATCACTGATAGCCTCGCAAGTCTCCCGCTCATCCGTGAGCTTTTGGGGAGTTTGGAATAATCATTTTTCTGCCTCTATCAGGTACCCAATGAAGTCACGACAAGCCAACAGGTTGTTGATGGATTCGGCGTCGAAAGTGACTTCTGGTCCCAGCCCTTGTGAAATGATCTCCTTGAAGATCTGAATAGTTTCATCAACCTTTCTTAAGGTGAAAGAAGGAGTGAGCAAACCCGGAGACATTCTCAAGACAATTTGCTCCATCTGATGCATTGCATCCAGGGCTTCCTCCTTTATTTTGTCGATCTTCTCCAGGACAAACTCCAGCTGATCAACCCGATAATCCAGAGTAGAAAGGATTTTGTTGAGGGCTCTGGGGTGTCCAAAGATGCCGAACTTGACCAGATCTTTGACTGAACAGTCGAGCATTTTCTGAAAGGTCTCATGTTGCATCTGGCATGGTCAGCTCTTGGAGATGGGTCTGCTATCACTGGAGCTCTTTGTTCATCTGATTGATATTCTGATATAATCCGGTGAACTTGGTGATCACTCCCTCACTTTCTTTGAGGATTTGGTTCCTCAGGGAAACTGCCATGCCTGCTCACGATTTTGGCATATTCATTAATCTTATCCTGGCTCAAAGGCTCAGGAGTTTCGGTGGCAGTTGTAGGAGGTGCACTGCCCATTTTCTGCAAGGCGTGGAGAAGATGTTTATTTTCTCCTTTAATGACCTCTTTTCTTCCTTTGCTTCTGGAGCTTCTTGCAAAAGGCGTCACTGCAGATAGGGCCTCTCCTTGAAGGCTTTCTGAAGATGTCCCCATTGTGACTTGGGTCACTATGTGTAATCTGTCGAAGATAGATCCTTTTATCCTTTAAAGGATTGGGGTATGCTATCTCCATTACTCTCTCTCTCAACGCACTCTGAGAGAAGCGGGTTATGGGTTTTGCTTCTTGGCCCCCTTTGATGGGATGATGGAGAAGTCCATCGGTGCGATGGGAACTTTCCTCTTTTGTTGGCTCAGGTGCTGAGAGATCCATGCTGGACTTATGGGAGAGGGGCCGGAAATAGAAAAGGGAGCAGCTGCAGTAGTAGGAGGAAAATACGTGGAGACACTTGGAGGCGGCATTGAGAGGGAGGCCGAGGAAGTGCCCACGGGAGGAAGAGATACTGCAGGGGAGGTAGACATGGGAAAGGAAGGGAGCTGAGAGATGAGGGAAGAAATGGTGGGGGATAGCTCCGAGAGAAGAGAAGATGGATGATGAGGAAGGGGGAACAACAGAAGATGGGGAGAGGACACGACCAAAGGAATGGTCACTTGGGTCACTCGAGGAGGGGAAGGAGGAGAGGGAGAAGAGATAGAAGGGACCTCAATAGTTGTAGTAGTGGCAACATCCTGAGTGGATGTGCCTATCAGAACATCTTCCGCTGCTTCTTTTTCCAGGTTTTCTGGGATTACAACCCGTTCTTGTGAAGCGGAAGGAGGACTTTTAGGAGCTTCCTCTTGGGTGGAGCTTGACTCACCCTCTTTGTCTTTCCCTTTGCTCTTTGGTAGTTGTTTTGGCCTGGAAGGTGCGTTGCCCAATGGAGAAGTGGTGAAATCAACTCCGAGGTAGTAGATGAGACCATTCATCTGCACCTGTGCTCTGTTCTCGCAGAGTTTCTTTGACCCTTTCTCTATTGTTTGAGGTGCTTTATTCATCAATATAGCAAAGGCCAGTCGTCCCCATCCGTGTCAAGATATACCTGATCAACTTCTTGATCAGTAGTTTGATAACCTTTTGGGACGATGGCTACGCCGTACTGGATGATTTCAGCCAAGGCCAAGCGGGAATGATCCTTCCTCCTGAGCTCGACCTCATGATATAGGTCGATATAAATATCCTCGATCTGTGGAATGTGGATTGGATCGAGTTTGGCCCTAGGAAGGCAATTCCTAGGGTCGAAAGTGGGCCTTGCCGGGAAGTTGTGCTTTAGATTTAGCAGCTCCAGCTCTGCCAACATCTCCCGGGCTTTGTGGTGAGAAGGACAAGTGTACCTACCCACTGTGAGGGGGAAAGGAGTTCCACCCTTCTTTCTCTTTAAGCACTTCTCGTGATAGGTTACGAGCTGTCTTGACAGCTCCAACAGAATCAGTTTGGGGCCAGCATATCTTGGCAATTTGGTTGGTTCCCCAAAAATTTGGCTGCCCTTAGATAAGTGAAGGTGGGGAATTGTGTGAACAAGGCCCCCCACTTCTCTGTTGCAGCAACAATGCTCTTGGTCGTACGACCGTGAGTCATGTTTGGCCTCAAAAAGGAAGACGATGCCATAGAAGAAGGCATCGTTAATATTTGTAAGCGCGAGGGATACTTTTCAGCCTTCACTCTGGATAGTATTCATATATTTTGACTTGGGGCCAAACCCCGCACCGCATCAATGCTGGATAATCTCTTTCCGAGGCTGCAGCATAAACTACGTAGGAGTTCATGTAGAACCTCCCCATTGTGGTAAGTTGTTGGAGCTGCTCGGATATGGTGCTGCTTATGATCTCTCGCCCACTCGAAGCGTTGATCTGGCACATTTTGTTCATGTCTCCAAGTATCTCAGCATCCATTTATGAAAGTAGTGGGCATCAGGAAGCCCAAATACTCTACTTAGGAACGTGATTGTATCACTGAGTTCCTCGAGAAATCACTGCGATGAATGACTTGTGGCCATCTGGTCACCACCTTCTTGTTCTTCAGGTATACCTCATTCATCAACTGCATACACTGATCCTCATTATCTTCCCAAGCTTTGGTGCAATCCTCTTGGCTTACGGCCACAAAGTTCGGTGGTGGGGAATGCCAAGCATTATTTTGAAGTGTCGGGTAGTGAGGTTGATCACGACCTCACCTTTCTCATTGTGGACACACCTGGTGTCTTTGTTGTAGCAGCGGGCTACTACCATCATGAACTCATTGTTCACAGCACTGACTGGGATCCCTCCAGCAAAATGCAGGCCACTGCCTACCAGTTTGTCCATCCAGGGACTTCCTGTGACCCTTCTGGTTCTGGCCCAGAAGTCTTCCATGTCAATATGACCAAGTTCTGAGTCTCTTATATCCAAGTCACACTCTGCCTGGGATTCGGGCATCCTGACCCTCTGATATTTGTACTTCATTTCTTCCTCTGTGAGCTTGGCTTTGCCCTTAGACTTGGTAGGTTTCTTGCTTGATGTTGACATATGTAGTTCTGAACTTAGTTGTTGATCTGCAAGAAGAAGGAGTGAAACCCAACGGGAGAGTCATGTTAGCTGTTTGATCTCCCATTGAAACGTTGACAGAAGGAAGAGTTAGCAATTTTAAGGCCTCAGGGCGCAGGGCGCATGAACACTGCAGGTTGCAGGGTTAAATAGTATGGCACACAGAAAAGAGGTGCTGCAAGGGACAAATCAGTGCCAAAGGGCGCAGGGCGCATGGACACTGCAGATGACATTTTTGTTGTTTGCAAGCGGGAGAAGTGTGCATTTATATGCCATATATATGCATTTTATCACGGGGACGAGGATGCGCCAAAGGCGCATGATATTTTCATGTTACATGGAACTTTGGATGCGCCAAAGGGCAGGTTTAATGCGTGTAACATCATTTTTTCATGTGCCACAGGGGAACTTGGTGCGGCGCATGGAAGGTCTGCATGACATGATGTTGTTGTAATAAGGGATGCGCCTGCGCCGTTAACAATTTTGTACTTGGCGCAAGTAAGGTTGGTGTTGCATGGATGCAAGGTGCGCCAATGGCGCAAGTTTTTGCAATGTTACACATGAGTTTGGTGCGTGCCAAGAGGGCGCAGGGTTAGTGAGTGTAGCAAGCAAGGAAAGTGCGCTTTGAGGGCAACTATTTTTTATGCAGCAAGTATGGTGGTGTGCCGTTGGTGGCAACTGTACTTCATGTTGCAAGGGTGGCGACTGTGCCAAAGAGGAAAAAAAAGTGGTCTATCAATTTTTAAGTCTTGTTCTTCCTCTGGAGGGGTTACATGTGTTTAAGCCTCTTCTACAGGGTTCCTTGGATGATGAACAGGCTAAAACAAAGAGATCCAAGTGATTTTTTCAGAGGCAGAGTCCTCTTTACCAGCGAGATCGGAAAGAGGAGAAGATGGGTGCAGGGGGAGGACATGGTTTCTGAGATCTATTTAATCCACCCCCCACCAAACAAACACCAATAACCAAAACACAAAACACAAGAGCAATAAGGACCACTTACAAGGAATATATATAATGAGAGGTGGCTGGGTCCATGACGCGATACGAGAACGATATGGTGTCTTTGTGAGTGCGAGAGGAAAAAGAATAATCACGTGTTTTACAGATGGTGAAAGTGTGCAGGCGGATGCGCCTATATATAGGCAAAGTTGTAATAAATGCCAACCACTTTTTGAAGTGGCGCATCGAAACATGGTATCGACAAATTGGAAAGCTTGCGCCCTTTGGCGCATCAAAACACATGTTAACACGAAGTTACAACTACAAGGCCAAACTAATAGAAAATTTTCAAATTAGCGTCGACCCTCCATATGGACAAGCTTTAAGTCTGAAGTGAGCCTTAGAGTTTTCAAAGTGCCCCACAGAGCCGCATATAACAAGAAAGGGCCATGTTTCAATTTGATGCCGAGAAGTAAATTTAGTGGGAAAAATACACTGTCGAACAAGTAAAATGCAAGAAAATCACCATTTGAGCACGGAAATGAATCTTTCTTCACGGAAAGAGAGTTTAGAAATGTTATAAAGCCCAAATATGATCCTTGAGCTACATCCAATCACGTTTCCAAAGGTATCGGGATAAAAATACAAGGACAACAAAACATGATTGTGGAAAATGAAAGGAAGGAAAAAACTGAGTTTACGCCCAAGTTATAGACTCTTTCAAAGGGAGAGAGGAGCGAGAAAAAAATCTGGACTTTTAAGTGATCCTCGACTAAGGAAGGGATTGATCATGGAAATCAAATGGAGGACACGAGTTTTTATGCATCAATCTGGAGATAGAGAAAAAATGAGCCGGAAACTAGAGAACTTCGAGGACAAGCGGGGTGAGACTAGTTTGAGCACCAACAACGGGGAGATTAGTAAAATTGCTTATTGATTTTCTTTTTTTCCCATCCTTGGTATTGTAGTTTTCATCTTGTCCATTTTTCCATGGACAATGCTCAAATAACTATTAGGATTTTTTTATTACACTCTATGTTCATAGTAAGTTGCACGAAAAATTTGAATGTAATCATTATGCCATTTCTAGCATTGATCTATTTATGTTAGTGTTTCTAGACATGAGGTCATTGCATGTTTGTTCTTAAGCTCTGTGCACTCATCATAGTTTGCAAAGAAGTTGTTCTTTGTGATTGAAACATGGGAGTAATGTTCTTTCCATATTTTTCTAAGATTTTACTGTGACATTGGAGGAAGGTCCAAAAATGAAAGGGCCATGTTACACTTTTCTATTATGTAAGTAAAAGTATAACATGTAGACAATAGTGTCATTGTTACTTTAGTACCATATTTTCCCACTGAACGAGAAATGTGTGGGGAAATATCTGAATTCTTCTCCACCATTTTGGATATCAATGCAATAGTTGTGACAGTGTTTAGAATTTTCATTTGTTTTCCTGTATTTCCATTTATTGCCCTCCTCTCGCCATTAATCCAAGATTGTTTGTATCTATAATAGGTGATTTTGGGATTCCATGACATCTGTACCATGCATTATGACATACATCCCTTCCACATAAATTCAATTTATCTATAATATTTTCTAAAGTTTGACCTCAATCGAAATTGATTGAATTTGCAGTGAATGTATTAAGTACAAGTTTTTTTGATGGTAGGTTGATTCATACCTAGAGTTAAATTCTAACTGTGATTGAAAGCACTTAGAGATAGATTGGAGAAACACCCTTCCTTACAACAAGGTTTTTTCTCAACTTCAAACACAAATTATTCTCTTGATTTTTCATCATTTTCCCTTGCCCTTTTTATACTAGATGGAGTATAATTTACCTTTTGGTGTTTACGAGGCATTGAAAGGTATTTTGATCAAGTTTTCATTACTACTACATATGGAGGATTCATATGAAGTTGGGTATACCAGTTGATTAAATGAATGTTCAAATGCAGTCCACATTTTTACCGGCAATACTTCTAGAATTTATTTTATCCTTAATTCAATAATGAAACCATCTTGATGGGCCAATTGGTTGGTAGGACATTGTATGAGAGATCCTTCGATATATAACAACCCTTGCAAAAATGTGTAATTAATTTATCAACATGCACCCCAAGTGTATTTCCATCTAAGTTTTTAAAGTGCACCATTTCTCCTTCACAGACATTTGTAATTTTTTCTTCTGTAATAAATTTTTGTTCTTTTGAAAAAAAAGTATCAACTTAGCAGTAACCTCCTTGAATGTTAAATTGAAGTCATTGTGTGATGTGGTAGTTTTTCTTAGAGTTTAGAATTTCCATTCACATGAAGTGCAATTATTGTTTCTAGATAAAATAATTTTTTTATTGGCCAGGAAACTTCCTTGTTGCATTGTATACTTGGGTGAAAATCATTGCATGTAGTTATAATATTCTCCATAAAAACAACAAAGTATGTGGTTCCCAACACCTCTCCCAAAATCACATTTTGTTCTTGAACCAGGGATATAAAACCGTAAGCTATATCACCTTATTCTGAGGACACTTATGCTTTAGTACTACCTAGGTTATAACAAACTCATCCATGTCTTTAGGAGTTGTGAAGAAATGGCTATCATTGGTAGAATTCAAACCCTCATCCTAATTAAATGTATCCTTTAAGTCACTTCTCATGATGTTTTGAATTCCATCACCCCCAATATGTGAAACATTTGAAATCACATGCTTAATCATTTTCTTCCTTACCCATGAGATAAAGTATCCCTTGTTTTGAATTTTTTCTAGGGTTTCACAATCATCAATTATATATTGTAGTGTCGCTATACCATTGAATACAATACTTATTGTGAAAACAAATAAGCTAGACCCCACATCTCTATAATGAAGTGTATCTTTTGATGGATAAAATAATCCATCCACAACTTTCACACCTTTGGATGGTAAATCCACATGTGCTCCATCTTCAAAAATAGAGTTCGTTTTGAACTGTATCCATAAATAAAAAGAGAAAAATAATACTAAGAGCACTTAAATATTTAACATTAGTATGGAGAATTGAAATCAAAAGGAGAAAATAAAAATATACATCTTATATGAACATCTTTAAAACCTCAATTAATCCAAATATTTAAACAGATAACAAATTATATTACACCCTTAGATCCCACTGCTATGTGTAGAATTCTATCCATAAACCTCATAGTGTAGGGGAAAAATTACAATTTTATAATGCACACATTTTATTTTGTGCATTTAAATTTTGTTGAAAAAGTATTTCTAAAGGATTTAAAATAGGTACTTTTAATACAAAGAAAATTATTATTGGCCCTTGCTTGTGAATGAAACCACCTTTTTGGGACAACTAATGGGTCACCTTTTTATGGGCTGATTTGTACATGTGACTTGATTTTACTCATATTATTGGATAATTTTTACTAAATTATTAGTATAAAAGTTATAAATGTTGACTTCGATTTTTACACCTAATGGTACTATACTACACATTACCACTCACATGATCATTGGCTAATGCACATTCATTGGCTTCTTTTCCCTATGGATTTCAATAATTGTATAGCCTACTAGTTATTGTGACGTAGTTTTTGTTTACACGCTAAAATTTAAGTATTTACTAGAATGGGAGGTCAGAAATTGGTGTTCACAAATTTTCAATGTGTAAGTGAGCACAATTATAAGTTTGAAAAATCACACTTGGACATGACGGTGATATCTCATCTTAGAGTGAGAGAGTCGTGTCCTTGTATATATAGCAAGTGTGATTCCTCACACGATGAAGTTCAATCCCTCGAATGAAGAAGTGCGAACTCCTTCGCTTGTTGAAGTGTGACCCCTCACAAATCGCGTGCAAATACTCACACGAAAAAAGTATGAATATTTTAAAGACAAACTACAAATTCACACTTGGAATAGCGATCACTCATATATCGAAGGGTGTATTTTCACTTGCCATTCTAGTAAAAAAATTTCTATAACCTAATGAACCCTTGGACTTAAATTTAGGGCCATTAATATTGTGTCGAAGTAAATTATTCATGTTTTTGTTCTCTAATTTTATAGCTATGCTTATTTTATGGTAAAAAGTTCAAGTTTAGTCTTGCTTTGATTCAATTATGTGTATTAATTGTTTTATGTTTTTATATCTTATGTAATCTTTAAATGATGTAAGTTTACTTTCAATAATTGTATATATAATATTTAGTAGAAGTAACACATGTTATGTAGTTTTTTATTAATAATTCTCAATACTAAAGACTTAATTTCAATAAAACATATTTATGTCAAATTTTAGTTTTCATACATTAAAAATTATGTTACAAAAATGTTACCTTAATTTTAGATCGCGTTGTTGTGTGTATAATTTTTTCCATAAACCACATAGTGTAGGGGAAAGATTAATATTTTTATAATATAATAACAATTATAATTTAATATAAGGTCAAATGTTACATAATTAATATTGCACAATTCCCTAAACATTAAATGTCCATTAAACCGTATAATGTCAAATCCACCACTTGATATTATGTTTTTATTTTTCGTAATGTATTTAATATTAAGTGGTACAATATTACATTTTAATCCACACAAGCTCTGTTAACGTATGTATTTAATGCAATAAAATGGAAAATTGTATCTTGATTTGAAGGTGACAACAAAAAAGCAAGGAGCACATACAAAAATTTCATTTTATACACCCATTTCACAGTGATTATAAATATTACATTTGTTAGTAGTTAATTAACCAATTTTAAATGTTTCTCCACATGTTTTGATTATGCCATTTTACAAAGCACATAACCCTTGTATATTGATATTTAGAAAATGGAAAATAAAATTGAGTTTAGAAAAAGATGGAGTACGTAAATTGTTTCACTGTATTATTTATTGTAATTAATAAATTTTGGGACATGGAATATCACCATTTTCCTTGTTTTCACGTTTCGATTCGAAGTTTTCAAATCAACTCCAAGAAACAATGCAAACAATATGGTTTATTCAACACATCTAAGAAACATTCATGTAAAGGGCTTCTGCATGCAAAAATTAGATGGAAATGATGTCTCAAATTTTCAAGAGAATACAACTAGTGCATAGAAATTGGGTCCTTGCATTCCACATTCACAAATCGATCTAAATTATTGATATATTGTTGATGAATCAAAATTATTAAAAAATAATTCAATAACCCATGCATATGAAAGAGATAGAAATAGAGGAGTTGATGAAAAAATATAAAGAAGAGTTGTGGTCAAAATCTAATGGGAAAACATTTATTCAAAAATACAAAGAGGTGGATGAACATTTAAACCATGGACATATTAGAAAGAAACATTGGGATAATATAGAAAATACTTTGAATCAAATTTGTGGAAAAAAATTCACTAGGAAACAATTCAAATAAAAGATGAACAAGTTGAACAAAACCCTAAAGAAGGAGAAACAATTGGAAAACAAAATATTGGTAACAAAGTCAATATGGAATTTCTATTAAGATATAGATCACATTACGAAGATAACACACAAGGTTATTGGTTTTAATGGAAAAGAGAGGGTTAATACAACAACTTATACTTGAAAAAGACATGAGAGGGCAATCGAAATCCCTTCTATCAACATTGAAAATTTTAAAGGAGCAAAGATAAAAACCCATTTGAATGAAAATGGAATTAAGAGAAAAGTTGTGAAGATAAAAAAATCTTATGGATATTTGAAAGAGGTAATAAAAATAACATGCACATATTCAGTCAAAAATTGAAAGAAATTGAGTAGGGAAGGCTTCAACTTGAGTGTGAACAAATGGAATAAAAGAGAAAGATAATGGAGAAAATATTGGATTCACAAATTTAAGTCACAAGTCTTTTTACCCAGGTAAATTATAGTTTTTAAACCATAGTAATATAGTATTGCATCATTAATTCCATAATAAAAGATGGTATACATTGTGTAAGAAAAATATCATGCATTGGAGATAGCTAATATCTCTCTATTTAGCATTCTTCAATTTTATTTCAGAATAATGCCAATGATCAACATCATGGGCACCAACAAGATCATTGACACACACATCCAAAGATAATGTTTGTGTAACAAAAAAATTTAAAAACAATGTTGGTAAACATTTAAATTTTTGTTGAGGACAATATGATAATTCAAGTATGTGTGACATCAATTGAACCTCATATCACTGGTAGTATAGTTAAAGTATGGAATACTTATATACTCTTTATGGAATTTATAGACAATAATATTATCATTGAGCATGGTGTTCTTTATTTGATAATGTAGATAATTTTGATATTATTGGTGGGTGGAATATATGGTTAATATTTGTGATATCCATTCAACCAAACAATATAAAGTTCGTGCAATATTAGAAATATGATAATTCAATATGTGAGACATCAATTAAACCACATATCATTAGTAGTATAGTAAAAGTATGGAATACTTATATACTCACTATGTAATTTAAAGATGATAATATTGACAATGAGCATGTTGTTCTTTTGATGATATTGTAGTTAAGATTGATAAGTTTTACGTGTGGCATATATGGTTAATATTGTGGTTCCCTAAAATTAATTGGCCATTAACCAAACAAAGTAAATTTTGTGTGATATTCGAAATATGTGCACCATTTGATAGCCATTAATTAGCCATTAAATATAAAGAAAATTAACGGCAATCACATGTCTTTTGTAATTTTTGCACTTAAGAAAGTGGCGGTGGGAAGTGTCAGTTCCATATAATTATATATTTTCATTTATTAGTATATTTCAAGGACACTTAAATTTGACCTCGCTTCGTGCGAGAACCTTGGCGTAAGGGAAAAAATTCGTAAGCATAATAATTCATTGGAAAATATAATCATGGTTTGATTCCCAAAATTATGAGAATGGTTTGTTTTCATCAAGGCATTAAAAATTGGTAAGAATTTTCATTGTTTCTCCTTCCAAAATTTTGAATTTATATGAAAGTAGAATATTTCGTAGCCTTTTCAATGAAACCCTATTTTCTCTACTTCTAGTAGTCAAATTTGTCTGTTCTTTAACACTCTTTGACAAACACTTCTCTATTGATAGGGTTTGACATCATTTTGTTATTCTTTTACTGATCCCTAAATGATTTGTAAAATATTTGTGTAACTTGTTGGTGCTCGAAATGTCTCACCCCATTTATGCCCCTGAAAAATTATTTATTCACGAACTCTGTCATTTTATCCTTCCTTGTATGTGCTTGGTCAGTCTTATTGCCATTTTTATTCTCTTATGGGTCGAGGATCATGTGTGGTTATTCCATAGTCAAGATCTATTGTCCTTGCCATTTTTGCCCTAAATACTCAAGGAGAAATGAGTTGATGTGTCATGTTTGAGTCTCAAATGGTCTAAAATCTCTTGTCCTTGAAGAAAAAATTTCACTTTGTGCTCAAATGGTCATTTCTATGTTTTATAGTTTGATGGGCATTTCCCCTATCAAATTTGCATCCTTGTATCAATAGGAAATGTGGCATCCTTTGGTTGGATGTGGTTTGACCAAACACTTCAAAAATTCTATAAAAATCCTCAACTTTAAAATGTGTCCATGTGGAGGAACGACGCTCGTTTGAGAATCAAATTTTTGGTTTGGCTTTGAAGTAGCATCGGGAGGACATGTGGAGGGTTGGTAGGAAAGAGACACGTGGAGGCTTCTCATTGGGTTTCCCATACTTAGACAAATTTCAAAAGGTTTTGGGAAGTCCAGGACACGTGGAGGAATGATGCTCATTTGAAAAATCTGCTACTTTTGGGCTTTGCCTTGGAGTAGCACCGGGAGGACACGTGGAGGCTCTTTGCTTTCCCATACTTAGACAATTTTAGTTGGAATAGTTTGGTGGAAACAGGAAATTTTTATGCAAATCTATATTGGGTTTGGTGGACCATGGGGACATGTGGTGAGCCCGCGCTGTTTGGGATCTTGACTGAGGCGCCATTTTAAAGAAGCACCATGTGAGACATGTGGGGCACTCCGCTCACTTTGCATTTTACTTAGACTTTTCAATGGCCAAAAGGAGACTACCTGGAGCTTGACAAGTGGCACCTTCCACTGAGCTTCAAGCCTTCAAAAACAAATTTTACCGGAGAGCAGGACATGTGGCGAGCCCATGCTCATTCAAGGTATCAATTTTTGGGACCTCCTCAAGTGTGCCATTGGTGACACGTGGCAATTTGAAAAGTCATAGGGGGTGGGGAGGTGGACCATCGGAGGAAATTCAAAATTTTTACCTCTTTTCTTCATAAAGGTTAAAATAGCAAAAATGGCCCGCAAGCCCGATGGGAAATAGTCAATGTTTTACCCGGTCAATCAATGGGGAGGTGTGGACCCGTGGAGGAAAATTGGAAAATTTTCCTTTTGAGAAAAAAGAGTTAAAAGTAAAAGGGGAAGCATAGTTCTTTGGGACCCACATTGGGACACATGTCAAAAGTATTTCTCAAGGGCGGAGCTATGGGGAAAACTTGGAAAATTTTCCTTTTTCCAAAAAGAGAGTCAAATGGCAGAATTTTCTCTGTGTTTCTTTTGGGGCCCACCTCAAGGACATGTGTTAGGCCCATTTTTAGAAGCGGAGGTGTGGAGAAAAATGGGAAATTTTTCCATTTTTTCAAAAGGGTCAGAAAAGGTCAAAGGAAGCCCCGAGCCTATTTTTGCATCTTCCACGTGGATGACCCACATTCAAAATCAAAGATCAACAACTGCTTGAGTGTCTAAATCTGATTTTCCCCCATTTTTCTGTAAAACTCCTGGGAGTGTGAGTCTTCATGATTTCTTCTATTTTTCTACATGCCAAATAGAGGAGTGAGTTAATTTTGATATCTAGAGTTTGGTGGGAGAGATCTGGAGATGTCTTTCACCATTAAAATAGTTTGACTCTCAAGCCCGATCTGGTTTTCCATTTTTCTTCTCCTGAGCATGCAGGGGCAGATTTGATTGATATGGGGTGGAAGTGGTTGGTGAATGGATGGAGGTGTGTTTTTCCCAAGAAAGGAGTTGAATGCGGGAAGAAATCGAAGAGATTTTCCCTCGAGCACCTGGAGACTTTTACAGATCTGATTTTGTGAATCATGAAAGAATCATGGCAAGCACTGGTGCATTTAAAGTTTTTGTCTTTTGGGAGGAAGGGGCTCTATTGGAAATGTTATAAAGGGCATGAATTCATCATGCAAATGGTTGGGAGTTTTGGAAAGATCAGGACTGATTTTCTCAGAGAAAAATCTTGATGAGCCCATCCATTTTGAGAAGCCATCTAGAGAAGCTTGTATATCTCTCTTTGTGTCAAATTTGATCGTGTCAAGGTGGTTGCAAGTGTACAACCATTGAAGCTTTGAGATTGTTTCTGGAAACTTTCCCTTGCTGATAAATTTGATCAAACTTTGAGTTATTCTATGTTAATCTTGAGTAAAGTGTATTTATTTCATTTTTGAATGCATACGAGTAGTTTTTCTTGTTTCTATTGCAATCTTGTACCAAAATATAGTCCAATCACATAGGTCTCAGTCCTTGTGATAGTTTAGTGGCATCTGTAATTTCATTTCTCAGAAGAGCCTTCATCTGGGAATGGGATAAATGGTTTAAAATCACTTTTCTTTCATTTTGTTGATAGAGATTCTCTGTAAGCCTCTGGGTGTACCTCAGGCGTGACTTGGTTTAAATCTTGGTGCTTTATTGGGTCTCTTGACTTGAGCCTTCATGATAGAATCCCACAGGTTGTGTGAAAGAGTGTTGATCTGGGCCTCCATTGAAGCACATATTCTAGTTGAGGAAACAATTTAACTTTTTGTGGCATTTTGTTGATTGAATCTTTCCATTTTTCATAAGCTCTCAAGGATCTGGTGAGTCAAGTCCATCTGTCTCCCCCCACCAAAAATTATTTAAAACAACTAATCCTACCCATACTACCCTTTTTTTCTCTGTATACCCACACAAGACCAAAATCCTTTTACTAAAGTATGCAGAATAGATCAAGGGTCTCAAATGTCTTTAGTAACCTTTCCTTGTTGTGAAATATCTCCATGATCTGGAAGTGACAACTCGTGAGAGTCAGATTTGGTGTGTTGATCATATTTTCCCCAAGGCCTTCTCTATAAAATTTATGCAAAAGAAAGGTACTTGTATCTCCTTTCAAATAATAGAGGTTACAAAATAGGTTCTCTTACCTTGGTTGAAAGGCACAACCTAAAATAGTTAGGATAAGATCACATCCTTTTGAGGTGCTATCCATCTCTCCACAAATCCAAGTAACAAAGGGACAACTAGATTTCTCCCTGGCTACAAAATGACATACATTTATGATCTATCTGCCTCTAAGCTCCTGTTGAATCTGTGTTGCTGCTTGGTTTGAAAAGGAGAACAAATTTGGGTACCAACACTAATGGTGGCACTTAGGGGATTTAATTTTCGGGGATTTTTTGAACGTTTGATCCAACCCATTTTGGAACTTATTTCAATTTAATCCACGTGCATACATATTTGAAGCCATATCTATTTGACCCATCAACAACACCAACACTAATGGCACCATTTTTGGGGACATTTTTTGAAGATTCATTGAGACCTAGTAAAATTTTCATTAATTTGCTCTAATTTCTAGACATTTCATTTTAAAAATCATTCATTTGTCACATTCAAGGTTTGTAAGAGGTTTCAAATGCTCCAAGTGTTGTATGTAACTTCTCCAGTTTCTACAAGTTTTGCAATGGTATTTTTGATAAATTTTGGTAAAGAAAGGTCATATTTTTTCATTTTTAGTTTCTAGCATTGCATTGAGACACTTTGAATCATATTTTAGTGCATTTGCACAACTAAGGTGAAAATCCTTAGTGGCGACTCCTTGTTGATTTGATTTTGATAAGGACCAGTGTCTTAAACCTCTGTCAAGTAAGATTTGTTACTAATATTTGCAAAGATGGAAGGAAGAAGATCTTTCTTTGCTAGGGATCCTACTAGGACATTGTTTCAGAGCTAGGAAAAGCAAAATCAGAAGGAAGAAAATCCTAGAGAGTTGTGGGAGATCAACAGACAAGAAGAGGGATCTCCATTGATGAAAGTGAATGGCCTATCATTGAAGACTTCCATTCAAGTGACTCTGAATTAGGTAGCCTCTTTGTGGAATTGAATTCTCTAGCTGGAGAAGGGCCTTCATTTGATTTTGAAAGATTTTGCTTCACATTCTGCACCTATCTTTTCTGAAGTAGATAGGGATTTCAAGAAGCAAGGCCTTTGGGGGATCTCCATTTTGAAAACTATACTCTTGTGTTCAAGGACCCTCTGCCCCTCATCAATTTGTCACCCCTCCAAGATCACCTCCTCGAATCAATATGGCTCAACCCAGACCTCCATTTGTTGTAAACACCTTTGGACCTATAAATTTTGTGGGAATGGCTGGTTATCCAAATGTAGTGCCTCAAGATGTAAGGAACAAACTTCCAAAGTTCTAGGGAAATAATGCCATATACTGGTGACCAACATCTAAAGCTCTTCCTCAATATGATGGAAGATTTTGAGATTGAGCATGAAGATGTATACATCAAATTGTTTGTTCACACTCTAGAGGAGGATGTAAGGGACTAGTACAAAGCATTGCCAGATAACTCTATTGACTCTTGGGATGAGATGAGCAATGCATTTAGATTACAATATGGTGATAGGACTGACCCTAGGTTTCTTCTATCAAAATTTGAAAACATCAAGAAGAATCCCAATGAGTCAGTACATGATTTCAATACAAGGTTCAATAAGACCTTGAGGAGATTTCCTATTAGGATAAGGCCATGTGATGAGTCATGTTTGATCAAATATACTGATGCATTTGATAAAAAGGTTGCTTACTACTTGAGGGACAAGAACCCTACCAACTTGAGGCAAGCATTCACCATGGCCCTACAAATAGAGAATAATATCAAGGCAATTAGGAAAACCTCTAAGAGGGAAGGTGTGAAGCTGGTTAACCTAGAAAAACCTCAGACAAGCAAGGTTGCTGATTTGGAAGAAGTGGTGAAAACTTTGGTAGGGGTTATCAAGGAGATCTCCTACAAAGCTAGCCAAGATTTGATGAGAAAGGAGTTGGGAAGAGTTCACAAGGACAACACAAGAAACAAGGCCAAGATAGATTTACAAATCATCAAAGAATTGATGATAGAGGAAAAGGAGCTGTTGGATTTGGGAATAGGCAGCCTCAAGGAGAGAAAATAGAATGGTACCTGATCCTTTTTGGCTAGAGTTTTTTGTGGAAGAGACAAAGTCATTGATTGGTGTGACAGATGTTTCATGCCCCATGCTCCTTGTGAAGAAGATCAACAAGAAGAAAATGTAGATGATGATAAGAGTGATGATGATGTTTGCATGATGGGATGCTCCACTAGCTCACAACAAAGGGCAACCTCAACTGAGGTGATAAGTGCTAGAACTGCTGCCACTTTTTGGGACTGCATTCATAGAGTACATATTCTCCCTCCCTCTCATACTTTAGAAGTAGATAATGTACAAGCTTTTGAATTTCCCAATAATGAATTTGAATATTTAAGGGCTTTAATGATAAAAAAGTATGATGGAGGAATCCCATCTGAGGAGGACAGGAAATTATTAATGAATGTTGTTGTGGCTCAAGAGAAGGAATATAACACAAGAAGTAAGGTTATCAAAGGGGCAGGGCCTCAGGCCAAGCCAAAAGCTCCCTTACTTTCTAACATTCCTAAAGAGGCTCCTAGGAAAGATCCATCTGCTAAAATCCCTACAGTTCCAAAAAAAATCATACCCCCCTCCTATGCTCAAGCTATCAAGAATCTTGTGCCACCTAATGAATGTATTAGCCTTTCTTCCAATATTGCCTTGCCCAAGAATGTCCCATATGACATTGCCCAAGTTTTAAGTCAAATCAAAGTCTCTGTCCCAATTGTTGAGTTGCTTAGGATTCTGAGCACAAAAGAGAGCATTTGAATACTTGGGATTGAATGAAGAGAAGACTGCCCTAGGAAGAAATGTGAACATTGTGGAGAATCCTCTAGCCATTGAAGAGTCGAGACACCATCAGCATCAGAAGAGCTAGCTGAACCACCTGAGGTTTATTTGGGGACATCTTTGGTAGACTCTCAGTTGAATGTGGATCCATTCTTCACTACTTTGATCATCAAGGATAGGCTGCTCCATAATTGCATGTTTGACTCAGGGGCATCATGCAATGTCATGCCTTTGGAGGTCATGAATGAGCTGAATATTAAGGTAACAACAACATATGGGAAGTGCACTGCCATGGACTCCAGAGAGGTGTAGTAGTGGGATGTGTGAAGGGTTTGGTGGTGCAACTTGCAGCCTACCTAGGTAAAAATTTAAAACTTGATGTTGTCATAGTTGATTGCCTAACCAAGTGGGGTATGTTATTGTCAAGAAAATGGGCTGCAAGTGTTGGTGGTAGTGTCCAAATGGACATGTCTTATGCCACCATCCCAGTTGAGGGCAGCCTTGTTAGGTTATATGGGGAGAAGAAAATGTTGCACCTTATTGAGGATCCCAACAATGCGTCCTATGAAGTATTATATACAAATGTTGATGTTGACAACTTTGTGGGATTTGCTGATGGAAAAGAGCACAAGATTGAGGAGTCTAAGTGTCTTTGAGAAAGGCTCTCCTTGGACTTTATTGTTTGATGGAGCTTGCTCCAAATTTGGAAATGGTGTCGGTGTTGTCCTAATTTCTCCAAGCCAGGAAAGGTTTGTTTTTTCCTTTAAGCTTAACTTTGAGTGTACTAACAACATTGTTGAGTATGAGGCATTGTTGTTAGGTTTAAGAATTTCTTGGAAGTATGGTGTCAGGGACATCATTGTCAAAGGAGACTTAGAGTTAGTTGTCAAGCAAGTTAGAAAATTGTATGCCACAAAGAATCAATGGATTGAAAATAGTACAAGCATAGTTTGGGACTTCATTGAGATGTTTGACTCCTTCAACATTGTGCATCATGACAGGAGGTTCAATGACTTGGAAGACAAGCTTGCAGTGTTGGGGTCTCGGTTTGACAGTTTCTACAACATCCCCTTATTGTGAATATGAGGTGGAGGTAGTGACAAGACCCTTTGTCCCTGACAATATAAAACATTGGTAGGTTTTTGATGATGAGGCTCAGGTCAGAAGGTTCCTACAAAATGATGGAGAGTTTTTTGATCAAAACATTGATTGGGAGCCAATGGTCTATATACAATCAGAGGGGAAGGAAACCTTATTTGGCAAAGGCATCATCCAGCTAAAGACCAACACCATTCCTAGAGGGTTGGTTGCTCTTGAATCAAATTTTGATAATGTTGATTGCATTATTAATAGGCATATGGAAGCCTCGAGGGATGTTGAGGAGCATGACCTTGGCACGAAGGAGAAACCAAGGAAGATTTGGTTGGGCAGTAGTCTCAGCAAAGATGAAAAGTAGTCATACATCCAGTTGTTAAAGAAATACCAAGATTGCATGGCTTGGACCTATTCTGAGCTCAAAGCATATAGAGAAGACTGTTGTTCAGCATGAGATTCCCTTGGAGCCCAGTGCAAAACCCTTCAGGAGAAGAAAGAGGCCAATTAATCCTCTATTATCTCTCAAAATGCAAGAGGAGCTGAAGAAGCTAAGGGATGGAGGAATTATCCAGCCCACAAGGTATTCTTCTTGGGTTTTGCCAACCTAGTGCTAGTAAGAAAGAAGAATGGTGACATCAGGTTGTGTGTGGACTTTAGGAATCTAAACAAGGCCTCAATGAAGGACAACTATCCTTTACCTAACATGGAGCACATGCTTGTAGTTGGTGACTAGTTCTGAGTTGCTTTCTACTTTAGATGGCTTCTCTGGTTATAATCAAGTCATGGTAAAAGAATCAGAAAGGATCAAGACAACCTTCACTACTCCATGGGGAACATATGTATATGTTAGGATGCCCTTTGGTCTGATGAATGTTGGAGCCACTTTTCAGAGAGCAATGGATGTTGCTTTTTTTGGTTACATCAATGACTTTATTGTTGTTTACCAAGATGATGTAATAGTGTTTTCAAGAAGGAGAAGTGACCATTTGCTGCACTTAGAGAAGATGTTGATCAGATGTAGGGAATATGGCATCTCACTCAATCCAAAGAAATGCCATTTTGGAGTGTAGAAGGAAAAATTTCTTGGTCACATTGTGTCATAGGAAGGAGTGATGATTGATCCAGAAAGAGTGGAGGCCATCAACAAAGTCCCAATTCAAGAACCAAAAAAGGAATTCTAGTCCTTCTTTGGGTAGATAAACTTCATTAGAAGGTTTATATCAAACTTTGTTGAGTTGACTATCCCAATCACTTCCATGTTAAAGAAGGATCAGATCATCAAATGGGAAGAGGCTGCCATCCAAGATTTCAATGGAATCAAAGAGGCATTGAAGCATGCCCTTTTTAGCAGCCCCAGATTACAAGAAACCTTTCCAGTTGTTTTCTTTCACTTTCAGAAAACACTATTGCTTTTATCCTGCTATAGAAGGATGATGAAGGGGCTGAGAGGCCCATTTCCTTTTTCAGTAAGGCTTTGCAAGGAGTAGAACTGAAATACACCATCATGGAAAAGTAGGCATTTTCCTTGGTCAAAGAAACAAAGGTTTTAGGCCTTATATTTTAAGTTCAAAAGTTGTTGCTTATGTTCCCCATACCATGGTAAAAGACATCCTGTCAGAGATGGAAGTCTCAAGTAAAAGATGTAGATGGGTGAACAAATTGCAAGAGTATGATATGGACATCCAAACCATGAAGTTGGTGAGAGGTTTGGGGTTAGCTAAGCTCATGGCTGAGAGAAACTTGCAGACCATTGAGGTAAATGAGATTGAGGAAGAAAGGGCAGTTATTTTTGAAAGATTGATGAGTTCTGAGTGGTACAAGGATGTGATGTTCTATCTCAGACACTTAAACTACCTGAGCATTTGAATAAGAACTAGAAAAGAGCTCTTAAGTTGGCTTCCTAGAAATATGTCATTACTGATTTTGGGTTGGCATGGAAGAACCCAGAGGGAGTCCTCTTAAGATGCATCACTGAAGATGAAGCCCCCAAAATAATTGTTGATCTCCATGGAGGAGTTTGTGGGGGAATTTTTCTGCAAGAGTCACAACACATAAGATCCTAAGGGCTGGTTATTGGTGGCCAACTCTTTTCAAGGATGCAACCATGTTGGTCAGAAGATGTGAGAGTTTCAGTGTTTCTCTGGAAGGCTGAAGGCTTCAGGCTCCCTACCTTTGCAGTCATGTATCAATTGAAGCCCCATTTAAGCAATGGGGAATGGACTTCATTGGTGAGATTTCAGACCCTTCAAGTGTTGGCCATAAGTGGATTCTTGTAGCCACTGATTACTTTACCAAGTGGGTGGAAGCAATCCCCACCAAGAAGGCTACACACCAAGTTGTCATGGATTTTGTGCTAAACAATATTATTTGTAGGTTTGGAGTACCAGTCAAAATCATAGCTGATAATGCCATGAGTTTCAGGGCTAGACCTCTAGTGGAAATGTGTAAAGGATATGGGATCAATTTGACATATGCCTCTAATTATAATCCCCAAGGAAATGGACAAGCTGAGTCAACAATAAGAATTTGCTAAAGATTATCAAGAAGAACCTTGGAGTTGAACAAGAGAAAATGGGGTGAACAATTGAAGTTTTTGTTATCTGGGATGATAGGATCACTGTTATCAAAAGAGCCCTTTGGAAAGAGTCCATTTGAGTTGGTATATGGGACTCAAGCCCTGCTGCCCCTACATATGCAATTATCTTCATATCAGTTCATTCAACAATTGGAAGATCAAGAAGTGAGTCCTCATGATGCCCGCATCAACCAGATTGTTGAGCTTGATGAAGAGAGGAGGGCATCTCACCAGAGGCATATAAAGTTCAGAGAAAAGCTAAAGAAACTGTTTGACAAGAAGGTCACTCCTAGAGCCTTCAATATTGGAGATCTTGTGCTATTATGGGATAGCTAGGCATGAGGATAAGGGAAAGCATGGCAAGTTTGATTCATTGTGGATGGGCCCTTACTCCATTGACATCAGAATTGGTGAACACACCTTCTTCTTGAAGGATCTAGATGGTGAATTGCTTGAACTACCTATTAATGGTAGGCATCTGAAGCATTTCTTGGATTGATTCCTCTGAATCAAGGTAAACACCTCTTTATATCAGTGTATAGTTTGTTGTTTGTTTTTCTATTTTTGTGTTTTTTTGCTTGTTTGGTCCTGGTGGTGACCTATTTTTGTTGGCTTCTTTTTTTTTTTTTTGGAGATGGCTTCATTTCTCTTCTCTGATGAGCTGACTCTGTCACCCAATGGATATTTTGGCACTTGGTCTACTATTATTCTTCTTGTGGCACTCATAGGGAGTGCCCATCCCCGAGTCGGAGCCAATGTTGGTGCTCAAAATGTCTCGCCCCATTTGTGCCCTTGAAAAATTATTGATTCATGGCCTCTGTCATTTTATCCTTCCCCGTATTGTGTTTGGTGGTCTTATTGCCATTTTTAATCTACTCTGGGTTGAAGATCATGTGTGGGTCTGTATTTGTCTCATGGTTCCTTTGTTCCTCTGGAAAAGCTCTGTATTTTGAGTCTCCCATGCTCTGTTCCTTCAAAACTCATGTTTTCCCATTTCCTCCATTTTCCATAGTCAAGATATTTTTCCTACCATTTTTCCCTAAATACTCAAGAGAAAAATGAGTTGATGTGTCCCTAAGGATCGTGTTTGAGCCTTGCAACATTTCTAAATCTCTGTCCTTGAAGAAAAATTTCATTTTCTAGGCTCAAATGGATGTTTCTCTATGTTTTACGGTTTGATGGGCATTTCTCCCAGTCAAATTTGCATCATTCATTGATAAGGAAATGTGGCACCTCTTGGTTGGATGTGGATCAACTTAATACTTCAAAAATTCTATAAAAAGCCTCAACTTTAAAATGTGTCCACGTGGAGGAACGACGCTCGTTTGAGAATCAAATTTTTGGTTTGGCTTTGAAGTAGCGGAGGAGGACACGTGGAGGGTTGGTAGGAAAGAGACATGTGGAGGCTTCCACTGGGTTTCCCATACTTAGAAAAATTTCAAAAGGTTTTTGGGAAGTCTAGGACACGTGGAGGAATGACGCTCATTTGAAGATCTACTTTTGGGCTTTGCCTTGGAGTAGCGCTTCGGGAGGACACGTGGAGGCTTCCGTTGCTTTCCCATACTTAGAAAATTTTTATGTAGATGGAAATAGTTTGGTGGAATAGGGACATGGTGAGCTTGCGCTCATTCAAGGTCTCTTGCTTTGGGCACCATCTTGAAGTTGCACCATGGAGACATGTGGAGGAACCTGCGCATGTTTGGACCGGCCCTTGAGTTTCATTTTAAAGAAGTGCCAGGATGACACGTGGAGGCCTCCGCTCACTTTGCATTTTACTTAGACTTTTCAATGGCCAAAAGGAGACTGCCTCGAGCTTGACAAGTGGTGCCTTCCACTGAGCTTCAAGCCTTCAAACAAATTTTTCCAGAGTAGGACACGTGGCGAGCCCACGCTCATTCAAGGTATCAAATTTTTGGGACCACCTCAAGGTGTGCCATGGTGACACGTGGCAATTTGAAAAGTCATAGGGGGGGGGAGGTGGACCATCGGAGGTAATTCAAACTTTTCACCTCTTTGCTTCATAAAGGTTAAAATAGAAAAAATGGCCCATGAGCCCGATGGGAAATAGTCAATGTTTTCCGGTCAAGCGGGAGGTGCGGACTTGTGGAGGAAAATTGGAAAATTTTCCTTTTGAGAAAAAAGAGTTAAAAGTAAAAGGGGAAGTAGTTCCATTGGGACCCACATTGGGACACGTGTCAAAAGTATTTCTCAAGGGTGGAGCTATGGGGAAAACTTGGAAAATTTTTTTTCAAAAGAGAGTCAAATGGTAGAATTTCTCCATGTTTCTTTTGGGGCCCACCTCAGGACACATGTCAGGCCCATTTTAGAAGCGGAGGTGCGGGGAAAAATGGGAATTTTTTTCCATTTTTTCAAAAGGGTCAGAAAAGGTCAAAGGAAGCCCCCGAGCCTATTTTTTTGCATCTTCCACGTGGATGACCCACATTCAAAATCAAAGATCAATGGCTGTTGAGTGTCTAAATCTGATTTTCCCCCATTTTTTCTGTAAAACTCTGGGAGTGTGAGTCTTCATGATTTCTTGCTATTTTCTACACACCAAATAGAGGAGTGAGTTAATTTTGATATCTAGAGTTTGGTGGGAGAGATCTGGAGACATCTTTCGCCATTAAAATAGTTTGACTCTCAGAGCCCGATCTGGTTTTCCATTTTTTTTCTCCGAGCATGCAAGGGGCCAGATTTGATTGATATGGGGGTGGGTGGTTGGTGAATGGATGGAGGCATGTTTTTCTGAGAAAGGAGTTGAATGGGAAGAAATCGAAGAGATTTTCCCTCGAGCACCTGGAGACTTTTTTGAGATCTGATTCTGTGAATCACGAAAGAATCATGGCAAGCACTGGTGCATTTAAATTTTTTGTCTTTTGGGAGGAAGGGGCTCTATTGGAAATGTTATAAAGGGCATGAATTCATTAAATGGTTGGGAGTTTTTGGAAAGATCAGGACTGATTTTCTCAGTAGAAAAAAAGCTTGACAGAGCCCATCCATTTTGAGAAGCCATCTAGAGAAGCTGTATATCTCTCTTTGTGTCAAATTTGATTGTGTCAAGGTGGTTGCAAGTGTATAACCATTGAAAAGCTTTGAGATTGTTCTAGAAACTTTCCCTTGCTGATAAATTTGATCAAACTTTGAGTTATTTGTGTCAATCTTGAGTAAAGTGTATTTATTTCATTTTTGAATGCATACGAGTAGTTTTTTTTTCTATTGCAATCTTGTACCAAAATATAGTCCAATCACATAGGTCTTAGTCCTTGTGATAGTTTAGTGGCATCTGTAATTTCATTTCTCAGAAGAGCCTTCATCTGGGAATGGGATAAATGGTTTAAAATCACTTTTCTTTCATTTTGTTGATAGAGATTCTCTGTAAGCCTCTGGGTGTACCTCAGGTGTGACTTGGTTTAAATCTTGGTGCTTTATTGGGTCCTCTGACTCGAGCCTTCATGATAGAATCCCATAGGTTGTGTGAAAGAGTGCTGATTGGGCCTCCATTGAAGCACATATTCTAGTTGAGGAAACAATTTAACTTTTTGTGGCATTTTGTTGATTGAATCTTTCCATTTTGCATAAGCTCTCAAGGATCTAGTGAGTCAAGTCCATCCTGTCTCCCCTCCCACCAAAAATCTATTTAAAACAACTAATCCTACCCATACTACCCCTGTTTTTTCTCTGTATACCCACACAAGACCAAAATCCTTTACTAAAGTATGTAGAACAAATCAGGGTCTCAAATGTCTTTAGTAACCTTTGCCTTGTTGTGAAGATATCTCCATGATCTGGAAGTGACAACTCGTGAGAGTCAGATTTGGTGTGTTGATCATATTTTCCCCAAGGCCTTCTCTATAAAATTTATGCAAAAGAAAGGTACATGTATCTCCTTTCAAATAAGAGGTTACAAAATAGGTTCTCTTACCTTGGTTGAAAGGCACTGACCTAAAATAGTTAGGATAAGATCACATCCTTTTGAGGTGTTATCCATCTCTCGTTAGGCTAAACAATATTTTGAATAATGTTTCACTTAATTGATAGTTTTGGAAAGACATATACGACATTTAAAGATTAAAATTATAGGCTTTGATTGTTTTAGTTAAATTAGCTAATGATATATCAACGCTAAAAATTATAAGATGTCATGGATTTTCTTTCTAAATGTGACAATAAGAATACAAAAATAGGGAGATTTGATATAAATAAAATTATGAGGCTTAATAACGAGGAGATTATGGCAAACAAGGGAGTTGCAAACACCCATACAAATCTCACCATTTGGAATTATCATGACGCCATCTCAGATAAGCTTGGAAAGATCTTGGAGCATGATAGAAATCCTAGCCGTACTGGTTAGTTGGATTTATTGCATGCATTATGTGCTGGCAAACAGGTACACCGCTGCAAACCAGTCACTTCACCCTATGCAAAATCAAAGGAACAGCTACCCTTCACATGCTTTCTGGGTCTTTAATAAGCCTGGTCCAGAGATGTTAGTTTGCAGTTTGATCACTGTTGTTAAGCGACTGTTGCTGTTAGTTTGCTGTTTTTTATTCATTTAGTTGCTTTATTTTGTCATTATGACTTGGCGCTTTCGCTCTGTTTCATTTTTGTGTTTTGGAGTTTGGCTCCATTTGATCTCCTCTCTGTATCCAGATTTTGATCCTTTCTCTGTTCTTCTCTTGCCCTTTCTGGCTGTTGAGCTTTTTTGTACAAGGGTATAGTCCCTTTCAAAAAACTAATTTACCAATAATTAAAAAACAAGGAGATTATATATAGGGTTCGAAGTCTTTATTTTCATACTGACACTACAAAGAGTGTGTTTATTATATTTATTAGAATTATACCATGTCCTTTGAGACTTCATTCACTAACTAATTATAGATTGCCTTCTCTTTTGAGATTTCATTTACAATTAAAATGTGTATTTTTTTTATCTTCCTTTCAATAACTTATAGTAAATAGTATGAGAACTTGTTAAGGATTGATCCCTCACAATGGTATCTAGTTCAACACTTGGCTCAAACAAATTCGTTGAATAAACTAATGACAGATAAACAATGCAAGACCCCTGAAGAAAACATGTAATGAAACTCTTTTCTCAGTTTTTACAATTATAATTAATTAAAGAGACGTCCATTAAATGGTGTTTTGTTAACATTAAGTTCAAAATATTTTATCCAAGAGGATGTAATTGACCTCTAAGATTTATATATTTTCTTGTTAATGCATTCGTATTTTTCCTGTTAATAATGCCTAGCTATTGCTAAGGTATAGGTATATCCTTGTGGTTGATCATAGTAAGAGGGAGGATAAAACACATATTTATTTGTTAATAATTCTTATACACCGTTAATCTCCGAAACATATGTTGCATGTTGGTGACCACAGAGACCGCTAGGATAAGAAATAATATGTCTTTACCCATCGGTAGTGATTGGATTGGAATTATTTTGGTTATTGTAACAACGATTGTTCTTTGAAATAAGCCTAGATACGAAGAAATTTTTAATAGTTCATTGTGGCTGAACTTAGCGACCGCTAAGATCAACACTACACTTATCTTGACCCCCACCGGTTCAAAGAATGTATAATTGTTCGCATTTTAATAATAGTTGTCTTGTGAATAAAATACTAGATATGACCAATATCTAAATATTTGGTTGTTGATCAACTTAGCGACTGTTAGGATATGAACTACGTAAGAATTGAAAAAATTTACTCAATGCATTAATATTTTACTTGAGTTATGCCTAGTGAACACCATGGTTAAAAAAATGCATATCTTGACCCCTCAGCGGTTCTTGTACATCACTACCTCAATAATTCCATTAATAGTAAGTGTTTGAATGAAGCCTAACAACGAGATGTATTAATGATCCTCCAATGAAATAATGAGACATAAGGAAATTTTTATCCCTTACGAATACATGTATTAGAATTTTTTTTAGGTTAATGATAAATGTCCATTGAATGGTGTTTAGCTAACACTAAGATCAAAATAGTTTTTAAAGGTGGATGTTATTGACCATTAAGCTTTAAATATTTTCTTGTTAATTCATTATTAGTTTTCCTCTTAATGATGCCTAACTATTGCTATGCTATAGGTATTTCGTTACATCTTATAGTAGTAAAAACTATGATAAGAATCACCTATTTATTTATTACTAATTCTTATAAACTGTTAAGCTCTAAAACATTTGTTGTAGATGACCCTAGTGATCACTAGGATCAGAAATACTTGTGTTTGTACCCCTCAATAGTGCAAGGATTTTTCTTCTATTTATCATTGCAATAATAGTTGGGCTTTTAAATAAGCCTAAATACGGCGAATCTCTAAATAATTTGTTGTGGCTGAATATAGCAATTGTTAAGATCAACACTATGTATATCTTCGCACCCCACCAATTCAAAGATTGGAATTTTTTTTCACATTCTAATAATAGTTGTCTAGTGGATAATACATAAATACGACCAATCTCTAAATATTTTATTGTGGCTTAACATACCCATTGCTAGGATCTGAACTACATTAGTATATAAGCCTCAAGATTTCTTATATTAACATACTTAGATCTACGCAATGTGGATGGTTGTTAGACAATGGATAATCCTTCAAAACTATGTTTTGTGTAAATTTTCACGAACAATTTTGCATAATTTCTTAGCTTAGCCATCCATAGTTGAATAGATATTGATTACAATGGAAAATGATAATGATAGGATCCCAACGGCCATTAAGCTAGACTAGTAATGGATCTTAGTGGTCACTAAGAATTTTCTTTGATACGAAGAGAGTCTTGATCCCTCTCAATGAAAAGCAGTGCAGTAATTGGCTCTATAGGGTAACATGTGGCTAATTTGATACAATTATAGTCATTGACAATTATAATTGTTATAAAGTTGTATAATAGGTGACTACAACAATAAGAGGTAGTGAAAGTATCGTAGCGGCCACTAAGCTAGACCATGAGTTGTTAGTCAATTTTAAAATTTGAAATTAAGAAATTTTAGCATTCGCTGAGCGTTGTATTCAATTCAAAAGGGTAGAGATAATGGTTAAAACCACAAGAGGTAATGTCGGGAACCTAGAGGATGATAGGTGAGACAATGATTTTATAATTTCTCTCTTTTTAAATTACTTAACTGGAAATTCCTAGCGGTATTTATGTCATTCCTTTGATTAGAAATGGAGCTTCATGGAGAAAAAGTGTTTTCTTTGATACGAACGGATGTGAATTACGACGTACTCTAATGCTGGATTTCAAATAGAACTCGTTAGGTCTTTGGGGGCCTACGTTATTCTTTACAAAATGTGTTATGGGAAAATTAAAAAAAAATTATTTAACAAATTTTTCTTAGTGACCGTTGGACCCATTATTGCATTTTTAATCACACATTCTACCCCAAATTTGAAAATTTTAATCTCCATTGTCTTTATGTTATTCCATTCAATTGAGGCTAATTACCAATAAGTAATGTTAAATACTATCCATTCATAAATCGACTTAAATCATCTCTCTCACTAACATCTATGTTTTCAAATTTTCCTTTCATGTTATGTCCGCAATGTGTCCATGGTTTTCAAAATATTGATAATCCTTAAAAAATATGTTACATGTTAATTTTCATAAACAATTTTTCCTAATTTATGATCTAATCAATTGTTAGGATATGAACTACTTAATTCTTAAAGCCTCAAGAGTGTTTGTATTGTGAGGCTTAGATCATTGCCTTAATTTTTTTACTAGAGTAACACCTAGCAAAATCCATGGTTTAAAATAATTAAACCTTGACTCATCAGCAGATACATGTATAGCCACACTTTTCTAATTCCATTAATAGTAAGTCTCGTGAAAAAAATTTAGTGATCGCCAAACTCTAAATATTTAGTAATTCTTGACCCTAACACCGCATTAGGATCAACAATTATATCTTTTATGTGGAAATTACTTTATAGGATTACCTCATATTCATAGTAAGGGACATATGAATGTTGTCGTAAAATCAATTTTTTCATTTGTCTCAGTAATTATTTCTGTTGATGATGTACGAAAAATTCACGGCCCTTTAATTTTTCAACATGGTGAGAGAGTGGGAAATGTAAATGGTAGATACTTATTTATATTCCAATGAGGATGATAGAGTAATAAGAGATACCATGTTCAATTCAGCTTCCTTACATGATGAATTTTAGCATTACTCATATCTATATTTCACAATTGAGAATTAGAGTGTTGATGTTGATGTTGTAGACATAATGGGTATCTTGGACGAGCAAGCACTATGGTTCTAATACATAAGGGAGATTAAAAGATATGGTATCTATTTATCTATTTCTAAACAAGAGGTGCTTATATTTCCAAAAGTGATTGCTTCCTATCTACTTCATGCCAAGTGTGAGGATTTTTATTATTTTCTAAATCAAGAAAAAGGAGAATAGTTTTGTTTTATGGGAATTCATACAAATGTTATAATAAAATTCTAGATCCGGATCTGCTTGTGAAACTCAAACATAGTCGAGTCTTGGATGGTCAAAAGGAGAGTAAGAGATGTTTTGTAGAGTTGGGAATTTGACCCATTACATAATAGGGATGATTCAAATCTATCTAATGTCCTTATTAAAAGGTTTAGAGCTGGAGTCCATATTGACATGGAACTCATGAATAAGATAAATGGAAATTCATCAAACTATAAGGTGAATGTCTCTTAGATCCCATTACCTTATTTTATTATTGATGATGAAAATATTCACTCCTTAGGTCAGGCGCTCTCTCTCAATTTAGTGACATATAGAAATAATTTCGTCGACAAAGGGAAATAATTTTACATGGCTTCTTATCTTCTCGATGTTGTCTTTGGTGTTATCGAATACTTAGATTTCTATCAAAAATGGTATCCTTCAAGCCCTTTGAAGGTAAATGAGCAATATTTATACTTGTATGCCCATCGTTTCAGATCACACATTCTAGATATATGCACTTTCTTGTATCCTTCTCTTTATCAACAATTACATGAAATGATAACACCAAGAATATATGATGCCATCCTCACTTCCATATGGATAGTGGGTGTCATATTCTTCTATCCAAAATATAAAGTTATCATGATCAAGGGGATCCTTATACCTCCTTTTTAGTTTCCATATTATGTTCCAGACAAATTGGCAGAACAAGAGGTTACATATTACATTTGTAACGATATTGCTTTAAAGTGTAAGGAGAAAAATATTTAAAAACATCCCTCATTCCTAGTCTATGTGTGATGTAAAATGTTTACAAGGTGTCTTGATTTGAAGGATGCCTCAACCCATAGAAATTAATTTCATCTCCTATAACACCCATTAAGGAAATATGACAAAAGGAATAGGTTTTTCTAGCACCTTAATTCCATTATAGGACGATTAAATATATTGTATGGTCACGTGCATGATGATAATGATTGGGTGTAGATTACCCAAACACAAGATATATTTTTTCAACATAATATGAAGTATACAGGGGTGGTTCCACCTCTGAGAGCAATTATTAAAAATGAGGCTATTAAGAGAAAAAAAAGCTTTATATTCAGAACATGTACAATAACCTTGTGTTCCCTTATCTCCACCAAATGAATCTCGATCTGAGTTTCTAGAATTATTTTCCAAACAAAATGAAGCTCCAAATGTTTTGTCATATGCCTTAACTTCATCAAGTGAAGAAGAGCGAGACTACACAAACTGAAATTCCGGCTAGTGAAGGCCCGGTGCAACCCTCTCGATCTTCTCCTTGAATTCTTAACAAACGATAAATGATTGGGTAGAGAAATTAGTAATTTTATACAAAGAACATCTAGATTTAGAGGCACAAGAGGATCCCTTAGTGAACATTGAATTCAATCCAAGGATGAGCACCTAGAAAAGGGTAACCAAAAGAAGATGTCCAAACAACAACCCATTATTTGGCATGAAACTTCATAATACCTCTTCACTCTTACAAAGAAAAGGAAATCCAAAGGATCCCAAGTGGTGAAATATGAGGAAGATCTAGAATCCTTCATAAGGGCTATAACATAAGAAGATGTATAAGTAGTGAGGGGAGTACGAGCTAGAAATAAAGAGCTTGAAACTCAATTAAAGGCCATAGTTCCTACCGACACAATTTCTGATGTAGAAGAGGCATTACATGGCTTATACAATAATATAAAGAATTGCATTGGTCTAAAATAGAAGGAAGAACAATTCTTGGAAAAAATGAAAAAATCATTACAAGAATGACATAGTTTTAGAAAAAAATAACACATATGGGGCATGTCATTGAAAATAGAATTTGTGAAGACCCTACAATTATGACCATGGACGATATTGGTATATGCCAGATATATGATAATTATACAAAGAAAATACTAAGGGAATGGAATGAGCGAGTAAGGAAAATTTCCTTCCAGTTTGATGACATTATTTCTATAGGAAATCTTGTTTTCATAGAAGCTTCGATCATGGAAACATTTAGAGGAAACCATGCATTGGTTTACGATGAAGAAATTCACGACATCCCTTCAACAATTTAAGGTTAATTTTTGAAGGAGAATAGATGTGGAAAATGAAGGATAAACTTCTCTTGTCATTGATATTGATTCCAAAACAAGGGAAAAAATATAAAAAATAGAGACTCTGAAGGAAATTGCCAAAAAATCATGTGGTATTCAAAATGATTTTCTTGACAAGTTTGTTGTGCTATATAGAAGCATGATTATGGATATGGAAAAAATAAAAAGAGATTCTCAGATTTGTAAAAAAAAAAATTTTGAGGCACGAAAACAAGATGATTAAACAGTCCCAAACAAGAGCAACAGGACCCAAGAAACAACCTTTCCCATGGTCTCAAATCAACAACACTCCATAGTTAAGAAAGAACCATAGTGGATCATAAATTTTAGTATCGAGATAGGTAAGAAATCACTTTGTGATATGTATGACATGTTAATAGATTAATTTTTATAATTTATACAATGATCATGTAAATATTCCAAATGTTATACTTATAGAAACATGCATTTTTTTTTTGATATACTAAGCTCCAAATTTGTCATTGTGGCATAAAATGCAGATAATATGTTGAGACAATACCTAGCACACCATAGAATGGAAATATCTTTTCCTATTTTGTTAAATCTTGATGGCCGCTATGTTCCAACTATTATGTTGTGGTAGTGTCTTAATGACCTAAGAGTTCATAATATCCTAGTGACAACATATCTTGAAATAATATGTTGCAAAAATAAGATTATGGATGTCAATCTTAAATTTTCAATTTTTTCCTTGTTAAATGTTTGAGACATTTAAGAATGAAATATTCTATTATGGATGCACCTAGATTTCATGTAGGTAAAAATTCCAGCAGCCTAGAATATTAATTTAATGTGTGTAATACTTTCGAATGATATGCTCCAAATTATGTGTTAAATCCTAATGAATGTTAAGTGTAACTTATTACCTTGAGGCAATATGTAGAGGGAACTAATTTCATACCACCTTAATTAAATATGTGAAATCCTAGTGACCACTAAGATCCAAATAATATTTTTGACAATACCAAGCAAACTCTAATTTTGAAATATCTTACTCTATTTAGTTAAATCCTAGTGGTTGTTTGGTTACAAATATTATTATGCATTTGTGTCTTAGTAGCATATTATTGCATGGTATCCATTATTGAGAACCGAATGCTAAGCTAAGAAAAAACATTTCAAGGCATAACCTACCATCTGCTAACCTAGCAATATCCTACTTGTTTTTAGTTGAATCCAAGTGACAACATATCTTCAAATAAAATGTTGTATCATAAGATAGTTGACACTAAGATAAAACTATGTAGCTCAAAATTTGTTAATTTGATTTGTTAAATTATTCCACCAAAAACTTGTAAACATTTTGAGTATGCATATGGTAGGGGATGGTAGCCTCCTCGAATCTTAATTTAATGTGTTAAATTATTGCAAACTCTATGCCCTAAATATTATGTGTTAAATCCTAATGAACACTAAGATTAAATTATTACATCATTGTAAAGGATAGCATCGCTCAACTCACATCAATTTAATCTAAAATGTTAAATCCTGTAGAATTTTTTTTAATATTATGCTATTGTAGTACATAGAGGCTGCTAATTTCATACTACCTTAATTAAATTTGTGAAATCCTAGTGACCGCTAAGGTACCAATAAAATGTTGCAAAAATATATAGAGGACGCCATACTAGCAATATATTTCTTTATTTTCATAAATCTTAACGATCACTATGTTCTAAATAATATGTTGCGGAAGTGTCTTAGTAGCATATAACTTCATGATATATGTTGTTGATTAATGATCTCTAAGCTGAAAAAATATTTTAGAGGAATAACCTAGCGACTGCTAAGCTTGTAATATCTAACATGTTTTTCGTTGAATCCTAGAGACAAAATATCTTCAAATAATATGCTGCAACATTAGATAGTGGATGCCAAGATAAAAATTTCATACTTTGTCTTGTTAAATGATCAAGACATCCAAAGCTTGAAATATTCTATTGTGGAAGGAAGTAGATGCCACGTAGCTTAAAATTTATTAATTTGATTTTTGAAGCATACCATCGACAACTTGCAAACATTATGAGTATGCATATTATAGTGGATACTAGCCTTACGGAATCCAAATTTAATGTGTTAAATTCTTATGACCGCTTATGCCCCAAATATTATGTGTTAACTCCTAACGAATGCTAACCTAAAATGTTTACATCGTTGTAAAGACTAGCACTGCGTGAGCTCAAATAAATTTCATCCGAAATGTTAAATCCTGTAGTAATGTTTTTCAAATATTATTTTGTTGCAATACATAGAGGCTACTAATTTCATACTACTTTAATTTAATTTGTGAAATCCTAGTCACCTCTAAGGCACAAATAAAATGTTACGGCAATACCTAGCGGACACTAGACTCGTAATATCTTGCTTTATTTTTTTGAATCTTAGTGACCACTATGTTCCAAATAATATGTTATGGCGAGTTTCTTAGCGTTGTCTAGCTTCATGATATCCCTTGTTGATTACTGATCTCTAAGCTATGAAAATGTTTTCAAGGCATAACCTAGAAGCCACTAAGCTAGCAATATCTGACATGTTTTTAGTTGAATCCTAGCGACAACATATCTTCAAATAATATGTTGCAACATTATATAGCAGATGCCAAGATAAAAAATTCATACTTCATCTTGTTAAATGCTCGAGAAATCCAAAGCTCGAAATATTCTATTGTTGAAGGAAGTAGAGGTCATGTAGCTTAAAATTTGTTAATTTGATTTTTTGAAGCATACCACCAAAAAATTACAAACATTATGAGTATGCATATTATAGCGAACACTAGCCTCCTAGAATCTTAATTTATTGTGTCATATTCTTGTGACCGCTATGCCTCAAATATTATCTATTAAATCCTAACGAATTCTAAGCTTAAATTATTACATCATTGTAAAGACTAGTTCTCGTTGAACTACAATCAATTTCATCTAAAATGTTAAATCTTGTAGAAAGATTTTGTTTTTAAATTATGTTGTTGCAATACGTAGAGGATGCTAATTTCATACTATAATTTAATTTATTAAATCTTAGTGACCGCTAAGGTACAAATAAAATGTTGCGGAAATACCTAGCGGACGCTACACTCACAATATATTTCTTTATTTTTTAAAATCCTAGCGACTGCTATGTTCTAAATAATATGTTTTGGTAGTGTCTTAGAAGTTTATAGCTTCATGATATCCCTTGTTGAGGTCCGATCTCTAAGCTAAGAAATTTTTTTCGAGGAAAAACCTAGTGACCACTATGCTTGCAATATCTGACATGTTTTTAGTTGAATCCTAGTGACAACATATCTTCAAATAATATGTTGTAACATAAGATAGTAGACACAGAGATAAAAATTTTATACTTCATCTTGTTAAGTATCTGAGACATTGAAAAATTGAAATATTCTACATTGTGGAAGGAACTAGATGCCATGTAGCTCAAAATTTGTTAATTTGATTTTTGAAGCATACCATCGATAACTTGCAAATAGTAGAGTACGCATAATATAGAAAATGCTTGCCTCTGGAATGTTAATTTAATGTGTTCAATTCTTGTGACAATCATGCCCCAAATATTATGTGTTAAATCTTAATTAATGCTAAGATTAAATTATTGCATTGTTTTAAAGAATAGCACCCGCTTAGCTAAAATGTTAAATCTTGCAATTTTTTTCAAAACAATTATGTTGTTTCAATACATAGAGACCATTAATTTCATACTACTTTAATTTAGTTTGTGAAATCCTAGTGACCGCTAAGGTACAAATAAAATGTTGCATTAATATCTAGCAGACATTAGACTCGTAATATATTTATTTATTATGTTAAATTCTAGTGACAACTATGTTCTAAGTAATATGTTGTGGTAGTGTCTTAACGGCGTATAGCTTCATGATATCCCTTGTTGAGTACCGATCGTAAGCTCAAAAAAATGTATTCAAGGAATAACATAGTGGCCGCTAAGCTTGCGATATCTAACATGTTTTTAGTTTAATCCTAAAGCGACAACATATCTTCAAATAATATGTTGTAACATAAGATATCAAACGGAAAGATAACAATTTCATACTTCATCTTGTAAAATGTTCGAGACATCTAAAGCTTGAAGTATTCTATTTTGGAAGGAACTAGATGCCATGTAGCTCGAAATTTGTTTATTTGATTTGTTAAAGCATAACATTGAAAACTTGCAAACATTAAGAGTATGCATATTCTATCGACACTAACCTCCTGGAATATTAATTTAATGTGTTAAATTATTGCAACCTCTATGCCCGAAATATTATGTGTTAAATCTTAACGAATGCTAAGATTAAATTATTACATGGTTGTAAAGGGTTGTAATCGATTAGCTCAAATAAATTTCATCTAAAGGTTGAATCTGTAAAAATATTTTTTATAAGATTATGTTGTTGTAGTATGTAAAGGACACTAATTTCATACAACCTTAATTTAATTTAGTGAAATCCTAACGACTGATAAGGTAAAAATAAAATGTTGTGGAAATACCTAACGGATGCTAGACTCGTAATATCTTTCTTTATTTTGTTAAATCGTAGTGCCTTCTATGTTCTAAAAAAATTGTTGCAGAAGTGTCTTAGTGGCACATATATTCATGATATCCATTGTTGAGTACCAATCTCTAAGCTCATAAAATATTTTCGAGACATAACCTAGAGGTTTCTTAGCTTGTAATATTTGACATGTTTTTAGTTGAATCCTAGCGAAATCATATCTTCAAATAAAATGTTACATTATAAGATAGCGAGATGCCAAGATAAAAATTTCATACTTCATCTTGTTAAATGCTTGAGACCTCCAAACCTCAAAATATTCTATTGTGTAATAAATTAGATGCTCTGTAGCTCAAAATTATTTAATTTGATTTATTAAAGCATACCGCCAACAACTTGCAAACATTATGAGTACACATATTGTAGTGAGACACTATCCTCTTGGAACCTTAATTTAATGTGTTAAATTATTACAATAGCTATGCCCCAAATATTATGTATTAAATCCTAAAAAAAAATTGAGCTTAAATTTTTACATCGTTGTAAAGTCTAGCAGCCACTAAGCTCAAATCAATTTCATTTAAAATTTTAAATCTGTGGAATTATGTAATGACCGCTAATTTCATACTACCTTTATATAATTTTTGAAATCTAAGCGACCACTAAGCTCTAAATAATATGTTGCAATAATACCTAGTGAACACAAGACTCGAAATATCTATCTTTATTTTTATAAACCTTAAGAACAACTATGTTCAAAATATTATGATGTAGCATTGTCTTAACAATGTATAACATCATGATATCTATTATTGAGTACCATTCTAGGCTCATAAAATATTTTGAGGCATAGCCTACTGGTCGCTAAGCTCACAATATTTTAATTGTTTTTCGTTGAATCCTAGCGACAACATATTTTTAAATAAAATGTTACAACATAAGCTAGTTGAGGTTAAGCTAAACATTTCATTCAAATGCTCGAGACATCTAAGCTTAAAATATTCTATTGTGGAAGCACCTCGATCTCATGTTTCTCAAAAATTTGTTAATTTGATTTGTTAAAGCATACCACCGATAATTTACAAACATTAAGATTATGAATATTATAGTGGACACTACCCTCCTAAAACATTAATTTAATCTATTAAATTATTACGACCGTAATGCCCCAAATATTATGTTTTAAATCCTAATGAGGAGTAGGCTTAATTTTTTTCATCATTGTAAGGACTATCGACCACTAAGCTCAAATTAATTTCATTTAAAAAATTTAATCCAATCGAAATATTTTTTTAAATATTATGTTTTGGCAAAGTACATAGTGGCTACTAATTTCGTACTACCTTAATTTAATTTGTGAAATCCTAGCGATTGCTAAGCTCTAAATAATATGTGTGGCAATACTTGATGGGCACTAGAATCGAAATATCTTTCTTCATTTTGTTAAATCCTAATGACAAGTTTGTTCCAAATATTACGATGTGGTTGTTTCTTAATGGCATATAACATCATGATATATGTTATTGAGTATTGATTTCTAAGCTCAGAAAATGTTTTTGTGGCGTAACCTAGTGGTCGTTAATTTCATGCTACCTTAATTTAATTTGTGAAAACCTAGTGACCGTTAAGGTACAAATAATATCTTGTGGAAATACCTAGAGAATGCTAGACTTCCAATATCTTTTTTTATTTTGTGAAACCCTAGCAACCGCTAAGATCCAAATAATATGTTGCGGAAATATGTAGTGGATGCTAGATTCACAATATATTTCTTTATTTTGTTAAATCCTAACGACCGCTATGTTCCAAATATTTCAATGTGGTAGTGTCTTTGTGGCATATGAGTTCATGATATGCATTATTGAGTACCGATCACTAATCTATAAATATGGTATTGTGTTATATCCTACCAACTGCTAAGCTTGCAATAGATTTCTTTCTTTTTTTTAAATCCTATTGACAACTAATATCCAAGTAATATTAGTTTTTTTTCCTTCCGAGATAGATTAATAATAGTGTGGCCTTCCACAAAAACCCTAAAGAATTATTATATATTTGAAAATTTTATCTTCCGCCAATAATACATGGCCTACGATAATATTGTATTAAAGAAATTTATCGTTGTGACTAACATACATAGATACATAGTGATTGAAATATTTAATATTTAAATTTAAATACGTATAGATTATAATATTTTATTTATAAAATTAAGGTGTATATATAATATGTTTAACCTTCCATTGCACAAAATATTACCTCACAATTGAAAACCTAATATGAGTTTAGAGTTTTAGACCATTTCATTGACCTCAAATATCTTCTCACAAATTCAATGTGGAAACCATATAAACAATGTACAATGAAATAATTACCTTGGAAATTTTCTATAATCATATTAAAAGGAAAAAAGGTAGATGTAACGAATACAAAAACAATATTTTGAGTCTCGTTAAACATTAAAATTTTAAAAACTAGTGATTAGGTGTCTGAACATCATTATCGGGAAAACCAATCAAGAAGGGACATAGATCGACGGAAACATGAAAGCGTTCAAATGAAATAAAATCCATATCTGAAAAGGGATTAAATTTTCTTTGGTTGGGGCCTAAAAAATTCCTTGTTTTCTTTAATAACAAGGCAGTGTGACAAAATGATCATAAGGAACCGGTAAGTAGAGATAGGATACGAATTACATTTTCGCAGGGAAAAGAAATGCTTTGGGTGATGTGAAAAGACAGAACTATTAAGCATAAGGTAGTTTGAAAAAATGATCAAAAGGAATCGATAAGCGAGTTGGGCTATGAAGCACCCTTTTAGGGCAAGAAGGGGCTGGACCTAGGTAAAAAGACAAGATCTAGTCGAGACAGGATGACGGAATAAGCCCATGATAAAAAAAAGGTTCACCATTAGTATAATATATGTTTTTGATAAATACCTTATTTAGATTTGAGATTATTTCATGTTTGCTTGATGATGTTCAAACCATCGATCGCTATATCGAACTAACTATCTACACTATTTTTCCACAACCCCTTTTACTTCCCCAGTGTGTGAGCACCCTTTTTATTACTACTTGATTGTTCCCTTTTTGTTAATCTACAAACAAGATTATAATTATTGCTGATTGTTCCTGGCAAAACGAGTGGGATTCTTAAATTTGGAATTGTAATATTTGACTTGTATTATTTAATCATTTCACGAGTTGTTGTTCTGCAAGATTTGAAAAAACAAAAACCCCAAAAACTAGTTCTCTAGGTTATTTAATATTTTTTTTGGAACATTCCTCAATAGAAATTTTTAAAATATAAAAAGTGCAATATGCAAACATTAGAAAATTAGAGCGTAGTGGAAATTTTGTTAATATTGAAATTTCAAATTCTCAAAAATACAAGGGAATTCGAAATTCAAATTTTAAATTTGTCGAGTCGTTGAGAAAAGGTGCGGGATATAAAAAAAAATAAACAATATTGAAAACAACACCTTTTGTTATTGGCTATATCTTAAAATAGTTAAAACATAGTAAAACTTATAATATTATAATAAAATAGTAGAAACTAATCATATCAATTTATAGGCACAATAATTTTTATTTAATTTTATCAAAAATCACCTAGATAAAGTTAGATGTAGTGCGGTAATGAAATATAATTCTCCAATTACTACGTACACGTGGTAAGTTTGAACACGATAGTTAGAAAACATTATAATTGACACATTTATTATGAAATTAAAATGTAAATAAATGAGTATAATATGAAACCACAATATTAGAATATAAATAGCAACCAATAAAATGACGACATATTGCTATAGCTTAAAATAGTTGAAAAGCAATAAAAAAATATAATATTATAAAAAAAATGAAATAAAGTGCACGAATGTATAGGCACATTTTTTTTATTTTTATCAAAATTGACCTATACAATGTTGGATGTAGTGCACCAATGAAAAATAATTATCCAATTATATTGTGTCACATGGCATGTTTTGAACCTAATAGTTAGAAAACATTATAATTGACACATTTGTTACGAAATTTAAATCTAAATAAGAAACAAAAATATTTTGAAACTATATGAAACCGTGATATTATAATATAAATAACTACCAGTAAAATGATAACATGTGGCATGAAAATTTTGAAATCCCAGAAGGTGTTTTTGCATTAACACAATGAAAAGCACTAGCGCCTCAAAGCTGTAATGATAGTGTTTAAAATGACAAGAGGAATTGGTATATAAATAGCGAATGCTAGGCTATATCATGTTTTTTTATTCTATCGATATTTCCAAATTAAGTAATTATTGTGCACAACTGACCATATGTCATTTCAATAAGTAATTAAAGTAGCTTAGCATTTTGTCACTATGCATTTTCTTTGATAAGAACCGATGTGAATTATATGTGGCAATTATTTATCTTAGCAAAACCGCAAAAAATATCACTTACCGCCATGGGTACATATGGATTCCAATTTAAAAAGGTATATGTTTTATGAGATAAATATGCAATGTAATAATTAGGTTTGCCTTGTAAAGTCTTCCCAAATTGATACAATTACAATGGCATGTGATAATGATAAGAGCCTAGCGGCTACTAAGCTAGACTATTTTCTATTATAATATAAATATTCAAATATTAGAAATTGTTGAGCCTTGCGGCGCTATGTTATTCCTTTCAACTAGTATTCAAGCTTAGCGGTCACTAAACCTTTTCTTTGATATAAATAGAAAGTCTCGATCCCTCTTGATGGAATGTAGTGTAGAAATTGGCTCCACCAAGTAACGTGTAGCTGATTTCAAACAATTATAATAATTAAAAATTATAATCAATCTAGAGATATAAATATAGGGATTAATACGACAAGAGCTTATGAAATGATCCAGTGGCCTCTAAGCTATATCATGAGTTGTTAATATATAGCTACTTGAAATTGAGAAATTGTTAATCCTAAAAAGCCCGCTAGGATTTTTCTTTGATATGAATGAACATGGATTATAATTTACAAAGATATATCTTAGGAGAAATAAATAAGTCTTGAATCCTCTCAAAATTAAAATTTTTGAGCCTAGCGGCCACTACGTTATTCCTTTCAATGAGTAATGAAGGCTGACAGTCACTAAGCATTTTATTTAATAAGAATAGACAGTCTTGATCCCTCTCGATGGAAATCATTGTAGGAATTGGCGCCATAAGGTAACACACAATTTTTTAAAACATTTTAATAATTTACAATTACAAATGATCTAAAGGTATACAAATAGTGATTTCTATGACAACAAGTAATTATATGATCGTAGCGGCGACTAAGACATTCCATGATTTTTTACTCAATGGCTATTTTGAAATTAAGAAATTCTTGAGTGTAGCAATCGATACCCTTTTTCTATGATACTAACAAATATGGATTACAATTTTCAAAGATATACCATATGAGAAATAAATAAGACTAGATTCCTCTCGACAGAATGTAGTGTAGTAATTGGGTCCACAATGTGAAGTATCCCCAATATGTGACACTTACAATTAGTGAAGAGCACTAACCATCCAAAGTTGAACATATAGTCATTACAATGGAAAATGGTAATGATAGGAGCCCAACGATTGCTAAGATAGACCATTTTTGTTATTATATATCTATTCTCAAATATATAAATTATTGCACCTATTGGTCACAACATTATTCCTTTGATACGAAGAGAGATTCTTGATCCCTTCTCGATGGAAAGTAGTGGAGAAATTGGATCCACCTTGTAATGTGCAACTAATTTTATATAATTATAGTCATTGATAATAACAATTGTTCGAAATTTGTATTTCTAGTGATTACTACGACTAGAGGTTATGAAAGTATCATAGAGTCTCTAAGCTAGACCATGATTTTTTATTCAAGAGTTATTTTTAAATTAAGAAACTGTAGTAGTCACTAGGATTTTTCTTTGATATGAACAAATATGGATTATAAATTACAAGGATATATTTTAGGTGAAATATAAAACTATTTATCCATCATGGTGAAATGTAATGTTGCAATTGGGTTCGACATGCGAATTCCAACCAATAGGATATAATTACTATCATTGAAAAATAATATCAGTCCACGAGTTGAACATATAGTACTTACAATGACAATGGGTAATCAGAGGAGCTTAGTGGTCACTAATCTTGACCATTATTTGTTATTATATAACTATTTTCAAATAAATACATTCTTGAGCCTAACAGCTGCTACATTATTATTTTCAACTAGTTATCGATATTAAATCCTAATGCCCTTTAAGCTAGTTTATTCAATTGGTCTAAATTACCAAAAAGTAACATTAAAAATTTTCCATTCATAAGTCAACTTAAATCCTCTCTCTTGCTAACATTTATGTTTTCAAACATTCCTTTCATGCAATCTACGCAAAGTGGATGGTTTTCCGACAATGGATAATACTTCTTAAATATGTTGTGTGTTAATTATGAAGAATATTTTTTCATAGTTTTTGGTATTACTAATGTGGTGCACAAAATGTGATTTGAGAACTAATTGAAGGTTATATATGATGTTTGATTGAAGCCAAAAAAGAGCTAATGTTTATGTTGATTGCTCACCAATGATAAAAATTAATGTATTATAGAGATTGGTGATCACAAAGGCTAATACTTATATTCATTTCCATATGATGGGAACAAAAATTGCTCCATATGTGAAGTAATTTTTATTATATTATACTCAATTGCAGGTATAATGTCTTCCATTGGTCACAATCCATTCTTGGAAATTCGTTTGATTGAAGGTGCTCAGTCTTTGGAAGAAAAGAGATGAGGAATGGTTCATTAAAATCTATGGCCGTGACAACTAATAAAATGACTTTCGTGGTTATTTTTTTTTAGATGATGAACATGAGGAAGTCGGAATGGTTATATCCTCTATACTCGTTGATTCGAATACACTTCATGTTCAATTCAAACACATTGACTATGAAAATAATAAGTGTCTTATCTCGGATATCGAGTTGGATGTTTCTTCATTTAGGAAATGGGAGATGAATGCCTTAGAAGACAAAACATAATTTTCATGTTCAACATATGGTTGGTATTCGGTGTTGCTAGTGGATAAAGTAAAAGCTGGTTGTTCAAATGTAGAATACATTCACAGTGGCATGCTTGCAATACTTAGAAAATTGTATAGAGGTTATACAACCTCTTCCATTTATATTTTCTTAAATAGAAAACATTATATTTCACCGCCTTAACAAGCCAAGTTGTTTACTATCTTTGAGGAGAACAGACTTGGCTAAATTAAATCTCGATCCATCTAGATCAAAGTAGCATGGGTTGAAAAATTATACTAAATTATTTGCATTGTTGAAGAAAGCAACCACTATATTCATGAAAAATAACCTTCAACTAAGCAATAGTTTGATTAATTTTTGTTCAATGGTGAAGTATTTTAAATTGATGTTTCCAAGTGCCATGTAACACCTCCATAGTATCGGTATCATCCTGTAGATGACAAGAATGTTTACCTTATTATGCACTTCATGTTGGTAAATGTTATTCCTACACAAACGGACGTAATTCTTATTCCCTTCTCGATTCTATGAATAAGGTTGTGGTTCTCTAAGATCCGAAAGACTTGGAAAGGGGTGACGTTAAATTTTACATACTCGACAACCAACATAAAATTTATGCATAAATTTTATTTTTTCTTAGATACTTACAAGTATTTACTTAAGAGGCTATGGTTTCGAAGGGATCACATTCTAGTTAAAAATTCAACTAATGAAGCCATTACTAATATTTACAAACAACATAATGAAGTGAACAAAACTTGGATAGAAACCAATTTTATTTATTTTTTGTACAAAGATAGATTGGTTTGGAAATATCTTGGATGTCCTCAACGTCCTGGATTTGAAAAAAATAAAACAGAGGAATGGAGGGTAATGTATTTTAGTTTTATTGCATTTGTTATTAAATTTTTCTTCCATATATAAAAATATAAAACATATAATTGTCCTTTGAATGCTAAACTTTGAGAAACAATGCCTTTTGATTTTCAAAACAGACATAACTAACAATCTATATGAAATTTTGACTTTTCTATTATTGTTGGATGATATATGGACTAAATGAACTACAAAATTTGAGTTTTTTAGATCTGGTGGCCTATTTTGTTCACATATTAAAGATAATCAAGATAAATTTAAGCCTAATTCATTGGTAAGATTAAAAGAAAATTCATTCAGTGGCTGCTTAGACAAATGAACGACGAAGAACTATCAGTACTAGAAGATAAAGTAAAATCAAGGGATGTCTATTTAACCGAGCCTTTTCGGGAAGGTGTAATAGTAGAGACATTTGATTATTACTATCAGAGAATAAAATGAGACAAAAAGAGAGAAAAAGTTCTACAATATTTAAAAGACACACATCTAGATATTGATCTATTGACATCCTTTCTTGAATCAAATGTAATTGAAAAATTTAAATTGCATGAATCACACCGCCACCCGGTTATCTCTGTATTATTGGGTGAAGAGAGGGAAGGAAAGAGAAATTATGATTCCTGCATAGGGAAAAATAAGTAAACAAAAAAATGACCAAGTGACAGTAGAATTTCTTCCCATTAAAGCTCTAAAAATATTAGACAACTATGTGTTGTCAATGGAAGACAATATACCAACAAGGATGGTGGACACGAGAAGAATTTACTTGTCGGTGTGCATACACGTTCTAACTTTCATCAACTCCAGCAACTATTCCTCCCACCAATCCTTTCAATGCAGAATGTGTTATCACCATTTTTTTAATTTGTCTAACGATATTTCTTTTCAATAAATAATGAAGATTATAATAATTATTTGAACCGGTCTTACTGGAATTTATTATTATTCTTCTCATACCAATTGAATATTAAAAATTGTTGAGAGAAACAATAAAAACATACATGGAAAATGTTAAATATAGTGAAGAATCAATTATGGATGGATGCTACAAAATATAGGATAACAACGAGAAATTTAAAATTTTGTCTCTTATGTGTATAATAATTGGTGTGCACAATTGTGATGATAACAATGATGATAGAGAAGAAGTTACTAGGGATTGGATGGAAAAAAACACAACAATTGATAAGCGCAAGTGAAATTGGACTAAAATGAAATAAACACCCTTTTCCTTTTGAGCCACCATATGAGTTCGGTCCGATATGTTCGCTCGATGTTATTCCAAGGATTTTATGGTATTAGTGTTATATGGTGGTAGTGTTGCACTATGTGTATTAAATGAATTCAATCAATTTGTTGTTTTTATTGTTGAGACATCGAGTCAGAAATGTTTTTAAACATTACTATTCTCATATGAAAAAGGTATTTACCATAATATACCTCAAACATGTGATTATGTTAAAAGGATTTCAACCAAAAAAATTGACTTACACATTTCTTATTTACACAGAAAACCAAAGAAAAATAGGATTCGATGTACAAACCTCTCAACTTAACACCACACAACCAACTCATCATGGTTATTTACTTTTAATAATTTTATAAATATGTTTAATGAGTTGTGTTTTCAATTTACATTGTTCTCATTGTTTTGACAATACTTTCTACTCACCACTACGAACACATATGAGGAGAACTCTACCACATAATCCATGAATATGTAAGAAAATAATGGTATGTTAGTCGCATGTATTTATAAATAATAACTGCTAATAAGCCCCATAAATTTATAAAAAAATTAATGGTTTATGTAGACGACCAACACCTAGAGAAAGTAACAGTGGAGTGCGCGGTGGTAACTAGCACAAATATGCAGACAAAACTAGGTATGTTAGCCATGTGTATTTTTAAACATAACCATTTCTAAGGCTCACAAAGTTATAGAAAATGATATCAACTAATTCTAGAAGTGGAACCATTTTCAAAGAAGGAATTACCAAATAACCTATTTCAAAAGTTCATGGTGGCATCCAACACTACATAGTTTGTAGTTTCTAGGTTGTTGGTTGTCTGTATAAACCATTAGTATCGACATAATGCTTTAGACATTATAATATATGTTTATTCAAGCCAAGGATTGCAGAGCCTAGAGGATACTAATCCACATCAATATCTCAAAAGTATTTTTCACAATGGGTGGTTCAATGGATAAAAACGACCCTTGTAGTCACTATAATTTATTTAGAATACATAGAACATTTTGATTTGTACTTACCATATTACCATGGAGACCAGTATGCTTTTAAATTATTCTTTCATTTGTGATAACATGAAATCTATTTTGAATTGATTACTATTGTTTGTAATAAATATTGCATCAAAGAAACCAGGAGCTAGTAAGGTCTATGCAAGAAAATCCGAAAGTTAAGTCAAGAAGTGATAGTTACCTAAAGTGCTAATATTGAATTTACCATTTTCCCATGTAGTTCAAAGGTATGTTTTTTCAAATACACTTTCATTTTCCATAATAATAACTATATTAATAATATTAATATTTTTGAAATAGATCTTACATTAATGGATCCATCTGCGAGTAAAGAAAATGTAATCCTAAAAACAAGGCCCACCGGTAAGTGGTAGCCACAAGCTAAAATGTTGATTTTTTTCATTTTTAGAATTGATACGAGACGGATTAAAATATATTATTTACTTCCCTAGAATTAGCCACAAGAATTTCTTGCTTATTTTAGATTTGGAGGGCTTATTGTATGAGAATAACCAACCGCCCTCTAGGGACATCACATTCAAGTTCCGTAGGGACACTATCAACATGCGAGGTTGCCTGAAAGAATTTATAAATTCATTATCAACTAGATTTAAAATGGGATTTTGGTCGACAAACTCACTTCATATGATGTTAAAAATATGGCAAAGGCCTTCAATAAAAATTATTGAATGACTTGAATCCATTAATATCCTCGAGAAAAGACCATTTTAAAATGGTCAATGGAATTGCAATAAAATATCTAGAAAAGGTTTGGAATAGAAACGATGTCCCCTACGATTATGAAAACACAATGTGTATTACATTAGGTGCAAATGATAACCCTCCAAGTAAATTTTATTGTTGGAATGACAAGTAGAGGAGAAAATTACTCAAAGGATAAGTGGTTGATGACCGATTGGCACAATTACTTATCACTAATAGTTTGAAATACATTTAATGTGGTAGAGGGCATCAAATATTTGGATCGAGTAAATGCTAAATAAAAAGCCAACATTTCAAAAATGTTATTGTGATGATAGAACTTAACATTGTAAATAAAATAGATTCATTTGTTTTAGTGATGGTTCTACATAACTAATTAAATTATGATTGTACAATTATAAGTTGGGAGAATTTAAATTTTCCCTAATTATAAGTTTAGATTGTGAGCGTATAAGTTGAAAATGAAAATTAAAAGAAAATCTTTAACGTAACAAATCTTTGAGCAGCTTTTATTAATGAAATATATATTCCTAAATTAATTCTAAGCATGCTTAAATACTAGTTTTTGCTTGATATTAGAAAATGTATACCACTTTCCAATGCCATGAAATAACTACAATACGGTATGTAAAGACTCGTCACACTGAAAAACTACATTCTATTCAAATAAATTCTTCACAAAATAAAGTCCTAGTATAACAATAAGAAATGAGGCCCGAGAATTTACCTTTGTCACAACCTACAACCATTTTATTTTTGATATAAAAATATCGAAAGGCATTTTGTTTTTTTCATTTGGAGATACAAACACATGCAACATGAAACTTATCATATTTGATATAAATGGTGTATTGGTACACACCCTCCATAAGGAATATTTGGAATTTAAACAATAAAATTTTGTTTGCAGGATCGAGCTCAAAAAAAAAAAAAATCTCAAACCTAATGTGAAAGAGTTATTGTAAAAGTACAAAAACATTTCAGCATGACAATATGGATATCAACAAGAAAGTCAAATGTTGATGACATGATGCCTTCATTCCTTCAAAACATCGGTTTAAAAGGTTGCAATATTCGAGACAAAAAAATCTGATTATGAAGCTTCTTGAAATCCCAAATTATACCTCAAGAATCTTAACTCCATTTGGTCACATTTTAATGCATCGTGCATTTGTAAAATTACAGTTCTTGTAGATGAATCTTTAGAAAAAAAGTTCAATGATGTTGCAAATTGTATAATTTATCAAACATTTAACATAGATTCTAAGTTAAAAGAAAAATATTTGTTAGATGTGTTTTGGCCTTTGTTGTAACCATTGAAGGGTGTCGAAGATGTTTGGGATTATATTAGATCACAAAAACAATTATAGGGAGCTTTTTTTATAGATTTACTATGTTTTGTATTGTTGATTTGGAATATCATCTTCGGGAATAGTGTTACATTATAAATTCAAATTATTCATCAAATTTTTACTATAATTATACCTACCTTTAGTAAAGGAATTTAAATTTATTTCATAGCTATATTTAAATACTAAAATATATATGGGATTTTTTACAATTAATTTTAAATAAATTTATATCCATATTTGAATATGAAAATTTTATGCCATATATCTTATAGTTGATTTAATATCTAAATTTAAATATGAAAATATATATGGTATGGTTTTACAATTAATTACATTCTCCTACACTAGATAGTCACCCTATATTAATTTCTTCATAACATCTTGAAAAATTTCTCTGGTTGCATTGAGGTTTAATCAAACAATAATAAATAATTTAAATATGAGATCTAACTTTAAATATGAAAATATATTTGGAATGGTTTCATAGTTAATTACATTATCTTGAATTGAGTAATCACCCTCTTTAAGTTTCTTCATAACATCTTCGGTAATTCTTTAGTTTCTCCAAGGTTCAATTGAACCATAGTAATTAAATATGGAAGTGTCTCACATCTTGTGAATGTCATTAGCATAACATTCGCTTCCTCAACGGAATTTGAAATATTAAAACTTACATATTTTAATCTTAAAAACTTATTAAAATTGATGAGAGAATTATTCCAAAGAAATCATTAAGCCTAACAACTCGCTAGTCCTAATAAAATAGAACATGTATTTGTTCTATTTGGGCTAGTGGATGCCACATGTTATATCTCATATAAATGTTGGATTCCTTGAAACTACAATTTTTTTTTTCACAGATTCATATATGTAAATTGTGACTAGATATATTGGACTTTAGAAGGAGAATTAATGATTCTAATATTTTGATTTTTAGATTCCAATATATGTGATTCTAGATTCCAATATATGTGATTTTGGAATCCAATATGTGTGATTTTGGAATCCAATATGTGCAATTTTTGGGTGAAGATAATTCCAATATTTGACATTTTAGAATCCAAAAATAGTAATATTGGATTCCAATATTGGCTTTTTTTTTTTAATTTGTTTGGATTGAAACAAGTCCTAATTTAGTGAAATAAGTGTTAGGATGTGATGTGATAGAATAGTGGAAATATTAATGTGATGTGTACAAGAGTATAATATTGAGATGTATGTACTGTGTAGGATGAGAATATGCAAGACTATTTTGATAATAGATTATGATGAATGGCGAAACAATAGGGTGGAGAAAAGAGTGATACCGCCCTAGTATGAGAATGAGGTTCATTTTTGTAACAAATCCCTCAATAGTCATGTAAGAACCTTAAGAACATGAGTACATCATCACATAATGAGGTGATCATATAGAGGTCACCTACCAAAGATTAAGAGGTGTGCGTGGGATAGTGGAAGCATGTGAAGCAACAATAACATGAGTATAAGATCCAAACTGAATGTTAGATGAAATGGTGCCGATAATGGGAGGTGTAGTGGTGGGAAGCACATATGGCAATGGATTAGGAAAAAATGGGATGTATTAGCACTTTGTGATGTGGATGATATTATGTAGAAATGGAAGAGCTGGGTGGAGGACATGGATGGGTAATGATCTTGTGAGTTGCAAAGATGACAACATTAGAAGTGGGTAGAGGTGACAAGTGAACAAATTTGGAAGCATGCTTATGTAGAAAAGGAGAAAGAGACCACTCACGAGAATGATAGCCGAAGGTAATAAAACCTTTGTCTTCTAATTTTTGTAATTTATCATGTAAATCAAAACACTCAATGTCATGGTGGCCATTGATGCGGTGAAAATTACAATAAGGGTGATCACGTTTGTGATGATAAAGTGATGAGGAGGATGATGTTGATTAGAAGGCAATCAAATTAGGTTTTTATCAAGTAAAGTATGAAATAAATAATGAGGCTTAGTGGCATATGGAAAGTGTAATGGTTCACAAGGAGGAGATGGAGAAGACTTAGGTGTAGATTGACGTGGTGGAGGGGAAGGAAGACACTTACACGAAGGAGGATAAGGTATTGTGGATGTTAGATGAGATGAAGCAAGTAGGAAATGTAATAAAAGAAGTGAAATAAGGAGGAGATGGAATAACATGTTCTACAATTAAATCTTGTTCTAGATCTATAAATTTATAGCACAAAAGCGTAAAAGATTCACATGTATCATATAATAATTTTTCTTTTAATGCAAGAATTAAGCCATAAAAGATAAATTGATTTTCTAAATCAATTGGCTCAAATAATAATTGATGCATATAAGAATTAAAGTGTAAAATGTAATCTATAATGGGTTCTTTCTTTCCTTGATGCAAAGTAGGTAAATGATCATATGTAACTCTAGGACCATTATTAACCATAAAATTCCTAAGAAAAGCATCTTCCATATCATAGTAAGTGCTAGTACAGCCATAAGGAAAATCATTGTACCATTGAAGAGCATGATAAAAAATACTATGACAAAAATACTTGAGGAGCAAGAGGTCATTAGAATAAGAGGCCATTGCTGAATGATAATGTTTGAGATTCAAATAGGGGTTTCCAGTGCCATCAAAACATATAGATGTAGGCAAAACAAAATCCTTAGGGAAAGTGGAGTTTTTAAATTTTTTAGGTATTGAATTTCCATACAAATAACTATTATCAATGGAAGCGTAAAATAAATTTTTTTTAGAGTGAGAGTATGAAATTTGTCTTGAAAATTACCAACAACATGCATGCTAGATAAAATTTCATGAAATGGGTAGGTAGAAGAAGCTAGAGACACATTGAGAGGTTAAGGCTTTACATTCGACTGATCATGGGAATGTGAGAAGAATAAGTTGATGTGGAAGGAGGAGAAGATCATGAAGGATGAATGAGAGCACTAGATGTAGGTGCGTAAGAAGTACTAATAGGAAAAATAGAAAGCACGATAAATAATATATGTACAAGAAGAAGAAAGAGGTGGAAGAGGAGAAGAACATGGAATATAAATGGAGATGCTATAAGTAAAATAAGAATATATGATAATAGTTGTACTAGTAGGAATAGTAGAATCAATATGAATAACATTTATAGAAGAAGAAGAAAGAGGTGGAAGAGGAGGAAAAGAATAAGGAATGTCAATGGAAATACTAGAAGTAGAATCAGATGATATTATAGGAGGTGTATCATTATTTGTAATGACTTCAGAAATAGGATTACTAAATTCATATTACGTTGTTAGAAGAGAAAGAATGACATTTCTAAGTTCATGATCAAAAGCATAACGTACATCACTATAAATCATGATTTCAAATGCTAATAGTTCATCAAAAGAGTCATCAACATAAAGAGAAGTGGTAGGAGAACTATCATGAGATTTAGCATTTCATTCATTGGAAACATTCTTTGAAGTAGGAAGAGTAGGATATAAAATTTTGTATTCATCTTGATAAATAGTAGAAATACCATCATGCACATGTACATTTTCAACATTAGAAGTAACATTTTTCACATGTATAGTGTCATAAGAAAGACCAAACATAGAATCTATAATAATATTATCTTGTGCTATAATAGGAGTAGAAGAAGGTAGAACAACATGTGTGACTATAGAAGAAAGAGGGAAACATGAAGTGAAGTTTTGGTCAGGTGAGACTATAAAAATGCTAGATTTTCCAAAACTAGTGGCAATGGTGTGTTGGGTATAAAAACATTGTTGGAGAATTTTGGACTCATAGTGGGCATAATGATAAAGATCGCTAAGCTCGAATTGTAAAACATCATTACAGATAAGTTACACACTAATATGTTCCATATATTTCATGGGAGAAGAGGATATATTTTTAGACATTAAGGCTTTACAAATCCTAGGGCAAGGAGCTCAAATGAGAGATGGGTTGACCAAATGATTTAACAAAAGTAAAATTATTAAATCTAATTTTAAAGTCACTACTATGATACTATACAATAGGATACAAACACTAAGCACTCTAAAGATGCAACTATGCAAGAAAATAGGAGAGATATGGACCTTATATAATTCACACTCGTTCTAGAATAGATCTTAACTGGGACAATTGATGAACATGATGGGAAGAGTGTCACATATGCTCGATATTAATTTTAGAATCTACATACATAGATGCACACAGTGCCTAGGCTAGGGTGAGGGCTCGTGAGCATGAGAGACCACTTATCTCTATCGGTGACTACAAAGAGTGTTGGAATATGATTTTTCATGTGTCACTACGATTTCACTATTAATTCATGTTGATTACCTAATATTTACACTTGAATAGCTGAGGTACATGTAACTTGTAATGAAATCCCTATATACCAACACAAGCTCACAAAACATATAAAATTGGAATGAAAATGTAATATGTGAAGTCGTATTAGTCATCCGAAGGATGAAATTATGATTGTGTGCTGCAATAGATTCTAGATTCCATGTAGTTATTTGTTCTTGGGTGTAAAATAGTGTCCTTAGGTTTCCCTCACACTAATGATGCAATGATAACGGGCTATAGCTAGATAAAAATGAAAATATGTGATATGGAATTGATAACTTCCCCTTCCTTATACTATATGGAAAGTAAACAACCCAAAAATGTAGTCACATTGATAGAATGTAGATATTATTTCCATTTAGAATTTCCTTCCCATATAATCATATGAATGTTGTGTACACGGGGTTCATAAGCTAGGCAATATCCTAGCATGTGAATTCACATTGAGGTAATTAAAATTAATAAAATTAAATTCAATATATTGGTCGACATGTGGGGAGGAAATGGTTTAATTTACTAATATTTTGAATCAAATATTGGGGGTAGGTTAAAGAGATAGGTCAAAAAAAAGGGAGGTTTAATTTTAATATAAACCCAAAGCATTTGAACCTTAGTTTTTAAACTAATTACCTTAAAATTGTAATTTAAGGATTATGGTCGTAAATTTAAATTGTAAACTCTTTTTGTATAAATAAATCTTAATTAATATATTCTTAACTAAGAAATAATAAGATGGTAGAAAACTAGGATTGAGTATTTTTTAAAACAAGTGATATTATTTCACCATCTTAATTATTTGAAGAACTATTGATAAATGATTAAAGATGAATATTTATAAGGTAATTGGTAATAGGTCTTGAATAGCTTCAAACTATCTTTCGAGAGAAATGCATATTAAAATAAAGCGAGAGAGAACTATGATATATTTTCTATTTAATATATTAGGGTAGAAATAAAAATGGGGAAATAAAATTGTCATGGAAAAATGGGAAAGTTAGATACATGGAAAAAATAGGGGGTATTCTTTGCGGTATTATCAATTGAATAACTAGAGGTAAAACACAAAATTAAGGGTATTCTTTAATACCTTTCAAATGAATGTGTTAATACTTTTGTTAGGTTGTGGAGCCTATTTTCATGTGAGAAAGTATCGAGGATTGTACACTAACAGTATTATAAATTGGTTTTGGCCTTAAAATGTGCTTGATATACCGGGAAATATACGTTTCTCATATGGGTGGGGATTTTGAACAATAGGTTTATGGGACGGTTTTGGCCCCTGTTTTTATACCCAAGGTTTTGTAAAATGGATTAAGAAGTTGTCTACTTATGTGGTTTTGTGCATATGGTAGGGTTAATGTTACATTACGAGATGTGTTTTAAATTTGGGTGTGAATTATGTAGAGCTTTTTTAACATAGCTCGAAGAGATCTAGGTATTGTATTGAGAGAGTGGTGGCTTGCAATAAAATCTGATAAAGTTATTCTTGGTGGACATATCCCAAATTGGGTGAACCATGTCAAATAATGTCTCTTTGTGTTATGTTATTTTATTCTACACTTTTATTTGAGATATGTAATAATTTTTGCATATTAGTTTCTCTTTGTTGTGATTCTAGAAGGGATTATTCCGCATATTTTATCCCTTACTTCCTAATAACTTTTACTAAATGAACCCCCACTGGATGTGTATATATATATGGATCTCTTTTTGAATTTCAATAATAGTGACACAACATGTTGACTATGACTTCGGGATAAGGATAAGAAAACCAAAAAGGAAGACCAAAAATGTCAAAATAAATTTGAAACTAAAAAAGAGGACAAGAGTTTCCAAAATGGATAGGAGTTTTTGGGCAGTACTATTCAAAATGGGGGGTAGTGTCAAGGAATAAATGACGACAAATGTAAAAATATGAACAACAAGATCCATGTGACCAGACAAGAATCAGGTATATAAGTGAGAGATGTGTGAGAGAAAGACAATAGAAATCAAATCAAACAAGTGGATGGAATAGGGAATGTGTCGGCAGTGAATACTCTTATTAATTTAGATCCATGCATATAACAATATACTTGGTGGTATAGTAAAATAGTAATATGTGCATGATTTTTTGTCTACAAAACCATTAGAGATAGGATTTGTAGTAGTAATGGTGGTTGCAGGAATAAGAAAACAATCATTGTGCACTTTAATGTTAGGTTCGCTTGAGAGTTTGGACACTTTGTAGATGTAGGCATAGTAGATGATGGATAATTCTTAAGTTTTTCTAGTGCAACATATAATAAGAGATCAATGTTAGATGAATTATCTTATAAAAACTATTTAAATTATTGATCATAATCATTAGTAAGGTCCGGGTATGATATTCAAAGTGATATTGGAATCATCTCCCTTGTCATGATCACCATTTATAGTAAAAGTAACATTAGCAAATAGATAATCATAGACTTGGACACAAGAAAGTGTGGAGGTGGGATGTGAATTAGAAGACATGGGAAAGCTACGAGAGAAATTTATAATGATCCTGGATAGTCGACATCATAAAGCACAATATCTACACATAATAATATAACATATACCCTATTGTTAAAAAGGAAAAATGTTAAATTCAAAATGTCAAAGTTAACCAAATATTTTCAACCATTTTAGGTTTGCTTAGGGTTTTATGCCTATGATAAAAATAATAATCAAAGAGAATCTACATGGCGTTATTATAACTAATTAACTTGCAACATTAACTATTCAATATTATAATAACACATAAATAATTCTAATAAATGTAAATGATGTCATATAAAGTTACAAATACATGGGATTCCGTGCACTTAGTTGATTACAGTGGTTCTACATTAATCTTTGTGATATGGATGATATAAAAATGATATCCTCACCTAAGAATGATTTAGAACTAAAAATTTGACTTGAAAATATCCTTGGGAAAGAGCATATTGTAAGGGTAGGAACATCTATATAGTCTTGACCTCTTTATATAGTTTTACACCTACTTATAACTACGAAATGTGTCTTTATATGTTTTTCCCTTGTCTCGATTCTTGTTGTATCTCTTTTCCAATCACTATCGATCATAGTGTGAGGACCCCTAAATACTCGGTCAATATTTCAAAGCCTAACCATGGATGTCATGTTTTAAAATAAACACTAGATGGGTTATAGGAACCCTTGACACCTTCTATGTTGACATTACTAAAAATAGGTCTCAAACCACATGTTCTTCTCTACCTAGTATGTGATATCTAGTTGTAATGTAATTAGATTTTACATCCTTCCTTTGATAATTCTTGACTTGAGTTTATTTCTTGCAAATATAATTTATTGAGTGAGCTTGAGTGCTTAAAAATGTGGTATAAAGTCCCCTAGACCTAGTGGGTAGCTTTACACATGTAGACATGATTTTCTAATGAATGTGGAGAGGTATTTTAATAGTGTATGGATATTTGGGTGTCTTTTATGTAAGCTTTTACAATAGAAGTCTCTGTAATGAGTGATAGGTTCTAAATGAGGAGAGTTTCATTTGCTTATGCATACTTCTTAAAGTTAATTAAGTTAAAAATTAAGACTAAGGAGAGTAAGTGACCTGAAGAATAATGTGTAATATAAATTATGGGACCAAAGTGAGCAAGGTAAGAACCATACACTAGGGTGAAGACCGTGAAAACATTCCCACCCGTAATGTATGTTTTTGACATAACATCAATAATATGCAATGCGAACTTTGGAAGTTGACAAGTGGAGTTTCTTACTATGTTTTATGCATTCAATTCTAAAAAAACTATTGACATATGAGTATGTAAGAGAAATTGAGATAAACAAGAGACATATGGATGTACTAGATAAGATAAGGTAATGTGTAATTTTTTGAGCAAGATATTAATGTCAAGAACTATGTTTTCAAAGAGTATAATTTCCAAATTTGAGTTTATACACATATCTATATTGGACATAAAAAATATCATAGCTATTTTTAATGATATAACACGTTCTTATGTTGTCTTTACTCTAGTAGGAGTGTAGAGAGGTAGATAGTTCTCTTGGTTTTTCGGAATGACATGTAAAGGTTGAGCCAAATTTAAAGGAGTTCCTCCTAACAAGGTTATTTCTTGTGGAATGCGTTCAAATTAGAATTGGTTGGTGAGATGGGTTGTTTCATGAAGCTCTTATGGAAACCTTTTCATCTATTTTCTTTTATGGACTTATAATGGTTCAAATAGTAAGATTATTTAATATGATGTGAAAATTGTGAGCCTAACAAGATGGTTTAAAATTAAAGGATCTAGGTTTGTTGATCTTGTGTCAATGGTTTTAGGACTAGTTTGTCTTTGATTTGAATTTTAAGCATTCAATTCAAATAATTTGATGTGTTATATGGGAATCAAAATTCATGGCCCTCCTTCTATAGCCAACATTTCTATTGATGAGGGTTTTCTATACCTATACGAAGAAATGAGGAAGTATTACATTCCTTGCTCATTTTAGACCCTGGAGGGGGTTTAATCAATACACATGTTATGGGGTATGTGGTTTCATTGATAACCAAGTGGTGGAATAGTAGAGAGACATGTTTTTAACATTTGCATATTCTTCTTGTAGACATAATTTTTCATATTTTGTTGCTAGTACTACCTCAAAAGGCTAGTTTATATGTTGATAAGGATCTCCTCAATAAATTGTAAGAATGGTAAGTAGTGTAACACTAGCAAAAAGATGTTTAGGAACTCGCTTCAACCAAACACTTAACCCAAAATGTGACTAATTTTTTTGTTTAGGTTAAAAGAGAAGGTTACGATACAAAGATGTTGTAAGGGTACCTAACCTTTAGGGTTCATTAACTTACTTACGTTACTAGCTCAGTTTTACGATTGGAAAACCAGGTCTAGGTAAAGGTTACATGTTATATCATTATCTCATGGGTGCATTAATTGATAGTTCTAAGGAAGATAACAAAGTTTAATTCATTTAATTAAATGTTTTCTTCTTTTCCATTAAGTTCAATCCTAACAAGGTTAACGTTATGCTAAATTATTAAATTCATTACCTTAAAAGCTAAAAGATCCTTTATTAAATTTCCTACACACACTAAGGGTTAAAAAGGGACATCACACCCCTAGGCAATTAAATGGCCCCACTCACCCATCTACACATACCCTTAAGGATTTTACATTAAACATTTAAATTACATTTATTCTTAATAATGGTAGGGTCAATCCTCCACCCTTGGATCAAATCCATCCTAGCCACTAGATCCTAGGGTTCTCAACATAGCCCTAAAAATCCTTATGAAAGTATATTAAAACCTTTTCTCATTCTAATCTTCTCATTTGGTTCATTTTCTTTTGTTAAATTTGCAGGTTGGAGAGGAGGAAGCCATGAGAGCAAAAGGGAAGAAGCCATGGAGGATTCTACATGAAGATTTAGTCTAGGCTTATGTTAGTTTGTCTTTTGTTTATGTAATCTATTTCCTTTAAGGATTGGGAGGAGTTTCCTCCTCCAATATAATTTTTATTCGAATATTTTAGCGTATTGGGTTTTAAATTTGGGGCAAACCCTACCCCCTTTGATATAAATGAAATAATGCTTTTAGATTCATCGTTTGACTATTTTGTTGTCTCATTCCCAAGAATTCAACCTTATTTACTTGTAGGTAGCAATAGGTTAAATTTTACAACTTAGGAATTAGTGAAAACTGGTTAAATTTCACACACAAAGCGTGGGTCAGAGAATTGTCATAAGTGATGTGGATTTCGCCCTGCAGTAGAATGACACGCCGGGATCGCCGCCCTACCAAGGTGACGAAAAAGTGACCCACTACCCTTCAGAGCAATGGTTGTGAAACCATTGCCTTACCTGGGTGACAAACATAGGACCTCGCCCTACCGAGTGGAAGTTTTGAGATGCCCCTCGCCTAAGTGGTAGTTATGGGACCACCACTCAGCATAGGGCGGCGGTCCTATTTTTGAGAAATAGAACCATAATGCCAAGATTTTCACAAAAGCTTAAAGTTGCTAAGGGATATAAAAATGTATTCTAAGTTTGTTTTTATTCATTCCAAGTTCTGATTTGAGATTTAGTGCTATATTAGTCATTTCTTAGTTAAATCTAGTTATTTTAAAGTGTTTTCAACTCCATTAAAATTCATCTACTTATAAGGAGAATTTCCATTTGTTTAACTAGTTTCCTCTTTCAATTACAAGAGAAAAAATGAATATAAATTAAATTCATTACTTGTCATTTCCTTGCTATGAAAATCAATATTTCTAAATGCAATATATTCTAATTTGTTCTCTCTATCATTTTACTATAATGTGCATACATTCAAAATAGCTAAAATAACTTTATTTTTCCATTGAAATTTATTATACTAACAAGCTCAACTTCTAACAATTTCTTTCTTTTTCTCTTAATACATGTTTACAATACAATAACAACTCAATGAAAATATACTTTCTTTTCCATTGTAAAAATAGCTTAATCTTTTAACACAAGCACTATTTTTCTCACAATGCATTCAAGGTTTCAACAAGGAGAAAATACTTTCTTTTCTATTTGCAAACTAACTTTACAATAACATTCTTTCTTCTTTCTTTTCTTATTTGTTCCTTTCCACATGCAATGCAATATCAATAACAACTATTTGAATACAACTTTCCTTTCAATATATGCTACACTTCCATAGACACAAAGGAATACAATATGTTTCTTTACAATATCAATACAATGTCCTCCACTTGATGTGGGAAGTTATGCAAAATATAAATACAAGAATGAATACATTATTACAATTTCTTCCACTCTAAGTGGGTAAAATACCAAGGAAATTTCACATGGTCATCAACAAGACTCCAATGCTCCAAACACCAACAAGGTAGCTCCTCCAAAAGTTTTCTTGATTCACAACAAAATAGGGGGAGAGGCAACACTCTCCACCCAACCAAGATACCCAATGGAGAAGAGAAGCCATCCTCTCCATTGGCCCGAGCCCCAACCACATTACAATGGGAGAAGATCTCAACTCATGGAAACTACTAGCTTCCACAATACTTAACATATAATTTCACATTCATTCCATTTACATAAAAACACAACAACAACTCAACAAGAATAAAGTCAATAAAAACAACAATATAACAAGGCTTATCAAGAAAGCCAAAATAATAAGACCTATGGGGAGGCCATTTATGCCTCCCAATGGAAATGGGTTCCCACCTAAAAGCCTCCAATACAAAACACAATTTCCCCTACCAACTCTTATGCCTCCCTCAAGTACCCCTTATACCTCCATACACTCTTATGCCTCCCTCAAAACTCTTATGGCTCCCTCATAATAAGAACACGAAGAAATACAAGCATTTCTCACACTAGATGGGACACCCAACCCAAAATCCCTCCACAAGAAAGTGATCTCTTATGCCTACCTACAAGAAAATTTCCCCATATTCTCCTCCCACTCCTAACTTACGCATTCTACCCACACCCAACAAACATTTCAAGGAGACAACAACATTCAACACAACATATACACACATACAATCAAACAAATAACATAATTTAAACTAAGGTGAAGCTCCTACCTCTCTATGGTAGAGCTTGTTCCAAGTATGAAGTTCCAAGCTCCTCCAAAGATCAAGAAAGCATCCACAAGCTCCAAAATCCACAACTCTCTCAAAAACCTCTCCCTCTCCAAAATTTCAAGAGACTAAAAATGATCATCCAACCCCAAAACAAACAACAAGAATTCAATAAATAGAGAAAGGAGAGGGAGGGATGATGTGGCTCCAAGTAGGATGCCACCTCATTTCCTTTGCACTCCATATTACTTGGTCAACCTCATATTCCAATGCACAATTAATAAGTGGTTGGAGGAATGACAAGAGCCTTACACACTCCATCCAAGCCCACTCCCCCAAAGGAAAAAATTAAATATTTGAAAGAAAGTGCAATTAACATTTTACCTTTTTATCCCCCCCAAAACACCTAAAAGAGCCTAAATTTAACCGCACAACCCATAGGTAGGGTTGGCATTGGCATTTAAGAGGTGTGGGACAAGTTTGACTTGTCCCACAAGCTTTCAAATTTGGCCTCTAAGGCCTAATTCGAGTTTCCCATGAAGGGTAGAGTTTGTTACACTCAAAATTCAAACACACTTAACACAAAAATCCAAGACTAAATCAATTCTAATAAATGAACTCCTTTTAGGTCACATCTTTAATTATTTTAGGACAAATTAAAATTAGATTAATTAAGACACTACAACCCATGAATAATAAAGGGTAAATGCAAATAAAAAATAAATAAATAATAAAACAAGTGAATATCAATACTAAAGGAAAAACACATACTAACATAATAGAAAAGGAAATGAAAACAAAACAACACATGACCCCTAGGTCACAATTTTCTCCTAACCAAATAATTCTAACACACACACAATTACACATTGCCATGGTGACCCTAGTTGAATTCTTCTCGAATTCCGATGTGGTTGGTCTCCACTCCCCCGATGTTGTTGTGAATATAATATACCTACAAAATAGAGGATACCTCCTTCACCTCATGGCCGCATTAAAACATTCATGCCAAATATGCAATATAAATCTAAAATCAACTATATATGAATTAATATCATCTATGTAAACACGATATCACTTACAATTTCTAGCACATTTCTATTCCACATCTCATTCATGTCAAAACGATCATCACATTAATCCAATTATCAAGATCTACTCAATATGACTAAATATATCACATGTCAGAATTACAGATAAATAACCATGTCAAAAGTATATCAATATCAACATCAAATGTCTCCAGTAGTCCATATGCATCATATAAGAATCAAATCAATAACAGTTCAATATCTCTGATATCTACTAACATGCTAAATCAAAGAAGCTATAATATATCCATAAGTGCAGTCGATAGTATCTAAAACAATAATCAAGCAGTGTGTCAAGGGAAGTGGGCACTACAAGTAGGGTAAGGAAGACAATTGAATTATATCTAAATTACCTATGGTTTCCTATATTAATGCTACTACTATATAATTCACAAAGGATACATGCATTAACTTAATCCTAGTTGAATACAACCTTAAGGTGATAAAGGAAAGAATATTGTGGATTTATATTTTAGTAGACACCCAAAACACTCTTATTATTCCCATTTTTTTATAAATATTCTTAACACATATCCATTCACCAAAAAAACTTTGAAATAATAGTCATTCACAGTGGTAACTTAATATTTGTTGCACCATTAAACTTAATGCTACTAAAGATCATGAATTAACATTTAGCCAATCAACCACATAATGTTTTAACAAAATATCCAATTACATTTTTAAATTAACACTCTATTCATCTAGATAAAAGTAATTGAACATATGATTATGAAAGTATTTACTACACATTTACAATTTCCATAATAAAGTGCACCAAAAAATGATTAATCAAAATAAGTTATCTAAGAAATCTACCAAACAATTGAGAAAGTAATATGTAGAAAACACTCACTAAAATCCTTAGAATTTCAAATAATTTATTCATGAAATTCTTCCTCCTAAGAGGATATGCATCTGATATATTTATAAAAAAATTCCATGTCTTAGGGATTAAAAATAGCCAATTTAAAAATAGAACAAACTTCATCAAGTGGATGATAAAGAAATAATATTAAGCTTTTATGCAAGAAATCTTGTTTTGTCTATATTTAAGATTGAATATTTTTACAATAATAAATATTAACAATAAAAATAAACTTCAAATTCAAGATTTACTTGGAACTCCCACTTTTAGTTGTCTCATTTTACTACATTTTACTTCATTGAAGCTTCTCTTTACATGATTTGAATTCAATTTCTATATACACAAAGTCTGAAATAGGTGGCCTTATTTAATCATAAACTTGTTGAACTACTATTGGGATCCTACTATAAATAGATTTTTCAATAATGTTCAGAAGTGAAGATTTCTCCACATTTCCATCTAGAGATGTAACAAATATCAATTTAGTAGATACTTTCCTTGCTACATCATCTTGTGAAAAACGGGTATCCGAAGTAGAAATAAAGACCTACAAGTGTTGATCAAAGAAACAATTTTGAATTAATCTCCCACTTGGTCTCGTACATTAAAATAATCTAAGTTTAATATAGAAGTTCAATAGCTTTATCTATTGTGCCTTATAATTCAATTAGAAGTCCCTCCATTGCATTCATCCCGGTCGAGTTAACTCTTTCAGATTATGGCCTATGTTAATATTACCTATATTCAAATCATGTCTCTTGACATTAAGCACACTTAGAAAAATATTTATTTTTATGAAATTAAATATTTAATCCATCATGGAGCTCATTCTAGTCATGATATTATGTTCCCTCTTAATCCGAAACACCCTTTTCTCTATTATATCCTTACGATTTTGTATAGCCCTGCTTATACAAAGTTCTTATGCCTATTTGCATATAAGTAGTAGTAATTTTAAGCACTATCAATTTTTTTGGCATTAAGGACATGCAACCTAGCTTACATTATTCTAACTAAATCAGTTGAAATTATTTGATTAGTATCAATTTGAAAATGAGGGTTCATATCCATGAATTCTCTTATATGGGAAATTTTAGATATCCACAAAATATATTCCTCGTTCTTTGTGTATACAGGGATTTTCTTTGGGATAATTTTCTTTCTCTTACTCTCTTCAAAGTGCCTATAAGATATTCATGTGTGAGGGATACTTTAAGATCTTCACATTGTACAAAGGTGGCAGCCATTTCTTACTATCTACTTAGAGGAGTCCATGTTCCCCCTAGAGTACCAAGTTCAATTGTAGTTATTGAAGGTAAGGAAGAGGCGGATCTCATAACACATGACAATGTTGGATAAGATTGGATATGTTCTAGAGGTTCTATGGGATAATTCTGAAACTTTTAGTATCCATTGGACTTGGGAAAGAAAATTGGAATATAAGAATAGATTGGAAGAAGTGGTATATGCATGCCTATTAGAAAGGTTTGGGAAACATAGGGAGTGGTGGAAGGAAATAATGGTGGATTGAGGAACTAGTTGGATGGTGGAGGTATTAGAGGAAGTGTTTTAAAAATTGAGAAGGATACATAGGTTCCTTTAATTTGGCTTAGGAGGAATTTTTATACTAATGGTTCTAGAAGTAGGATCTCAAGCCGATGTCAAAGACAAAGGAGCATAAACAATGGTTTCAGGAACTACAACTTTGACTTCTGATGTTCTTGTAGTAGATACAATTGGTTGGTTAAGAAGGTGATAATATAGTGTTTTGAGGAGAAGATGAAGTAAGTGGAAGAGAAAAAAAAAAAAAGTGGAACTGTGACTAGTGGAGATAATAGTGAGCCACCTTTGGAAATGAGAGAGGAATGTTAAATATTTATAGAAATAGGTGTAGAAGAGTTACATAGGGGAATATAAACATTTGCTAAGATATAAGCTAGAAGAGAAGGGGAAACAATAGGGTATTTGAAATAATGGAAGAAAGAGGAGCTTGAAATTTAGTGGCATCTAATGTTCTGTGATAACCACATACCTCCTTTTTAGAAAAATAATTAGAAGAAATGATGGTACCTGTGGCAGAAGGGCCTGAGGAAGACGAAATGGAAGAGGATGCAATCCCCACAAAAGTAAAAATTCTATAGAAATAAAAAAGTAATACTAAGATATGAGGAAACAACCACACTTGCGAAAATACTTACCAAGTGAAAACATTTAATAGTACTTTCCACTTGTGTGTTTGTAGGAAATCCCAATAGTACTTGATGGGCTTGAGATTTTTGCACTTGGAGAGGCTTGGGATGACAAGGATTGACCCTTTATTGAAAATTAAGAGGGAATCTATCAAGAATCTTCTTAAGATGCCTAGGTATTATACCCTAGTCATATGAATCATCCTCCTCTTCTATTTCTACTTCCTGCCTTGGCTTGAGATCTATCACGTTTTTTCTAGTAGGTTCTCAGATAGTTTTATAGGTGAAATTTTGATTTCTTTTCTTAATGTCCACAATGTGATCATTACGCTCATCTTTGTAGACTAGGTCATTCTTGTGTGTTTTATTCATGTAATTTTAAGTGGAAATTATTGGGGTGTTTTTGAAAAATTGTACAAAACTCCCTGCTAGATAAAAACATCCTTGAAATGTGGTAATCAAAATAAAATGATGGTTTTTGTGTAGACAACCTCTTATCATTTATATATAATAATTGAATATTAGAGAACCCACTAGGAAGGGTGGAGTGGGATGAGTAGATTTTTTTAATTCCCTTAGTTCTCCACATGGTTGATGTCATGGATAAAATGATATACAATTTCTTGTTATTTTAATTTTAATGGAACAAACTTTGACAATTTGAAAGTGGTGGAGAGGATTCACTCTACTCTAATTATTGTGGAATCTAGATAACACCACAAATCTCCCCATGGATTCTTTGGATTACCATCAACATTATTCTATCATATATAGAATTAATAATTATATGGTAGTATAGATTACAAACTACCTTAATGATCTTTTTATAATTGTGCACGTGCATATTGCTAAAAACATGTGAAACGATATGTGGGTGTTGATGTGTCCAATTAAGAACCCCTTGGAACTATTATACCACACATATTGCATCCAAGAAGTAAGAAATCATATTAAAAAAATCTCCTTTTGAATTAACGGTTAGAAGGTTATTATAGAGGTTATAAGATAAAACCCCAAGTTAAAGTAGAAGTATTTTCTCTGTTGATTATCATATCAAAAAGGGAAGCCAAATATGATTTATGTGTATGATATCTATTACACTCAAGATTCATTTCATCCAATCCACACTAACTCTTAATCCAGCCTCAAAGAATCGATAGACATATTATCAATGGAGATTGTTGACTAGAAGTGAGATTGGTTTTTTTCCACTCTTTAATAACTACCCTAAATTTATTGTTTTGTCTCCATTTCTCAAGAATTTCTTGATCAAACTTAATATTTTCTGGTGGGAGGTAATTAATAAACAAATACTCCATCCTCGAGTGTTATTTCCAGTTATATTACCTTCTTTGGATATATAGATTCCACGTTTGTAGTCTATATGTGTACCTATAATGCCCTGAAGTAAATAAATGTACGGAACTGCTTTTGGTTTTCCTGCCACAATAAGTAATCCAGTTTGTTTCCCAAAATTACACCACATGCAATTTTGAGAAACTCATCTAAGATGGCACTTAGAAACATTTTTATCAAGAAATCCACATAACAATAGGTTAGTATTTCATGGGGTGTGTAAATATATTATTCTGCAGGTTCTTGTACTCCACTGAACAAAGGAAAGACCTCTCAAGAATTAGGTGTAGATAAAGGATATACTATGTGGAATTAAAATTTTAATCTTCTACGAGTATCAAAAAATAAAATTATGTGGGTTTGAGAGCAAGGTCAATGTACTACAGATTGTGGATGTGGGGAAGCTTAACACATTGTAGCCTAAAGAAAACAATTTTATGCGGACTTTTAAAATATTAATTTATGATCATTTATTTCCACACATCAAAGAAATTAGCATGCTCAAGATGAAAGCCATGATATAAGGAAGGATTTCGTGGGTTATCACAAAAAAATAAAATATTTTTAAAAGGGTCAATGGAGGAAAACCATGAATCACTAGTACAGTTGTTATGTGGGTTTTCTAAGTAAAATATACAACGAAAGTGACAAGCCATGGAAAATGAAAAGAATGATAAGAATATTGTTCCATGTTGCGAAGATCTCAGATGATAATAATACACCACATTTGATTTGTAAAAGAGAATAGCTAAAATAACATATATAGAAATCCGTCATAATCCATTATTCTCAATACATTAGAACCGAATTACATTACATTGCTTAATAAGAATGATGTACATATAGGAGGAGGAAATTACAGCTAATACCTCAATCGGTGGTGAAGAACTCTCACTAACTCGATACTGGAAATTAAGTTTACTCCACAAGACTAGTAAGCTAACTCCTCATAACTAAGAAGATAACTCCATATAGCTAGTACACCTAATAAATCTAATCCAAAACATTTAGCGATAACATAAGTGTAAGATTTATTATAATAAATAAATAAAAGGATAAATAATAGTTTACACTAACACCCCCATAAGAATAGCTTAGGTGGGTGGAAAAGAAGGTGAGTCTCGACAACAATGCCCGATGAAGTACCCACATACAATAACTATGAAAAAGGGACATCGACAAGACACAAAATCAGTAATAATAAAGTAGAGAGAGCATAATCCTATGCAAGATATCCCAAGAAGATCAGCTCCAAAAACACGTACAATATTGAAGAATTTTGGTTTGCACTTTGGTCTAAATCTATTGTTCGATCACAAAACTCAAAAATAGTTGACACTAGGCTTCAATGAATAGCTCCATTCAACGAGATTGTCAATGGAGTGATTTTTAAAGTGCTAAAAACACCAAACGTAATCAATCAACTACTACAAATAGGTGTGCCATGATCTAAGAATAATAATCGAGGCAACAAGGCAAGAACTCGAGATCTAAAGAAATTGGAGTGCCACGATCCATGAAAAGCCAAGGTAATAAGGAAAACACATAAAACCTAATGAAGAAAGATCAATCATGCAACAAATAGGCATGTCATGAACCAAGAAAAATAACCAAGGTAACAAGGAAAGGACATGAGATCAAAATAAATAGGAGTGCCATGATCCAATAAAATCCAAGGTAACATGACAAGAATATAAAACATGAAGAAGTAGTATCAACACCACACTCTCCTATACTGTTGAATGGGTAGAGTGATTCTACAAATCTATATGAGTTGTCAAAACAACTACTTGAATAATTATAAAATTACATTGGGCTTCACCGTAATAGCTCCCGACAAGATAGAATGTCAATATGTAAAAAAATAACAAAAATACAAATCTAAAATATCTCAACAAACAAGAGAGATATAAATGTTGGCACTTTATAATTGAGTGTGTGTTACAAACATGACATTTTAAATTTTTAGTTTATTTCTCAAAATAAATAGTTCCAATGGAATAAGCACTGTTGAAAAAAATGGCACTAAAATCTAAGTTACCGATCAAAAGATATAAAATATTCATGTTTTTGCTTTAATATTTATTATAAAAATGAATAAAATGCCCTGCAATCTTCGATTTATTTTCGATAATTTTTTTTTCCAATTCTATATCTCAGAAACGAAAGAAGAGAAAAAAACCCTATACCAAACGTGAAAACCCAGAAAAACCAAGAAATGGTTTTTCCATATTTTTTGTCTCTCTGGCATGGATTTCTAAGATCCCCAAAAGTAGCACAGATCTACAAGATCCCCAAATCTTTGGCACAAGAACTCGCAAAGCTAAAGAAAAACCCATTACCAAATGAAAAAAATCGAGAAAGTGTTTTTCAGGATGTTTTTCCTCCCTATGTTGGATTTTTAAATGGATCAACAAATATTCAAATCCTATCCACACAAGAACTCTACAAATAGGAAGAAAACAACCCATTATCAATTACAAAAAACCCAGAAAAACCTAGAAACCATTTTCCTAGAAATTTTCTTTCCCTGACACAAATTTGTTTCCCAAAAATGTATGATTTCTAGTTCCCCGTCAAACAAAAACTTGAAGAAGAGGAAGAAAAACCAATACCGAATGTAAAAAAACCCAGAAACCATTTTTTTGAATTTTTCTACTTCCCTAGTAAGGATTTACCTAAAAGGAACGATAACCAGATCATGACAAGCCAAGAACATAGATGCTAGTCAAATATCACGATCAATAAGATCAAAGCAATTCACCAGAATAACTTTACATAAACCTTTGCAAACAAATGAGCAAAGCAATATCATATATTATTATGGAACTCAATTAAATACAATGAAAATGGGCCTTGCTTATATAGGCAAGGAATAACAATCTAAGAACCAATAAGGTCATACATCAAGCCATAAATCATGGAAAGAACTAGTCAAGTCCATAGATTTATGAGAGAACTAGACATCAAGGATCTAGTCAATACCATAGATCAAGGAAAGAACTATACCTAACAACTAGATAATATCTCCTAATATCTAAATAAATAAAAATAAATATCCACACACATAAGTGGGTGAGGATAAATACAATAATGTACCTAGGTGAACATGAGCTAAGGTAAATACCTACTCTAACCCCCCCTCAAGTGAAGCTAGGGGCCAAAATAGAAGTGGCATGTCCACAGTATGAGTCCCAACAACTAGGCCTGATGAGGTACTCATGTACAATATATCCATGAAGAAATCTCAAACCAAAAGAAGGAAAGAATCCTGCTAGAAGGAAAGAGAAATAAGAAGAAGAAGAAGAAGAAGAAGAAGAAGGAAGATGTTCTCACGAACACCCCCAAGAAAAATTCTAAACCTTAAGAATTCCACGCAACTCAAGGTAGCGAGGTGATGTAAAAGGATTTTTAAAGATGTATGTACCTACTACTGATTCGAAATGTACTCCAAACAAAGAAATCCATCCTAAATGTGCTGACGAATTAAGTGGATGTGTATCTCAATATCCTTGGTCCGCTGGTGCTCAACTGGGTTGCGAGAAATGTGAATTGCACTTTGGTTATCACAAAAAAGTACAGTCAGTGAATCCTATGGGAATCCAAACTCTATCAATAACTAGTGAAGCCAAAGAATCTCTTGACTCTACAGAATCGCTACCATGTACTCTACCTCTGAAGATGAAAGTGTAATAGCCTATTGCTTTTTACATGCCTAAATAACTGGAGAAGAACCAAGATAGAAAAGATAGCCAGAAGTGGAACGCCTGTCATCAATAGAACCTACCCAATCTGAATCTGTATACCCAGCCAACTGAGTATAGCCCCTAGTGTAGTGTAGGCTAAAGTGGGAGTGTCATGAAAATAGCGCAAAATTCTTTTAGCAGCCTGTTAGTGACTACTATGAGGAGAATTTGCAAACTGAGATACAAGCCCTACTATAAATGAAATATTAAGGTGAGTATGGGTCAAGTACATGAGACTCCCAACCAACTACCTATAAAATGTAGGATCCCAAAGTGGTGTGGTATATGTGGATGTATGAGTAAATCCAAACTAAAAAGGGGATGGACTTGGCTTGCAATCAGCCATATCAAAACACCTAAGAAGATCATGGTTGTACTATTGCTGACTCAAATGAATCCTTGAATCTTTCTGAGAAATCTGCAAACCAAGGAATTAATGCAATAGCCCAAGATCCGTCATGTCAAACTGTGTAGAAAGATCCTCGAATAATCGAATGTTGGAAGAAGAGTTGTGAGTAAGTAACAGATCATCAACATACAAGACAAGTACCACAAGATCCTCACCGACATGTTGGAGATACACGTATGATCAAAGTGGTAATGAACAAAACAAGTAGATAGAAGAAAACAATCCATCTTCTCATACCAAGCTTCGAGGGGCTTGTTTGAGACCGTAGAGAGACCTCCAGAGCTAACAAACAAGAGAAGAATCCTAAACAAATCTAGCGGTTTGCTCCATATATATTTCCTCTTGTAGATCTCCATGTAAGAAGGCACTCTTCACATCCATCTAGTATATGGGCCACCCCGTGATGCAGCAATAGGAAGTACAAGGCATACATAATCCATCTTTGCAATGGGTGTAAAAGTCTCGAGTAATCAATTCCTTCGACGTGTGAAAAACCCTTTGCAACAAGACGAGCCTTATACTTGTCAATGGACCCATTAGCTGCGTATTTGGTTTAGTATACCCACTTACACCTAACCATCTTTCTTCCTTTAGGAAGAGATACCAAATCCCAATTATGATTCTTCATCAAAGAAGATATATACTCAAATTGTCATCACATCATGTCACTCCGTATCCCATGAGCCTTTGAAAAAGACTGTGGATCCTCAGAAACTACCTGACACAAAATTCCATAACCTATAGAATGTGTGTGATGATGCCTAGTGGGTGGAAGATCCTCTATGAAAGGTGTTGCCTCATAAACTATAGTACGAGCCCACTTAGGCATAGTGACAACATCAGTGGGAATAGGATCCTCAATGGCATCTATAACCTCCTCATCAATATCTTCAAAGAAAGGATCCTCAAGATGAGATGAAGAAGAAGAAGGAATGGAAGAATATGAAGAATCATGAGGATTGAAATACTCATCAATCCGAACATGTTTTCGAAAAATAACATCATGTGTATTAGGATCTAAAAGATGATAAGCTCTCATGTCCTAACAATACCCTACAAAGATCAAGTGTTTACTCTTCTTACCCAAAGCTTTCCTTTTCTTCTTTGGCACAAAGGCCCAAGCATGGCTCCCAAAGACTCAAAAAAATGAGACATCTGGCTTAGTGTTGGACCAAGCTTCCTTTGGAGTCAAATTCTCAAGTGCTCATGTGTGGTGTGCGATTTTAAATATAGCTAGCACAATTAAATTCTTCCGCCCAAGAGATTGGAGGTATATCTCTAGAATGCATCATATAGTTAGTCATTTCCTTTAAATTTCTATTCTTCCTTTTTGCTAATCCATTATGTTGTGGAGTATGAGGAATAAAATGATGGTGAATAATGCCTTAAGTTGCCAATAATTGAAAAAACTCATTGCTAAAGTACTCCCCCACATTATCCGTGTGAAGGTTTTTTATGCTACTAGAATATTGTTTCTCGACCAAAGCCTTGAAGACTTTGAAGTGTGAAAAAACATCACTTTTGTACTTGAGAAAATAAACCCAAGTACGCATTGATAAATTATCAATAAATGTAAGTGCATACTTAGCTCCATTGAAAGATGGGGTAGGAAAAACCATTAAGTCACTATGCACAAGCTCAAGTGGTGAAGAAACTCTCTTAAACAAATTCTTAGGAAAAGGATATTGGTGTTGTTTCCTAATGCACAACCATGACAAACTCCCTCAAGATAAGAAACTCTAGGAAGACCATCTACCATACCATGAGTGCTCAACTCCTTCAAATATATGTAATTGAGATGTCCAAATCTTTCATGCCAAAGCTTACTCTCGAATCAATGAGAAACCAATCCCGTCCCTATAGAAGAAGTGTCATCAAAACCTCAAAGTGATATAGTCTATAACTATGATCAACAATACCCCGAGCAATAAGTGAATAAGCTCCAACAAAGTTCTTACTTCTACCCCATGTTGTGTAAAAGACACAGTTTTCCCTTAACTAGAATGACAAATTTGATATAAAGAAAGCAAATTTGTAGTGATGTTAGAACATATAGTGCATCTTGGATATTGCCACCATCAAATTGTTTATCACCTTTTCCCTCAATAGAAAGAAAGGAAGAATCTCCAATCTCAAAATAAATATTTCCAATGGAAAGAGCATAGAAAACAAGAAATTTTGCAAAAACGGTACTCAAAACCGAGTTACCGATCAAAAGTTACAAGCTTTTCAATATTATACTCTACTATTTATTTTAGTTACCACTAAAACAAAAAAATAATCTTTCCTTCACCACTCAAATAAAATGTAAGGGGGCTAGAGTTAAGCATCGCTAGTGGGAATCACAAGCTTTAAGCCCTCATATGACCATACCATATGACCAGGGCTAAGATTTTCAATGTGTGAGAATCCATTATGTTTCTCTCGCACAACAACAAATCCAAAACCGATTCGCCCAAACGGTCAAGTTTATAGCCGATATTAGGGTTTTTCTACCTTCCGGATCAAATGGAAGCCTCTGTTTTGCATAAAAATACATATAGCAACAAAATACAAGAAAATCCCAAATATATGAATATATAAAGAATTTATTTACAAAATAAAACTTACGATTTAATTTCAATAGCAATCTTCTACTCTGATACCATAAAAGGAACGATAACTAGATCATGCCAAGCTAAGAACACAAATGCTAATCAAACATCACGATCAATAAGATGAAAGAAATTCACCAGAATAACTTTACATAAACCTTTGCAAACAAATGAACAACAATATCATATATTATTATAGAACTCAATGAAATACAATGAGAATGGGCCTTGCTTATATAGGCAAGGAATAACAATCTAAGAACCACCAAGGTCGTAGATCAAGCCATAAATCATGGAAAGAACTAGTCAAGTCCATAGATTTATGAGAGAACTAGACATCAAGGATCTAATCAATACCATAGATCAAGGAAAGAACTATACCTAACAACTAGATAATATCTCCTAATATCTAAATAAGATAAAAGAAATATCCACACACATAAGTGGGTGAGGATAAATACAATAAAGGTAAATAAAGTACCTAGGTGAACATGAGCTAACGTAAATACCTACTTCAACAAGCAACACCAAAACAACCCAATTTTTATCGCAGCAAAGATACAATATTCCATATTTTAGCAAATTTGCTAGAATAACTTTACACAAGACCTTTGCAAACAATTTAGTAGCAATATCATATATTATTATGGAACTCAATGAAATACAATGAGAATGGGCCTTGCTTATATAGGAAAGGAATAACAATCTAAGAACCAGTCAAGGTCGTAGATCAAGCCATAAATCATGGAAAGAACTAGTCAAGTCCATAGATTTAGAAGAGAACTAGACATCAAGGATCTAGTCAATACCATAGATCAAGGAAAGAACTATACCTAACAACTAGATAGTTTCTCCTAATATCTAAATAAATAAAAAGAAATATCCACACACATAAGTGGGTGAGGATAAATATAATAATTTATCCAGTGAACATGAGCTAAGGTAAATACCTACTCTAACATTACCCGAGAAGGAATTTGTAAGATGTTCAGATACTAGTCAAATATAGATTCTCCAAAGCTGGAGAAAAAAACCCAGTACCAAAGATAAAAAAACCCACAAAAGCCCAGAAACCATTTTTATGGAATTTGTACTTCCCGGTAAGGATTTCTTCCCCTGGTAAAAATTTCCAGGCAGAGTTTTACGTGTCTGTGTCTACGTATACAAAACCAAAACAAACTAAAAATTAAACTTTCTTCTTCAATACGAAAGTTTACAGTTTTCCTGGGGTTGTTTTACCTTCCGAATCCAATAGAGCCCTCTGTTTTGCATAAAAATGGATGCTACAACAAATTGATAACAAATTCCAAAATATATGAAAATAAATAAACTCTTTCTTACAAAAAACTTATAAATTGATGTCTACATCATCTATCGCTTTGATACCTTGAAATTAATGACAAGAATATTGTTCCATGCTATAATGATCTCGCATAATAATAGCACACCATATTGTATTTGCAAAAATAGAAGAGATAAAATATCATATATGGAAATCCACCATAATCCATTATTCTCAATACATTAGAATTGAATTACATTACATTGCTCAATAAGAAGTATTTACATATAGGAGGAGGGAAGTGTAACTATTACCTAAATTAGTGGTGAAGAACTCTCACTAACTCGATGCTAATCATTAAGTTAACTCCACAAGTCTAGTGAGCTAGCTCCACATATATGAGAAGCTAACTCCACACAACTAGTAAGATAACTACATATAACTAGTACACCTAAGAAAACTATCCTAACAAATATAGGGCTAACATTAGTGTAAGAATTATCCTTATAAATAAATAAAACGATAAATAATAACCTATACTAAAAAAAAAAAGAGGAAAATGTTGTGAATTACAAATGCTCTACACATGAAGGAAAGTAGATTGTGGGTAGTCTAATGCATTTCAAAGGCCAAAAATAACTCATCTCATCACTTAGGGAATGTATAAGGCTGTCAAAAACCATGGATCATAATTAATTTGTAAGGAACATGTGAAATCCGTACCTATTTCTAAACAAAACATCCAACCACCTCAAAACCTAAATTTAATAATTTATGGGCACCATTGTCCTCCTCCTATACATTGGATGACATGTTCTTAGGGAAATGTTAGGCACCCATACCTGTCCTACAAGTTGTCCTTGTTGGTGGTGGGTTGTTGAATTAAATGATCACTTGATGTGATCTATTTATTTTCCCCCCCTTTCTCAAATGTTTAAAATTTAAGTATTTTAGCACATTATTTGTGTTCATTTATATTGACTCAGAAAATCCCTTTAAGATTTTATGAAAATCTTACTGGTGACCTCTATAATTGGAATGTGAAACTTTCTTTCCTTGACCCTATGTTGTAAAGTAATTAGATGTTGATATTTAGGAAAATTTGATCTCACCGATTTGAATTCTCCATGTTTGATCAAAAATACTTATGTCCTCTTGCCCACCTTTACTCTTTTCTTTTTTATTTCTCTTCTAACTATGTGCATATTTTAAATCTTCATTTACATACTTACATATGTTTCTTTTAGATCCGTAATCTATCCATTTTATTTTTGTGCATTGACCTCCACTATATTTTCAAATTTGTCTCCTCCTTACTCTCTGTCTCCCTAGAATTTTTAGCCTAGGTTAGATAGTTAGAGTATAAAGCTGGTATAGGATTAGTCATAATAAAATGGGGTATAAATAACTATTACTTTCATAGGGAAAAATATCATGAGTAACCACATGACTTGTGTACTAACAATGTTTTATTGAAATTGTTGAACTTTGTTTCAACGGGGTTTGTATTTTAACTCCAATAGTTTTAGCACACATGGTGTGACCAGATTGATGAGATCTACAACATCTTCATTAAGATTGGTATGTTTTTTATTGGATTGTTACCTTTGGAGGCATCTTTGAAATCATCTGGTGACTCTAAAGTTAATTATACTATTTAAAAATTCTAGTGTCCACTTTCATGATATAGATACAAATAAGGTAAATTGTATCTAGAGTTTAACCTCTTGAGTATATTCAACTCTCACCAAGAATAAGAAGAGAAAGACCATTGTAGAGGTCTTCAAAACCTTCAAAAAAGCCTTTCCACTCCTCCACCTAATATACCCTTATTTTTCCCATCGGGAGCTTAAGGTTTGTTCATTTCATGGTGCATAAAATAAATATACCCTTCACTACCTTTAGCGGTGGTAGTCCCTTACCTCTAAATGCCCAAAATGATATACTAGTGTCTTTTTGAAAATAATTTCTTTTTTCATTGGTGAAAACCTTACTACCCCGCATATCATATCCAATATCTTGTTAATGTGTGTTCATTTCATCTGATTACTAAAGATGATGTTGTAGTTAGGATTCTTGTTTCCTCACTTAAAGCAACATAACTTTAATGGTATAAGAGTTTCAAACCTACTTCCATTCACACATGGAATGGTCTTAGCACATTCCTAGGTAAATATTTTTATGATAAATCATATAACATATCCATGTTATAACAATTAATATCTATTAGAAGGGTCCCCAATGAGCTTGTGGAGGATTTGAACTTCATATTTTAGAAAACGTGGGACATAACTCTATTTATTTTGAGACCAACTCATGAAGATGTTTTCCTTTACTTATTAATTTATCTAAACTATGATATAGTATAATGATACAATCTATGGGTGATATTGAATTTCCTAATGCATACCCAATATCCATTAGGTATGAAAATTATTTCATACAAGATGGAATAATAGCCCCTAGATTACACATGCTCTTGTTTCCATAATTACATAAATCACCTAGCCTTTTTTTCTAACATTCCTAAGCTAAAGGCCCCATCCAATGCCTCCAATTATTATCCTTCCCAAAAACATAATGATGATGATGACCTTATAATTTTGGTTAAGAACTCTGGTCTAAAGAAATTATCACTTTAAGAGCCAATAAATTGAATCCTATAGAAATTATCCAAATTCCAATAAGGGAGAATCTTTAGGTCTAAATTTTAATCAAGTTTATTAGACATATAGAACCCAATATACAAATAAAATATATGGAAAAAATTTCCATGTTGATATATTACAAGTAACAAACTACATCTTTCCATTCAAAAAAATGTTACTCCACAACCACTTTTTTCTGGTGGCTTATGAAAAGCACTTGTTCCAGTGGAAAATAATTTACTACAAAAAGAAGATCGCACTTACAATGTAATAAAAAACATAACCAAAATAGTTTTTTAAATGGCTTGTAAGACCAGGTATTTATGGTTCAATATTATTCCATTCAACATATGGAAGTAATAAGTTATAATGTTGGGGAAATGCTAGAGACCGCCCTTAATGTTAACCTTATGATTTTTAGGTCGAATGAATCTTTTTTGGTTAACTAGGATGTCGATAACTTAAGAAGGACACAAATTCATGTGAAATATCACACAAAGTCAAAGAAAATAAATATTGATATGGATGTTCTATCTACTTCATTGCCAAGTATGCATCCTAGAGATAATCAATCCACAGAATTAAGTAGAAGTTTTGCTACATGTAGCTTATTGTGGGTCACTCACAATCTGCACAAAACTCAATATTTGAAAAATATAAAATTTTTACAGAACACTATAGAACATCGGAACATGCAAATTCCACCGATAAAATATTTTTTTGCGGGTAGAGTAGGTGAGGAACGAAAATTTCACACCCTTATTACACAAGTTCATAATTAACCATTCAACATTGTCGAGTAGATGAAGAGGAAAAGTATGAATGTGAAAATGTGGGACACCGTATATATTCCTTTTCATAGTGACCTCCTACATTAATCTCTAAAGAAACTTCCCCAATAATAAATAAATATACAAAGAACACATTATGTGGTCAACCTATGATAGCCAAAGGAGGAAGAAGTAAAAATGCTAAGAAAATGCTGCCCTTTTACATGTCTCTAATTGTAGGAAAACACTTGGTTCATAATTATATGATTGACTTAGGTGCTACCACCTCTTTAATGCCTAAGAAAATTGTTTTTTATTTTAGGTATTGAGTACAATCCAATTTGTAAAGGTTTCCTGCAACTTGATGGCTAAAATGTCAACATCTTAGGAGTTATCAAATATCTTGAGTTAACCCTTCATGTTTGTCCAAGTTTAATCATAATTTAATATGTTTCATCTATTCACCTACCTATTAGCACCAAATCACAGTAACCCTCCGGTTTGCACAAGTGTGTGTGCTTGAGCTCACAGTGCATTTGGATAACATGGGTACTATCTCCAAGTGTGGGAATTTCTACTTGAGATAAACCCCAGGAAAGATGATTCTTGCTCCTAAGCTACCTTCCACAATCTACTCTAATGTAGGAAAAATTATCTTGTGTTAATATAAATTTCCAAGGGACCAGGAGAGAGAGTGCATGAAAAAAAACCCTAAACTAACGCGGTGATACACCAAAAAAGGAGGGTATGAGAATATTTTTTCAATGTGTGTAAATAAATTCAAAGTGCATACTAGAAGGGGTGATAATAGTTCTCCATAGTCTAGAAAATGAGTACACAACAATATCCCATACACACACAATGATAGTGAATCCTGCAAGATAATAAATAAACACAATATATTTTTAAGGAGTTAGAAAGGGTAAGAAGAATGCAAAAAAACAGTAGGAGAAGATACATTCACAAAGTTGTATCTATTGCTTCATTGATATGCACAGTTCAATTTATTACAAAATAAGGGTCTGGATAACCATGCAAGGAGTCCACTATAAGGGCATGCAGCACATTGGCTTCACAAAACCAATTTGACAAAGTTTTGTTACACAAAACTACCTAATACTCTCTATAATGAGGCCAACACTCTAGTTTATAGAATTTCGAGATGAGAGAGAAATGAAAATCTCGAAATATTCCTTCCCACCACTTGCAATATGTCATAAATGGAGTGAAATGATAGTATGTTTCTTGAAAAAGGATCCATATGTTGTCCCCTAACTTACTGCAAAGAGTTGAAAAATGTTTGCCTATGTTTCATTAAATACATCCCAACCACCAGTAAAATCATTATTCTGAACTTGGCCACATTTTCAGAAAATTCACCATCAGTCCTCATCAAATTCTAGATTTCTTTTTTTTTTGCATTGGAATCAAAGCCAAAATTCCAACGATACTAATTTTTCTTGATTTCATTGAGAAATTCAAAAGTCATGGCCTTCCGAGTGTGAGCGATTACTTTGTGTTTTCCATGGATTTCTTGCATTCTACGGGACTAATAATTTAATTTAATATATATGGAGATTTTTGTTTTATTTTAACATATATACCCTCATTAAAATTAATAAATCCATATTTTTTGGCATAGAGGACATCGTGCCCTTTCTGAAAATTAAAATTTTGTGAAAATCGAGTTCGGGTCAAAAGTTATGGTCGTTTGAAGTTTGAGGGTCGGGCGGTGACTTTTCCCTTGTATTGCATGTATGGCAGGTTTTAGGGGAACTCATGTCCTTGTGGAACTTGGAGTATCGTGCCTTTTTTTCTACCTTTTCCCATTCCCGCTATGTGTGGCGATTTCGGCTTTGGATGTCCACTTGTCCCAAGTGTGACTGGGATAATAATTTTTGAAAAACCCGTAGCACACTAACTTGTGCTCCGATTGGATATTTCAGGTTTTCATGTCCCAGATATCCTAGAAAACATGTTTTTCCATATCCTTAATATACATAATTGCGGCAATTTCAACATTTCGAGTCCTGCGCTGGGACAATTTTTTCCACTTTTTCCGCATTTCGCTGCCTCCTCGATTTTAGCTCAAATTCATATGATGGACCCTGGTACGATCTACAATGGTCCCATCTCGCAGCCCTCAAACCCAATTTGCACTGAAATAGACCCTTGACTAAATTTTTTTCAGATTTTTGCAAATTTTTAGTAACTCGATTTTTCTTGGATGGGGAAGTTAGACAAAAGCAAAGGGGTACCCAAATGAATCTGAATTTTTGTTCTTTCACCATTTTTGTTTGCTCTAACCTACAAGTTATCAAAATTACCTTGGGGGTTAATTTTTATAACACTACCAGCTTTGTTTGTCATTTGTTTGTCAAGATATTTTACATACAAGGTGGGTGATTAGTTGTGCTTAGATTGGTATCACATTTTCCTAAGAACTAGATATAGTACCAAATTTCCCTGTCAATGTTAAGCAAGTATATTCCTATCATGTTGAGTCTTATGATCCTACTCCTCTCTAATATAATTACATTATATATGAATATCAAGACTATGAGTCAATTTCCGTACAAAATCCTATTTCTCCTAATTTAGTCCTTAACCTTTTGTTAGATGAATGAGTTAAATAACATTACGAGTTTGACCCTTATGATACAACTATGGAAAATGGATTAGGAACTTACTATATTCACAATGAGTATTTCACTAATCCGATGCTACACAAATAAGACAAGGATGTTTTTAGACTATGAAAAAAAAATCGATGGTTATAAAAGAAAATGGAGCAGTAAGGCATATAATTATGGTTTCTTTAATGGATGATTTTTTTATTTTCACATGTGTTATAATTTTCATGTTCAAAAAATTTGGCGGAATATGAGGCATTGGTTCTTGGGTTAATTAGTACGTAAAAGAGACAAATAAAGGCCTCAGCACGATTTTGAGGATACATAATTGATCATCCACCAAGTCGGTGGGAAATGAGACACAAATAATAAGCATATGAAAGATTATAGACCTAGAGTTTGGGATCTCTTGGAAATTTGATTTTGTCAACCTTTAAGTGGTGTCACGGAATTTGAAAAAGAATTAGACTAAATGGAAGCTATTGGATCACAATTTTCACCACTTAAAGATCTCATTCAAGGAATGTAAGAACATGTTAAAATTATTATAAGACAATCCATCCCAAATAATGAATTCAACTAGAAGATATTTGATAATTATGAATAGATTATTTAATTTACTCATAATGAAGTCAAATTCTCCCCAAAATTGTAATATTATTTTCATGATGGCTATGGTGATCATTTCATTCAGCTAAGGAAAAACAAATATCCCAAAGGCTCAGTCCCCTTGAAAATTTTTGATTCTTGATGATGAGTTTAGAGGAGGAGAAAAAATTGTAAAATAAAAGTAAAAATAATGCCAACAAGTTACTTGTTATAGAAGATAAGGAGCTACTACTTGGAAAGGTATGTGATGAGGCAAGAAAACAAGATTTTATATCCTTATGTCGAAATATAATCATGTGCTCTCATGAAGTTATAATGATATTAATGGGTTTGATCCCAAAATTCTCAACACATTATATACTGTGATCCTAATGTTTATCCAACCAAGCGTAAGAAGAGGCCTATCAATCGAAAATTTGAGCTCCTCATTAGAAAAGGGTTAAAAAATCTCATTGAGGAAAAATTATATTCTATATAAAGTAATCTTATTGGCTTGATAACTTGGTCCTAATTAGGAATATGAATGGAGAGATTAGAATTTACATGGATTTAAGAGTCTTGAATATTGTCATATTGAAAAATCCTTATCCTCTTCCCTCCATGGAACAAATATTACAGATAATAATAGAGCTGAAAGATTTACTATGCTTTCAATGGCTATAAAGGTTTGAATTAGATTAAAGTTAGAGAAGAGGACCAATATAAAACTACATTTACATCCAAGTGGGAAACATATGCATATCATGAAATTCTATTTGGTTTATCAAATGCGGGTGTCATATCTTAAAGAGAAATGAAATTTAATTTTAAAGGATACATTAATGATTTCATCCTTGTGTACTTTGATGATATCACTATTTTTTCAAAAGAGATTAAGGACCATATTAGTTATCTTGAGAAAATATTTGAAAGACGCAAGGGGTTTTGGGTATCTCGTAACCCCAAGAAATGTATTTTAGAGTTACACACAATAAAATTCTAGGTAACATTGTTTCTAAGGATGGAATTTCCATCGACCCTAAAAGAATATTTTTATTCTTTCTTTTCATTGTAAGCTCAAATAAAGGTGTTGCATACATTCATGGGAAAGATAAAAAAATTTAGGGAGTTTTGTCCTTATTTTGTAGGATGGTAAGGCCAATCACTTTGATGCTCAAGACGGATGCAGATTTCAAATAAACCATGAAAGGAAAATAAATATGCACCGAGATCAAACATGAAATTTCTTAGCCCCCATGCTTAGTAACCTTGACTATTAAAATATTTCATAATTTATGCATTCGAATTTTGGCCATGTTTTACATGGTTTTGACATAAGAAACCGATAAACGTTTAGAGAAACCACTTGACTTCATCAATCAAACACTAAAGGATTATGAGCTAAAATAGAGTCATGTAGAGAAACATGTATTCTCCATCATGAGATCTCTCAAGTGTATACACCTAATTTTTCATAATAATATATCATACCTATTACTTACAATTCCTTTATAGAGATAAGGGATTATTTGTTGAGTTCTTTAATGGTCATTCTAGGCTGAGAGAGACATAGAGAGACATATCGTTATGTGGTCCTAGACTTAGTTATCCTTGTCCTTCATTATCACACACACTAGCACTCTTGACACTTTCCTATATTTGAATCCATCGTGGACACCTTTTTCACTTATTCTTACTTGATCTTCAACACATTGCACCGTTTTGACACTAGTTCTCCCTTGTCTAACACCATCGCTTTTGGTTAATGGTGTCAATGTTAGGTATCCTTGGCGAATACCATTTCTGTAGGAAATGGTGTTGGTGTTAAGTTTACCTTGGATGACACCATCGTATGCAAGAGATGGCGTCGGTATATATAAATGCTGACCTAGACATTCATAAGGAAAGATGAAATATCACAAGAACTAGCCATCTGCACTAATATTTTACACCATCTTCACATGTACTCACTTTTATCTTGGTTCATATTACATTTAACTTATATTCGAAATTCTTCTTGGTTATTGGATTGATTTCACTATTGGTCATCTATTGTAAGTGTAGGACATGCACGATGTTCCTCTTCTCCACCCATAATGAGTATCTACTGGTGTACTTCTTCTCTAGAGAGATAGATGTATCAATGACCACCCCATAGGTAAGTTATCTAACCTTATTTGTCATTTTTCATAGATTAGTTCATTTCCTTTCCCCATTACTTTATGTTATCTTAGTATTGTATGCACATCGGTGCTAGTTAGCATAGTTCTCTTATATGATCATATCCTTAGCTTTCCTTTCCTTTGTTTCAAGTATATTTCATTTATGTTGCACCGGCATAGATTGCGCAAGATTTTTTGATCTTTTGATCTATTTTAACCTCTCCCACATCAGTTGATATCCTAAAAGGGTACTCTCCTCTATCTTGGATATGGACCTTGGAAAACCCTAATTTGACCTAGTGTATGGATTAATCCCTATGGATATGTGACCTTAGTGTTTGTTGTAGCCCCTTCTAAATCGGTCAATTTTTTTTTCTCTTCAAATATGTCTCTCATTTATTTTGTCATCCCCCTATAGAGAAGATTACTTAGGATTTCAATCCATTGGCCCACCATACACAAGGAAGTTCAAAATTATGCTAGCTTCTAGCCACATTAAATTATTAGTCTCACTCCCTAGTGTGAGAGAATTCAACATGGGAGAAAAGATAATTAAGAAGAGATTTGGATGGGTGACTACAATCATGAAATTAGTTGTAGACATTAAGACTAAAAAAATTGTAAGAGGCAAATCAATCTATCAACAACTTTCCTTAGATGAAAAGAATAATTAGGAAGCCTATTTCTTTGTGGAGGAAGAATAGGAAGAAAGTGCAGTGCAAACCGTGAAACATACAAGATCCCAAAATGTACATAGTAAACTTAGCAAGAGTGGTTGGATCAAATAATTGGTAATATTATAGGCAACTATTAGCTATTCCTAGTCTATGTGTGATGTAAAATGTTTACAAGGTGTCTTGATTTGAAGGATGCCTCAACCCATAGAAATTAATTTCATCTCCTATAACACCCATTAAGGAAATATGACAAAAGGAATAGGTTTTTCTAGCACCTTAATTCCATTATAGGACAAAGTTAAATATATTGTATGGTCACGTGCATGATGATAATGATTGGGTGTAGATTACCCAAACACAAGATATATTTTTTCAACATAATATGAAGTATACGGGGTGGTTCCACCTCGAGAGCAATTATTAAAAATGAGGCTATTAAGAGAAAAAAAGCTTTATATTCGAGAACATGTACAATAACCTTGTGTTCCCTTATCTCCACCAAATGAATCTCGATCTGAGTTTCTAGAATTATTTTCCAAACAAAATGAAGCTCCAAATGTTTTGTCATATGCCTTAACTTCATCAAGTGAAGAAGAGCAGACTACACAAACTGAAATTCCAGCTAGTGAAGGCCTGCAAACCCTCTCGTCTTCTCCCTTGAATTCTTAACAAACGATAAATGATTGGGTAGAGAAATTAGTAATTTTATACAAAGAACATCTAGATTTAGAGGCACAAGAGGATCCCTTAGTGAATATTGAATTCAATCCAAGGATGAGCACCTAGAAAAGGGTAACCAAAAGAAGATGTCCAAACAACAACCCATTATTTGGCATGAAACTTCAGAATACCTCTTCTCTCTTACAAAGAAAAAGAAATCCAAAGGATCCCACGTGGTGAAATATGAGGAAGATCTAGATTCCTTCATAAGGGCTATAACATAAGAAGATGTATAAGTAGTGAGGGAGTACAAGCTAGAAATAAAGAGCTTGAAACTCAATTAAAGGCCATAGTTCCTACCGACACAATTTCGATGTAGAAGAGGCATTACATGGCTTATACAATAATATAAAGAATTGAATTGGTCTAAAATAGAAGGAAGAACAATTCTTGGAAAAAATGAAAAACTCATTACAAGAATGACATAGTTTTAGAAAAAAATAACACATATGGGGCATGTCATTGAAAATAGAATTTGTGAAGACCCTACAATTATGACCATGGACGATATTGGTATATGCCGATATATGATAATTATACAAAGAAAATACTAAGGGAATGGAATGAACGAGTAAGGAAAATTTCCTTCCAGTTTGATGACATTATTTCTATAGGAAATCTTGTTTTCATAGAAGCTTTGATCATGGAAACATTTAGAGGAAACCATGCATTGGTTTCGATGAAGAATTCACGACATCCCTTCAACAATTTAAGGTTAATTTTTGAAGGAGAATAGATGTGGAAAATGAAGGATAAACTTCTCTTGTCATTGATATTGATTCCAAAACAAGGGAAAAATATAAAAAAATAGAGACTTGAAGGAAATTGCCAAAAATCATGTGGTATTCAAAATGATTTTCTTGACAAGTTTGTTGTGCTATATAGAAGCATGATTATGGATATGGAAAAATAAAAAGAGATTCTCGATTTGTAAAAAATATTTTTGAGGCACGAAAACAAGATGATAAAACAGTCCCAAACAAGAGCAATGAGACCCAAAAACAACCTTTCCCATGGTCTCAAATCAACAACACTCCATAGTTAAGAAAGAACCATAGTGGATCATAAATTTTAGTATCTCGAGATAGGTAAGAAATCACCGTGATATGTATGACATGTTAATAGATTAATTTTTATAATTTATACAATGATCATGTAAATATTCCAAATGTTATACTTATAGAAACATGCATTTGTTTTTTTGATATACTAAGCTCCAAATTTGTCATTGTGGCATAAAATGCAGATAATATGTTGAGACAATACCTAGCACACCATAGAATGGAAATATCTTTTCCTATTTTGTTAAATCTTGATGGCCGCTATGTTCCAACTATTATGTTGTGGTAGTGTCTTAACAAATGACCTAAGAGTTCATAATATCCTAGTGACAACATATCTTGAAATAATATGTTGCAAAATAAGATTATGGATGTCAATCTTAAATTTTCAATTTTTTCCTTGTTAAATGTTTGAGACATTTAAGAATGAAATATTCTATTATGGATCCACCTAGATTTCATGTAGGTAAAAATTCCAAAGAAATTGACCTAGAATATTAATTTAATGTGTGTAATACTTTCAATGATATGCTCCAAATTATGTGTTAAATCCTAATGAATGTTAAGTGTAACTTATTACCTTGAGGCAATATGTAGAGGGAACTAATTTCATACCACCTTAATTAAATATGTGAAATCCTAGTGACCACTAAGATCCAAATAATATTTTTGACAATACCAAGCAAACTCTAATTTTGAAATATCTTACTCTATTTAGTTAAATCCTAGTGGTTGTTTGGTTACAAATATTATTATGCATTTGTGTCTTAGTAGCATATTACCGCATGGTATCCATTATTGAGAACCGAATGCTAAGCTAAGAAAAAACATTTCAAGGCATAACCTACCATCTCGCTAACCTAGCAATATCCTACTTGTTTTTAGTTGAATCCAAGTGACAACATATCTTCAAATAAAATGTTGTATCATAAGATAGTTGACACTAAGATAAAACTATGTAGCTCAAAATTTGTTAATTTGATTTGTTAAATTATTCCACCAAAAACTTGTAAACATTTTGAGTATGCATATGGTAGGGGATGGTAGCCTCCTCGAATCTTAATTTAATGTGTTAAATTATTGCAAACTCTATGCCCTAAATATTATGTGTTAAATCCTAATGAACACTAAGATTAAATTATTACATCATCAGTAAAGGATAGCGATCGCTCAACTCACATCAATTTAATCTAAAATGTTAAATCCTCGTAGAATTTTTTTAATATTATGCTATTGTAGTACATAGAGGCTGCTAATTTCATACTACCTTAATTAAATTTGTGAAATCCTAGTGACCGCTAAGGTACCAATAAAATGTTGCAAAAATATATAGAGGACGCCATACTAGCAATATATTTCTTTATTTTCATAAATCTTAACGATCACTATGTTCTAAATAATATGTTGCGGAAGTGTCTTAAGTAGCATATAACTTCATGATATATGTTGTTGATTAATGATCTCTAAGCTGAAAAAATATTTTAGAGGAATAACCTAATGAACGCTAAGCTTGTAATATCTAACATGTTTTTCGTTGAATCCTAGAGACAAAATATCTTCAAATAATATGCTTTGCAACATTAGATAGTGGATGCCAAGATAAAAATTTCATACTTTGTCTTGTTAAATGATCAAGACATCCAAAGCTTGAAATATTCTATTGTGGAAGGAAGTAGATGCCACGTAGCTTAAAATTTATTAATTTGATTTTTGAAGCATACCATCGACAACTCGCAAACATTATGAGTATGCATATTATAGTGGATACTAGCCTTTGGAATCCAAATTTAATGTGTTAAATTCTTGTGACCGCTATGCCCCAAATATTATGTGTTAACTCCTAACGAATGCTAACCTAAAATGTTTACATCGTTGTAAAGACTAGCACTGCTGAGCTCAAATAAATTTCATCCGAAATGTTAAATCCTCGTAGTAATGTTTTTCAAATATTATTTTGTTGCAATACATAGAGGCTACTAATTTCATACTACTTTAATTTAATTTGTGAAATCCTAGTCACCTCTAAGGCACAAATAAAATGTTACGGCAATACCTAAGCGGACACTAGACTCGTAATATCTTGCTTTATTTTTTTGAATCTTAGTGACCACTATGTTCCAAATAATATGTTGTGGAAGTTTCTTAGCGTTGTCTAGCTTCATGATATCCCTTGTTGATTACTGATCTCTAAGCTATGAAAATGTTTTCAAGGCATAACCTAGAAGCCACTAAGCTAGCAATATCCGACATGTTTTTAGTTGAATCTAATGACAACATATCTTCAAATAATATGTTGCAACATTATATAGCAGATGCCAAGATAAAAAAATCATACTTCATCTTGTTAAATTCTCGAGAAATCCACAGCTCTAAAATATTCTATTGTTGAAGGAAGTAGAGGTCATGTAGCTTAAAATTTGTTAATTTGATTTTTCAAGCATACCACCAAAAATTACAAACATTATGAGTATGCATATTATAGCGAACACTAGCCTCCTAGAATCTTAATTTATTGTGTCATATTCTTGTGACCGCTATGCCTCAAATATTATCTATTAAATCCTAACGAATTCTAAGCTTAAATTATTACATCATCAGAAAGACTAGTTCTCGTTGAACTACAATCAATTTCATCTAAAATGTTAAATCTTGTAGAAAGATTTTGTTTTTAAATTATGTTGTTGCAATACATAGAGGATGGTAATTTCATACTATAATTTAATTTATTAAATCTTAGTGACCGCTAAGGTACAAATAAAATGTCATGAAATACCTAAATGACGCTACACTCACAATATATTTCTTTATTTTTTAAAATCCTAAATGACCGCTATGTTCTAAATAATATGTTTTGGTAGTGTCTTAGAAGTTTATAGCCATGATATCCCTTGTTGAGGTCCGATCTCTAAGCTAAGAAATTTTTTTCGAGGAAAACCTAGTGACCACTATGCTTGCAATATCCGACATGTTTTTAGTTGAATCCTAGTGACAACATATCTTCAAATAATATGTTGTAACATAAGATAGTAGACACAGAGATAAAAATTTTATACTTCATCTTGTTAACTATCTCGAGACATTGAAAAATTGAAATATTCTATTGTGGAAGGAACTAGATGCCATGTAGCTCAAAATTTGTTAATTTGATTTTTGAAGCATACCATCGATAACTTGCAAATAGTAGGAGTACGCATATTATAGAAAATGCTAGCCTCCGGGAATGTTAATTTAATGTGTTCAATTCTTGTGACAATCATGCCCCAAATATTATGTGTTAAATCTTAATTAATGCTAAGATTAAATTATTGCATCGTTTTAAAGAATAGCACCTACTTAGCTAAAATGTTAAATCTTGTAAATTTTTTTCAAAACAATTATGTTGTTTCAATACGTAGAGACCATTAATTTCATACTACTTTAATTTAGTTTGTGAAATCCTAGTGACCGCTAAGGTACAAATAAAATGTTGCATTAATATCTCATGAGACATTAGACTCGTAATATATTTATTTATTATGTTAAATTCTAGTGACAACTATGTTCTAAATAATATGTTGTGGTAGTGTCTTAACGGCGTATAGCTTCATGATATCCCTTGTTGAGTACTGATCTGTAAGCTCAAAAAATGTATTCAAGGAATAACATAGTGGCCGCTAAGCTTGCAATATCTAACATGTTTTTAGTTTAATCCTAGCGACAACATATCTTCAAATAATATGTTCAGAACATAAGATATCAAACGGAAAGATAACAATTTCATACTTCATCTTGTAAAATGTTCGAGACATCCAAAGCTTGAAGTATTCTATTTTGGAAGGAACTAGATGCCATGTAGCTCGAAATTTGTTTATTTGATTTGTTAAAGCATAATATTGAAAACTTGCAAACATTAAGAGTATGCATATTCTATCGACACTAACCTCCTGGAATATTAATTTAATGTGTTAAATTATTACAACCTCTATGCCCGAAATATTATGTGTTAAATCTTAACGAATGCTAAGATTAAATTATTACATGGTTGTAAAGGGTTATGAATCGATTAGCTCAAATAAATTTCATCTAAAGGTTGAATCTCGTAAAAATATTTTTATAAGATTATGTTGTTGTAGTATGTAAAGGACACTAATTTCATACAACCTTAATTTAATTTAGTGAAATCCTAACGATCGATAAGGTAAAAATAAAATGTTGTGGAAATACCTAACGGATGCTAGACTAAGTAATATCTTTCTTTATTTTGTTAAATCGTAGTGATTCTGCTATGTTCTAAAAAATTATTGCAGAAGTGTCTTAGTGGCACATATATTCATGATATCCATTGTTGAGTACCAATCTCTAAGCTCATAAAATATTTTCGAGACATAACCTAGAGGTTTCTTAGCTTGTAATATCCGACATGTTTTTAGTTGAATCCTAGCGAAATCATATCTTCAAATAAAATGTTACATTATAAGATAGCAGATGCCAAGATAAAAATTTCATACTTCATCTTGTTAAATGCTTGAGACCTCCAAACCTCAAAATATTCTATTGTGTAATAAATTAGATGCTCTGTAGCTCAAAATTATTTAATTTGATTTATTAAAGCATACCGCCAACAACTCGCAAACATTATGAGTACGCATATTGTAGCAGACACTATCCTCTTGGAACCTTAATTTAATGTGTTAAATTATTACAATAGCTATGCCCCAAATATTATGTATTAAATCCTAAAAAAAAATTGAGCTTAAATTTTTACATCGTTGTAAAGTCTAGCATTGACCACTAAGCTCAAATCAATTTCATTTAAAATTTTAAATCCTGTGGAATTATGTAATGACCGCTAATTTCATACTACCTTTATATAATTTTTGAAATCTAAGCGACCACTAAGCTCTAAATAATATGTTGCAATAATACCTAGTGAACACAAGACTCGAAATATCTATCTTTATTTTTATAAACCTTAGCAACAACTATGTTCAAAATATTATGATGTAGCATTGTCTTAACAATGTATAACATCATGATATCTATTATTGAGTACCATTGCTAGGCTCATAAAATATTTTTGAGGCATAGCCTACCGGCTGCTAAGCTCACAATATTTTAATTGTTTTTCGTTGAATCCTAGCGACAACATATTTTTAAATAAAATGTTACAACATAAGCTAGTTGAGGTTAAGCTAAACATTTCATTCAAATGCTCGAGACATCTAAGCTTAAAATATTCTATTGTGGAAGCACCTCGATCTCATGTTTCTCAAAAATTTGTTAATTTGATTTGTTAAAGCATACCACCGATAATTTACAAACATTAAGATTATGAATATTATAGTGGACACTACCCTCCTAAAACATTAATTTAATCTATTAAATTATTACATAACGTAATGCCCCAAATATTACGTTTTAAATCCTAATGAGGAGTAGGCTTAATTTTTTTCATCATTGTAAGGACTATCGACCACTAAGCTCAAATTAATTTCATTTAAAAAATTTAATCCAATCGAAATATTTTTTTAAATATTATGTTTTGGCTAAAGATACATAGTGGCTACTAATTTCGTACTACCTTAATTTAATTTGTGAAATCCTAGCGATTGCTAAGCTCTAAATAATATGTTGTGGCAATACTTGATGGGCACTAGAATCGAAATATCTTTCTTCATTTTGTTAAATCCTAATGACAAGTTTGTTCCAAATATTACGATGTGGTTGTTTCTTAATGGCATATAACATCATGATATATGTTATTGAGTATTGATTTCTAAGCTCGAAAATGTTTTTGTGGCGTAACCTAGTGGTCGTTAATTTCATGCTACCTTAATTTAATTTGTGAAAACCTAGTGACCGTTAAGGTACAAATAATATCTTGTGGAAATACCAGAGAATGCTAGACTTCCAATATTTTTTTATTTTGTGAAACCCAAAGCAACCACTAAGATCCAAATAATATGTTGCGGAAATATGTAGTGGATCTGCTAGATTCACAATATATTTCTTTATTTTGTTAAATCCTAGCGACCGCTATGTTCCAAATATTTCAATGTGGTAGTGTCTTTGTGGCATATGAATTCATGATATTCATTATTGAGTACCGATCACTAATCTATAAATATGGTATTGTGTTATATCCTACCAACCGCTAAGCTTCGCAATAGATTTCTTTCTTTTTTAAATCCTATGACAACTAATATCCAAGTAATATTAGTTTTTTTCCTTCCGAGATAGATTAATAATATTGTGGCCTTCCCAAAAACCCTAAAGAATTATTATATATTTGAAAATTTTATCTTCCGCCAATAATACATGGCCTCTTGATAATATTGTTTTAAAGAAATTTATCGTTGTGACTAACATACATAGATACATAGTGATTGAAATATTTAATATTTAAATTTAAATACATATAGATTATAATATTTTATTTATAAAATTAAGGTGTATATATAATATGTTTAACCTTCCATGCACAAAATATTACCTCACAATTGAAAACCTAATATGAGTTTAGAGTTTTAGACCATTTCATTGACCTCAAATATCTTCTCACAAATTCAATGTGGAAACCATATAAACAATGTACAATGAAATAATTACCTTGGAAATTTTCTATAATCATATTAAAAGGAAAAAGGTAGATGTAACGAATACAAAAACAATATTTTGAGTCTCGTTAAACATTAAAATTTTAAAAAACTAGTGATTAGGTGTCCGAACATCATTATCGGAAAACCAATCAAGAAGGGACATAGATCGACTGGAAACATGAAAGCGTTCAAATGAAATAAAATCCATATCTGAAAAGGGATTAAATTTTCTTTGGTTGGGGCCTAAAAAATTCCTTGTTTTCTTTAATAACAAGGCAAAGGTGACAAAATGATCATAAGGAACCAAAGTAAGTAGAGATAGGATACGAATTACATTTTCGCAGGAAAAGAAATGCTTTGGACTGATGTGAAAAAAAGACAGGAACTATTAAGCATAAGGTAGTTTGAAAAAATGATCAAAAGGAATCAGTAAGCAAAGTTGGGCTATGAAGCACCCTTTTAGGGCAAGAAGGGTGGACCTAGGTAAAAAGACAAGATCTAGTCGAGACATGGGATGACGGAATAAGCCCATGATAAAAAGGTTCACATTTAGTATAATATATGTTTTTGATAAATACCTTATTTAGATTTGAGATTATTTCATGTTTGCTGATGATGTTCAAACCATCGACTGCTATATCGAACTAACTATCTACACTATTTTTCCACAACCCCTTTCACTTTCCCAGTGTGTGAGCACCATTTTTGTTACTACTTGATTGTTTCCTTTTTGATAATCTACAAACAAGATTATAATTATTGCCTGATTGTTCCCTGGCAAAACGAGTGGGATTCTTAAATTTGGAATTGTAATATTTGACTTGTATTATTTAATCATTTCAAGAGTTGTTGTTCGTAAGATGAAAAACAAAAACCCCAAAAACTAGTTCTCTAGGTTATTTAATATTTTTTTTTGGAAAATTCCTCAATAGAAATTTTAAAATATAAAAAGTGCACGGTATGCAAACATTAGAAAATTAGAGCGGGAAATTTTGTTAATATTGAAATTTCAAATTCTCAAAAATACAAGGAATTGAAATTCAAATTTTAAATTTGTCACTCATTGAGAAAAGGTGTGGGATATATAAAAAAATAAACAATATTGAAAACAACACCTTTTGTTATTGGCTATAGCTTAAAATAGTTAAAACATAATAAAACTTATAATATTATAATAAAATAGTAGAAACAAATTATATCAATTTATAGGCACAATAATTTTTATTTAATTTTATCAAAAATCACCTAGATAAAGTTAGATGTAGTGCGGTAATGAAATATAATTCTCCAATTACTCTGTGCCACATGGTAAGTTTGAACCTGATAGTTAGAAAACATTATAATTGACACATTTATTATGAAATTAAAATGTAAATAAATGAGTATAATATGAAACCACAATATTAGAATATAAATAGCAACCAATAAAATGACGACATATGGCTATAGCTTAAAATAGTTGAAAAGCAATAAAAAAATGAAATAAAGTGCACGAATGTATAGGCACATTTTTTTATTTTTATCAAAATTGACCTATACAATGTTGGATATAGTGCACCAATGAAAAATAATTATCCAATTATATTGTGTCACATGGCATGTTTTGAACCTAATAGTTAGAAAACATTATAATTGACACATTTGTTACGAAATTTAAATCTAAATAAGAAACAAAAATATTTTGAAACTATATGAAACCGTGATATTATAATATAAATAACTACCTAGTAAAATGATAACATGTGGCATGAAAATTTTGAAATCCCGAAGGTGTTTTTGCATTAACACAATGAAAAGCACTAGCGCCTCAAAGCCCTCTGTAATGATAGTGTTTAAAATGACAAGAGGAATTGGTATATAAGTAGCGAATGCTAGGCTATATCATGTTTTTTTATTCTATCGATATTTCCAAATTAAGTAATTATTGTGCACAACTGACCATATGTCATTTCAATAAGTAAATAAAGTAGCTTAGCTGTCACTATGCATTTTCTTTGATAAGAACCGATGTGACTTATATGTGGCAATTATTTATCTTAGCAAAACTGCAAAAAATATCACTTACGCCATGGGTACATATGGATTCCAATTTAAAAGGTATATGTTTTACGAGATAAATATGCAATGTAATAATTAGGTTTGCCTCAGAAAGTCTTCCCAAATTGATACAATTACAATGGCATGTGATAATGATAAGAGTTTCAATGCTACTAAGCTAGACTATTTTCTATTATAATATAAATATTCAAATATTAGAAATTGTTGAGCCTCATGCGGCCGCTTATGTTATTCCTTTCAACTAGTATTCAAGCTTAGCGGTCACTAAACCTTTTCTTTGATATAAATAGAAAGTCTCGATCCCTCTTGATGGAATGTAGTGTAGAAATTGGCTCCACCAAGTAACGTGTAGCTGATTTCAAACAATTATAATAATTAAAAATTATAATCAATCTAGAGATATAAATATAGGGATTACTACGACAAGAGCTTATGAAATGATCCTGGTGGCCTCTAAGCTATATCATGAGTTGTTAATATATAGCTACTTGGAAATTGAGAAATTGTTAAGCCTAGCAGCCGCTAGGATTTTTCTTTGATATGAACGAACATGGATTATAATTTACAAAGATATATCTTAGGAGAAATAAATAAGTCTTGAATCCTCTCAATGAAGGCTAGTTGTCACTAAGCATTTTATTTAATAAGAATAGGCAGTCTTGATCCCTCTCGATGGAAATCATTGTAGGAATTGGCTTCATAAGGTAACACACATAATTTTTTAAAACATTTTAATAATTTACAATTACAAATGATCTAAAGGTATACAAATAGTGATTTCTATGACAACAAGTAATTATATGATCGTAGGCACTAAGACATTCCATGATTTTTTACTCAATGGCTATTTTGAAATTAAGAAATTCTTGAGTGTAGCAATCGATACCCTTTTCTATGATACTAACAAATATGGATTACAATTTTCAAAGATATACCATATGAGAAATAAATAAGACTAGATTCCTCTCGGCGATGAATGTAGTGTAGTAATTGGGTCCACAATGTGAAGTATCCCTAATATGTGACACTTACAATTAGTGAAGAGCACTAACCATCCAAAGTTGAACATATAGTCATTACAATGGAAAATGGTAATGATAGAGCCCAACGATTGCTAAGATAGACCATTTTTGTTATTATATATCTATTCTCAAATATATAAATTGTTGCACCTATTGGTCACAACATTATTCCTTTGATATGAAGAGAGATTCTTGATCCCTTCTCGATGGAAAGTAGTGGAGAAATTGGATCCACCTTGTAATGTGCAACTAATTTTATATAATTATAGTCATTGATAATAACAATTGTTCGAAATTTGTATTTCTAGTGATTACTACGACTAGAGGTTATGAAAGTATCATAAAGAGTCTCTAAGCTAGACCATGATTTTTTATTCAAGAGTTATTTTTAAATTAAGAAACTGTAGTAGTCACTAGGATTTTTCTTTGATATGAACAAATATGGATTATAAATTACAAGGATATATTTTAGGTGAAATATAAAACTATTTATCCATCATGGTGAAATGTAATGTTGCAATTGGGTTCGACATGCGAATTCCAACCAATAGGATATAATTACTATCATTGAAAATAATTTTAGTCCAAAGTTGAACATATAGTACTTACAATGACAATGGGTAATCGAGAGGAGCTTAGTGGTCACTAATCTTGACCATTATTTGTTATTATATAACTATTTTCAAATAAATACATTCTTGAGCCTAACAAATTTGCTACATTATTATTTTCAACTAGTTATCGATATTAAATCCTAATGCCCTTTAAGCTAGTCTATTCAATTGGTCTAAATTACCAAAAAGTAACATTAAAATTTTCCATTCATAAGTCAACTTAAATCCCTCTCTTTCTAACATTTATGTTTTCAAACATTCCTTTCATGCAATCTACGCAAAGTGGATGGTTTTCCGACAATGGATAATACTTCTTAAATATGTTGTGTGTTAATTATGAAGAATATTTTTTCATAGTTTTTGGTATTACTAATGTGGTGCACAAAATGTGATTTGAAGAACAATCAAGGTTATATATGATGTTTGATTGAAGCCAAACAAGAGCTAATGTTTATGTTGATTGCTCACCAATGATAAAAATTAATGTATTATAGAGATTGGTGATCACAAAGGCTAATACTTATATTCATTTCCATATGATGGGAACAAAAATTGCTCCATATGTGAAGTAATTTTTATTATATTATACTCCAATTGCAGGTATAATGTCTTCCATTGGTCACAATCCATTCTTGGAAATTCGTTTGATTGAAGGTGCTCAAAGTCTTTGGAAGAAAAGAGATGAGGAATGGTTCATTAAAATCTATGGCCGTGATAACTAATAAAATAACTGTGGTTATTTTTTAGATGATGATGAACATGAGGAAGTCGGAATGGTTATATCCTCTATACTCGTTGATTCGAGTACACTTCATGTTCAATTCAAACACATTGACTATGAAAATAATAAGTGTCTTATCTCGGATATCGAGTTGGATGTTTCTTCATTTAGGAAATGGGAGATGAATGCCTTAGAAGACAAAACATAATTTTCATGTTCAACATATGGTTGGTATTCGGTGTTTGCTAGTAGATAAAGTAAAAGCTGGTTGTTTAAATGTAGAATACATTCACAAAGTGGCATGCTTGCAATACTTAGAAAATTGTATAGAGGTTATACAACCTCTTCCATTTATATTTTCTTAAATAGAAAATGTTATATTTCACCGCCTTAACAAGCCAAGTTGTTTACTATGCTGAGGAGAACAGACTTGGCTAAATTAAATCTCGATCCATCTAGATCAAAGTAGCATGGGTTGAAAAATTATACTAAATTATTTGCATTGTTGAAGAAAGCAACCACTATATTAATGAAAAATAACCTTCAACTAAGCAATAGTTTGAGTAATTTTTGTTCAATGGTGAAGTATTTTAAATTGATGTTTCCAAGTGCCATGTAACACCTCCATAGTATCGGTATCATCCTGTAGATGACAAGAATGTTTACCTTATTATGCACTTCATGTTGGTAAATGTTATTCCTACACAAACAGACGTAATTCTTATTCCCTTCTCAGATTCTATGAATAAGGTTGTGGTTCTCTAAGATCCGAAAGACTTGGAAAGGGGTGACGTTAAATTTTACATACTGACAACCAACATAAAATTTATGCATAAATTTTATTTTTCTTAGATACTTACAAGTATTTACTTAAGAGGCTATGGTTTTGAAGGGATCACATTCTAGTTAAAAATTCAACTAATGAAGCCATTACTAATATTTACAAACAACATAATGAAGTGAACAAAACTTGGATAGAAACCAATTTTATTTATTTTTTGTACAAAGATAGATTGGTTTGAAATATCTTGGATGTCCTCAACATCCTGGATTTGAAAAAAAACAAAACAGAGGAATGGAGGGTAATGTATTTTAGTTTTATTGCATTTTTTATTAAATTTTTTTCTTCCATATATAAAAATATAAAACATATAATTGTCCTTTGAATGCTAAACTTTGAGAAACAATGCCTTTTGATTTTCAAAACGGACATAACTAACAATCTATATGAAATTTTGACTTTTCTATTATTGTTTGATGATATATGGACTAAATGAACTACAAAATTTGAGTTTTTTAGATCGGTGGCCTATTTTGTTCACATATTAAAGATAATCAAGATAAATTTAAGCCTAATTCATTGGTAAGATTAAAAGAAAATTCATTCAGGCTCTTAGACAAATGAAGCACGAAGAACTATCAAGATTTAGAAGATAAAGTAAAATCAAGGGATGTCTATTTAATCGAGCCTTTTCGGGAAGGTGTAATAGTAGAGACATTTGATTATTACTATCGAGAGAATAAAATGAGACAAAAAAGAGAGAAAAAGTTCTACAATATTTAAAAGACACACATCTAGATATTGATCTATTGACATCCTTTCTTGAATCAAATGTAATTGAAAAATTTAAATTGCATGAATCACACCGCCACCATTGTCTGCAGCGTATTATTGGGTGAAGAGAGGGAAGGAAAGAGAAATTATGATTCTGCATAGGGGAAAAATAAGTAAACAAAAAAATGACCAAGTGACAGTAGAAGTTCTTCCCATTAAAGCTCTAAAAATATTAGACAACTATGTGTTGTCAATGGAAGACAATATACCAACAAGGATGGTGGACATGAAGAATTTACTTGTCGGTGTGCATACACGTTCTAACTTTCATCAACTCCAGCAACTATTCCTCCCACCAATCCTTTCAATGCGAGAATGTGTTATCACCATTTTTTTTAATTTGTCTAACGATATTTCTTTTCAATAAATAATGAAGATTGTAATAATTATTTGAACCAGTGCGCTGGAATTTATTATTATTCTTCTCATACCAATTGAATATTAAAAATTGTTGAGAGAAACAATAAAAACATACATGGAAAATGTTAAATATAGTGAAGAATCAATTATGGATGGATGCTACAAAATATAGGATAACAACGAGCAATTTAAAATTTTGTATCTTATGTACACAATAACTAGAGTATACAAATGTGATGATAACAATGATGAAAGAGAAGAAGTTACTAGGGATTGGATGGAAAAAAAACACAACAATTGATAACTGCAAGTGAAATTGGACTAAAATGAAATAAACACCCTTTTCCTTTTGAGCCACCATATGAGTTCTGGTCTGATATGTTCGCTCGATGTTATTCCAAGGATTTTATGGTATTAGTGTTATATGGTGGTAGTGTTGCACTATGTGTATTAAATGAATTCAATCAATTTGTTGTTTTTATTGTTGAGAGACATCGAGTCGGAAATGTTTTTAAACATTACTATTCTCATATGAAAAAGGTATTTACCATAATATACCTCAAACATGTGATTATGTTAAAAGGATTTCAACCAAAAAAATTGACTTACACATTTCTTATTTACACAGAAAACCAAAGAAAAATAGGATTCGATGTACAAACCTCTCAACTTAACACCACACAACCAACTCATCATGGTTATTTACCTTTAATAATTTTATAAATATGTTTAATGAGTTGTGTTTTCAATTGACATTGTTCTCATTGTTTTGACAATACTTTCTACTCACCACTTTGAACACATATGAGGAGAACTCTACCACATAATCCATGAATATGTAAGAAAATAATGGTATGTTAGTCGCATGTATTTATAAATAATAACTGCTACTAAGCCTCATAAATTTATAAAAAAAATTAATGGTTTATGTAGACGACCAACACCTAGAGAAATTAAGAGTGGAGTGCGCGCAGTGGTAGCTAGCACAAATATGCAGAGAAAAATAGGTATGTTAGCCATGTGTATTTTTAAACAACCATTTCTAAGGTTCACAAAGTTATAGAAAATGATATCAACTAATCCTAGAAGTGGAACCATTTTCAAAGACGGAATTACCAAATAACCTATTTCAAAAGTTCATGGTGGCATCCAACACTACATAGTTTGTAGTTTCTAGGTTGTTGGTTATCGTATAAACCATTAGTATCGACATAATGCTTTAGACATTATAATATATGTTTATTCAAGCCAAGGATTGCAGAGCCTAGAGGATGCTAATCCACATCAATATCTCAAAAGTATTTTCTGTCAATGGGTGGTTCAATGGATAAAAACGAACCCTTGTAGTCACTATAATTTATTTAGAATACATAGAACATTTTGATTTGTACTTACCATATTACAATGAATACCAATATGTTTTTCAATTATACTTTCATTTACGATAACATGAAATCAATTTTGAATTAATTACTATTGTTTGTAATAAATATTGCATCAAAGAAACCAGGAGCTAGTAAGGTCTATGCAAGAAAATCCGAAAGTTAAGTCAGTAAGTGATAGTTACCTAAAGTGCTAATATTGAATTTACCATTTTCCCATGTAGTTCAAGTATGTTTTTTTCAAATACACTTTCATTTTCCATAATAATAACTATATTAATAATATTAATATTGTTTGAAATAGATCTTGCATTAATGGATCCATCTCATGAGTAAAGAAAATGTAATCCTAAAAACAAGGCCCGCCGGTAAGTGGTAGCCACAAGCTAAAATGTTGATTTTTTTCATTTTTAGAATTGATACGAGACGGATTAAAATATATTATTTACTTCCCTAGAGTTAGCCACAAGAATTTCTTGCTTATTTTAGATTTGGAGGGCTTATTGTATGAGAATAACCAACCGCCCTCTAGGGACATCACATTCAAGTTCCGTAGGACACTATCAACATGCGAGGTTGCTGAAAGAATTTATAAATTCATTATCAACTAGATTTGAAATGGGATTTTGGTCGGACAAACTCACTTCATATGATGTTAAAAATATGGCAAATGCCTTCAATAAAAATTATTGAATGACTTGAATCCATTAATATCCTCGAGAAAAGACCATTTTAAAATGGTCAATGGAATTGCAATAAAATATCTAGAAAAGGTTTGGAATAGAAACGATGTCCCCTACGATTATGAAAACACAATGTGTATTACATTAGGTGCAAATGATAACCCTCCAAAGTAAATTTTATTGTTGGAATGACAAGTAGAGGAGAAAATTACTCAAAGGATAAGTGGTTGATGACCGATTGGCACAATTACTTATCACTAATAGTTTGAAATACATTTAATGTGGTAGAGGGCATCAAATATTTGGATCGAGTAAATGCTAAATAAAAAGCCAACATTTCAAAATGTTATTGTGATGATAGAACTTAACATTGTAAATAAAATAGATTCATTTGTTTTAGTGATGGTTCTACATAACTAATTAAATTATGATTGTACAATTATAAGTTGGGAGAATTTAAATTTTCCTAATTATAAGTTTAGATTGTGAGCGTATAAGTTGAAAATGAAAATTAAAAGAAAATCTTTAACGTAACAAATCTTTGAGAGTTTTTATTAATGAAATATATATTCCTAAATTAATTCTAAGCATGCTTAAATACTAGTTTTTGCTTCGATATTAGAAAATTTATACCACTTTCCAATGCCATGAAATAACTACAATACGGTATGTAAAGACTCGTCACACTTTGAAAAACTACATTCTATTCAAATAAATTCTTCACAAAATAAAGTCCTAGTATAACAATAAGAAATGAGGAATGCCCGAGAATTTACCTTTGTCACAATCTACAACCATTTTATTTTTGATATAAAAATATCGAAAGGCATTTTGTTTTTTTCATTTGGAGATACAAACACATGCAACATGAAACTTATCATATTTGATATAAATGGTGTATTGGTACACACCCTCCATAAGGAATATTTGGAATTTAAACAATAAAATTTTGTTTGCAGGATCGAGCTCAAAAAAAAAAAAATTCTCAAACCTAATGTGAAAGAGTTATTGTAAAAGTACAAAAAACATTTCAGCATAACAATATGGATATCAACAAGAAAGTCAAATGTTGATGACATGATGCCTTCATTCCTTCAAAACATCAGTTTAAAAGGTTGCAATATTCGAGACAAAAAAATCTGATTATGAAGCTTCTTGAAATCCCAAATTATACCTCAAGAATCTTAACTCCATTTGGTCACATTTTAATGCATCGTGCATTTGTAAAATTACGAGTTCTTGTAGATGAATCTTTAGAGAAAAAAGTTCAATGATGTTGCAAATTGTATAATTTATCAAACATTTAACATAGATTCTAAGTTAAAAGAAAAATACTTGTTAGATGTGTTTTGGCCTTTGTTGTAACCATTGAAGGGTGTCGAAGATGTTTGGGATTATATTAGATCACAAAAACAATTATAGGGAGCTTTTTTTATAGATTTACTATGTTTTGTATTGTTGATTTGGAATATCATCTTCGGGAATAGTGTTACATTATAAATTCAAATTATTCATCAAATTTTTACTATAATTATACCTACCTTTAGTAAAGGAATTTAAATTTATTTCATAGCTATATTTAAATACTAAAATATATATGGGATTTTTTTACAATTAATTTTAAATAAATTTATATCCATATTTGAATATGAAAAATTTTATGCCATATATCTTATAGTTGATTTAATATCTAAATTTAAATATGAAAATATATATGGTATGGTTTTACAATTAATTACATTCTCCTACACTAGATAGTCTCCTATATTAATTTCTTCATAACATCTTGAAAAATTTTCTGGTTGCATTGAGGTTTAATCAAACAATAATAAATAATTTAAATATGAGATCTAACTTTAAATATGAAAATATATTTGGAATGGTTTCATAGTTAATTACATTATCTTGAATTGAGTAATCACCCTCTTTAAGTTTCTTCATAACATCTTCGGTAATTCTTTAGTTTCTCCAAGGTTCAATTGAACCATAGTAATTAAATATGGAAGTGTCTCACATCTTGTGAATGTCATTAGCATAACATTCGCTTCCTCAATGGAATTTGAAATATTAAAACTTACATATTTTAATCTTAAAAACTTCTTAAAATTGATGAGAGAATTATTCCAAAGAAATCATTAAGCCTAACAACTGCTAGTCCTAATAAAATAGAACATGTATTTGTTCTATTTGGGCTAGTGGATGCCACATGTTATATCTCATATAAATGTTGGATTCCTTGAAACTACAATTTTTTTTTCATGATTCATATATGTAAATTGTGACTAGATATATTGGACTTTAGAAGGAGAATTAATGATTCTAATATTTTGATTTTAGATTCCAATATATGTGATTCTAGATTCCAATATATGTGATTTTGGAATCCAATATGTGTGATTTTGGAATCCAATATGTGCAATTTTTGGGTGAAGATAATTCCAATATTTGACATTTTAGAATACAAAAATAGTAATATTGGATTCCAATATTGGCTTTTTTTTAAATTTGTTTGGATTGAAACAAGTCCTAATTTAGTGAAATAAGTGTTAGGATGTGATGTGATAGAATAGTGGAAATATTAATGTGATGTGTACAAGAGCATAATATTGAGATGTATGCATGTGTAGGATGAGAATATGCAAGACTATTTTGATAATAGATTATGATGAATGGCGAAACAATAGGGTGGAGAAAAGAGTGATACCACCCAATATGAGAATGATGTTCATTTTTATAACAAATCCATCAATAGTCATGTAAGAACCTTAAGAACATGAGTACATCATCACATAATGAGGTAACCATATAGAGGTCACCTACCAAAGATTAAGAGGTGTGCGTGGGATAGTGGAAGCATGTGAAGCAACAATAGCATGAGTATAAGATCCAAAATGAATGTTAAATGAAATGGTGCCGATAATGGGAGGTGTAATGGTGGGAAGCACATATGGCAATGGATTAGGAAAAAAATGGGATGTATTAGCACTGTGATGTGGATGATATTATGTAGAAATGGAAGAGCTGGGTGGAGGACATGGATGGGTAATGATCTTGTGAGTTGCAAAGATGACAACATTAGAAGTGGGTAGAGGTGACAAGTGAACAAATTTGGAAGCATGCTTATGTAGAAAAGGAGAAAGAGACCACTCACGAGAATGATAGCCGAAGGTAATAAAACCTTTGTCTTCTAAATTTTGTAATTTATCATGTAAATCAAAACACTCAATGTCATGGTGGCCATTGATGCAGTGAAAATTACAATAAGGGTGATCACGTTTGTGATAGAAATGATGAGGAGGATGATGTTGATTAGAAGGCAATCAGATTAGGTTTTTATCAAGTAAAGTATGAAATAAATAATGAGGCTTAGTGGCATATGGAAATTGTAATGGTTCTCAAGGAGGAGATGGAGAAGACTTAGATATAGATTGACGTGGTGGAGTGGAAGGAGACACTTACACAAAGGAGGATAAGGTAGTGTGGAGGAAGATCAATGGATGTTAGATGAGATGAAGTAGTAGGAAATGTAATAAAAGAAGTGAAATAAGGAGGAGATGGAATAACATGTTCATAAATTAAATATTGTTCTAGATCTATAAATTTTTAGCACCAAAGCGTAAAAGATTCACATATATCATATAGTAATTTTTCTTTTAATGTAAGAATAAAGTGTCATATAAAAGATAAATTGATTTTCTAAATCAATTGGCTCAAATAATAATTGATGCATACAAGAATTAAAGCGTAAAATGTAATCTATAATGGGTTCTTTCTTTCCTTGATGTAAAGTAGGTAAATGATCATATGTAACTCTAGGACCATTTTTAACCATAAAATGCCTAAGAAAAGCATCCTCCATATCATAGTAAGTGCTAATAGATTCATGAGGCAAATGAGTGTACCATTGAAGAGCATGATAAAAAAACTATGACGAAAATATTTGAGGAGCAAGCGGTCATTAGAATAAGAGGCCATTGTTGAATGATAATGCTTGAGATGCAAATAGGGGTTTCAGTGCCATCAAAACATGTAAATGTAGGCAAAACAAAATCCTTAGGGAAAGTGGAGTTTTTAAATTTTTAGGTATTGAATTTCCATACAAATAACTATTATCAATGGAAGCGTAAAATAAATTTTTTTTAGAGTGAGAGTATGAAATTTGTCTTGAAAATTACCAACAACATGCATGCTAGATAAAATTTCATGAAATGGGTAGGTAGAAGAAGCTAGAGACACATTGAGAGGTTAAGGCTTTACATTCGACTGATCATGGGAATGTGAGAAGAATAAGTTGATGTGGAAGGAGGAGAAGATCATGAAGGATGAATGAGAGCACTAGATGTAGGTGCGAGAAGAAGTACTAATAGGAAAAATAGAAAGCACGATAAATAATATATGTACAAGAAGAAGAAAGAGGTGGAAGAGGAGAAGAACATGGAATATAAATGGAGATGCTATAAGTAAAATAAGAATATATGATAATAGTTGTACTAGTAGGAAGCAGAAGAATCAATATGAATAACATCAATAGAAGAAGAAGAAAGAGGAGGAAGAGGAGGAAAAGAATAAGGAATGTCAATGGAAATACTAGAAGTAGAATCAGATGATATTATAGGAGGTGTATCATTATTTGTAATGACTTTGAAATAGGATTACTAAATTCATATTACGTTGTTAGAAGAGAAAGAATGACATTTCTAAGTTCATGATCAAAAGCATAACGTACATCACTATAAATCATGATTTCAAATGCTAATAGTTCATCAAAAGAGTCATCAACATATAGAGAAGTAGTAGGAGAACTATCATGAGATTTAGCATTGCATTCATTGGAAACATTCTCAGAAGTAGGAAGAGTAGGATATACAATTTTGCATTCATCTTGATAACTAGTAGAAATAACATCATGCACATGTACATTTTCAACATTAGAAGTAACATTATTTGCATCTATAGTGTCACAAGTAAGACCAAACATAGAATCTATAATAATATTATCATGTGCTATAATAGGAGTAGAAGAAGGTGGAACAACATGGGTGACTATAGAAGAAAAGAGGAAACATGAAGTGAAGTTTTGGTCAGTGAGACTATAAAAATGCTAGATTTTCCAAAACTAGTGGCAATGGTGTGTTGGGTATAAAAACATTGTTGGAGAATTTTGGACTCATAGTGGGCATAATGATAAAGATCGCTAAGCTCGAATTGTAAAACATCATTACGAGATAAGTTACACACTAATATGTTCCATATATTTCATGGGAGAAGAGGATATATTTTTAGACATTAAGGCTTTACAAATCCTAGGGCAAGGAGCTCAAATGAGAGATGGGTTGACCAAATGATTTAACAAAAGTAAAATTATTAAATCTAATTTTAAAGTCACTACTATGATACTATACAATAGGATACAAACACTAAGCACTCTAAAGATGCAACTATGCAAGAAAATAGGAGAGATATGGACCTTATATAATTCACACTCGTTCTAGAATAGATCTTAACTAGGACAATTGATGAACATGATGGGAAGAGTGTCACATATGCTCGATATTAATTTTAGAACCTACATACATAGATGCACACACAGTGCCTAGGCTAGGGTGAGGGCTCGTGAGCATGAGAGACCACTTATCTCTATCGGTGACTACAAAGAGTGTTGGAATATGATTTTTCATGTGTCACTACGATTTCACTATTAATTCATGTTGATTACCTAATATTTACACTTGAATAGCTGAGGTACATGTAACTTGTAATGAAATCCCTATATACCAACACAAGCTCACAAAACATATAAAATTGGAATGAAAAATGTAATATGTGAAGTCGTATTAGTCATCCGAAGGATGAAATTATGATTTGTGTGCTGCAATAGATTCTAGATTCCATGTAGTTATTTGTTCTTGGGTGTAAAATAGTGTCCTTAGGTTTCCCTCGCACTAATGATGCAATGATAACGGGCTATAGCTAGATAAAAATGAAAATATGTGATATGGAATTGATAACTTCCCCTTCCTTTATACTATATGGAAAGTAAACAACCCAAAAATGTAGTCACATTGATAGAATGTAGATATTATTTCCATTTAGAATTTCCTTCCCATATAATCATATGAATGTTGTGTACACGGGGGTTCATAAGCTAGGCAATATCCTAGCATGTGAGTTCATATTGAGGTAATTAAAATTAATAAAATTAAATTCAATATATTGGTGGACATGTGGGGAGGAAATGGTTTAATTTACTAATATTTTGAATCAAATATTGGGGGTAGGTTAAAGAGATAGGTCAAAAAAAAGGGAGGTTTAATTTTAATATAAACCCAAAGCATTTGAACCTTAGTTTTTAAACTAAGTACCTTAAAATTGTAATTTAAGGATTGTGGTCGTAAATTTAAATTGTAAACTCTTTTTGTATAAATAAATCTTAATTAATATATTCTTAACTAAGAAATAATAAGATGGTAGAAAACTAGGATTGAGTATTTTTAAAACAAGTGATATTATTTCACCATCTTAATTATTTGAAGAACTATTGATAAATGATTAAAGATGAATATTTATAAGGTAATTGGTAATAGGTCTTGAATAGCTTCAAACTATCTTTCGAGAGAAATGCATATTAAAATAAAGCGAGAGAGAACTATGATATATTTTCTATTTAATATATTAGGGTAGAAATAAAAATGGGGAAATAAAATTGTCATGGAAAAATGGGAAAGTTAGATACATGGAAAAAATAGGGGTATTCTTTGCGGTATTATCAATTGAATAACTAGAGGTAAAACACAAAATTAAGGGTATTCTTTAATACCTTTCAAATGAATGTGTTAATACTTTTGTTAGGTTGTGGAGCCTATTTTCATGTGAGAAAGTATCGAGGATTGTACACTAACAAGTATTATAAATTGGTTTTGGCCTTAAAATGTGCTTGATATACCGGGAAATATACGTTTCTCATATGGGTGGGGATTTTGAACAATAGGTTTATGGGACGGTTTTGGCCCTGGTTTTTATACCCAAGGTTTTGTAAAATGGATTAAGAAGTTGTCTACTTATGTGGTTTTGTGCATATGGTAGGGTTAATGTTACAATACAGATGTGTTTTAAATTTGGGTGTGAATTATGTAGAGCTTTTTTAACATAGCTCGAAGAGATCGGGTATTGTATTGAGAGAGTGGTGGCTTGCAATAAAATCTGATAAAGTTATTCTTGGTGGACATATCCCAAATTGGGTGAACCATGTCAAATAATGTCTCTTTGTGTTATGTTATTTTATTCTACACTTTTATTTGAGATATGTAATAATTTTTGCATATTAGTTTCTCTTTGTTGTGATTCTAGAAGGGATTATTCCGCATATTTTATCCCTTACTTCCTAATAACTTTTACTAAATGAACCCCCCTTTGGATGTGTATATATATATGGATCTCTTTTTGAATTTCAATAATAGTGACACAACATGTTGACTATGACTTCGGGATAAGGATAAGAAAACCAAAAAGGAAGACCAAAAATGTCAAAATAAATTTGAAACTAAAAAAGAGGACAAGAGTTTCCAAAATGGATAGGAGTTTTGGGCAAGACTATTCAAAATGGGGGTAGTGTCAAGGAATAAATGACGACAAATGTAAAAATATGAACAACAAGATCCATGTGACCAGGACAAGAATCAGGTATATAAGTGAGAGATGTGTGAGAGAAAGACAATAGAAATCAAATCAAACAAGTGGATGGAATAGGGAATGTGTCAAAGTGAATACTCTTATTAATTTAGATCCATGCATATAACAATATACTTGGTGGTATAGTAAAATAGTAATATGTGCATGATTTTTGTCTACAAAACCATTAGAGATAGGATTTGTAGTAGTAATGGTGGTTGCGGGAATAAGAAAACAATCATTATGCACTTTAATGTTAGGTTCGCTTGAGAGTTTGGACACTTTGTAGATGTAGGCATAGTAGATGATGGATAATTCTTAAGTTTTCTAGTGCAACATATAATAAGAGATCAATGTTAGATGAATTATCTTATAAAAACTATTTAAATTATTGAGCATAATCATTAGTAAGGTCCTGGGTATGATATTCAAAGTGATATTGGAATCATCTCCTTGTCATGATCACCATTTATAGTAAAAGTAACATTAGCAAATAGATAATCATAGACTTGGACACAAGAAAGTGTGGAGGTGGGATGTGAATTAGAAGACATGGGAAAGCTACAGAGAAATTTATAATGATCCTTGATAGTCGACATCATAAAGCACAATATCTACACATAATAATATAACATATACCCTATTGTTAAAAGGAAAAATGTTAAATTCAAAATGTCGAGTTAACCAAATATTTTCAACCATTTTAGGTTTGCTTAGGGTTTTATGCCTATGATAAAAATAATAATCAAAGAGAATCTACATGGCGTTATTATAACTAATTAACTTGCAACATTAACTATTCAATATTATAATAACACATAAATAATTCTAATAAATGTAAATGATGTCATATAAAGTTACAAATACATGGGATTCCGTGCACTTAGCTGATTACAAGTGGTTCTACATTAATCTTTGTGATATGGATGATATAAAAATGATATCCTCACCTAAGAATGATTTAGAACTAAAAATTTGACTTGAAAATATCCTTGGGAAAGAGCATATTGTAAGGGTAGGAACATCTATATAGTCTTGACCTCTTTATATAGTTTTACACCTACTTATAACTACGAAATGTGTCTTTATATGTTTTCCCTTGTCGATTCTTCTTGTATCTCTTTTCCAATCACTATCGATCATAGTGTGAGGACCCCTAAATACTCTGGTCAATATTTCAAAGCCTAACCATGGATGTCATGTTTTAAAATAAACACTAGATGGGTTATAGGAACCCTTGACACCTTCTATGTTGACATTACTAAAAATAGGTCTCAAACCACATGTTCTTCTCTACCTAGTATGTGATATCTAGTTGTAATGTAATTAGATTTTACATCCTTCCTTTGATAATTCTTGACTTGAGTTTATTTCTTGCAAATATAATTTATTGAGTGAGCTTGAGTGCTTAAAAATGTGGTATAAAGTCCCCTAGACCTAGTGGGTAGCTTTACACATGTAGACATGATTTTCTAATGAATGTGGAGAGGTATTTTAATAGTGTATGGATATTTGGGTGTCTTTTATGTAAGCTTTTACAATAGAAGTCTGTAATGTGATGATAGGTTCTAAATGAGGAGAGTTTCATTTGCTTATGCATACTTCTTAAAGTTAATTAAGTTAAAAATTAAGACTAAGGAGAGTAAGTGACCTGAAGAATAATGTGTAATATAAATTATGGGACCAAAGTGAGCAAGGTAAGAACCATACACTAGGGTGAAGACCGTGAAAACATTCCCACCCGTAATGTATGTTTTTGACATAACATCAATAATATGCAATGCGAACTTTGGAAGTTGACAAGTGGAGTTTCTTACTATGTTTTATGCATTCAATTCTAAAAAAACTATTGACATATGAGTATGTAAGAGAAATTGAGATAAACAAGAGACATATGGATGTACTAGATAAGATAAGGTAATGTGTAATTTTTTGAGCAAGATATTAATGTCAAGAACTATGTTTTCAAAGAGTATAATTTCCAAATTTGAGTTTATACACATATCTATATTGGACATTAAAAAATATCATAGCTATTTTTAATGATATAACACGTTCTTATGTTGTCTTTACTCTAGTAGGAGTGTAGAGAGGTAGATAGTTCTCTTGGTTTTCGAATGACATGTAAAGGTTGAGCCAAATTTAAAGGAGTTCCTCCTAACAAGGTTATTTCTTGTGGAATGCGTTCAAATTAGAATTGGTTGGTGAGATGGGTTGTTTCATTGAAGCTCTTATGGAAACCTTTTCATATATTTTCTTTTTATGGACTTATAATGGTTCAAATAGTAAGATTATTTAATATGATGTGAAAATTGTGAGCCTAACAAGATGGTTTAAAATTAAAGGATCTAGGTTTGTTGATCTTGTGTCAATGGTTTTAGGACTAGTTTGTCTTTGATTTGAATTTTAAGCATTCAATTCAAATAATTTGATGTGTTATATGGGAATCAAAATTCATGGCCCTCCTTCTATAGCCAACATTTCTATTGATGAGGGTTTTCTATACCTATACGAAGAAATGAGGAAGTATTACATTCCTTGCTCATTTTAGACCCTGAGAGGGTTTAATCAATACACATGTTATGGGGTATGTGGTTTCATTGATAACCAAGTGGTGGAATAGTAGAGAGACATGTTTTTAACATTTGCATATTCTTCTTGTAGACATAATTTTTCATATTTTGTTGCTAGTACTACCTCAAAAGGCTAGTTTATATGTTGATAAGGATCTCCTCAATAAATTGTAAGAATGGTAAGTAGTGTAACACTAGCAAAAAGATGTTCTAGGAACTCGCTTCAACCAAACACTTAACCCGAAAATGTGACTAATTTTTTTTTTTAGGTTAAAAGAGAAGGTTACGATACAAAGATGTTGCAAGGGTACTTAACCTTTAGGGTTCATTAACTTACTTACGCTACTAGCTCAGTTTTACGATTGGAAAACCAGTCTAGGTAAAGGTTACATGTTACATCATTATCTCATGGGTGCATTAATTGATAGTTCTAAGGAAGATAACAAGGTTTAATTCATTTAATTAGATGTTTTCTTCTTTTCCATTAAGTTCAATCCTAACAAGGTTAACCTTATGCTAAATTATTAAATTCATTACCTTAAAAGCTAAAAGATCCTTTATTAAATTTCCTACACACACTAAGGGTTAAAAATGGACATCACACCCCTAGGCAATTAAATGGCCCCACTCATCCATCTACACATACCCTTAAGGATTTTACATTAAACATTTAAATTACATTTATTCTTAATAAAGGTAGGGTCAATCCTCCACCCTTGGATCAAATCCATCTTAGCCACTAGATCCTAGGGTTCTCAACATAGCCCTAAAAATCCTTATGAAAGTATATTAAAACCTTTTCTCATTCTAATCTTCTCATTTGGTTCATTTTCTTTTGTTAGATTTGCAGGTTGGAGAGGAGGAAGCCATGGGAGCAAAGGGAAGAAGCCATGGAGGAATTTTACATGAAGATTTAGTCTAGGCTTAGCTTAGTTTGTCTTTTATTTATGTAATCTATTTCCTTTAAGGATTGGGAGGAGTTTCCTCCTCCAATATAGTTTTTATTCCAAGATTTTAGTGTATTGGGTTTTAAATTTTGGGGCAAACCCTACCCCCTTTGATATAAATGAAATAATGCTTTTAGATTCACCGTTTGACTATTTTGTTGTCTCATTCCCAAGAATTCAACCTTATTTACTTGTAGGTAGCAATAGGTTAAATTTTACAACTTAGGAATTAGTGGCTGGTTAAATTTCACACACGGGCGTGGAGTCGTGAGAATTTGTCATAAGTGACGAGATTTCGCTTGCAGTAGAATAGCAGATTGCAGGATCGCCGCCCTACCAAGGTGACAAACAGTGACCCACTACCCTTGAGAGCAATGGTTGTGAAACCATCGCGTTACTGGGTGATAAACATAGGACCCTCGCCCTACCGAGTGGAAGTTTTGAGGCGCCCCCTCTGCTAAGTGGTAGTTATGGGACCACCACTCGGCCACGGGCGGCGGTCCTATTTCTAAGAAATAGAACCATAATGCCAAGATTTTCACAAAATCTTAAAGTTGCTAAGGGATATAAAAATGTATTCTAAGTTTGTTTTTGTTCATTCCAAGTTCCAGATTTGAGATTTAGTGCTATATTATTCATTTCTTAGTTAAATCTAGTCATTTTAAAGTGTTTTCAACTCCATTAAAATTCATCTACTTACAAGGAGAATTTCCATTTGTTTAACTAGTTTCTTCTTTCCATTACAAGAGAGAAAAAATGAATATAAATCGAATTCATTACTTGTCATTTCCTTGCTATAAAATCAATATTTCTAAATGCAATATATTCTAATTTGTTCTCTCTATCATTTTAGTATAATGTGCATACATTCAAAATAGCTAAACTAACTTTATTTTTCCATTGAAATTTTATTATACTAACAAGCTCAACTTTTAACAATTTCTTTATTTTTCTCTTAATACATGTTTACAATACAATAACAACTCCACGAAAATATACTTTCTTTTCCATTGTAAGAATAGCTTAATCTTTTAACACAAGCACTATTTTTCTCACAATGCATTCAAGGTTTCAACAAGGAGAAAATACTTTTTTTCTATTTGCAAACTAACCTTACAATAAAATTCTTTCTTCTTTCTTTTCTTATTTGTTCCTTCCCACATGCAATGCAATATTAATAACAACTATTTGAATACAACTTTCCTTTCAATATATGCTATACTTCCATAGACACAAAGGAATACAAAATGTTTCTTTACAATATCAATACAATGTCCTCCACTTGATGTGGGAAGTTATGTAAAATATAAATACAAGAATGAATACATTATTACAATTTCTTCCACTCTAAGTGGGTAAAATGCCAAGGAAATATCACATGGTCATTAACAAAACTCCAATTCTCCAAACACCAACAAGGTAGCTCCTCCAAAAGTTTTCTTGATTCATATCAAAATAGGGGGAGAGGCAACACTCTCCACCCAACCAAGATACCCAATGAAGGAGAGAAGCCATCCTCTCCATTGGCCCCGAGCCCCAACCAGATTACTGATGGGAGAAGATCTCAACTCATGGAAACTACTAGCTTCCACAATACTTAACATATAATTTCACATTCATTCCATTTACATAGAAACACAACAACAACTCAACAAGAATAAAGTCAATATAAACAACAATATAACAAGGCTTATCAAGAAAGCCAAAATAGTAAGACCTATGGGGAGGCCACTTATGCCTCCCAATGGGAATGGGTGCCCACCTAAAAGCCTCCAATGCAAAACACAATTTCCCTACCAACTCTTATGCCTCCCTCAAGTACCCCTTATACCTCCATACACTCTTATGCCTCCTCAAAACTCTTATGGCTCCCTCATAATAAGAACAAGAAGAAATACAAGCATTTCTCATACTAGATGGGGCACCCAACCCAAAATCCCTCCACAAGAAAGTGATCTCTTATGCCTCCCTACAAGAAAAATTCCCCATAGTCTCCTCCCACTCCCAACTTAGGCATTCTACCCACACCCAACAAACATTTCAAAGAGACAACAACATTCAACACAACATATACACACATACAATAAAACAAATAACATAATTTAAACTAAGGTGAAGCTCCTACCTCTCCATGGTAGAGCTTGTTCCAAGTATGAAGTTCCAAGCTCCTCCAAAGATCAAGAAAGCATCCACAAGCTCCAAAAATCCACAACTCTCTCAAAATCCTCTCACTCTCCAAAATTTCAAGAGACTAAAAATGATCATCCAACCCCAAAACAAGCAACAAGAATTCAATAAATAGAGAAAGGAGAGGGAGGGATGATGTGGCTCCAAGTAGGATGCCACCTCATTTCCTCTCCACTCCACATCACTTGGTCAACCTCATATTCCAATGCACAATTAATAAGTGGTTGGAGGAATGACAAGAACCTTACACACTCCATCTAAGCCCACTCCCCAAAGGAAAAAATTAAATATTTGAAAGAAAGTGCAATTAACATTTTACCTTTTATCCCCCAAAACACCTAAAAGAGCCTAAATTTAACCCACAACCCATAGGTAGGGTTGGCATAGGCATTTAAGAGGTGTGGGACAAGTTTGACTTGTCCCACAAGCTTCCAAATTTGGCCTCTAAGGCCTAATTCGAGTTTCCCATGAAGGGTAGAGTTTGTTACACTCAAAATTCAAACACACTTAACACAAAAATCCAAGACTAAATCAATTCTAATAAATGAACTCCTTTTAGTCACATCTTTAATTATTTTAGGACAAATTAAAATTAGTTTAATTAAGACACTACAACCCATGAATAATAAAGGGTAACTGCAAATAAAAAAAAAATAAATAATAAAACAAGTGAATATCAATACTAAAGGAAAAACACATACTAACATAATAGAAAAGGAAATGAAAACAAAACAACACATGACCCCTAGGTCACAATTTTCTCCTAACCAAATAATTCTAACACACACACAATTACACATTGCCATGGTGACCCTAGTTGAATTCTTCTCGATTTCCGATGTGGTTGGTCTCCCCTCCCATGATGTTGTTGTGAATATAATATACTCACAAAATAGAGGATACCTCCTTCAGCCTCATGGCTGCATTAAAACATTCATGCCAAATATGCAATATAAATCTAAAATCAACTATATATGAATTAAAATCATCTATGTAAACACGATATCACTTACAATTTCTAGCACATTTCTATTCCACATCTCATTCATGTCAAAACGATCATCACATTAATCCAATTATCAAGATCTACTCAATATGACTAAATATATCACATGTTAGAATTACATATAATAACCATGTCAAAAATATATCAATATCCACATCAAATGTCTCCAGTAGTCAATATGCACCATATAAGAATCAAATCAATATCAGTTCAATATATCTGATATCTACAAACATGCTAAATCAAAGAAGCTATAATATATCCATAAGTGCAGTCGATAGTATCTAAAACAATAATCAAGCAGGTGTCGAAGGGAAGTGGGCACTACAAGTAGGGTAAAGAAGACAATTGAATTATATCTAAATTACCTATGGTTTCCTATATTAATGCTACTACTATATAATTCACAAAGGATACATGCATTAACTTAATCCTAGTTGAATACAACCTTAAGGTGATAAGGGAAAGAATATTGTGGATTTATATTTTAGTAGACACCCAAAACACTCTTATTATTCCCATTTTTTATAAATATTCTTAACACATATCCATTCACCAAAAAAACTTTGAAATAATAGTCATTCACAAAGTGGTAACTTAATATTTGTTGCACCATTAAACTTAATGCTACTAAAGATCATGAATTAACATTTAGCCAATCAACCACATAATGTTTTAACAAAATATCCAATTACATTTTTAAATTAACACTCTATTCATCTAGATAAAAGTAATTGAACATATGATTATGAAAGTATTTACTACACATTTACAATTTCCATAATAAAGTGCACCAAAAATGATTAATCAAAATAAGTTATCTAAGAAATCTACCAAACAATTGAGAAAGTAATATGTAGAAAACACTCACTAAAATCCTTAGAATTTCAAATAATTTATTCATGAAATTCTTCCTCCTAAGAGGATATGCATCGATATATTTATAAAAAAATTCCACGTCTTAGGGATTAAAAATAGCCAATTTAAAAATAGAACAAACTTCTATCAAGTGGATGATAAAGAAATAATATTAAGCTTTTATGCAAGAAATCTTGTTTTGTCTATATTTAAGATTGAATATTTTTACAATAATAAATATTAACAATAAAAAATAAACTTCAAATTCAAGATTTACTTGGAACTCCCACTTTTAGTTGTCTCATTTTACTACATTTTACTTCTTTGAAGCTTCTCTTTACATGATTTGAATTCAATTTCTATATACACAAAGTCGAAATAGGTGGCCTTATTTAATCATAAACTTGTTGAACTACTATTGGGATCCTACTATAAATAGATTTTTCAATAACGTTCGAAGTGAAGATTTCTCCACATTTCCATCTAGAGATGTAACAAATATCAATTTAGTAGATACTTTCCTTGCTTACATCATCTTGTGAAAAGCAAGGTATCCGAAGTAGAAATAAATACCTACAAGTGTTGATCAAAGAAAAATTTTGAATTAATCTCCCACTGGTCACGTACATTAAAATAATCTAAGTTTAATATAGAAGTTCAATAGCTTTATCTATTGTGCCTTATAATTCAATTAGAAGTCCCTCCATTGCATTCATCCGGTCAGTTAACTCTTTGATTATGGCCTATGTTAATATTACCTATATTCAAATCATGTCTCTTGACATTAAGCACACTTAGAAAAATATTTATTTTTATGAAATTAAATATTTAATCCATCATGGAGCTCATTCTAGTCATGCTATTATGTTCCCTCTTAATCCGAAACACCCTTTTCTCTATTATATCCTTACGATTTTGTATAGCCTCCAGAAGCTTATACAAAGTTCTTATGCCTATTTGCATATAAGTAGTAGTAATTTTAAGCACTATCAATTTTTTTTGGCATTAAGGACATGCAACCTAGCTTACATTATTCTAACTAAATCAGTTGAAATTATTTGATTAGTATCAATTTGAAAATGAGGGTTTATATCCATGAATTCTCTTATATGGGAAATTTTAGATATCCACAAAATATATTCCTCGTTCTTTGTGTATACGGGGATTTTCTTTGGGATAATTTTCTTTCTCTTACTCTCTTCAAAGTGCCTATAAGATATTCATGTGTGAGGGATACTTTAAGATCTTCACATTGTACAAAGGTGGGAGCCATTTCTTACTATCTACTTAGAGGAGTCCATGTTCCCCCTAGAGTACCAAGTTCAATTGTAGTTATTGAAGGTAAGGAAGAGGTGGATCTCATAACACATGACAATGTTGGATAAGATTGGATATGTTCTAGAGGTTCTATGGGATAATTCATGAAACTTTTAGTATCCATTGGACTTGGGAAAGAAAATTGGAATATAAGAATAGATTGGAAGAAGTGGTATATGCATGCCTATTAGAAAGGTTTGGGAAACATAGGGAGTGGTGGAAGGAAATAATGGTGGATTGAGGAACTAGTTGGATGGTGGAGGTATTAGAGGAAGTGTTTTAAAAATTGAGAAGGATACATAGGTTCCTTTAATTTGGCTTAGGAGGAATTTTTATACTAATGGTTCTAGAAGTAGGATCTCGAAGCCGATGTCAAAGACAAAGGAGCATAAACAATGGTTTCGGGAACTACAACTTTGACTTCTGATGTTCTTGTAGTAGATACAATTGGTTGGTTAAGAAGGTGATAATATAGTGTTTTGAGGAGAAGATGAAGTAAGTGGAAGAGAAAAAAAGTGGAAGCGTGACTTGTGGAGATAATAGTGAGCCACTTTGGAAATGAGAGAGGAATGTGAAATATTTATAGAAATAGGTGTAGAAGAGTTACATAGGGGAATATAAACATTTGCTAAGATATAAGCTAGAAGAGAAGGAAAACAATAGGGTATTTGAAATAATGGAAGAAAGAGGAGCTTGAAATTTAGTGGCATCTAATGTTACGTGATAACCACATACCTCATTTTTAGAAAAATAATTAGAAGAAATGATGGTACTGTATGAAGGGCACGAGGAAGACGAAATGGAAGAGGATGCAATCCCCACAAAAGTAAAAAAATTCTATAGAAATAAAAAAGTAATACTAAGATATGAGGAAACAACCACACTTGCGAAAATACTTACAAGGAAAACATTTAATAGTACTTTCCACTTGTGTGTTTGTAGGAAATCCCAATAGTACTTGATGGGCTTGAGATTTTTGCACTTGGAGAGGCTTGGGATGACAAGGATTGACCCTTTATTGAAAATTAAGAGGGAATCTATCAAGAATCTTCTTAAGATGCCTAGGTATTATACCCTAGTCATATGAATCATCCTCCTCTTCTATTTCTACTTCTGCCTTGGCTTGAGATCTATCACGTTTTTCTAGTAGGTTCTCGAGATAGTTTTATAGGTGAAATTTTGATTTCTTTTCTTAATGTCCACAATGTGATCATTACGCTCATCTTTGTAGACTAGGTCATTCTTGTGTGTTTTATTCATGTAATTTTAAGTGGAAATTATTGGGGTGTTTTTGAAAAATTGTACAAAACTCCTGCTAGATAAAAACATCCTTGAAATGTGGTAATCAAAATAAAATGATGGTTTTTGTGTAGACAACCTCTTATCATTTATATATAATAATTGAATATTAGAGAACCCACTAGGAAGGGTGGAGTGGGATGAGTAGATTTTTTTAATTCCCTTAGTTCTCCACATGGTTGATGTCATGGATAAAATGATATACAATTTCTTGTTATTTTAATTTTAATGGAACAAACTTTGACAATTTGAAAGTGGTGGAGAGGATTCACTCTACTCTAATTATTGTGGAATCTAGATAACACCACAAATCTCCCCAAGGATTCTTTGGATTACCATCAACATTATTCTATCATATATAGAATTAATAATTATATGGTAGTATAGATTACAAACTACCTTAATGATCTTTTTATAATTGTGCACGTGCATATTGCTAAAAACATGTGAAGCGATATGTGGGTGTTGATGTGTCCAATTAAGAACCCCTTGGAACTATTATACCACACATATTGCATCCAGTAAGTAAGAAATCATATTAAAAAAAATCTCCTTTTGAATTAACGGTTAGAAGGTTATTATAGAGGTTATAAGATAAAACCCCCGTTAAAGTAGAAGTATTTTCTCTATTGATTATCATATCAAAAAAGGGAAGCCAAATATGATTTATGTGTATGATATCTATTACACTGAAGATTCATTTCATCCAATCCACACTAACTCTTACTCCAGGCCTCAAAGAATCGATAGACATATTATCAATGGAGATTGTTGACTAGAAGTGAGATTGGTTTTTTTTCCACTCTTTAATAACTACCCTAAATTTATTGTTTTGTCTCCATTTCTCAAGAATTTCTTGATCAAACTTAATATTTTCTGGTGGGAGGTAATTAATAAACAAATACTCCATCCTCAGTGTTATTTCCAGTTATATTACCTTCTTTGGATATATAGATTCCACGTTTGTAGTCTATATGTGTACCTATAATGCCCACGAAGTAAATAAATGTACGGAGCTGCTTTTGGTTTTCGCCACAATAAGTAATCCAGTTTGTTTCCCAAAATTACACCACATGCAATTTTGAGAAACTCATCTAAGATGGCACTTAGAAACATTTTTATCAAGAAATCCACATAACAATAGGTTAGTATTTCATGGGGTGTGTAAATATATTATTCTGCGGAGTTCTTGTACTCCTTTGAACAAAGGAATGACCTCTCAAGAATTAGGTGTAGATAAAGGATATACTATGTGGAATTAAAATTTTAATCTTCTACGAGTATCAAAAAATAAAATTATGTGGGTTTGAGAGCAAGGTCAATGTACTACTGATTGTGGATGTGGGGAAGCTTAACACATTGTAGCCTAAAGAAAACAATTTTATGCGGACTTTTAAAATATTAATTTATGATCATTTATTTCCACACATCAAAGAAAGTAGCATGCTCAAGGTATGAAAGCCATGATATAAGGAAGGATTTCGTAGGTTATCACACAAAAAAATAAAATATTTTTAAAAGGGTCAATGGAGGAAAACCATGAATCACTAGTACAGTGTTATGTGGGTTTTCTAAGTAAAATATACAATGAAAGTGACAAGCCATGGAAAATGAAAAGAATGATAAGAATATTGTTCCATGTTGCGAAGATCTCGAGATGATAATAATACACCACATTTGATTTGTAAAAGAGAATAGCTAAAATAACATATATAGAAATCCGTCATAATCCATTATTCTCAATACATTAGAACTGAATTACATTACATTGCTTAATAAGAATGATGTACATATAGGAGGAGGAAATTACAGCTAATACCTCAATCGGTGGTGAAGAACTCTCACTAAGCGATCTTTGGAAATTAAGTTTACTCCACAAGACTAGTAAGCTAACTCCGCATAACTAAGAAGATAACTCCATATAGCTAGTACACCTAATAAATCTAATCCAAAACATTTAGCGATAACATAAGTGTAAGATTTATTATAATAAATAAATAAAAGGATAAATAATAGCCTACACTAACACCCCCCATAAGAATAGCTTAGGTGGGTGGAAAAGAAGGTGAGTCTCGACAACAATGCCTCGATGAAGTACCCACATACAATAACTATGAAAAAGGGACATCGTACGGTACACAAAATCAGTAATAATAAAGTAGAGAGAGCATAATCCTATTGCAAGATATCCCAAGAAGATCAGCTCCAAAACACGTACAATATTGAAGAATTTTGGTTTGCACTTTGGTCTAAATCTATTGTTCGATCACAAAACTCAAAAATAGTTGACACTAGGCTTGTGCAGAATAGCTCCATTCAACGAGATTGTCAATGGAGTGATTTTTAAAGTGCTAAAAAACACCAAACGTAATCAATCAACTACTACAAATAGGTGCGCCATGATCTAAGAATAATAAGCGAGGCAACAAGGCAAGAACTCGAGATCTAAAGAAATTGGAGTGCCACGATCCATGAAAAGCCAAGGTAATAAGGAAAACACATAAAACCTAATGAAGAAAGATCAATGCAACAAATAGGCATGTCATGAACCAAGAAAAATAACCAAGGTAACAAGGAAAGGACATGAGATCAAAATAAATAGGAGTGCCATGATCCAATAAAATCCAAGGTAACATGACAAGAACATAAAACATGAAGAAGTAGTATCAACACCACACTCTCTATCTTTGTTGAATGGGTAGAGTGATTCTACAAATCTATATGAGTTGTCAAAACAACTACTTGAATAATTATAAACTAACATTGGGCTTCACCAGAATAGCTCCCCCACAAGATAGAATGTCAATATGTAAAAAAATAACAAAAATACAAATCTAAAATATCTCAACAAACAAGAGAGATATAAATGTTGGCACTTTATAATTGAGTGTGTGTTACAAACATGACATTTTAAATTTTTAGTTTATTTCTCAAAATAAATAGTTCCAATGGAATAAGCACTTTTGAAAAAAATGGCACTCAAATCTAAGTTACCGATCAAAAGATACAAAATTTTCAAGTTTTTGCTTTAATATTTATTTTAAAAATAAATAAAATGCCTGCAATCTTCGATTTATTTTCGATAATTTTTTTCCAATTCTATATCTGCAAAACGAAAGAAGAGAAAAAACCCTATACCAACGTGAAAACCCGGAAAAACCCAGAAATGGTTTTCCATATTTTCTGCCTATTTGGCATGGATTTCTAAGATCCCCAAAAGTAGCACAAATCTACAAGATCCCCAAATCTTTGGCACACAAGAACTCTGCAAAGCTAAAGAAAAACCCATTACCAAATGAAAAAAGCTCGAGAAAGTGTTTTTAGGGATGTTTTTCCTCCCTATCTTGGATTTTTAAATGGATCCATAAATATTCAAATCCTCTCACACACAGAACTCTACAAATTGGAAGAAAAAAACCCATTACCGATTACAAAAAACCTAGAAAAACCTAGAAACCATTTTCCTAGAAATTTTCTTTCACGACACAAATTTGTTTCCCAAAATGTATGATTTCTAGTTCCTGTCAAACAAAAACTTGAAGAAGAGGAAGAAAAACCAATACCGAATGTAAAAAACCCGAAACCAATTTTTTTGAATTTTTCTACTTCCCTAGTAAGGATTTACCTAAAAGGAATGATAACCAGATCATGACAAGCCAAGAACATAGATGCTAGTCAAATATCACGATCAATAAGATCAAAGCAATTCACCAGAATAACTTTACATAAACCTTTGCAAACAAATGAGCAGCAATATCATATATTATTATGGAACTCAATTAAATACAATGAGAATGGGCCTTGCTTATATAGGCAAGGAATAACAATCTAAGAACCAGTCAAGGTCATAGATCAAGCCATAAATCATGGAAAGAACTAGTCAAGTCCATAGATTTATGAGAGAACTAGACATCAAGGATCTAGTCAATACCATAGATCAAGGAAAGAACTATACCTAACAACTAGATAATATCTCCTAATATCTAAATAAATAAAAAGAAATATCCACACACATAAGTGGGTGAGGATAAATACAATAATGTACCTAGGTGAACATGAGCTAAGGTAAATACCTACTCTAACCCCCTCAAGTGAAGCTAGGTGCCAAAATAGAAGTGGCATGTCCACGGTATGAGTCCCAACAACTAGGCACGATGAGGTACTCATGTACAATATATCCATGAAGAAATCTCAAACCAAAAGAAGGAAAGAATCTGCTTTAGAAGGAAAGAGAAATAAGAAGAAGAAGAAGAAGAAGAAGGAAGATGTTCTCACGAACACCCCAAGAAAAATTCTGAAACCCCAAGAATTCCACGCAACTCAAGGTAGCGAGGTGATGTAAAAGGATTTTTAAAGATGTATGTACCTACTCTTGATTGAAATGTACTCCAAACAAAGAAATCCATCCTAAATGTCTTGTGAATTAAGTGGATGTGTATCTCAATATGCTTGTTCCGTTGGTGCTCAATTGGGTTGCGAGAAATGTGAATTGCACTTTGGTTATCACACAAAAGTACAGTCAGTGAATCCTATGGGAATCCAAACTCTATCAATAACTAGTGAAGCCAAAGAATCTCTTGACTGTTTATGCTGCTACCATGTACTCTACCTCTGAAGATGAAAGTGTAATAGCCTATTGCTTTTTACACGCCCAAATAACTGGAGAAGAACCAAGATAAAAAAGATAGCCATAAGTGGAAGCGCTGTCATCAATAGAACCTACCCAATCGAATCGTATACCCGACCAGCATTTGAGTATAGCCCCTAGTGTAGTGTAGGCTAAAGTGGGAGTGTCATGAAAATAGCGCAAAATTCTTTTAGCGACACATTGTTAGTGACTACTATGAGGAGAATTTGCAAAGCGAGATACAAGCCCTACTATAAATGAAATATTAAGGTGAGTATGGGTCAAGTACATGAGACTCCCAACCAATTGCCTATAAAATGTAGGATCCCAAAGTGGTGTGGTATATGTGGATGTATGAGTAACTCCAAACTAAAAGGGGATGGACTTGGCTTCAATCAGCCATATCAAAGCACCTAAGAAGATCATGGTTGTACTATTGCTTGACTCAAATGAATCCTTGAATCTTTACGAGAAATCTGCAAACCAAGGAAATAATGCAATAGCCCAAGATCTGTCATGTGTTGTGTAGAAAGATCCCTCTGAATAATCGAATGTTGGAAGAAGAGTTGTGAGTAAGTGAGATCATCAACATACAAGACAAGTACCACAAGATCCTCACCGACATGTTGGAGATACACTTTGTATGATCAAAGTGGTAATGAACAAAACAAGTAGGTAGAAGAAAACAATCCATCTTCTCATACCAAGTTCGAGGGCTTGTTTGAGGCTGTAGAGAGACCTTCGGAGCTGACAAACAAGAGAAGAATCCTAAACAAATCTAGCCGGTTGCTCCATATATATTTCCTCTTGTAGATCTCCATGTAAGAAGGCACTCTTCACATCCATCTAGTATATGGGCCACCCCTGTGATGCAGTAATAGCAAGTACAAGGCATACATAATCCATCTTTGCAATGGGTGTAAAAGCCTCAAAGTAATCAATTCCTTCGACGTGTGAAAAACCCTTTGCAACAAGACGAGCCTTATACTTGTCAATGGACCCATTAGCTGCGTATTTGGTTTAGTATACCCACTTACACCTAACCATCTTTCTTCCTTTAGGAAGAGATACCAAATCCCAAGTATGATTCTTCATCAAAGAAGAATACTCAGCTATCATCACATCATCTCACTCCTGTATCCCATGAGCCTTTGAAAAAGACTGTGGATCCTCAGAAACTACCTGACACAAAATTCCAGAACCTATAGAATGTGTGTGATGATGCCTAGTGGGTGGAAGATCCTCTATGAAAGGTGTTGCCTCATAAACTATAGTACGAGCCCACTTAGGCATAGTGACAACATCAGTGGGAATAGGATCCTTAATGGCATCTATAACCTCCTCATCAATATCTTCAAAGAAAGGATCCTCAAGATGAGATGAAGAAGAAGAAGGAATGGAAGAATATGAAGAATCATGAGGATTGAAATACTTATCAATCTGAACATGTTTTCGAAAAATAACATCATGTGTATTAGGATCTAAAAGATGATAAGCTCTCATGTCCTAACAATACCCTACAAAGATCAAGTGTTTACTCTTCTTACCCAAAGCTTTCCTTTTCTTCTTTGGCACAAAGGCCCAAGCATGGCTCCCAAAGACTCGAAAAAATGAGACATACGGCTTAGTGTTGGACCAAGCTTCCTTTGGAGTCAAATTCTCAAGTGCTCTGTGTGGTGTGCGATTTTAAATATAGCTAGCACAATTAACTTCTTACGCCCAAGAGATTGGAGGTATATCTCTAGAATGCATCATACTGATTAGTCATTTCCTTTAAATTTCTATTCTTCCTTTTGCTAATCCATTATGTTGTGGAGTATGAGGAATAAAATGATGGTGAATAATGCCTTAAGTTGCCAATAATTGAAAAAACTCATTGCTAAAGTACTCCCCACATTATCCGTGTGAAGGTTTTTATGCTACTAGAATATTGTTTCTCGACCAAAGCCTTGAAGACTTTGAAGTGTGAAAAAACATCACTTTTGTACTTGAGAAAATAAACCCAAGTACGCATTGATAAATTATCAATAAATGTAAGTGCATACTTAGCTCCATTGAAAGATGGGGTAGGAAAAACCATTAAGTCACTATGCACAAGCTCAAGTGGTGAAGAAACTCTCTTAAACAAATTCTTAGGAAAAGGATCTTGGTGTTGTTTCCCTAATGCACAACCATGACAAACTCCCTCAAGATAAGAAACTCTAGGAAGACCATCTACCATACCATGAGTGCTCAACTCCTTCAAATATATGTAATTGAGATGTCCAAATCTTTCATGCCAAAGCTTACTCTCTGAATCTGAATGAGAAACCAATCTGTCCCTATAGAAGAAGTGTCATCAAAACCCTCAAAGTGATATAGTCTATAACTATGATCAACAATACCCTGAGCAACAAGTGAATAAGGCTCCAACAAAGTTCATACTTCTACCCCATGTTGTGTAAAAGACACAGTTTTCCCTTAACTAGAATGACAAATTTGATATAAAGAAAGAAAATTTGTAGTGATGTTAGGAACATATAGTGCATCTTGGATATTGCCACCATCAAATTGTTTATCACCTTTTCCCTCAATAGAAAGAAAGGAAGAATCTCCAATCTCAAAATAAATATTTCCAATGGAAAGAGCATAGAAAACAAGAAATTTTGCAAAAAACGGTACTCAAAACCGAGTTACCGATCAAAAGTTACAAGCTTTTCAATATTATACTCTACTATTTATTTTAGTTACCACTAAAACAAAAAAATAATCTTTCCTTCACCACTCAAATAAAATGTAAGGGGGCTAAAGTTAAGCATCTGCTAGTGGGAATCACAAGCTTTAAGCCCTCATATGACCATACCATATGACCAGGGGCTAAGATTTTCAATGTGTGAAATATATGAATATATAAAGAAATTATTTACAAAATAAAACTTACAGAGGCCAATTTCAATAGCAATCTTCTACTACGATACCATAAAAGGAACGATAACCAGATTATGCCAAGCTAAGAACACAAATGCTAATCAAACATCACGATCAATAAGATGAAAGTAATTCACCAGAATAACTTTACATAAACCTTTGCAAACAAATGAACAACAATATCATATATTATTATAGAACTCAATGAAATACAATGAGAATGGGCCTTGCTTATATAGGCAAGGAATAACAATCTAAGAACCAGTCAAGGTCATAGATCAAGCCATAAATCATGGAAAGAACTAGTCAAGTCCATAGATTTATGAGAGAACTAGACATCAAGGATCTAATCAATACCATAGATCAAGGAAAGAACTATACCTAACAACTAGATAATATCTCCTAATATCTAAATAAGATAAAAGAAATATCCACACACATAAGTGGGTGAGGATAAATACAATAAAGGTAAATAAAGTACCTAGGTGAACATGAGATAACGTAAATACCTACTTCAACAAGCAACACCAAAACAATCCAATTTTTATCGCAGCAAAGTACAATATTCCATATTTTAGCAAATTTGCTAGAATAACTTTACACAAGACCCCTTTGCAAACAATTTAGTAGCAATATCATATATTATTATGGAACTCAATGAAATACAATGAGAATGGGCCTTGCTTATATAGGAAAGGAATAACAATCTAAGAACCAGTCAAGGTCGTACATCAAGCCATAAATCATGGAAAGAACTAGTCAAGTCCATAGATTTATGAAGAGAACTAGACATCAAGGATCTAGTCAATACCATAGATCAAGGAAAGAACTATACCTAACAACTAGATAGTTTCTCCTAATATCTAAATAAATAAAAAGAAATATCCACACACATAAGTGGGTGAGGATAAATATAATAATTTATTCGGTGAACATGAGCTAAGGTAAATACCTACTCTAACATTACCCAGAGAAGGAATTTGTAAGATGTTCGAGATACTAGTCAAATATAGATTCTCCAAAGTGGAGAAAAAAACCCGATACAAAGATAAAAAAACCCACAAAAGCCCGAAACCATTTTTATGGAATTTGTACTTCCTGTAAGTTTCTTCCCCAGTAAAAATTTCAGCAGAGTTTTACGTGTCGTGTCTACGTATACAAAACCAAAACAAACTAAAAATTAAACTTTCTTCTTCAATACGAAAGTTTACGTTTTCTGGGGTTGTTTTACCTTCCGAATCAATAGAGCCCTCTGTTTTGCGTAAAAATGGATGCTACAACAAAGTGCTAACAAATTCCAAAATATATGAAAATAAATAAACTCTTTCTTGCAAAAAAACTTATAGATGGATGTCTACATCATCTATCGCTTTGATACCATGAAATTAATGACAAGAATATTGTTCCATGCTATAATTATCTCGAGACAATAATAGCACACCATATTGTATTTGCAAAACAGAAGAGATAAAATATCATATATGGAAATCCATCATAATCCATTATTCTCAATACATTAGAATTGAATTACATTACATTGCTCAATAAGAAGTATGTACATATAGGAGGAGGGAAGTGTAACTATTACCTAAATTAGTGGTGAAGAACTCTCATTAAGCGATGCTAATCATTAAGTTAACTCCACAAGTCTAGTGAGCTAGCTCCACATATATGAGAAGCTAACTCCACACAACTAGTAAGATAACTACATATAACTAGTACACCTAAGAAAACTATCCTAACAAATATAGGGCTAACATTAGTGTAAGAATTATCCTTATAAATAAATAAAACGATAAATAATAACCTATACTAAAAAAAAAGAGGAAAATGTTGTGAATTACAAATGCTCTACACATGAAGGAAAGTATATTGTGGGTAGTCTAATGCATTTCAAAGGCCAAAAATAACTCATCTCATCACTTAGGGAATGTATAAGGCTGTAAAAAGCCATGGATCATAATTAATTTGTAAGGAACATGTGAAATCCGTACCTATTTCTAAACAAAACATCCAACCACCTCAAAAACCTAAATTTAATAATTTATGGGCACCATTGTCCTCCTCCTATACATTGGATGACATGTTCTTAGGAAATGTTAGGCACCCATACATGTCCTACAAGTTGTCCTTGTTGGTGGTGGGTTGTTGAATTAAATGATCACTTGATGTGATCTATTTATTTTCCCCCTTTCTCAAATGTTTAAAATTTAAGTATTTTAGCACATTATTTGTGTTCATTTATATTGACTCAGAAAATCCCTTTAAGATTTTATGAAAATCTTCTTAGTGACCTCTATAATTGGAATGTGAAACTTTCTTTCCTTGACCCTATGTTGTAAAGTAATTAGATGTTGATATTTAGGAAAATTTGATCTCACCGATTTGAATTCTCCATGTTTGATCAAAAATGCTTATGTCCTCTTGCCCACCTTTACTCTTTTCCATTTTTATTTCTCTTCTAACTATGTGCATATTTTAAATCTTCATTTACATACTTACATATGTTTCTTTTAGATCCAGAATCTATCCATTTTATTTTTGTGCATTGACCTCCACTATATTTTCAAATTTGTCTCCTCCTTACTCTGTCTCCTAGAATTTTTAGCCTAGGTTAGATAGTTAGAGTATAAAGCTGGTATAGGATTAGTCATAATAAATTGGGGTATAAATAACTATTACTTTCATAGGGAAAAATATCATGAGTAACCCACGAGACTTGTGTACTAACAATGTTTTATTGAAATTGTTGAACTTTGTTTCAACGGGGTTTGTATTTTAACTCAATAGTTTTAGCACACATGGTGTGACCAGATTGATGAGATCTACAACATCTTCATTAAGATTGGTATGTTTTTATTGGATTGTTACCTTTGGAGGCATCTTTGAAATCATCCGGTGACTCTAAAGTTAATTATACTATTTAAAATTTCTAGTGTCCACTTTCATGATATAGATACAAATAAGGTAAATTGTATCTAGAGTTTAACCTCTTGAGTATATTCAACTCTCACCAAGAATAAGAAGAGAAAGACCATTGTAGATGTCTTCAAAACCTTCAAACATAAGCCTTTCCACTCCTCCACCTAATATACCCTTATTTTTCCCATCGGGAGCTTAAGGTTTGTTCATTTCATGGTGCATAAAATAAATATACCCTTCACTACCTTTAGCGGTGGTAGTCCCTTACCTCTAAATGCCCAAAATGATATACTAGTGTCTTTTTGAAAATAATTTCTTTTTCATTGGTGCAAACCTTACTACCCCGCATATAATATCAATATCTTGTTAATGTGTGTTCATTTCATCTGATTACTAAAGATGATGTTGTAGTTAGGATTCTTGTTTCCTCACTTAAAGCAACATAACTTTAATGGTATAAGAGTTTCAAACCTACTTCCATTCACACATGGAATGGTCTTAGCACATTCCTAGGTAAATATTTTTATGATAAATCATATAACATATCCATGTTATAACAATTAATATCTATTAGAAGGGTCCCCAATGAGCTTGTGGCGGATTTGAACTTCATATTTTAGAAAACGTGGGACATAACTCTATTTATTTTGAGACCAACTCATGAAGATGTTTTCCTTTACTTATTAATTTATCTAAACTATGATATAGTATAATGATACAATCTATGGGTGATATTGAATTTCCTAATGCATACCCAATATCCATTAGGTATGAAAATTATTTCATACAAGATGGAATAATAGCCCCTAGATTACACATGCTCTTGTTTCCATAATTACATAAATCACCTAGCCTTTTTTTCTAACATTCCTAAGCTAAAGGCCCCATCCACTTGCCTCCAATTATTATCCTTCCCAAAAACATAATGATGATGATGACCTTATAATTTTGGTTAGGAACTGGTCTAAAGAAATTATCACTTTGAAGAGCCAATAAACTGAATCCTATAGAAATTATCCAAATTCCAATAAGGGACAATCTTTAGGTCTAAATTTTAATCAAGTTTATTAGACATATAGAACCCAATATACAAATAAAATATATGGAAAAAATTTCCATGTTGATATATTACAAGTAACAAACTACATCTTTCCATTCAAAAAAATGTTACTCCACAACCACTTTTTTACGGTGGCTTATGAAAAGCACTTGTTCAGTGGAAAATAATTTACTACAAAAAGAAGATCGCACTTACAATGTAATAAAAACATAACCAAAATAGTTTTTAAATGGCTTGTAAGACCAGGTATTTATGGTTCAATATTATTCCATTCAACATATGGAAGTAATAAGTTATAATGTTGGGGAAATGCTAGAGACCGCCCTTAATGTTAACCTTATGATTTTTAGGTCGAATGAATCTTTTTGGTTAACTAGGATGTCGATAACTTAAGAAGGACACAAATTCATGTGAAATATCACACAAAGTCAAAGAAAATAAATATTGATATGGATGTTCTATCTACTTCATTGCAAGTATGCATCCTAGAGATAATCAATCCACGAAATTAAGTAGAAGTTTTGCTACATGTAGCTTCTTTGTGGGTCACTCACAATCTGCACAAAACTCAATATTTGAAAAATATAAAAATTTTACAGAACACTATAGAACATCGGAACATGCAAATTCCACCGATAAAATATTTTTGCCGGTAGAGTAGGTGAGGAACGAAAATTTCACACCCTTATTACACAAGTTCATAATTAACTTGTTCAACATTGTCGAGTAGATGAAGAGGAAAAGTATGAATGTGAAAATGTGGGACACCGTATATATTCCTTTTCATAGTGACCTCCTACATTAATCTCTAAAGAAACTTCCCAATAATAAATAAATATACAAAGAACACATTATGTGGTCAACCTATGATAGCCAAAGGAGGAAGAAGTAAAAATGCTAAGAAAATGCTGCCCTTTTACATGTCTCTAATTGTAGGAAAACACTTGGTTCATAATTATATGATTGACTTAGGTGCTACCACCTCTTTAATGCCTAAGAAAATTGTTTTTTATTTTAGGTATTGAGTACAATCCAATTTGTAAAGGTTTCCTGCAACTTGATGGCTAAAATGTCAACATCTTAGGAGTTATCAAATATCTTGAGTTAACCCTTCATGTTTGTCCAAGTTTAATCATAATTTAATATGTTTCATCTATTCACCTACCTATTAGCACCAAATCACGAGAACCCTCCGGTTTGCACAAGTGTGTGTGCTTGAGCTCATAGTGTGATTTGGATAACATGGGTACTATCTCCAAGTTGTGGGAATTTCTACTTGAGATAAACCCCAGGAAAGATGATTCTTGCTCTAAACTACCTTCCACAATCTACTCTAATGTAGGAAACATTATCTTGTGTTAATATAAATTTCCAAGGGACCAGGAGAGAGAGTGCATGAAAAAACCTAAACTAACGCGGTGATACACCAAAAAAGGAGGGTATGAGAATATTTTTTCAATGTGTGTAAATAAATTCAAAGTGCATACTAGAAGGGGTGATAATAGTTCTCCATAGTCTAGAAAATGAGTACACAACAATATCCCATACACACACAATGATAGTGAATCCTTGCAAGATAATAAATAAACACAATATATTTTTAAGGAGTTAGAAAAGGGTAAGAAGAATGCAAAAAAACACGGTAGGAGAAGATACATTCACAAAGTTGTATCTATTGCTTCATTGATATGCATGATTCAATTTATTACAAAATAAGGATCCGGATATCCATGCAAGGAGTCCACTATAAGGGCATGTAGCACATTGGCTTCACAAAACCAATTTGACAAAGTTTTGTTACACAAAACTACCTAATACTCTCTATAATGAGGCCAACACTCTAGTTTATAGAATTACGAGATGAGAGAGAAATGAAAATCTCGAAATATACCTTACCACCACTTGCAATATGTCATAAATGGAGTGAAACGATAATATGTTTTTTGAAAAAGGATCCATATGTTGTCCCCTAACTTGCAGCGGTGAAAAATGTTTGCCTATGTTTCATAAAATACATCCCAACCACCAGTAAAATCATTATTATGAACTTGGCCACATTTTCAGAAAAATCACCATCAGGTCCTCATTAAATTCTAGATTTCTTTATTTTTTTGCATTGGAATCAAAGCCAAAATTCCAACGATACTAATTTTTCTTGATTTCATTGAGAAATTCAAAAATTTGTGTGGCCTTCTGAGTGTGAGTAGTTACTTTGTGTTTTCCATGGATTTCTTGCATTCTACGGGACTAATAATTTAATTTATTATATATGGAGATTTTTTTTTATTTTAACATATATACCCTCATTAAAATTAATAAATCCATATTTTTTGGCATAGAGGACATCGTGCCCTTTACGAAAATTAAATTTTTGTGAAAATCGAGTTACGGGTCAAAAGTTATGGTCGTTTGAAGTTTGAGGGTCGGGCATTGACTTTTCCCTTGTATTGCATGTATGGCAGGTTTTAGGGGAACTCATGTCCTTGTGGAACTTGGAGTATCGTGCCTTTTTCCTACCTTTTCCCATTCCTTCTATGTGTGGCGATTTCGGGTTTGGATGTCCAGCTTGTCCCAGTGTGACCTGGGATAATAATTCTGAAAAACTTTGTAGCACACTAACTTGTGCTCGATTGGATATTTCAGGTTTTCATGTCCCAGATATCCTAGAAAACATGTTTTTCCATATCCTTAATATACATAATTGCGGCAATTTCAACATTTCGAGTCCTGCTGGGGACAATTTTTTCCACTTTTTCCGCATTTATTTGCCTCCTCGTATTTTAGCTCGAAATTCATATGATGGACACTGGTACGATCTACAATGGTCCCATCTGCAGCCCTCAAACCCAATTTGCACCTGAAATAGACCCTTGACTAAATTTTTTCAGATTTTTGCAAATTTTTAGTAACTCCTTAGATTTTTCTTGGATGGGGAAGATAGACAAAAGCAAAGGGGTACCCAAATGAATCTGAATTTTTGTTCTTTCACCATTTTTGTTTGCTCTAACCTACAAGTTATCAAAATTACCTTGGGGGGTTAATTTTTGATAACACTACCAGCTTTGTTTGTCATTTGTTTGTCAAGATATTTTACACATACAAGGTGGGTGATTAGTTGTGCTTAGATTGGTATCACATTTTCCTAAGAACTAGATATAGTACCAAATTTACTGTCAATGTTAACCAAGTATATTCCTATCATGTTGAGTCTTATGATCCTACTCCTCTCTAATATAATTACATTATATATGAATATCAAGACTATGAGTCAATTTCCGTACAAAATCCTATTTCTCCTAATTTAGTCCTTAACCTTTTGTTAGATGAATGAGTTAAATAACATTACGAGTTTGACCCTTATGATACAACTATGGAAAATGGATTAGGAACTTACTATATTCACAATGAGTATTTCACTAGTCCGATGCTACACAAATAAGACAAGGATGTTTTTAGACTATGAAAAAAAAATCGATGGTTATAAAAGAAAAATGGAGCAGGCGAGACATAATTATGGTTTCTTTAATGGATGATTTTTTTATTTTCACATGTGTTATAATTTTCATGTTCAAAAAATTTGGCGGAATATGAGGCATTGATTCTTGGGTTAATTATTATGTAAAAGAGACAAATAAAGGCCTTGTACAGTTTTGAGGATACATAATTGATCATCCACCAAGTCGGTGGGAAATGAGACACAAATAATAAGCATATGAAAGATTATAGACCTAGAGTTTGGGATCTCTTGGAAATTTGATTTTGTCAACCTTTAAGTGGTGTCACGGAATTTGAAAAAGAATTAGACTAAATGGAAGCTATTGGATCACAATTTTCACCACTTAAAGATCTCATTCAAGGAATGTAAGAACATGTTAAAATTATTATAAGACAATCCATCCCAAATAATGAATTCAACTAGAAGATATTTGATAATTATGAATAGATTATTTAATTTACTCATAATGAAGTCAAATTCTCCCCAAAATTGTAATATTATTTTCATGATGGCTATGGTGATCATTTCATTCAGCTAAGGAAAAACAAATATCCCAAAGGCTCAGTCCCCCTTGAAAAATTTTTGATTCTTGATGATGAGTTTAGAGGAGGAGAAAAAATTGTAAAATAAAAGTAAAAATAATGCCAACAAGTTCTTGTTATAGAAGATAAGGAGCTACTACTTGGAAAGGTATGTGATGAGGCAAGAAAACAAGATTTTATATCCTTATGTTAGAAATATAATCATGTGCTCTCATGAAGTTATAATGATATTAATGGGTTTGATCCCAAAATTCTCAACACATTATCTCTGTGATCCTAATGTTTATCCAACCAAGCGAGAAGAAGAGGCCTATCAATCGAAAATTTGAGCTCCTCATTAGAAAAGGGTTAAAAAATCTCATTGAGGAAAAAATTATATTCTATATAAAGTAATCTTATTGGCTTGATAACTTGGTCCTAATTAGGAATATGAATGGAGAGATTAGAATTTGCATGGATTTAAGAGTCTTGAATATTGTCATATTGAAAAATCCTTATCCTCTTCCCTCCATGGAACAAATATTACAGACAATAATAGGAGCTGAAAGATTTACTATGCTTTCAATGGCTATAAAGGTTTGAATTAGATTAAAGTTAGAGAAGAGGACCAATATAAAACTACATTTACATCCAAGTGGGAAACATATGCATATCATGAAATTCTATTTGGTTTATCAAATGCGGGTGTCATATCTTAAAGAGAAATGAAATTTAATTTTAAAGGATACATTAATGATTTCATCCTTGTGTACTTTGATGATATATCTATTTTTTCAAAAGAGATTAAGGACCATATTAGTCATCTTGAGAAAATATTTGAAAGATGCAAGGGTTTTGGGTATCTCGTAACCCCAAGAAATGTATTTTTAGAGTTACACACAATAAAATTCTAGGTAACATTGTTTCTAAGGATGGAATTTCCATCGACCTAAAAGAATATTTTTATTCTTTCTTTTTCATTGTAAGCTCAAATAAAGGTGTTGCATACATTCATGGGAAAGATAAAAAAATTTAGGGAGTTTTGTCCTTATTTTGTAGGATTGGTAAGGCCAATCACTTTGATGCTCAAGACGGATGCGATTTCAAATAAACCATGAAAGGAAAATAAATATGCACCAAGATCAAACATGAAATTTCTTAGCCCCCATGCTTAGTAACCTTGACTATTAAAATATTTCATAATTTATGCATTCGGAATTTTGGCCATGTTTTACATGGTTTTGACATAAGAAACTGATAAACATTTAGAGAAACCACTTGACTTCATCAATCAAACACTAAAGGATTATGAGCTAAAATAGAGTCATGTAGAGAAACATGTATTCTCCATCATGAGATCTCTCAAGTGTATACACCTAATTTTTCATAATAATATATCATACCTATTACTTACAATTCCTTTATAGAGATAAGGGATTATTTGTTGAGTTCCTTAATGGTCATTCTAGGCTAGAGACAGTACATAGAGAGACATATCGTTATGTGGTCCTAGACTTAGTTATCCTTGTCCTTCATTATCACACACACTAGCACTCTTGACACTTTCCTATATTTGAATCCATCGTGGACACCTTTTTCACTTACTCTTACTTGATCTTCAACACATTGCACCGTTTTTGACACTAGTTCTCCTTGTCTAACACCATCGCTTTTGGTTAATGGTGTCAATGTTAGGTATCCTTAGCGAATACCATTTCCTGTAGGAAATGGTGTTGGTGTTAAGTTTACCTTGGATGACACCATCGTATAAGAGATGGCGTTAGGTATATATAAACGCTTGGACCTAGACATTCATAAGGAAAGATGAAATATCACAAGAACTAGCCATCCGCACTAATATTTTACACCATCTTCACATGTACTCACTTTTATCTTGGTTCATATTACATTTAACTTATATTCAAAATTCTTCTTGGTTATTGGATTGATTTCACTATTGGTCATCTATTGTAAGTGTAGGACATGCACGATGTTCCTCTTCTCCACCCATAATGAGAATCTACTTTGGTGTACTTCTTCTCTAGAGAGATAGATGTATCAATGACCACCCCATAGGTAAGTTATCTAACCTTATTTGTCATTTTTCATAGATTAGTTCATTTCCCTTCCCCATTGCTCTATGTTAGCTTAGTATTGTATGTACATCGGTGCTAGTTAGCATAGTTCTCTTATATGATCATATCCTTAGCTTTCCTTTCCTTTATTTCAATTATATTTCATTTATGTTGCACCGGCATAGATTCGCAAGATTTTTGATCTTTTGATCTATTTTAACCTCTCCCACATCAGTTGATATCCTAAAAGGGTACTCTCCTCTATCTTGGATATGGACCTTGGAAAACCCTAATTTGACCTAGTGTATGGATTAATCCCTATGGATATGTGACCTTAGTGTTTGTTGTAGCCCCTTCTAAATCAGTCAATTTTTTTCTCTTCAAATATGTCTCTCATTTATTTTTTCATCCCCTATAGAGAATATTACTTAGGATTTCAATCCATTGGCCCACCATACACAAGGAAGTTCAAAATTATGCTAGCTTCTAGCCACATTAAATTATTAGTCTCACTCCCTAGTGTGAGAGAATTCAACATGGGAGAAAAGATAATTAAGAAGAGATTTGGATGGGTGACTACAATCATGAAATTAGTTGTAGACATTAAGACTAAAAAAATTGTAAGAGGCAAATCAATCTGTCAACAACTTTCCTTAGATGAAAAGAATAATTAGGAAGCCTATTTCTTTGTGGAGGAAGAATAGGAAGAAAGTGCGAGAGCAAACCGTGAAACATACAAGATCCCAAAAATGTACATAGTAAACTTAGCGGTAGTGGTTGGATCAAATAATTGGTAATATTATAGGCAACTATTAGCTACCCTCTGCTTCAAACAAAACAACAAGAAGACATCTCGAGGTTATAATAAATTCCTTATGCACTAATTGGAAGAATTATTTTCAATAACTAACCTCGATGTATTGTTGTTAAAATGCATTGATGGAAATCATGTGAATAATGACTTATCGAACTCCATAATGGTTCTCATCCCTAGCCATAACAATGAAAGTTTTCGGGGAAGGATAATTTTGGACCACATTGTTCATGGATGCAAATTAATGGGTCAGAAAACATAAAAATGTGCTTTCGTCACTAGCAAAAAGAGGATAAAATCCCTCCCACTTCATCCCCTTGGTGGATGAAACATTCATCAATGGGGACTTGAATTTATAGGCATGATCAATCCTCCATCAAGTTCTAGTCATAAATGTGTATTGATAGAAACTAATTACTTTACAATGTGGATGGAAGTTGTGCACTCGGGAAGCTCTTGAGTCAAGTAATCCTTGAATTATTTGAATAAAATTTGATAAGTTTTGGGGTTCCCCAAAACATTATTTTTGATAATGAAAAAGCCTTCGTAGGCTATAAAATTTATAATTGTGCTCTTATATTAGGAATATACATGAATACTTGTTCTAATTCTACCCTTAGGGAAATGGTTTGCAAACTTATACTAATAAGAACCTAATAAAAATCATGAATAGAAAAATGGAGATAAACCAAAGGAAATGGCACGCAAAGGTCAAAATCGCTCTATGGGCTTGTAAAATTACTTGAAAGAAAAAAATTATAAATTCTCCTTTCAAACGGTATATATGGTAGAGAGGACAAACCTCCTTTATATCTAGAGTTGTCTTTGTTGCATCTAGGTCAAAAATTGAATTTGAGGGTGAAGATCAAAGAGCTATAAAAATGGTGTAATTGATTGATTTTGAATAATTTTGAGAATATTCCATTATCAAACTAGAAGAACATCGAGAGGTCAACAAAAAAATTCTTTATATCTAGAGTTGTCTTTGTTGCATCTAGGTCAAAAATTGAATTTGAGGGTGAAGATCAAAGAGTTATAAAAATGGTGTAATTGATTGATTTTGAATAATTTTGAGAATATTCCATTATCAAACTAGAAGAACATCGAGGTCAACAAAAAAATTCTTTGATAGGAGAACCAAGGTACACATTTATAAATACAGAGAACTACTCCTAAGATGGGATGTAGAAAAATCCAAAAAAAAGGCAAAACTCCAAGTTGTATACACTTTGGATTGGGTATTTATCATCACCACTTGCAAAGTGGACAAATATTTTGAGTTGTGAAACCTTGATGGAGAAGTATTACTGATTCCATTCAATGGGATTTATCTTAAACATTCACATTAATTTTTTTCTTCCATCTTGTACAGATTAAACAAGAAGATGATGAATCTAATGAGGAGACATCAAAAGGAGCCCATTATGGTAAGAACCTTGTACTCGTCTCTCAAACTTCTCAGCCCATGAAGAAATTCTGGTTGATAGACTCTAGTGCAAGCAAGCATATGTCAGGTGACAAAAAGCTATTTGATTCACTACATGAAGAACCAACTAGAGATCAAGTTCGGATAGCAGATGTCAAAGAGTACATTGAAAAAGGAATATGGAATATCACCATTCGTCAGGACCACGAAAATGTACACTTACAAAGATACTATATGTTCCTGGCTTGACTAGCAATCTCTTGTCTATTACTCAGCTCTTGAATCATCACCTTAAGGTAGAATTTCTTGTTCAAAATGGCATTAAATCATGCTTAATCTCCAGAAAAGGTACGCTTCTTGCTAAAGCATTTGTAAAATATAAGTTATTTTCTTTAGATACTGTTTCATCTTCTGTAGTAGCTTTATCTGCTTCAACAATAGAATCAACTGCCCTATGGAATTTTAGATATGGACACTTTTTGGTCAGTTCATTGCACCAGATGAGTTCAAAAGAAATGGTCTATGGACTACGCAAATTTTCCAGTTCCTTGCCTATTTTCCATAGCTTTCTTGCAAGAAAACAACATAGAGATCCATTTCAAGCAAGCACCTTCCATGCCAAGAAGTGTCTAGAGGTAGTTCATACCAATCTGAATGGCCCCTTGCCTACTTCATTTTCAGGATACAAGTACTTCCAACTATTCGTGGATGACCACTCTCACAAGATGTGGGTATATTTCCTGAAGAAGAAAAGTGAGGCTCTTCAACACTTGCAGAACTTCTATCATCATGTTGTTAAAGAGTCTGAAAAACCACTTCTTCTACTCCACTCAGATCGAGGGGGGAATTCACATCAAAGAAGTTCTTAGCCTTCCTGAACCAACAAGGCATTAAGCAACACTTGACTGCTCCCTACACACCCCAGGTAAAATGGTATTTTTGAGTGTTGCAATTACAAAGTGATGGATATGGTTCACCGCATGCTAACTGACAAAGCTAGAGGAATGCTATTGGGTCAAGCAAAGATGAGACAACTTTATATCTACTCAATAAGGAACTCGACAAAGATTCTACGAACAAAATTCCATAAGAGGTATGGAGTGGTATAAATCCATCAATTTCTCATTTGCAAGTATTTGGTTGCATAGTATACATGCATGCCCCAAACTCGAGAAGAAAAAGATGTTTGAGCCAAAAACACTCCCATGTATCCTTCTTAGTTACGATGTACTACCTCGAAGGCATACCATCTCATGGATCATGATACAAATAAAATATACGAGAGTCGGCTTGTGGTTAGTGATGAGTCATCCTTTAACTCAATAGTATCAACGGGGATCCACTTCTAACCACATCTCACCGATTAGTCTCCGAATCAGATGATGAGACAGAGGAGACTACTCAGAGAAAAGAAATACTACGGGAGAACTATTTATTGACCTTGGATAATTGGAGAATGTGACTCCACATAAATCAACATGGAAACGACATGGTTCTTCACAAAAGTAGCCAAGTTCTCATCTGAAGTGGGTACAAAGAACTATTAAGGACTCACATTTGTAACAACTCCCAGATACATCATCTAGAGTCAAACAAGAAATGAGGTAAACTTTGCACTCATGAGTTCACGATGGATAGCTCGTGCCGGATAATAGTCCTGAAGCACTTAGTCAACTTTAGTGGAAGGAAGCCATGGATATAGAATATGACTCACTCATGAAAAATCAGACATGGGAACTTGTCGATCTACCTACAGGAAAGAAACCCATAGGCTGCAAATGGGTTTTCAAGACAAAATATAAGGCAGATGGATCCATCGACAAACATAAAGCATAACTTGTAGCAAAAGGATATGCTCAAAAATAAGGCATCGACTATGAAGAAACCTTTGCACCCACTATGAAGATGAAGACCATCAGAGTAGTTTGCGCACTTGCAGCATCAGAAAAGATGGAGACTTTAGTAAATGGACATCAAGTGTGCTTTCCTAAATGGCGATCCGAAAGAAGAAGTATACATGACCCAATCGAAGGATTTTTGATGAAAAGCAGCCTAAGAATGTGTTTCGTCTCATCAAATCAATTTACTGAACTGAAACAAGCTCCTGGGCATGGTATATCAAGATCAACGATCACCTTTTGCAGCATGGGTTGACTCATAGCCCCTTAGATTCAAATTTGTATATAAAGAAGGTAGGCAAAGAAATTTTCCTTCTGGTTGTATATGTAGATGATCTTGTGATCACCTTTGCCGGTTCAGAAGATCAAGTTCATATTTTACTGAGAATGATCTCAAAAGAACCTTCGACATGACATATTTGGGGTTACTTATATTATTGTCTTAGCTTAGAGATATGGCAAAAGAAGCATCACATTTTTGTCTCCCGAGAAAATGTATGCCAAGACACTCTTGGAAAAGTATAGAATGTCTGACTGTAAACCTATATCCACTCCCATGGAAAAAGGCTTGTAACTTTCAAGATTCCAGGACTCACCTCAAGTAGATGCTACTCTGTACATGCAATTTGTTTGAGGGCTCATCAATTTGACATTTACTAGACCAGATCTCTACTATGTCGTCGTCCTATCTTTACGAGTTCATGCAGGAGCTGAAGAAATGTCACTAGAATGTAGAGAAAGCATGTTTTGAGATATGTCCAAGGAACAACTGATTATGGTCTAGAATATAAGAAGAATGATCAATTCTTATTATAGGGATACATTGACTCGGACCACGTCAGATCTGTTGATGACAGAATTCAACTACAAGATACATATTTCATCTCGGATCTGGACCTATCTCATGGATAAGCAAGAAGTAGAATGTTGTTTCTATCTCATCCACAGAGGTAGAATATCATACCGCACAAGGAGCTATGTGCAAAGTGATATGGTTACGTCACATTTTGGATGACCTGGGAATTCTGAAAAATAGTCACCTATTCTCTATTGTGACAATTAGAGTGTGTTGAAGCTCGTGTAGAATCCAATCTTTCATGAACGAACAAAGCATATTGAAATTGACTACCATTTCATTCGAGAGCACGTCTTGAACCATAAAATTCAACTCGATCTTGTCTACTAAAGCACAAGTTTATGACATTCTCACTAAATCTCTTGGCAAAGTGAAATTTGAACTTTTTAGGGGTCACATTTGCAAGAATAATGTAATAAGGGGGGAATGTTAGCATAGTCTATGTATTTGTTTTTATTATTAGACTATTTGTTCTATCTATTCCATTATTGTCTCCTTCTTATTTGTAACCTCTCCATTGATTTAGGGGAGTCTTGTTTATTCTTGTACCTATAAATAATGTACAGGTTCTTTGTTCTCTGAGAATAATATGAGATAACATATCTCTATTCTTTCTCCTTTATTTCGCCAAACACCGGTTTTGTTGAGTTATCTTAGAAGTTGTGTTGAGTTAACTTATTAGTTGTGTGGAGTCATCTCTACTTCCAATATCATTTAGTCATATTTATTCACCTTGATCTAGGATGTAGTTTAACTTTCCTCCTCCTATATGTACACCACTTTCATCATTCTACTATGAAGCTTTGAGTTGCTTTTTTGTTCACTCTCATGATGTTTCTAATGTTTAATCTGCTGGAGTGATCTTGGGATGAGAAACATTAGCTCCTTTGACATGGTATAAGAGAATTCTCCATGCACCCATTATACTATTGAAAGTCTCTTTTACAATCTTTACAATAGAGGTTTTTGTATTTGTATGAAGAATATTTGATCTCATTTTCATATTACATGTGCACTAAGGTTGGTGCAAGAAACCTTGGTCACAACCTCTACTATTATGTAATTTTATTGCATATGTGCACATCTTTTTTTTTCTCTATAGAAAATGACCTCTTTGATTTTTTATTACGATACGATTTCCTAGGTTTTTAGTCTTGGTTCAAGGTTTGCAAAGGAAATTTATATGACAGGATTGTTAAGTCTCAACTTTCCATCTAACTCGATCTATTTTGGGTAATTCGGTAAGCTCTACTCTTGAACTTGGCCACTACATATTTCCACCTTTCTTGGCCCCTACATGATTCATTGTGACTCCACTCCTTTTCTTGATCTTGAAAGAATCCAAGGTAATCACTATTCTTAAATCCTTATTGGGATTCCCTCAATCGATGATGTTTGACATGAATCCATGAGCTCTATGGTGGATTTTCTCTCTGGTATGATTGAACTTGACTTTATTTATAATAGATCTATATTATCTCTCCATCTGACCAAACACATATAAAATGACCAAACATGCATAAGAGGCGGTTTCAGGGCATCCATTTTTTTTGGTGGTGGAAAGTATTTTTAATTCTTTATTTACTTCCTTTAAAATATTTATGGCCACAAAAAGTGGGACACACTTGTATGCTTTGACCCATAGCCTAATTTTTGTTGCACTATTTTGTCCCTAAGATGGATTCATGGTTTGATATTTATTGCATTTTTTCTTATCATCGCACTCTGGGCCATGACACTGAGCATTGTAAGGCCATTCACACTATTGTACATGATCTTATTGAGAAAGAGAACCTCCTCTAGGAGTCTCATTCTCCATTTATTGCTTCATATACAACACATACAATCCTTTTACTTCCTCTCCATTCGATCAACCTCTTGGGTCTCTTCACTCATCTACATCATCTCCTATCACTTTGTTGACAAGGGTCCTTCCTTGTTCAATGGTATTATTTTCTTGTATACACCATCTTCCTGAAATCTATATCGTTTGATATCCATTATCTTATCCACATCCATTTCTAAAGCGAACATCTTCCCTCGTAATTGATCATTTAGCATATTTTTTTCGTCCTCGTTAATTCATTCTTCCACGCTAAGTACTTATTTTAGGACTTTTCTATCGATGCATTAGTTTCTTTCCACATTTGGCATCATTCTATGTCATTTATCTCGGTTTATCCAATCGTAATTTCATCCTCTCTTCCTATAACCACCTCATGGCCATATATGTGCATCCCTTTTGAAGCACCATGGCTTTATGTAAAACCCTCCATTGCGGTTCCTATTTCATAATATTTATTTAACTCATCTTATCTGGTTATAATTCATCTTTTCCCTCTATGGGGACCAAATATTCATCTTAAAATCATACCATTTGCATCCTTGATAGGCATCACTTTCTCTTATTTTTTCTAGTTCATCTTGTACCATCTTCCTAAAAAAACCTCTAACGTTAGCAGCCTTGTAAATTTATCATAATGAAACCCTTTGTAGAAAGGAACCAACATAGAAAGTTTTCCCTAACTAGATTTGGACCACATGTTATTTCACATAGGTATGGGTCAGGAGCCTATCTTTTGGCCTCTCTTGATGATAAACTAGAAGCGGAACCGCTTAACACATTTCACTTGCAGCCATTCTATTATTAGCACACTTACCAATGTGTCGTTAGTCATGTCTTAAGATCATTTCTCCATCTCAACCCATTTCATATCTCATCATGATGATTTAGAATTATGAGGTCTTCCATCACTTCCTAGATGTGTCCTTAAAAATGGGCACCGCAACTCTTCCCATAGCATATTCCTTATGGATAGGTTCTCCTCTTTTGTGGTAACTCCATGATCATTATGTCCATCACCCTCTCATTCACCTATTGTAACCATGCAAAGGGTCTAGGGGTGTATCATGTACATTATTATCCCCTTCTAAGTTGTATAATTCGCTAGTCCCAACTCTCCTTCATATAAAAGCAAAATTTATGGATGATTAAATCGAAAATCAAAACTATCAAAAACATATTTATCCGTCAAAAGAAAATTTTTCATGTAAAAAGAAAGAGATAAAAAATCAAAAATATGAAATCAAAATCAAAATCGAATATATAGACCGATCCCTCGAAGGATGGCTATCATAAATTATTCTTGTCATCTAAATTTTGTATAAAGTATACCATACCCTTGAAAGATGGATACTCCTTAATACATTTGAAGCCTTCCCACATTGATCAACCTTCCATTTTACTGGCATCATAAGAAATTTTCCTGCATTGATCAACTTTCTCTTTCCGATTCCTAGAGATGAGGCATGGTTTAGGAAACACCACTTTTGAGGGACTCTTTTTTCATGTCATCATTAGGTTTATGAGATCATCTCATCCATTTCTTTATTTTGATCTGTAAAATGACTAACTATCGTTGGTTATTGGCTAACATTTTTTTCTCTCATGTGCCTTGCGTTACCTAGATCCTCTTATTTTTTTACCCGTAATGAGGTTAGATGCATCTTTTCCTCACATATTCCTCGCTATAATGTAGTTTTGTTCACACCTATAGGTCGCCATTTTTGTGATGCATATTTTAACCTAATCCCATCACATATGTCTTCCATAACATATTTCTTCATCTCAAACCACTTATATGTTATTTATCTATCTTACAACACATTTATCCAAACCTACATCCATCATTAATCACATTCATCCTTAATCCATTTCCATCACATCTTACACATATAACTTCTAATAATCATAATCATATTAAAACAAAAAACATATTATCACATACCCCATTTATATCATCATCCATACAAATGCACATCTAAAGATAGCCATCTAATCATACATCTATTTCACCATCATCATCAAATATAAAACAAACATACAATCTAAAATCACCATCACATCTAATCTAAAAGACATCATCATAACATATAATATAAAATTATCATCATCTCAAATTAAAATCCATCGAATGACATAATGAACACTTGATAATCCATGACAAAACCATGTATCATATATCAAAATATATCTCAATACATCATGGCCCTCTATGGGGCTCTCTCAAAGAAGAAATGCTATCAAAATCAGTAAAGTGAATATCTAAGGGTCTCAAGTCCTCATCTCCTAGGGAAGGTACAACACATAATCCCTAGGAATATCCACCACCCTCGTGGCCTCCCTCAATTTTTGTGGCTATGTCACACTAGCCGTAATCCTAGATGGCCTAGCTCCTCGGGTCGGTGTCCTTTGAAGATGCTCCCAATAGAGCAATGTCTTTGACAACTTCTCAAACAAAATCTCCTTGTAATATATAATCTTTACGGCTATTGCTTTGTATGTATCCATGGAAATAATTCTAGGGGGTTCCATCTTTCTTGATCCTTTTGGTGCTTCTTGCACACCTTTGGCCAAATTTGTTGCTACAATAGTAACCAAATCTCCAAAACGGGCCATGTAGGCCTCCCTCTACCTAAAATAGTGGTATCTCTCTTGAATAACTCAGTCTATCTCCGAGTGACCGCATCCTAATAACAAAAGATATTATCCATCTCTAATCTCATCTGATTTAACTCGACATGCAAGCATGCCACTCCTATAGCCTCTCCTACTCCGTCTCTAGCACCTTATGAAGGCGCCTCAATCTCAACCTCTATCTCCTCTATCTCCTCCCTCGTCATCCCCCTAAACTTCCGATTTTTCATTTGCCAATCGGAGTATCCTTCTTATAATCCAAATTATTTTCATCATCCAATGACACATCATCCTCTTGAAGAGGTATCTTATAGTAGGACTTGATAACTCTCTATCTAGCTCCTCCATCCGCACAAAATCGAGCATGAGGTGCTAAGCGATCAAATCCAAACTATCATCTCACCCTGTCAAACTGAATGACCTCTACCATCTTTGGTCATCTCCCATACACCCATATCGTCCTCCTCATCCCCACTAGCTCCACATTCACACCATATTAGGTGGGAAAATCACGATGTCACCTTCACCTAATGTGATCAATGTCTAGCTCTACATGTCGATCCACATTCCAATCAATTCCTCTATCTCACACCTATATCTCAAATCCACGAATAGACCTCCATCTCAAAAATCCAAAATCTAACTGAATATGGTCCCTAATGACCCATAAAATCCTTAGTATTCTAATCACATTAATATGCTTGAAGTCCTAGTAGTGTATTAAGAAGCTTACATTCAACCTTGACCTCTTTCCCTCTCTGTATCTAGATAGCTCATAGTAAACCAGAGGTAACAAGGTGGTACCAAATTAAAAGACATTCGGTGATCAACAATTGATGAGTTTCGTCAATCCTCTTCATTAATAATGTCAATGCATGGTGGTGGCCGATGGCTTTATGTAATAGGAAAAAGATATATTTCGAAAACAACTCGTTAAACACAATCCAAACTTGCATAAATTGAAAATCACACTTAGGGAAATGGAAAATAACACTTGAAGAAATAAAAAGCACACTTGCATAAAAGAAATCACACTTGCAGAATTGAAATCATGCTTGTATAAAAGAAATTGTTTAATTGGAAATAAGATAATCAAATAAAACACCTACATGCTTACAACAAATTGAATGAAAATTAATGTTACAATACAACGAGAAAAAGAATAAAAGAAATCATAATCACAAAAAGAGGAATAAACATAAACATAAATTATTATAAGATAAAAAAATAAATACACAGTTCCATCTTCCTCGGAATGAGTGGTCAACTCATTCCTTCGAAGAGGATTTAAATCATGCTTCCAAGATCCCAATTCAAAACTTCAGAATATTGGAGAGAAAATAACATGTTTTTTATTTCTTGGTAAAATATTACATTTAAGAGTGTGGAAGGTTACATTTAAAGTTCATTCATATAACCAACTCCTTATCCCACTAACCAAGAAATAACTACCTATTCTTGGCGAATTTTTTCAAATTAATAAATCCTAAAAGAAATTTACTACAACAATCAAATTATCATGGAGAATATTTCTACAACTCATCCCTTTAATTTAGTAACACAAAGTGGGAGAGATATTATTTAACATTCCTAATACTATTCCATTATTTCCTCATCCATGAAATATGGAGAGAAAATAGAGGAGTGCTAAGCCCATGACTTTGAATTCTTCTTGGAATGCCACATGCATGAATGACTTTGGATTTGTATTATTGGTTGATGACCTCGAATAATATAGTGGGATGAATAGTTCGGTGCTCCTTTACATGATTTTGGAACAAACCAAAAGAATTTCACTAGCTGGGCCTTTTAGTAGTTGTGTGAAGACTTTCAGTTGCTAGGTGTTTCAGTAGTTGCATGAAGATTTTTATAGCTTGGTGTTTGAGTAGTTGCATGAAGACATTCGATAGATGTAATCTATGAACTTATAATAGAGTTTCTTATGACCTATTTTCTACACACTATTGCATTCCAACTTTAGAAAAATATCAAGAAATAACAACAATTAGATTGCAAATAGATTATTTCAAAAATGATGAAATAAATCCTATATTCTACCTTAAATATATTATCTATTACTAAAACTACATCTATATTCACTTGAAATATTGATTTTAAGAGAGAGAATAAGAGTGCCATTTGGTGATATAATGAGACATATTTAGGTCTCATCATTCCCCACACTTAACTTCATGCATGCCCTCATGTAAGCTACTGATCTTCCCTGTAGGATTAGATTTTGTCAATAATTTTGTATATTTCAAATTCTATTCTATTCTTTTTCATGATAAAAAAATCATAGATTCTAGAAGTAATTTTCTTTCTTTCTTATTCATGCTCTAATGAGGTTTTTATTGGATAATTTAGAGAGATTTTTTTCACACTTAGTTATAGTTTTTTTCTCATGCATTCTTCAAAATATTTAGAAGAGGGTGAGTCTCCCCAACACTTAGTTCTATGCATGCCCTCATGCAAACTATTTCTAGTGAGAATATTATAGTTCGTAGTTGTTGCAAAAATAGGAAAGAATTCATCTCGCTTTATTACTTGACGTGATCAACACATGTAGATTTTGAAAAAATTATTTCTTGTTTGTTTCTCCTTTTTAATCTTTCTAGAAGTGAATATATTTGTAATTAAAACAACAAATAACAATATTTTAGTTTAGTAAAATAGAAGTTACTATACCATACTCAATATTTATCCTTTCTTTCATCATGTTGTATAACATGGATTTTCGATGAAAGCTGAACAAAGTAAATAGATTTGAAGTCAAAACCTCTGCAACATAAATTTTTTTGGTAGAAAATAATTTCATCAACCAAGTTGGCATAAAATAATCGGTCGTATGTATCCAAGAAACACTTTGAAGTGAAATTTTTGGTAAAAGAAGCCATCTCTTGGTTTTCAACTTTCCCTTTTTCTTTATTTTATTTTTTTAGTAATTGGTCAACTAGTAAACTGGTTTTGTATCCAATCACTATCCTTTCGAGAAATTTCAACATGATGAAAAATCGGAAGTAATCTTCCATAATTTCGCAACATCTAACAAACTGAAAAATTTGATTATGATCTTTTGAGAAATAATGGTAAAATTGTTATGGGAAATGTGATGGTTTAGGCATTTCTTCATTTATTTGGAATGGATAGTTTATTATGAGAGGTTGTGGGTATGATATCTTACTACAAATGCTATGTTGGCATTTCAATTAGAATATCTTGGTTGAGCAGTATTTTCCTACTGATCGTGAGAAGAATTAAGCTTGACTATTGTGTATCGGAGGAATTTTTAGTGGTTCCAGGTAGTCGGAAGATGATGTTTAAAAAAAAATCAACAAAACCTGAGATAGAGAGGGTAGCATGGAATGAATCATATATTACAAATGAGGAATATTAGAAGAATACTTACATATGTCATAAGATTATTATTTTTAAGCAAAATTAAAAAAATCTTCATCGTGTTCTTTTTTAGCGGCGTGCATTCAAACTACAAAATCTTGGTCATTTATTTACAAAAAAGAGAAATTGAAAATGATCTGGAAATCTCGAGTGTGTAACTCAAAACCCAAAAAGTGTTTGACCTATTTTTCATACAATAAATCCTTATAAATTTGAATGTTTTTTCTAACCTCCTCTTCGATGCTCTATTTGTGTTCATTTTACAGTTTCCTGCAGTAATTATGTTATCTAAAAATATATTCTTGCAACATATAACTAACTTTTTCAAATTCTAATCTCCAACAATTATTTAAAACAATTTAGAACATTTCTCTCTCATTGAATAAATTGGTTCAATTTAAGAGCATTATTTGCATGAGACTTAATTGATTAAAATATATGCAACCAGTAGCATTCATTACATGCATATTTATTTCTTCTTTGTATGCAAACTCTATTTCTAAATCAATTAGGTGTACATACAAAGAAAAACTTATTTTTTTTCCTTATACATTAAATAAAAGAGATAAAATAGGGATGTATGTTATTTTAATTTTTCTAACTACATGAATCTTTGCATGTAAAAATAAATGTATCACTTTATCAAATGTAACAGTTAAAAATAGAATCCTCTTCTTGCATGTTTGAACTCTTCAACCAAACAAGTTGTTATATGAGAGAATAATGCATACCTTTTTGCATTTGTCTACTATTTTCTAATAGCTTTCATTATTGTTATAGATTCATTTTTGATTACAGGTCAAGGATCTCGAGTTACGAGATAAATGCATGAAATATAGTTTTTCAAAATATATTCTAAGGGTTTGAGCGTGTAGGGAAAGAGCTACAGATGAAAGGATGCAAGCATGAAGACATCCTACATCTTTTCCTTCAACATGGCGTTTCCTTCCTCCATGACAGAAACAACTCAGCTTTTCCTTCAACTCCCAATCTGTTTGCACAAATATTCCACATAAATTATTGTCTTTTCTAACTTGTACTTTTTTTACTGTTTTCCTACATAAAGCGTGATTTAATGTTTATAGAAGTAACAATACAAGAAAAAAAAAAAATTAGAATAGGAAAACCTCATTGCATGAAAAAACTAAACATGAAATGAATTTTCCATTTTATTTAGGGACGGGTTTCTTTTGGAAATATTTGGCGGGTTTCTAAATCTAATAGCAAAAATAAAATTTATTCTATTTAAAAAAATAAGTATTAATTTATTTTGCAAAAATAAAATTTTAAAGAAAGCTGCTACAAATACTTCATGTCCAAAATTTTATAAGACAACTCTCTTAGGAAATTTTGAATCTCCTATTAACACCGTGGTCCCAAAAACAACTCTAAAATGATGATTCTCGTACATCATCTTATTTAATAATGTCAATCCATGGTTGGTGTCCGACGGTAGAGATCTGTGGAAAACAAATCTTTCAAACACAATCCAAACTTTCATAAATTGAAAATTGTACTTGCGGAAATGGAAACACACACTTGAAAAAATCAAAATCACACTTGCATAGAAGAAATCACACTTGTATAATTGAAATCATGCTTACATAAAGGAAATTGTTGAATTACTAATAAAGATAATCAAATAAAACATTAGCAGGTTCAAAAACAATTAAATGAAAATGAATATTACAATACAAGGAGAAAAATAATACAAAAAATGTTAATCATAGAAAATGTAATAAATGTGAATATAAATTATTACAAGACAAAAACACAATGACACATATCCATCTTCCTCGGGATGAGTGGATAGCTCATTCCTTGGAAGAGGATATGCTTCCAAGATATTGATTCAACAATTTAAAATATGGGAGAGAAAAGAACATATTTTTCATTTCTTGGTAAAAGATTATTTATAAGATTGTGGAAGGTTGCATTTCTAGTTCATGCATTCAACTCCTTATTCCACTCACAAAGAACTAACTACCTTTTATTGAGCGTATGTATTCAAAGAAATAAATCCTTAACAAACTTGACTACAATAGTCCATTTATCATGGAAAATATTTCCACAACTCATCCCCTTAATTTAGGAACACAAAAAGGAGAGTAATTATTCAACATTCGTAATACTATTCCACTATTTACACATCCTTGAAACATGGAGAGGAAATGGAGGAGTGTTGATTCCATGAATTGGAATTCTTCTTGGAATGCCACATGTTTGGATCTGTATTTTTGGTTGATGATGAGGAAGAAAAGAAAGGGATGAATATTTTAGTACTCCTTTACATTATTTTGGAACAAACCAAAATAATTTCACTAGTTAGGCCTTTCAGTAGTTGTGTGAATAATTTCGGTAGTTGGGAGTTTTAGTAGCTATATGAAGAGTTTTGGTAGCTACGTGAAGAAATTCGGTAGTTGCAATCTATGAACTTGGAGTAGAGTTGCTTATGACCTACTTTCTACACACTATTACATTCAAACTTTAGAATAAATATCGGTAAGAACAACAATTAGATTGTAAATAGATTTATAAAGATATGATGAGATAAATCCTATATCCTACCTTAAATATGCTATCCATTTTTAAATCTACATCTAAATTCACTTGAAAGCTTGATTTTAAGAGAGAACAAATAAGAGTGCCATTTGATGATATAATGAGATATATTTTGGTTTCATCATTCCCCCAAACTTAACTTCTTGCATTCTCTCATTAAAGTTACTAATATTCTGTAGGATTTGATTTTGTCAATATTTCTGCATCATTTAAATTATATTCTCCTCTTTTTCATGATAATAAAAATTGAGTTTCTATAAGTAAATTTTCTTCTTTCTTATTCATGCAATTATGAGGTCTTTCTTGGATAATGTAGATTGATTTTTTCACACTTAGCTCTTTGTTTTCTCTTGCATTCTTCAATAGATTTGGAAGAGAGTAAATCTTGCCCACACTTAGTTTTGTGCATGCCTTCATGGAAAAAACAAATTAGTGAGCATCTTATAGATCCCAACTTTGTGAAATGGAAAGATTGCATCTGCATAAATCGCTTTGTTACTTGATGTGATTAGCACATGTAGATTTTGAAAAATTTCTCTCTTGTTCAGTTCTATTTTTTAAAGATTTCTATAAGTGAATCTATTTTTAATTTAAACAAAAAGTAAAAATATTTGAGAATAGAAAAATAGAATTTATGATACCATACTTAGTATTTATCCTTGCTTTCATCACGTTGTATAACTTGGATTTCTGGATGCTTGATTGAACAAAGTAAATAAATATTAACTCAACGCCTTTGCAACATAGAAATTTTTAGTAGAAAATAATATCATCAACCAAGTTGTCATAAAATAATCAGTCATATGTATCCAAGAAAGGCTTTGCAGTGTAATTTTTGGAAAAGTAGGCATTTTATGGTTTTCAACTTTATATTTTTGTAAGTAATTAGCCAACTAGTAAACTACTTTTCTAACTAATCACTATCCTTTAAAGAAATCTCAACATGGTGGAAAATTAGGAAGTAATATTCCAACATTTCTGTAACATCCGACCAACCAAGAAAGCTGATTATAGTCTTTTGAGAAACAATGGTAAATTTTTTCTAGGAAATGGGATGGTTCAGGGACTTCTTCATTTATTGGGAATGGATGGTTTATTATGAGAGGTTGTGGGTATGATCCTGAATACAAATGGTATGTTGGCATTTCAATTAGCATATACTAGTTGAGCTAGTATTTTCCTACAGTCATGAGAAGAATTAACATTGACTACTGAGTATCGGAGGAATTTTTGGTGGTTCTAGTAGTTGGGAAAATGTTTTTTAGTAAAAAATCAACAAAAATGAGACAAATAGGGTAGCATATAATTAATCAGTAATGAAAATGAGGCATATTAGAAAAATACTTGCATGCATCATAAGATTATTATTTTTAAACAAAAAAAAATCTTGACATATTATTTTTGCGCGACGTGCATTCAAACTATAATACCTTGGGTGTTTCTCAATGAAAATGAGTGATTCAAAATGATCTAGAAATATCGGTGTGTAGAAAAAAACCAAGTAAGAGTTCCAGCGATTTCATTGTGATATGTAAGAAATATGCATCGAGAAAATGCTATTATTTTTTATATGAGAACTCCTTATCACCTGATTTTTTTACATCCTCTCTGAATGCTCTGTTTCTATTTATTTTGTAATTTCCTTCAATAATTATGTCATCTAAAAAATATATGCTTGCAACATATAATTATCTCTTTCAAATCTGAATCTCCAATAATTGTTGAAAAAGAATTTAGAATACGTATCTCTCATTAAATAAATTGAGTCAATTTAGGAGCATTCTTTCCATGAGACTTAATTGACTAAAATATATGCAACCTGGAGCATTCATTTCATGCAAATTTATTTCTTATTTGTATGCAAAATCTATTTATAAATAAATTAGGTCGACATGTAATGAAAACATTAATTTTTTTGAATAATTCATTAAATTAAATAGATAAAATATGGATGCATGCTATTTGAATTTTTCTAACAACTGCATGAGTCGTTGCATGAAAAAATGAATGTCTCACTTCATCAAATGTAAGAGTTTAAAATATAATTCTCTTCTTGCATGTTTGAACTCTTCAACCAAACAAGTTGTTATATGAGAGAATAATGCATACCTTTTTGCATTTTTCTACTATTTTCTAATAACTTTCATTATTTTTTTAGGTTCATTTTTATTATCAGACGTCAAGGATCTCGAGTTACGAGAGATGTATGTATGAAAAATACTTTGCCAAAATATACGCTAAGGGTTTTAGCATGTAGGAAAAGAGTTGTAAATGAAAGGATGCAAGCATGAAGACATCCTACATATTTTCCTTCAACATGGCGTTTCCTTCTTCCATGACAGAAGTAACTAATTTTCTCCTTCAACTTCCAATTTATTTACAAAAATATTCCATAGAAATATTTGTCTTTGCTAACCTGCAAAATGTTAGTTTTTTTGTTTTTTTTTCATGCATGAACTATTATTTAATCTTTGCAGAAGTAACAATACATGCAAACAAGATATATTTTAGAATAGGAAACCCTCATTGCATGAAAATAATAAACATGAAATGATGTTTCCATTTTATTGAGGGGGTTCTTTTGGAAATATCCGACGGGTTTCTAAATCTAATTGCAGAAATAAAATTTAATCTATTTGTAGAAAAGAAATATTAATCTATTTTGCAGAAAATAAAAGTTTAAAGAAACTACTACCAAATACTTCATGTCACATAATTTTATAAGAGAACTCTCTTAGGAAAATTTTAGTCTCGTTTTAACACCGTGGTCCCGTAAATGGCACCAAATTGATGGTTGTCGTTAATCATCTTAATTAATAATGCCAATCCTCTTCATTTACCTTTTTCAAACATGTCATCGATTTCCCTTGATGTCATCGATCCCCCATTTTAGGGGAGATTATCATAAATTCTTTATCCTCATCCAACCCTTCTTGTTTTTGTCTCATGGCTTGCTAGTTTAAACAATTCAACAAAACGGGTGAAATTTAGACACCAAAATCTGGTATATATACCCTCATCACTCATGCGCGCATACTTTATTGAATCATCTCCTTTATTTAAATAAATTCCCATCTAATCCTTATTAACTAATTCAGTGACAATAATTAATTTCACATTTTAATATCTTGCATGTCCAATTATCTTATCCACAATAATATTTATGCCCATTAATTCATTAATTCATATAATTAATCCTCATCTATTGTCTTTACCAACCTTATATTTATATTACTTTTATCCTAAATTCATCCCTATGGTTTTCTAAGCTCTTCTCCCATCTATTTTTATGACCTAAATCACTTAAATTCATCTCCAAGCAGCCTATTCCCGCCTACATGTTGTAAAGCATTCGGATAATCCTTAAAAACACCAAAATACCATCAAAAGTAAAAAAACTTGACCATTACGGAAACTTTCACCGTAGTTGGCGATGACCTAACATAGTCACCATTGACCCCTATAAAACTAGATTTTTCCTTCTATTTTGTATCGAGAAAATCATATGCATGTCATTCGAATATTTCTACGATCATCGGGATCCTTTCTTATGCATCACTAAATATGAGACATCCATAGACTTCTTGGACATCCCTCCACCATGTTTACATCACTCACGATCACCATTTGTGAGATCTTCTTATCATTATCATATCCATTTCCGTATCTTTCTCATATTTTTGTATATTATTTTCTTTTAACATCTTGTAGCTATGGAGAATATTCGAAACACTTAGAAACCTTCTCCTACATCTCCTTTTGGTTATAGGTTACCATTTTTATCTTCTCATCCTTGACTTTGCACTTTTATGCTACAATCGTCATTGATCCACCTTGGTCTCCATTGACCAGGGCCCTTTTTATCCATTAACCTATCCTAACTTATATTTTCCATCCTTTATCCTACTTCTCTACCTTTGGTTCTCTTCTTCGATCCTTTTATAGCGATTCAAGCGTTGATTAGCTTTGAGATCACTCTTAGAACTTTTAGATCTACATATTTCATCTACAGGCTCAAATCCATCCTCCTAGGTCATTGTTGAACTACCCTGCATAGTCTATGTCATCGTCAACCTAGACCAAGTAACATTAAATTCATAGTTATTGCCATCTAATCAACTTTAGATCAATTTATGTCATTTTTAGATTCAAGTACTATTTATGTTTTTACATGCTCTTGCTTTTTTATTTCACTTTATCTAAAAAAATGGGGGTTGACAACCACCAAGGAAGTCAAAATATTCTTGGGTCCACTTAGTCGAGTAGCCCCTGCATTTTTCTATCTAATCAAATTAATTTTCAGTCTTATTTGAAGGTATATCAAATTACAACAGCAAGGATCCAATAGTTATCATGCACCCGTATAATATCCGAGTTAACTTAAACCCTCCATCATTTCTCGGTTGCTAGTTTCTTTAGTAGCTAGTACATTAACTTCATTAGAATGAGAAATTTGGACAATAGGTGAATCGTAGCTTACAGAAAATAATGTTATGCAAAATTTGAAAATATGAAGCTCGGGGATTGGTTAAGTATGAACAACAAAGCGTGTAGTCTGCTCAATATGAAATAGATGCAAGGAAGAATGACATAGGGAATCACGTAAAAAAATAGTTTTGAAATGGGTGAAAGAGGAAAAGTGTGAAACACTAGAATAGTGTTACGCAGAGCTTTCTAAGTATAATATTTTGTAGATTTAACATGTTGTAGAATAGAGGAAAATTCTACAATTTTTTAAGTGTTTATGGATGATATAAAATGAGACGACAAGTATTCCAATCATTTTTACTGGGCGAAATAACTCATTCATTGACAAGGAATATAGAAGGCCACAAGAAACTAAGGATTATAGCAAAACTATGACGTATGTGCAAAAGTCATGCATGTTTATAAAAATGTCTAATCATCTCAGTAACTTGAATTTAATGAAGTATCAGCACCATTATCCTCCTATTATAAATATGATTTCATGTGTAGATTCAAACTTATGGACTTTGGTACATTTCTTGGTTCTAAAAGATTATTAATATTCATATGATTCCTAAGAAAGAAAACTAGTAATTGACGACTAGATTTGGCCTCTTTTCTATCTTTTTGTTTCTTATTTAGTCTTACACGACCTATAGCCCAAACAATATTTTACTTATTTATATTTTATGGCTCTAGACACCAACACCTAGAGAGGAAAGAAGAACCCAAGCACCCCTATCCCCTCTAAGTTCCCTAGTCCCCTCTAGGCACCCCCGACCCTTTTCAACCTTACTTCTTTTGTGTCTCTTTTATCTCTTGGGTGCCTTTTTCACTTATGGGTCATCCTTCCACTTGTCAATCATGAAATTCAAACAACATAATCATATAAATACATAGTTATGTGTCCAAAATTAAGGAACATGTACTAAGCATATAATATCATCACCTAAGCTTACATCCAAAGGCACCTATATAAATCTAAGGCATCCATCTAGCACTCATTCAAGGAACAAGGGACTGTAATTTCTACATACACAACATAGGAAGGGGAAGTTCTTTTTTCCATCCAAACATTTATAAACATTTTTACATCTACCTACAACCCATTATCAAGTGCACTTACACAAGGGAATCCTAGGGAACGACTCTTGAAAAACTCTCCAGAACTACATGGATTTTGAGATGTAGTGTAGCATTCAGTTGTAATTTCACTCTCGGGGTGACCATCGAGGTCAGTTTGAATCTCCATATTGCATCTTTTTTTTTGGATTTGATGTGGTATTGTGGGTTTTACAAGTGATATATATTTTGTATCTTATAGGTACCCTTAGTGATCAAAGAGTGACACATAGGTGATCAATAGGGAGTAATTATGGCACTTGTACAACACTATTAAAATAATATTTCTAGAATTTTCATAGTTACAAGCTTGATAATAGATTTGAGTTCCAGGCACCTGACAAATTGTGGGCGCCCATACCTAATATCATCTGTGAGGTTGAGAATTTATCCTGAGAATTAATGATACAATTCACCTCATGTGCTACATTTGTTCTTGGTTCAAAACACTTCAGGATCAAGCTTAAATCATCTATGTTATTATCACTATATCTCTTGTTTAGTCTTTGGTACTTTACTTGCTTATATATTGTTTCATATTATATTTGGTGTCTATATATCATTCGTTTACATTAGTTAATTTGTAATTAGTGTTTTACAAAATTCTATTTTTGTTATATCATTTGGTGAAAGCATCGCTTGAATCCCACCTTCTCTCTAGGAGTTTATTTTTATGCCCATCTTTGGTTGTGGTCGTTTTGGTTATTTTTAGTACATTGAGCTTCCTCCATCTATTCGTAAGTCCTCTCAGGACAATGAATAAATTTGATAACCCCTTTTCCAACTCAGAAATTTTTCCTCTAAAAGACAAAGTGAAACCTCTAATAGTGAACAATCATACGGTGAGGATACTAATTTTGATCAAGAACAATTAAACAGGCTCACTAAATTTAGTCAAGCTTTAAATTGCAATCCCTCACATTTTCCACGTATTATCATTTATTTTATTACTATCCAAAATTATCGATATGTTTTTTCTATACCTCTTATATTCATTATATTACAATCTCCAAGTTAAAAATGTAAACTTCAGCTAGCTAATCCACATACGTTTCCATATATCTTCACTCCTCGTTACTCCTTCACACTCCTTTTACACCCACCATTTCTACATATCCACTTCCTCTTAAATTTTTAACTGTAAGTTTCACATTTTCAATGGCCATGGTGACCCTCAAGAGAATCTCTAAGATTTTCATGTGGCATGTCTAGATTATGTGGATGATCATACATTACTCACTAAGTTATTTACTCAAAGTATTCAAGATTACGCCATGCATTGGTTTTAAGATATACATATACATTTGGAAACTTCTTTCACACATTTATCTGATGCCTTTCTTTCTCATTTTCCAATCAATATTGACACTAAAATATCCTATGCATAGCTAGAAAAAATTAATCAATGATCTAGTGATCATCTCACAGACCATGTATTACGTTATAAGAACAATATAGCTAAGATGACGAATGTGCTTGATGATTTAGAAAAACAAGATTTTTTTGCAAATCCTTCCTACCACCACTAAAAGTGAGTGTTATCTTTGAAACCTCCCCTTCCTTTGATTAATTATGTCATATTCTCTTAATGTGTGAATTCAAACTTGTATCTATGGGAAAACTCAAATATCAAGATACTTCTTCATCATCTTCTAATAGGTTTTAATCTAAGTCAACATTCAAACCTTCTCCTAAGCCCACTGAAGAAAATACAACTGTCAATGCCATCTCTCCTCCTAAAAAATCTTCAATGACAACCTCTAAAGCATACTTTCACTAAATTTCCATATGTACCTCAAATTTTATTTCCTTGACTTCTTAAAAGAAATATAATCACTCTTTCACCACCTCTCAATCTTGATCCAACTCGCCCTCATGGCTGCAAATATGACGAAAATGGTAAATATGAATATCATCAATGCATTGGACATTCTAATGATCATTTCTTCAATCTTTTACATCTTACTCATAATCTTATTGACAATAATTCACTGGAGATCCCTACCCTATCTTCTTCTTCTAAACCAAATAATGATTAAAAATGATCAAAATCTTTAATGATCATGTGCCTAAGCATGGTACATAAGCTAATGACTCTTCTACTAGTCATATATATTATGATGTGCCTCCTCCTTCATTGGGCCCCTTGATTTTCTTATCACTTTTTTTTATGCATCACCACCAGCCATTACATTTTATGATTACCATCCAATATTTTCTTCTTATTCATTACACATCAATGCTTCTATTATCCCCTACACATCAATAATAACATGTTCTACACAAAGGCACCTATCACAATGTACTCTATTACACTTCTTATGCCTATAAAATGTCTAATTGTTGTACTATTTCATATCAAGTTCATAATTCTTTTGTCTACATTAGGATTCCTATTACCATTGGGGATCTCACCATTCTTGTGCCATTCATTGTGGAATCTAAAATGAAAGGTTGTGACATGTTTTGAGGTAACCATTGGCTCCACACTACCTAAGTTATTCTCTCCATGAATCATATGTGTCTTAAGTTTATTTACAATAAACAATTCATCACTATTAAAGGCATTCCACCATGCACAACACTTCCTCTACCTCCTCTTGACGACATTCTTTAACCAAATTCAACTTCTAAGTATCCTATAACTCTGAAATATAAGGTAAATTTGGCACCTACTCCTATTCACACATGTCCTACTTCATGATGTTTTCATCCTTATAGTTCTATGAGTCCATCTTGCCAGCATGTGTACCCTACTACAAAAGCCCCTTCACATAGATGTTCACCACCTCCTTGACCTCATAGGTCTACTTTACATAGGTGTTCATCACCTCTTTCAACACATATAATTCCTTCAAAGGTACATCATCCTTATCATACACCTCCAATCCATGGTTCATTTTAAGACCCCCTTTGAAAAATTAGTGTAGAATTGGTGGTGAATCTCCAAAATTGACTTTTACATCAATGGAGAATTTTTGAAAAATTGTTTCGTTGAAAATTTGACTGGGTTGGATGGTCATCCATCATCGATGTACAACCTATGTTAGATGTCATCCAACCTAGGTTATATGATAGATGATGGATGACCATCCACCCTACATTAGACGATCATCCATTGTCTCTCATCCAACCCATCTATCCAACCTAGGTTGGAAGGTCGCCGACAGCCTTCCAACCCAAGTTGGACGACTGGGTTGGACATCAAACAAAGGATGACTGTCATACCCAGGTTAGACAGGTCATACATCATATTCCATATAACTTGGGTTAGATGGCATCCAACCTAGGTTAGATGTTAGATGATAGATGATCTCCGTTCTAGGTTGGATGACCATCCATTATTTTTCTTCTAACCTGGTTTGGACTACTTTCCATTGTCTTCCGTCCAACCTAGCCACCCAACCTGGGTTGGACGAACGTACATTATTTTCCATCCAACCCAGCCATCAAAGTTAGTTTGGACAACTGTAAATTGTCTATTTTCCAACCTAGCCATCCAACCTAGATTAGATGACCGTACATTATTTACCTTTCAAGCAAGTCATCCAACCTGGGCTAGAGGACTTTATTATTCACTATCCAACCTAGCCATCCAACATGGGTTGGACAACTATCCATCATCTGCCATCTAACCCAATTGTCTAACCTATGTTGGATGATCTAACATTATTTTCCATCTAACCCAATCGTCCAACCTGGGTTGGATAACTATACATTATCTATTGTCCAACCCAAATTGGATAGATAGGTTGGATGATAGAAAATGGATGACCATCCAACCAAGGTTGGATGACCATTCATCATTTTTTGTCCATCGTAGGTTAGATGGCACATTATGGATGTTCATCCAACCTAAGTTGGATAGATAGTCGCTCTTTGTTCGATGTATTATACCTTGATGAATACATACATAAGTTAGTTTTTACATATAAATAGTAGGCAAACTGACCCATACAAATGACTTTTCAGCTGAAAGTTTTGGTCAATCTGCAAAATGCCTAACTACTGAAAATTCTCCATTTCCAATTTCCAAAATCCCTAATATTCATAAGTACACAAAAATTCAGCACTAAAATTTTCCCTGCTCCAATCTTAAAGCATTTTCACATGCCTTTATCTCCTCGGACATTCGGTGGAGCACCCTTTCCCTTCTTTGTCATTAGATATCCTTTTCTCCTACTCACACTTAGATGGAATCTTGTTTTCTTCCCCCTTCAATCAAATATCAACTCTTTCTATTCCCTACACATATACATTATGCATCATTCTTTACATCTAGTCTCTTTTATACATCTTAATACACAACTTGCATCATCAATACCCTATGACACATTCTAGTTTAACGATTCATACTTGAATGCCGAGGGTATAAATATGAAATGAACCTCACCACACTCACACATTTCACACTCTATGTTTCATGATCTATATTTCTAGAGCAAACTATCAAACCATTATGCTATGACACACTCTATTTCTACCATACACACTCGATCGTTAATGGTTTAAATATGATTTCAGCCTCACCGGACTCACAATGTTTCAACTCTATGTTTCAAGATCTATCTTTCTTACACAAACTATCAAACCGTTACCCTATGACACATTCTAGTTACATGGTTCATACTCGACTACTTAGGGTTTGAATTAGAAATGAACCTCACCATCATTCAAGATTTGTGCTCTAGGCTTCATCATTTATATATCTAGCACACACTATCAAACCATTTCTCGATGACATACTCTTGTTCTATGGTTCATTTTTATTGTTAAGGTTTATTTTATAGATAAACCTCATCTAATACACATCCAATAGGGGAACACTACTCTTATCATATTCACATTGCATACTATTCCATAACATTCATACACCGCACATTATATATCATAGTTGCACTTTCTCTTGTTTTCCTATACTCATTACATGTTGCACTTTCCTTAATATGTTAGCCAATTATCCAAAGCATGTCATTATATTTTCTATATACACATGTGTGACCACTTGTTCTATAATTGTGATTGTACACTTGTTACAAATCCTTACACGTTATAATGATATTTTCCACTTTGTACCTCTTACAATTCCCAACGAGGATCCTAGGATAATCTACTTTCTCACACATTACAAGTGTTATATTTTCATCATTTCCTACTCCCTATTATTACTAGCATATTAATTACAAATGATACATACATTCCTTGACATAATTTTCTATCTTTCTAACATGCTTTATTGGGTGCTTCATGTGTACCATTTATCTTACAGAATTATATGCCACCATAGTTGTTTGATACACTTTTTTTTGCATTGGTTTCCATTATATGCCATTGTTTTCGTGATATGCCTTATGTCTTGTATGCTTCTTCTATGATTTTTCTTTCTTCAGCCTTGATTGTCTTGTGACATTGTGCGCGATGTCCCATGTTTGAAACCCGCTTTTAGTGGTCTATCTTGTATGTATTTATTTTTATGACATGTTTCCTACTCTTTCTACTAACACATGTATCTAGGCTCTTTGTGTGCATGTGCATTGGTTTCTACCATGCACATTTCTTACCTCCTTTTGGGATACAATTTAGAAAAACATCGGGTCATCTCTTTTGGTCGCACACTCCTACCGACATCGCATGCACTATAAACTAGGGGCATACATTTGGTGAACAAATCACACCATACCACAACATAGAGCTACAATACAATATAATAAAACACAAAATTAAAACATGAACACAATTAAAGAATGACATAGAATATGACTTGGGTCCTCAACATCACACTTAAAAAATTTCATGGGATTAGACAAGAATGCTTGGGTGCCCGTGTCCTACCCTTTCACCTAATGTCCCGGGGTAGATACAATAATTTTCATATAAGCACAATTTAAAGTAGTTTACAAAGCGGTTTGACATTATCACGTATAATCCTTCAACAAAAAAATTCATGTAATCTCCATCTCAATCAGAAAAATTAGTACATTCGTAAGCGAATCGGGGATAACAAGAACAAAAATGGACAAACCATCTGCAGGTGGTGTTTATAGGGAAGATTCATGGAAAGAGAGTAACACTAGACCTATCTCCCCAACACTTTTCTTTGGTGTGATATCGCCTAATAAACTCGCACTTGGCATGAAATAAAAAAATAACTCTTGGCATTAGATCTCCCAAAAATCTCTCTCCATAGAATTTTTAGGAAGTTTTCTATCCCTTTACAGTCTTTCACATCAGGTGTACACTTATCTTTTACACACTTTTTACATACTTATTCACACTTTTCTGTCATTTGTCATATATGCCACTTAGGATACATTTTTTATCTTCTTTTTCAGGTCCATCCTTATAAGAAGAATAAATCACAAGCACATTAATAGGTACAACACATATGTTGCAACCTTAGGGTCACTTTATCTTCCTAGGTTCCACACTTCATTTGTGCACTTATTCCACACTTCACTTGTCTACTCAACACGGATTTTCACCACACGCTCTACATGAACATGAGGTGCGTATCTCTTTCCTACTTTATGTTATCAATTATTCACTCAACAACATAAAGTGGGGTAAAATATAGACATAAAATCATTCACTTTGGTACATTTCTAGGTCCTAAAAGGATAATATTATTCATATGATTCCTAAGCAAGAAAACTAGTAATTGACATCAATATTTGGCCTCTTTGATTTCTTTATTGTTTCACCTTTTGTCTAACACACATTACAACACAAGTCAATATTTTACTTAAATATTTTTTATAGATCTAGAAACCAGTGCAAAGATGGGACAGAATTACCCAGGTGCCTTTTTCCCCTCTGAGGGTGCCCTTGACCCAATCCCACCTATTCTCTTCTTTTAGGTGTATTTTATATCTTGGGAACCTTTTCCACATATGTTCCATCCTTCTAGTTATCAATTATGAAACTCAAACAAGGGAATCATATAAATGCATAGTTATGTGACTAAAATTAAGCATAAAACATTGATCATATACTATCATCACCTAATCTTGCGATCAAAGGCACCTAAAGTACTCTAAAGTATCCATCTAGGACTCATTCAAGGGACGTGAGACTATAATTTTTGCATACACAACATAAGAAGGGGAAGTTCTTTATTCCATCCACACATATATTTACAATCTTACATCTAGTTAAAGTCTACTATCAAGTTCACTTACACAAGGGAAACCTACGGAATGATTCTTACACGCACTTAATAGAACTACATGGAGTCTAACATGTAGTGAAACACTTAGTCATAAGTTAACTCTCGGGGTGATCGTCATGGTCAGCCCGACTCCCCATATTGCATCTTTATTTTTTTATTTGATGTGGTATTATGGGTTTTGTAGGTTATATTTATTTTGCATGTTACATATATCCTTAGCGATCAAAGAGAGACACATAGGTGAACGATAGGGAATATTTTAGCACTTATGCGACATCGTAAAATTGAATGATGACCATTTGTAGAGTCACGGGAACCCAGTACCAATCTCTATCACTTAGGAGCCGTTGTCGAGCCATGAAAGCTCATGTCTAGCATTATCTGCGAGCTCTATAATTTATCTTGAGCATTGATGGCACTATTCACCTCCTTTGCAATAGCTTTTCCCATTTCATAACACTTTAGGATCAATCGGTAATTAGCTAAGTTATTTTGTCTATATCTTTTATTTAGGGTTTGGTAATTTTAATTTCTTATTTATTATGGCATATTATATTTAGAAGCTTTATATAATTCGTTTACATTCGTTACGCTACAATTATGGTTATACAAAAGTAAATTTTAGTTAAGTTAACACGTTCTTAGGAAAATATGAGGTATCCATACCTCGCCAATGAGTGGTCCTTAGTGGTGGCAGGTACCTAATTTCATTGATTGCTAAATTTGACAAAACATTTTTCCGTCCCTTTCTCAAATTTTTTAATGTAAGTACTTTAGAAAATTATATGGGTTATTTTCTTTAAAACAGACATGGTTTTAAGAGCTTGCAAAAATCTTTCTTGTGGCCTCTATAATTGGCATGCGAAACTATCCTGCCCTAGCCTTATGTTGTAAAATGATTAGATGTTGATATTTATGCATGTTTTAACTCATTCCTTTGAATTCTCCATATTTGATGTGAATACCTTTTTCCTCTTTCACGCCTTCACACTTTTCCATTTTATTTCTTGTCCATTTGTGCACATATTTTAAATATTCATTTTGATACTTACATCTATGTATTTTAGATCCAGGATCTATCCATTTTTGCTTGGTGCATCATCTCCCCTTTACTTTTCAAGTGGTCTCATCCTTATAATTTTATATCCTGCAATTGTTATCTTAGGTTAGATAGTTTAGAGAAGAAAGTTTGTATAGGATTAATTACAATAAACTAGGGTAAAGGGAACTAGTCCTTTTAATTAGAGAAATATCATGAGTAACACACAAACTCATGTTCTAACAATGTTACTTTGAAATTTTAGAACAAACTTTTATCATGGTGTGTATTTCAGATCCAACACGGTCCATAAAATGGATACTAATTCAGCCATATACTAAGCTATATCTTGATATGCTCAATCATCACAATCTATCAATATTTCTTCAGCAACATCCATTTTCAAGGTCATGTAATGGTCTACCCCTATAAAATTTCTCATCAAAAACTATGTATCTAAATATTTGGTTTGAGAAAAAGGTATACACATGGGATTCTATTGATAACAATTTCAAGAAATTTTTAACGCTTGAAGGTATAAAATGATCTTAGTATCTAAAAGTATGAATGTTGTGTTTTCTTTCACAATTTCTTGATTACGAATTCTAGGGACTATTTATTAGCTCCTATGAAACTTAGTTGTTACTAAATCTTTGGTATTATTTAAATATTGCATATATGTACTAAATTTGTGGCACACCAAAGGCGTCATTGAACTTTAAGTGGCCATCTATTCATTTTAACATTGAATTTGAGTTACTCATATCTTTTATAGCCGATGTGGATTTAATTGGACAAATTTCATGATTTACCACATCTCCCCATGGATTTTTTTAGTTTTATCACTTCTAAATTCCATTGGTTCCACGTGGTGAGCCTTGATATAGTTGCATCTTATTTTCCCTATAAGAATGATGTCATAATGTAAAGGGCTAACCAATGAAAAATGTCTCGGGCTTATAATTACCACATATATCTCTTTGTAAAGTATTCCCAAGCACGAAGTGTGAAATACTAAGAAAGATCCATGTTGATTTAAGCATCATAACAATAGTATTTAGGTTGACCTTGTCATTCTTTGTTAGTTGCAAAATAATGAAAATCCCAATATTTCTCTGTCACTTACAAAGGTGTGAATATTTTATAAATGTTTTTAGTTATTATCATCATCTAACTAATAATAACACTCCAATGTACTTCATAAGTCATAATGGCATACTTTAGTTACGATATAACGTCCCTAAATATGAAGTGATGTGAAATGTGCATGAATGAGAAACAATCACGTAGTGGAATTCCTTTACGAAATATAGAACTTGTAAGATCTCTTAAATAATTTTCTATTTAATTTGTGAATAATGAATAAATAAGAAAACTCTACGATGCCTTAAAATTTCCACATCTTATCGGACCCATGAGATGACCTTGTTAAGGTACATAAACACTCGAACAAATAGATTCCACATTACTTCGGAAATATCTGAATTTGTAAGATAGAATGTGAATAAATATTGACAGTTTTATTAAAATTATGTTGATGATCAAAAACATCATAAACCAAAATTCTCTCTTCCTTTGCAAGTTAAAAGTGTACAAATTCGCACTTAAAACCACAATTTTTCTCGGCATTATTGGTCCATGTTGGGGTGATAATGTCAAGTGGGATCTACCACTGCAGTATGCCCTCATATTATTAAATAATCAAAATGTATTTTGAAGGTATTTTACATTTAAGAGTGAAGTGGATAGACCAATTCACCCACCCACATTGATTTGAGTGATCCCTCTCGAGATTGGCTATCAACAACATTTACATTTATGCAGACGGCTCCGGGTATTAAAGACTAAGAATAGAATGTAAGACACTCTAGTAGAATATAAGACACCTTGATGATCATTATATTAAAATATAATCAAGAGACATAACTATGCCGACATTGTAAAATATCGAGGAGTGAAGTTGAAGTTCGGGGTTAAACTCGTGAGAATTCTTAATACAGAGATAGTGCTTAACTTAGGTGGTTTTTTTCCTTCGGGTTTCTCCACTTAAATCTAGTGTTATATGTCTTTGTTCTTGTTTATTATTTTCTTTCATCTCTTTCTCATTAAGCTCTATTATTCGCTATCTATTTTAAGATATTTATGTGTCTAATCGACTACATATCATAATCTATAGTCTTCGGCGTTTTAATGGTGGATCTATAATTTGTTGATTATATTTACCCTACTAAATCTAACATGGTATCAGATCTGGTGATTATGTGTGTGCAGGATTGATCTAGAATTTTTTAACTTGAAGAGGTGAAGAAGCTTTAATTTTTTTCATGTATCTGCAAAACCCTAAAACTTTGCAATGCGTCTTCGAGTAAACTGGTTTAAATTTCAAATTTCCACCCAAATAGTTTTCAAAATATAGGTGAAATATTTAGTAAATGACTATTTAAATCATGTTTGAGATTTTGTATGATTATATCTTTTCTTATACATCTTTTTTTGGTTGTTTACATTTTAAATTTGTTGTCTGTGAGTTTATTTTAAGCTTTTCCGTTGTTTATGGACATTTTTTTTTTTTACTTTGGATCCAAAAGATTTATTTAGATACAATTTGTTTGGGGATTATAAGTTTGTTCTAGCAGTTAAAATATTTTTTTCACTATTTTTTTCTTTATGAAGCTTGGGCCAATCATTTTGTGCCATCTAGATTTGTTTTTTCATTTTTATTTTGATCCTATCGATTCTGCAAAGCTTAGACCAATACAATTTCTCCAAATAGCTTCATTCTTTTTTTCCATGTTTGTGGAGCTATATCCACTGTTAGAGTGACAAGTGGCTTCAATTTGACACCTTTTTGTCTTTACAAAGCATCATCCAATATTCTAGTGCCATCTAACTTCACTATATTATTTTTTGTTGAATTTTTTTCATTTCTATGAAGTTATTTTGACTGCAAATCTTGAGCCAATAATTTTCCTCCGCTTAACTTTGCATTACCAGTTATTGTGTCACCCAAACCAATCACAAGGCTCCATCTTTCTTTGTCTTTGTTAATTTTATCGTTTATCGATTGTCAATTAAGAAACGTGAGCCAATAAGGGCTTTACATGTGTTTTTCACGTTCTCAATATTGTGGTAGCTTTCTGTGTCATTTTTGAAATATGATATAATAAGAAAGCTCCAATTCACTTAATATTTTACGATGTCGACTGTTTAGATTTTTTTCCATCTTTGCAAAATATGAGCCAATAGAATTGCTCCATATTTCACATTTTTCATTATTTTAATTTGTGGAAGTGGTTGCCCAATTAGAATTTTCAACCTTTTTGCATTTGTCATTCTTACACAAAGTGATCCTTTTAAAAGGATCCACATGTCCTGAGTTTGCTTTATCCATTTTGGTTGTCTGCGAAGTGTAAAATAGTAACATTTCGACACGTACATCTCTTTTTCACATTTGGTAGTCTTTGTTAGACTTGCAAAGAGTGAGACATTTAAATGGCTCCACGTGTCTTTTTAATCGTAGTCTTTGATAGATTTGTGAAGCGTGAACCAATTACTTTTTGACATATATAATAAATTTTTAGCCTTCATAAGTGTCGGTGTCAATCTTTACTTTGGCTTAGCCATTTAAATTTTGAGACCTATTTTGTACCTTTTTTGGACCTGAACTTTATTTTAAGTTTTTTTTTTGGGGACTGTAAGTACACTCCAAGAAATCTATTAAATTTTAGTAGAGATCTACCATGTGTCGATCATTTAGTCATTAAAATTTCAACCAGTGGCTATGTTAGACTAAAAATTTGATTATGTATTATGTCAAAATGTGAAAAAATTATCCAATTAATTGAAGACACATGTATTTGTTTAATATTTAATTTTCTTTTAACTTATTAGTTGCATTGCAAAATGTCAACTAATTAAAAGGTAACACATGTATTTGATTTTTCTTGTTGTCAGTTTTGTCATAATTTTTTGATGTGTGTTTATTTTTTTTATTGTCAAGGACCTGAAAGGGATTTGATTTAATTTTTAAAGAGTATGCATCTTCCTGAGGATCTATTTCAAAGCCACACATGCCTCTCTTGGTATTGTTGATATGTGCCACATGTCATCCCTACCTCACCTATTTTTAACTAATCTTTATTTGCTAAGTAGCTCGTTTTGAGCTCACCCCTTCGAGTTCCTAAATAACTCATCAAGCTACTCTAACATGACTCATTCCAAGCTCTGTTAGCTTACTTGTAACTTGACCCCAACTAAGATCTACAAATTGATCTTAAATTCGACCAAATCAAGCTTTTTTATTAATATAAAGATGTTTGCATTCGTATATCAAATTAAAAGATCTTTAGCTAGTTTTTTTGTGTCTCTGTTTGGCTTCCTTGATCTATTTGTCAGTTGTATTTTTCTCCATTATTGTCGAGCATTAACTTGGCTAGTTCTGCCAATTTTCATTTAGATATGTCTCATCTCTTAAATGGAACAAATTAAAACATATGGAGAGTTAAGCTAAAATCTTGTTTTATGGCCGAGCAAAGCTATGGGATCTTGAGACTGGTATCAAAAATATCCCATAGGAAGACAAGCTACCCACGAAACCTTAGCTCCTTCTCTGAGAAATATGAAGAAGCTATGTCCATCCTATTGCAAAACATTACAGATGAATTAATGATGCATATAGGCCATATGGATTCATTTTGTGAGATACATGGAAACAATTAGAAACCATGCATGAAGGAAATAGGTTGTCTAAGATCATTAAACTTCTTTTAGATCTATTTAAAACACCCATAAAGGGGGACGAGAAAATTTTCAATTATTTAGCTAAAATTCATAACATTAAAATTCAATTAGATGGTTGTAACTGTGAAATGTTTCAAGATAAGATGTTATATTTAATTATACAGATCAATATACATGAAAATTTCAGAAATTTTATCTCCATTCTTAACTCTAAGTATCAGAATGAGAATGATCTACCTAATTTAGACACATTGTCTTCTTTATTAATTAAAGAAGAGCATGTTATGTAAAATTTTATTATAAAGAGAATTATACTTAGGAAATTCACACTCAAGAATAAAAATTAAACCTTCTAGATTCAGAAATAAAAATTATCTCTTAATCCCCCTTGTAAAGACAAGAAATCAGAAACTTAAGAGTAAGTTTTGATGGTAGATTTCACAATTGTGGAAAGTTTGGCCGTAAGAAAGAGGATTGTAAATCCAAAAAGATGTCAAATTTTAGAAATGGGAAATGGAATAAATAAGATGAAAATGAAGATAAAATTGATGAGAACTATCATCGAGCTAATGTAATAACTCTATGAACTATGTAAAAGCATAACTCTAATCGAAAACATACACAAAATGTTTTTTTAAGATTTTACTTCATTCTTCTATGGTATTTTAGCATATATGACATATATAAACTTTAAAAGGGTTCCTACATGGTCATTTTTAAAGAAAAATTCACATAAATCCATTAGTGTGTCCATTGTTTAATGGATCATGTTTTTTAGTGAATTCTTGGTTATTCTTGAATGATTTGATTATTTATTCAGATGTGTTATCTATCAAGTCTTCTCTCATTATGTACAGACTTGGAATATGAATATATACATATGTTGATAAATAATTTTATGTGATTAGTAAAATATTATTATATGCATATCAAATGACACTTAGGAACTCCTTTTCTGTTTGTGTTGGAGATGTCCATTCGATTGCAGCTAATATATATTTTACAAAGTGTAATATGTTGGAAGTCTTTCAACATATTTGTTAGTTGTTAAGAATAGTGATATCTTAGTTGTTATAGAACTAGTGTTTCACCTTTATACTTGGTTAAACATGAAAATATGTAAGATTTCTAGTATGCTTATTATGATATTTGTTGATGTTGTGCAGGTGGATTTGCATTCATGTTTTGATGGTGGTGTCATCACTTGGAGAAAAAAAAGAGCCATATGGCTAAAGAGGTTGTTGGTAGTGATACACATAGGATCTAAAGAAGTATTATTTCTCTATGTGAAGGCCAAATTTCTATTGATACAAAATCTAGTTCAAGAATAGAGATAAATTTACAAATATAATCACTAAGCCATTTCATTCTATGAAGTCTTACATGTTTTGTGCCTTGTTTAGCCTATCACATTTTCCATTGAGGAGGAGAGTATATGACCATGCCACTGTTGATGGGTTATTATAAAAGACCCAGGTCATCTTTTCAAAGTGGATCATGACCATCTACTTTGTATGTGACAAAGTGATTATTTAGGGATTGGTTACACATGGTTGTAACATTGTATGTGAACTATATGTATCATGAGAAAATGCATAAGGTAGTTCGTTGTAAACTTCCAATACTTCCTTGATTGTGTAATAAGTAAATGTATCACTCTATGTGAAGTTACTAGTAAATCCTAGCAAAGCTTTAATTATGGGTATTCCTTAGTTTATAAAAGGCTCTATAATATGATGAAAGTCTTCATATGTAAAGCATTGGTCTTAAGAATTTCAAGTATGAGAAAATGTGGCTTTCCATTATTTGCATGTTAGCCTGCATTACTATTACTCATTTAAGGAATTTGGAATTTCTATTTTTTCTTCCCACTTAACATTAAGGGGGAGTGTTAGGGTGACAATGTCAAGTGGGATCTAGCATTGCAGTATGCCGCAATATTATTTAAAATTTTCGAATCAAACTATATTGTGAAGGTATTTCCCATTTAAGAGTGAAATGACCTGAATGATTCACCCACCAATATTGATTTGGGTGATCCCTCTTGGGATTGGATATCAACAATGTTTACATTTTTACAGTCCAATATTAAAGATTGAGAGCATAATATAAGACATGCTAGCAGATCGTGTAAGACATGTTGATGATCATTTTATTAAAAGATGATCAAGAGACATAGCTTTGCAGACATTGTAAAATACCGAGGAGTGAAGTGGAAGTGATGGGTTAAACTCGTGAGAATTATTAATATATATAGTTCTTTACCAGGGTATTTTTTTCTTTGGATTTCTCCACCTAAATCTGGTGTTATATCTCTAAGTTCTTGTTTATTATTTTCTTTCATCTCTTGCTCATTAAGCTTTGTTATTCACTATCTATTTTAAGATATTTCTATGTCTAATCGAATACATATCATAATCTATATTCTTTGGAGTTTTAATGGTGGATATATAATCTATTTATTATATTTCCCCTGCTAAATCTAATAGTACAAAAGCATAATATTAACAAAACAATGTGACAAATTTGTAACCAAGTAACACAGTTATTTAATCAAAAGGTAAAATGGTTCCTAACTTTTTGTTAAACACATTAGAGGGTCCCATTATTTCTATTGAAAGCATGGGGAGGTGTTGTTCACAACATAATACAAGATATTTAAATGGAGATAATGATGAACACCAATAGAGATAAGAGCATGCAAGTGAGTGTAGACAACTGAACCTAAATATTTAAGTTGAAATAATGGGTTGAAACCATGAAATAAATAAGGAGTCAAAGAGAATATAAGATTAATAGGACATAATAGTGTCATCTCTCCAATTATGTTGTCTAGCCCACTTGACCAATTCTGATTGCACCCCAATCTTGAAACGCCCATTGAGGAACTTGTTCAGGACAAAAATGCATCAGTAGACTTTACACAAGAGAATAGGTTATAAAACATCAAAAATAAGTTATATACATATGCTCAAAATGAAGATCAATGTGTGTCACTTTTAGTAGAGGTTCCTCGATTACGACATTAGAACTCACAACAATTTGTTACATTCTAGACTAAGACATAGAATGGATTTATAACTAAATGATCATTTCGCGATAGAAAACATACAAATATTTAAGAAAAATAGCCATATCACAAGAATTCCATAAAGCAATTGGAATTAAACATAGCTATATCATAAAACATATGGAAAATGGACTATATTTAAGTACTTTGTAGTAGTACTCGGGATCAACTTCTCTTGTAAATAGGATTACTTAGTTTTTACAAAATCGATGAATGTTGATTTATTGATACTTTCAGTTCCTTCTCATATAGTAGGGTGATTTTCATATTCTCTATCTATGCATAGAGAGTATATACATTATATATTATATCTTATACTAACTATATATGTACAAAAGGATTGCGGAATGATGAACTATATCCATCTTAGCTTATTGTTACATTTTACTATCCAATAGTCACAATAGTAAAACACAAGATGGTATTCAAGAAAATATATATGCAATATTTGAAATCAAAGTTAAATGTTAAACAATAAAGTAATCATCTAAGTTTAGAACAAAAATAATTAACTCCACCAAAAAAATATACCTACCTCATACTTACCTACTAGTGTCACTTAACTTTTCCATGGTAGGCACGATAAGTGGTTGGAATCCTAAAGAAGCAAAAGTAACAAGTAAAACTAGAAGATAATTTAAAAATTAAAACATAAATCAAGCTACTAAGAGGCCATGAGGGGAAAGATATCTTAGAGGTGATTAACAACACTAACGAACACAAAAAACAAATGGGTAGATGTTATGAGAATGATAAAGTGGGATAAAAGGTGGAAACTAGGACGTAATATCATGAAATTAGTGGACTTGTATGTATAGATAAATAGAATACCAAATCATCCAGGATAGGAAAAATGGTAGTGGAAAACCAAATGGGATGTAGATTTAAATAATAGGTTGATGAAGTAATTAATTTAGAAAAATATTGTATAAAGTAGATTTGATAAGGAAGGCATTTATGTACAAGTGTTTAATTGGGAATATTAAGCATATAATTTCTTGAGAAAGTGATAATTGGTTGGGTCTTTAAATATGTGTCCTTCATTGGTTTTGGGTGATAGTTACTTGGAATAATGATGTTTTTTATTACGGATAAAAGATGGTTGAGGGGACCCTACACAGAGCATTAAGTGAAGAAAAAGATATGGTAATGAGGAACATATGAAGATGCCTCTACCAATGGAAGAGAGAACAAATAAATAAAATATCCAAAACCTGCGATCAATCAAAACATCAAAGCACAAAAATTGCATTTCATTATTCATATTTTCATTTTCATTATTATGGATTGGAATCATAATTTCAATATGCTCCTTAGAATTTTGGATCCCTAATGAAGCAAGAGGAAAGGAGCGTGTTAATTTTTTTGAATTCATCAAATCCATAGACCTCTCAAGATCATGTTGTAATGGATCCTTCTGAATAGGAGGAAGCTATTACTCATTCTCAGAATCTAAATCAACATCTATCCTAGATTAAGAATATGAAAGACTATCAGATTTGTCATTTACAACTAAGTCGTTAGGATTTGAATTCTTCCACCAAGATACTCTAATTTTAAATTATTTTATACCCATATGGAAATCCTAAGGTAAATGACCAAGAGAAAAATAGATTCTACACCTGAAGGGAAACCCTTCATATTCAAGATTTGGTTTCGAAATTATATCCTCTACCTTGATGTTAATAGTGGCTAGAAAATATACAGAAGTATCCATATCAAAAAATATTCTAACATATGCGGTGTGTTCATAATCATTAAATTATGTATTTAATGAGATAGAGAACCCACCAATTTTGATTTTATTTTCCTAATTTGTCATAGGTATAATCTAGTTTTAACATGAGGTCACCAATTTCGAATGCCATATGCTTGAAAAGTTTGGTGTGTTGTTTAGCTATTCATTCTTTGTATTTTTATTATGATGAATTTTGTTAGAGTTTTTTTGTCACGGAAATCAAGGGCATGTAATTTCTCCTCGCATATTTCATCATTGAGGATAATCCCATAGAGAGAAATGTGGAGGAAATATAATTCCACTTTGATTGGAAGGATTGGTTTGGTACCATATACAAGAAATAATGGGATTTCCACAATAGTCATACATATACTAGTACGATAAGCCAAAAGTTCGAGACAAAGCTTTAAATTTATGTCAAAGCTTGATTGGTATTCGAATAATTTTGTTGAGGAGTTTTTTGGATGATTTAGATTTTCCATTAGATTATGGATGATAAGAAGTTACGAACTTGTGCTTCATATTTTATTTTGTGCCAAAATTCCTTGATTTATTTTGATTTGAAATTATCACCATGGTTAGAGATGATTGTATGAGGAATCCCAAAGCTTAAAATGATTTGTAAAGGTTAAATTTAGAAGTTGTAATCCTAGTCATATTGGTTGGAGGCATCACTTCGACCCAATTAGTGAAATAATCTGTGGAAATAATGATAAAAATATTTCCATCCATCTTGGGAGTGAGGAAGTTTTCTATCCAATTCAATCCTCACATAATAAAGAGTCGATAGTGCTCATCGGGTATTTTAATCTAATCCGGTGGAGAGTGGATTATGATACTAACATGGTTCATGTTTCGTAGTAAAGGCATGTGTGTCATATTCTAAAGAAGTCCAATAGTAACCCATGATAAGGAATTTATAGGATCTAACATGGCTACCAAAACATCAACCAAATTTTCTACCATTTAATTTCAAAAGGAGATATCATAATTTATTATGGTTAGTAATCTTGAGCCCCAAGATTTTTTTGAATCCATGTTTTCCTCTCTCCGAGCTACCCAAATGACAATAATTTAATTCCTTTTGGTCTTTATCCTTTTAAATCCCTTGCCAAAGCACTAGCCACGTGGCATAATTCCACCGACTCTCCAACATTTTTCCCTAGCGCAAGTGAAACTCTAAGATTGAGTCGCTTTGCATATATACTTTGGGTCCAACCCCGTATATATTTTTATGTGGCATAAAAAAGGGGGAGATATATAGATATATGCAGCAACACAATATACAACAAATATATATATATATATATATATATATATATATAGAAAAAGGCAAATATATATAGAGAGAGGAGGATATACGGTCTGCAACAACACAAAGAAGGATTAAGAAAAAAATTCACATCAAAGAAGATTATAGAGTTACAACTTGAAGGAATTGAATAGAAAGGAAGAGAGAGAAGAGAAAGGACACAAGAAGAGAAACAAAAGAAAATATACAGAGCAACAAATCTGATTGTATGAAATTTTTATTTTAAATATTATATATGTATGTGTGTGTGTGTGTGTGTGTGTGTGTGTGTGTGTGTGTGTGTGTGTGTGTGTGTGTGTGTGTGTGTGTGTGTGTGTGTGTGTCTTGTGTGCCTTGTGTGTGTGTGTGTATTATATTGTTTTGGTTGTGTTTTCCCCTTTGTTGGTTATGTTGGAACTAATATTTGGAAACAATTTAGTATAAAAGTGCAGGTTTGTTGAGTTATTGAGTTTCATTTTCTAGGTTTGAGTTATAATGGCTTGCAATAGAAAATCATGGAAACAACCCCAATATTTTATGGGAAGAACTATGATATCTGGTGTATTAAAATGAATACATTGTTCTCTTCTCAAGATCTATGGGAACTAGTTGAAGGGGGCTATTTAGAAGTAGCAGACTAGGATGCATTTAATGCACTTACACAAGCCCAAAAGAATGTGTTCAAATGAAATAGAAGAAAGGATGAAAATCCTTTTAGCTATATTCAGAATGCTATCATAGATTAAATTTTCCCAATAATAGCAACAACTATAAATTATAAACAAGCTTGGGATACATTGAAAACTTCTTATCAAGGAAGTGACAAGGTGAGGGTATTGATTGTAGATGTTGACAAGGTATTTTAAGACTCTTCTTAGGAATTAATCGAGAATCGGTAAATGATTGGTTCACAAGAACAATGGACATATTCAATAAGATGAGGACTAATGGATATGTTGTTGAATACCATAGGATCATAGAGAAGGTATTGAGGATCCTTCCAACCAGATTTGATCTAGTTTTGGTTGCAATAGAGGAATATAAGGACTTGAGACAAATGAAAGTTGATGAGTTAATGGGTTCTCTATAAACCCATGAACAAAGGATGAGAAGGAAATGAAACTCCTCCAATGAACAAGCCTTCAAGAAAAACAAAAATGTGAGAGTTTGGGGGAGAGGAGAATACAACAGATGAAGAGGAAGGTCTAGAAACCAACAAGGAGGTGGAAGACTCAATCATCAAGAGCCACATGCAAGAGGAAGAGGAAGGAGCAACAACACTTCCAGAGGTGGTTCTACACAAAGGTATGACAAATCAAATGTACAATTCTAGTACCGCTTAAAAATAATGGACACTATGCTAGTGAATACAAAAATAAAGAATATGGTTTGAGAAATCATAATACAATATTTACTAATACAAATAAAGTTGAACTGAAAAGAATGAAAAGAGTGGAACTCTATTTTTAACTTGCAATGTAGCTGAGCAAGGAAACAAACAAATATGGTATTTGGATAGTGCATGCAACAACCATATGTGTGGAAATAAGGAAATGTTCAATAACATAGATGAAACAATCAGATTTGAAGTGAAGATGGGAAAAATGAAAAATCTCCGAGTTATGGGAAAAGGAAAAATTTAAAGACACAAGGAAAGGTTAGTTTCGAAGGATACAAACAAAGGCATGGACGTGATTATAATCATAAATTTTCTCTAGTAACAAGGCTAGAAAGCGTGAAAACAATTATTGCCATAATTGCACAATGCAAGTGGAAGCTTCATCAAATGGATGTCAACTTATCTTTCTTAAATGAAGTCTTTGGAAGAAGAGGTATATGTGGGAAAACCATTAGGTTATGATATTTCAGGGTATGAGACGAAAGTGTATAAGCTCAAGAAATCATTGTATGGGCTCAAACAAACACCAAGGGAATGGTACATTTGTATAGACTCCTATTTGATTAGCAATAGATTTAGCAAAAGTAGTAGTGAGCCCAAAATCTAAATCCAAGCAAGCAAGGATGGTGAGATTTTGATTTTTTTGTATGTAGATAATTTAATCTTTACTGGAAATACAAACAAGGCCATAAATGAGTTCAAATCAGCCATGAAGAAGGAGTTTGAGATGACTGATTTGGGATTGTTGAAGTATTTTCTTGGCATTGAGGTCAAGAAAATAGAGCATGACATATTTGTTTCTCAAGAAAAGTATGCAAAGGAAATTTGACAAAGATTTAGAATGATGAACAGTAGACCAACATCTACACTAGGAGAAGTAAGTTTAAAATTAACCAAAGATGATTGCAGCGAGCCCAAAATCTAAATCCAAGGAAGCGAGGATGGTGATATTTTGATTTCTGTTTTTGTATGTAGTTGATTTAATCTTTACTAGAAATACAAACAAGGCCATAAATGTGTTCATATCAGCAATGAAAAAGGAGTTTGAGATGACTGATTTGGGATTGTTGAAGTATTTTCTTCACATTGAGGTCAAGAAATAGAGGATGACATATTATTTTCTCAAGAAAAGCATACAAAGGAAATTTTACAAAGATTCATAATGATGAATAGTAAACCAACATCTACACCAACTGAAGTAAGTTTAAAATTAACCAAAGATGATTGTAGCAGAATGTGGATCCTACAAGATACAAAAGCATGGTAGGAAGCTTGATGTATTTGACTACAACTAGACCTGATATAATGTGTGTAATTAGTCTAATTTCTAGATTCATGGAAACTACAATTGAAGCACACCGACAAGGAGGTAATTGTATTTTGAGGTATGTGAATGGCACAAGAAATTATGGAATTTTATATGTTGTTGATAATGATTTATAGTTAGTTAGATATACAGATAGTGAATGGGTAGGAAGCCTTGATGAAAGAAAAAGTACATATGGATATGTGTTTAATGTTGGTTAAGGAGTGATTTCATGCGCTTCAAAGAAATAATCAGTTATTTCATTGTCTACAGCTAAAGCAGAGTATATTATAGCAAACTCAACCACTTGTCAAACAATATATGGTTTAGAAGAATCCTATTATATTTGAATGAAGAGCAACAAGAAGGCTCTTCTTCTTATGATAATATGTCTTCTATTTCCTAGTCAAAGAATCTAGTCTTCTATGGAAGAAATAAACATATTGCAATCAGTACCAGTTCCTTCGTGAATTGGTTGAAAAAGGAGAAATAGAGCTTAAGTTTTACAAGTCGAGTAGTAGCTACCTGAAAATTTTAGAAATCCTTTATGAAAAGACAAGTTTGAGTATTTAAGAGAAATTATAGGTGTTATAGATGGACCGCCTAGCTAGAGAAATTAAACATCAAATTTGTATGAATTTTTTGTTTGGCTCAAGCTTAAGGGTGGTTGTCATAATTTATTATGGTTAGTAATCTTGAGCCCCAAAAATTTTGAAATCCCTATTTCCCTCTCTCCGAGATACATATCGACAAGAATCTAATTCCTTATGGTCATTAGCCTTTTAAGTACCTCGCCAAAGCAATAACCACGTCACAACATTCCACTTACCCTCCAACATTTTTCCCCTAGTGGACGCGAAAATCCTAGATTGATTCGCTTTACATATATACTTCGGATCCATCCCCGTAAATATTTTTATATATAGCATAAAAAGGGGGAGACATATAGATATATGCAAAAACATAATATACAAAAAGAATATATAATATATATATCAAAAGGGAATGTATACATAGAGGAGGATATATAGTGCATCACCACATAGAAGGATTAGGAATAAAATAAACAACAAAGAAGCTTATAGAGCAGCAACTCGAAGGAATTTAGTAGAAAGGAAGAGAGGAAAGAGAATGGAAACAAGAAGAGAAACAAAACAAAATGTACAAAGAGAACGGTGATTGTATTTAGTTTTTATTTTAAAAATATATTGTGTGTGTGTTTTTATATTTTTCTTGTTGTGTATTTCCGCTATGTTTGTTGAAAAACTTATTCCCAAGAAGAGAAATGGGACTACATCCTTAGAAACACATAATAGAGAATTTCTTTCGAACCATGTAATTGAGAAATTTATTTCAAATTTTAGTACACTTACGATGATCAACATTTGAAGGGTAGATATGATGTTGGATGAATTGTACAATATATTTATATTATGAAAAAAACATCAATGATGTATTTATACCATAAATTGGATAAATATCCTGACAAAATACTTGTAAATGAAAATCGATCAAAATCTTCAATATTTTTCTCACCATTCAAATATTATTATTGTAAAGGGGTAATGGTAGATGCAAGCAATATCTATCTATAGAAAATTTGTAGTCTTATACAACAAACAACATAAAAGAAATAAACAGAATACTTAAATAACTTGCATAAACATATGAATATTCGAACTAGCACTGCTGTGCATAATCTCCATTAATAAAAGCTTCATCATACTCAAAGCTTCAGCTCTTTACAATCAAGCTGTGTGCTTTCAATGCACATCCTTCCTTGCTTGTGCAGATTTCACACCTTTGTGTGTGCATACAAAGCAATTACAATTGCTGTTATTTAAATAGAATAACTCACCCACTAACAACTCTTCAACTGAGCATTCTAAATCTAAACTCATGCTTTAAAACAATTGCATGCTATGCATGATTTAAAACAGATTTATTTGAATTAAATCTAATGATAAAAATAAGATAAAGCTAACTTAACTAAAGCAAACTAAAACAAGACTAAATCTAAAATTAGCTTTCCTAAAAAAGCTACGGTTGGAATTAAATATGCATCACATGAATATTTCCAACACTCCCCCTTAATTTCAAACTGTAGCTTTCACTCTTCTAGAGTTGTGTTTGCTTTTTCAGATCTGCCATGTGCAGGATAACATACTCCCAAACAATCTCTCAAATATTCGAAAACTTCTTTTGCTAAAGCCTTTGTAAAAATGTCTGCAAACTGATCTTCAGATCTACAAAATTCAAGATGAATTTCCTTGTTGTTTACTAGCTCCATGATGAAATGATACCTTGTATCGATATGCTTGCTCCTCTTATGAAAAAATGATTTTGGACAACGCTATGCTATGGCTGAGTTGTTGTCACAAAAAATCTGTAGCTTCCTCTTGTTTCTGTTGTAAATCTGTCAACACTCTTCTCATCCAAATAGCTTGACATGCTGCTCCTGTTGCTACTACATACTCTGCTTCTGCTCAAGATAACGTGACAATGGGCTGCTTCTTTGATGCCCATGAAACCACTCTGTTCCAAAGTGAAAAGTATAGCTAGATGTGCTTTTCCGATCATCTATACTTCCAGCACTGTCACTATCTGTATAACCAATGAGTTTGAAATCAACTGAACTTGAATAAAGAATTCCATAATTTCTTGTTCCACGTACATACCTCAAAATTCTTTTCCCACTTACCAATGTGAATCTTTTGGAGATTCCATGAACCTTGATATGAGGCTCACACCATACATGATATCAGGCCTTGTGGCCGTCAAATACATAAGACTTCCAACCAAATTTTTAAACAATGTTGGATCCACAAATGATCCTTCATCCTCTTTGCTCAACTTCAAACCTACTGCAATTGGTGTTGGTGCTGGCTTACAATTCAACATGTTAAACCTTTTCAAAACGTCACTTGCATACTTTGCTTGTGAGATAAAAACTTCACCTTCTAATTGTTGAACTTCAATACCCAAAAATAATGCATAAGACCAAGATCTGTCATCTCAAACTCTTTCTTCATGGCTGATTTGAATGACTCTGTAGATAGATTTCCAGTAATGATCAAATCATCTACATATAAACAAACAATTAAAATTTTACCTTGTTCATTTATCTTGGTGTATAAGGTAGGCTCACTGCTGCTCCTACTGAAACCATTCTCAATCAAATAAGAATCTATTCTGTTGTACCAAGCTCTAGGTGCTTACTTGAGACCATAGAGCGTTTTCTTCAATCTGTATACTTTTCCTTCATGACCTTCAATCTCATAACCTTCTGGCTGATTTACATAAACTTCCTCTTCAAGGAATCCATTTAAGAATGCTGATTTAACATCCATCTGATAAATAGGCCATTTGTTTTGAGCTGCAATTTCTAAAACCATTCTTACCGTATCCAAACGTCTCTTGGTGGAAATGTTTCATTGTAGTCAACTCCATATTGCTGCGTAAAACCTCTTGCAACCAGCCTTGCTTTGTGCTTCTGTACTTTTCCATCAGCATTGTATTTTGTCTTGTAGACCCACTTGACTCCTATCACGTCCTTTCCTTTTGGAAGATCCATTAGCTCCCATGTCTGATTCTTCTCTATAGCATCAATCTCATCATCCATGGCTTTTTCCCAAACTTCATTCTTTATAGCCTCTTCGTAATATACATTGGATCTGCAGCTTGAGAAAATAATGCAAAAACTGAAAATGAATTAGTTGTATCAACATTATAAATCTTACTTAGACTTCTTGTTTTCATTTTGCCACTGGGGAGTATTCGATGCAGGACTACTTTTTGGTGATGGAGTAGCTTCTGGTGTTCCCTGTGGTGTCTCTTGCATGGCTGAAGATGGCTGAAATCTTGGTGACCTCCTGACTGTAGATGGCGGTGTAGCTTGTGGTGCATGTCCAAGATTTGTAGATACAGTAGCTTGTTGCTCTAAAGTTTCATCTGTCATATCATCATGCGGAATAGATGTTGCTATACTCACTGTTTTCTCTATACTTCCATCCCATGCTTCATTCTCAATAAACTGTACATCCCTGCTGATCACAACCTTTCCAGTGACTGGATTGTACAACTTGTATGCTTTTGTATTCTCTGAATACCCAACAAAAATACACTTTTCTCCTTTGTTATCTAACTTCTTCCTTATCTCATCAGGTACATGTGCATACGCTACACAACCAAAAACTTTGAAATGTGAAACACTTGTGTTTCCTATTAGTCCATGCTTGTTGAGGAACCATGTTCCTAACAAGTTTCATTGGACACCTATTCAAAATATAAATAGAAGTTGCTACTGCTTCTACCCAATACTCATTTGGAAGATGTTTTGCCTTCAACATGCTTCTTGCCATCTCCATGATGGTTCTATTTTTCCTCTCTACCACACCGTTCTGTTGTGGTGTATACCTGGTAGTAAACTGCTTGTGTATACCATGATATCTACAAAAATTCATAAACTCATTAGAAACATACTCACCTCCTCTGTCCATTCTGAGAACTTTGATGTAGTATCCACTTTGCTTCTCCACTAATGCCTTGAACTACTGAAATGTATCAAAGGCATTTGATTTATTTCTCAGAAAATAAACCCATGTCTTCCTTGTGTAATCATCAATGAATGTCATAAAATAAATACAACCTCCAATAGAAGCTGTCTGCATAGGTCGACATAAATATGAATGTACAATCTCAAGTGGTGCACTTGCTCTTGCTGTCATTTTGCCAAGCTGGGAATGAATCTATGTGTTGCTTTCCCAAAATACAACCTTCACATACCCTTTCGGTTTCGAATCAATGGCAAACCTTTAACCATATTTTTTCTATGTAATAAATTCAAACCTCCAAAATTCAAATGTCCATACCTTAGATGCCAAAGCCATGTTTCATCCTTCATGAGTGAATGAAAAGCTGATTGTGTTCCTTCAGCGTAGGACTCAACTATATTTACGTAGGAATCGGTGCGGGATCGCATCTGTAGCTTAGAGACTTGATTTTCATTGGCGCAGACTCAACAAAAGACTGATTTGGCTTAACGCATGACTTTGCTGCAAACATATCGATTTCTTCTTCTTTCCAGGTTTCAAAATCAATGGAAACATCCTATTGCTACTCATCTTCACTTTTGCAATCAACTAAGTGCTAGGAGCTTTGTCCACAATCACGCACTCATTGTTCTCCATAGAGACTCGGTATCCTTTCTGCAGGTTGTCCAATACTCATAAGGTTATGTTTCAAACCTGCAACATAGTAAACATCTTGCATACTTGTTTGCTCCCCCTGTCTTGTTAGAATTCTAACCATGCCTTTTCCTTTCACAAACACAATATTGTTATTTCCAAGAGTTACATCACTCTTAACTGAATCATCCAAACTAGAAAACAAATCTAGATTACTGTCATGTGATTACTGTAACCTGAATCCAAACACCATACATCACATGGACTCTCTTTTGACAAATTACATTCAATAGGGGATAAAGAAGGTATTGCTTCGGCAATCCTTATGCATGAAATAAACATAGGTTTAGAAATAGAACTTCCAACCTGATTTTGATTTTGTCTCTCTTGATCATATTGTTTTTTCTTGCAATCATAAGCATAGTGCCCATACTTCTTGCAATAATGACACTGAACATGACACTTATCTTGTCTTTGACCATAACTCTGTTCTTGATTCTGTCCTCTTCCACTTGAGTTTGATGAACTGCTGCCACGTCCTCTGGATGGACTTCTTCCTCTACCTCTTGGGCTGAAACTTCCTCTTCTTTTGCCATGACTACCTACTGTCTGAGATGCAAAAGCCTGATCTACACTTGCATGTGATCTATTCATCCTCTGTTCATGATTGATTAGTGATGCATGCAACTCATCAATAGAAAATTGACTCAGATCCTTAGTTTCTTCAATAACAACAACTAAAGGATCAAATTTCGTAGGCAAACTTCTAAGCAATTTTTCAATAATCCTTCTGTCCTCAAGAGTCTCACCATGGGATTTGATTTGATTGACTAAGCCAACTACATATGTAAAAAATGATTCTACAGAATTTGAATCTTTCATTGCTAAATTCTCAAAATCTCTACGAAGTAACTGTAGCTTGGTGGTTTTTACTTTCTCCTTACCTTGATATGCAACTTGTAAAGTATCCCATGCAGTCTTTGCTTGACTAGTTGTTGCCACTCTTGGAAGAATGCTTTCATGCATTGCCTGATGAATATAGAAAAGAGCTTTTCCGTCCTTCTTTCGTAACTCCTTCAAAGTATCTTTCTCTGCTTGAGAAAGTGTAATATATGCTGCTGCATTTGCGGGCTCTGTGTACCCATCTTCAACGATCTCCCACACGTCTTGAGATCTGAATAGCGCCTTCATGGTCAACGACCAATATTCGTAATTCTTTCCATTAAATTACGATATCTGCATACCGGATGTAGAAGCCATAGCTTGCTACCAATTTAATAAGCTACTGGAACAACCTCGCTTTGATACCAATTTGTAGAAAATTTGTAGTCTTATACAACAAACAACATAAAAGAAATAAACAGAATACTTAAATAACTTGCATAAATATATGAATATTCGAACCAACACTACTGTGCATAATCTCCATTAATAAAAGCTTCATCATACTCGAGCTTCAGCTCTTTTACAATCAAGCTATGTGTGCGGCTATGTCCTTCCTTGCTCGTGCAGATTTCACACTTTTGTGTGTGCATACAAAGCAATTACAATTGTTGTTATTTAAATATAATAACTCACCCACTAATAACTCTTCAACTGAGAATTCTAAATCTAAACTCATGCTTTAAAACAGTTGCATGCTATGCATGATTTAAAACAGATTTATTTGAATTAAATCTAATGATAAAAATAAGATAAAGCTAACTTAACTAAAGCAAACTAAAACAAGACTAAAGCTAAAATTAGCTTTCCTAAAAAAGCTACGGTTGGAATTAAATATGCATCACATGCATATTTCCAACACTATCTATCAGAATTACCTAGCACATTTGTACAATTGGTAGTTCACTTTGTGTTTTTCATCTAAATTACAAACTTCCATATGACTTCCACCACACATTGTTTCAGTATCCTATTCCATCTCAGCCATTTCCCGTTGCAATATATTATTCTCAAAAATCACTATATCAAAGAATTTTCAAATATAATTTGCATGAAGTGTGGTTACAATGTGATGTTCCTCTATAGATTCATAATTTTATTCTACCTTGTAATACGTCCTTAGAAAAATTCAGTTCATGAGATCATATTTCATTGAGGCATTTTACAAAATAATTTGAGTGCATTCACTATATTCGCCTTGTTTCATTTGGTTTATTTAAATACAACACTTTCTACAAAAAGTTATTACTATAACAACGTTCAATAAACTCTGCAAAGGTGTAATGAATCATTACGCTTATACCTTGAGACATCAATGAAATCTACGTACCAAGATCATAACATTATACCACACTCTGTAGTCTCGGATCTAGGGTGCTAGACTGGACCTCTTTTCACTAGTTTTTTTCCACTCGGTGAATCCCACATGGGAAGGAGACTTTGGACTCCTAAATTCAGTGCCAACATTACTCCTTGTCATCCTTTCAATGGATTCTCTTATACCAAATGCAATAAACCATTACACCTAATTTTTGAAATGTTAATGCAATCCACACAGAGAATCATATCAACAATCCACAAGCAACCACCAATTCCATGATAGAAAAGACAATGTTCATGTTTGTGTAAAGATACGTAGAGAAATACCAATTTATCATACTCAAATGTTCCTAGTGTTTTCTTTCCAGTGAAGACATCATATCCAACAATTAAGACCTCCTATAGATATCATCGCATTCTACATCTCATTAGGACATTTTTCCCAAACACATGCGACATACACTCTTATGTAAATCTATATACATGTCAATGGGTACATTCTCTTATTTTATTGGCCATGTTCATGCTTAAATAATGTCATACTGAGACTAAAACTCATTCTTTTTACCTTTGAGCACCACTCTTATTCCTCCTCATTTTTATTCTCTCGGTGTGTACCTTGTGTTATTTCTCCACTATTCACAAACTACAAAGTGTAAGAAATCAAATAAAATGTTTATCTAATTCATGCTCTATTCATCGTTAGATCGCTTGCTCTCAAATTGGTTATTTCTCGAAAGCATGTTACTTTATCTTTGCCATGCCTCATATTGCTCGATGCAAATCTATGACATGTTTAAAGAGCCAAATCTCAAGTCCATAATTTCCCAATCACTTTGTTTGCATGAACTAAAAACTCTTCAAATTACCTTTGGGAGTGGTCGAGCCATTTAAAGGGTAGATCAAGTAATTTTTATCAAGAAAGAAAGTACAAGGTGGTGTAGTTCCTAAGTTTCTATGTAGATTGTGAATGTGTAACAGATGACCTTAAGTAGCATGCACAAACACGGAACAAGGAACACTCACTCTAGAAGTAGGTGAATCTAGATAGGAGTGTGAAGTAAGGTAACTAAATAAAAAAATCCATCCATTTCTGTCATTGTTTCATACCTTCTTGATCCGTAATGTGGTTAGCCATTTGTGGTATAATTGGTAAAAGAAAGGAGTTGCTTTCTTTTCCACCTCCTTTGATATTTTTGTTGAATGACATTCCAATTGCAAAGTGGGGTAGCATAATACCTATGAAAATAAAAATGAGGATGAAAGTACACATCCTTATTTGTTATCTTTATTGACAAAATATTTTATATTAATAAACAAGCATTATAATAGAATACTAGAAAACCAACAAACAATAGACCGAACCTAGAAGAAACGATCTATTACATAAAAAAAAAATCATAAAATTAACGCGCCACTAAAAACTCACTCTCTCCCTAAAACACCCTCAAGTCCATTACTCCTCCTCCATCCATATAGTGTTGCATGGCACTCTTGTCCCCGCACAAAGAGTATCCGGGTGGCTCACTTATGAAATTGAGTATCCGGGTGAGATCAGTCGGAATATAATTTATTTTCACGAAGGTTATTGGGAATTCGTTGATTTTTGGAGCAATGTTATTTGAAAGGTTTTATTTGTAAAGATTAGCGAAAGCAACTTGCTCCATGAAGTGTTTGTTTTTAAAATTTGTTTTTCTTATTGTTAGATATCTGCCAATAAAGTTAATTTTTTAGATACCTTTGGGATGCGGTTTGTACTTCACTTTCAAAGGTGGTGTGTGGGGGCTTACCTCTCAACTGATGTCGCAGTGGGGTCCAGTGGGGTGGCAACATGTTATGGAGACTCTAAAAAAAAAAATTAAGTAGTCAACTCTATTTTTAAGAGAAATCCTAATTGTACTTCACCAATTAGGTGTATATATTTTTGTGAAAATCTAAAGTTGCTCATAATGAGTTCACATGTAATCTGTTCATCTTGAGTTAATAAAAGTTTGATATCATGCACCGTGGATGTTTCCCTAAGCACCCAGTTTCATTTTTATAACGTACATATGGTATTCGTCTCTTGCATATTTGGTATTTTTACATTTCATTTATCTCTATCTCTGTAAACTATTATTTTGTTATTCAACTTTTTATGTATTCATTGCTGCAAAATTTGTACTTTCCTAACACCTATGAGACTAACACAATGGAGTTGAAATCCAAAACTTTTGAAACAATATTTTTCACTTAAAAACAAACACAAAAATATTAACATGAGGATTTAGTACAATTGTGATCTTGTCCCTCAATTTTTAAGGCTAAAAATCTAAAGCTGCGTATTTCACATAATATGAAGATCCCATTTTTAACAAATATTAATACTAAAAGTTGCTCTTTAACATAATAGTAATTGATTACTTTTTCCCTATAACAAATACCATATCTTTGTTAAATGTTATACCTCAATTAATTTCTCACGACTTCAATGTAATTGAAGAGTAAGATACTTAGGTCAATTACACCTATCGATTTGATTTGATTTGATTGCTAATACAAAGAAATGTGTTCCAGTACCTTTCCAACCATAGTATATTCAATGCTTTGCTAGGATAACGAATGCTTAACTTTTATAGCTTAGTGATGCTCACTAAGTGATGAAACTCATTTTTTTAAATGTTATATTAGTCGCACTCAAACCTTCCTTATTGTAAATTTTATGTTCATAAAAAAATCAATAAATTTGTAATATTGGTGAAGATTTATCATTTAATATTTAAAAAATTGTTGAATTTTAAAATTTCATTATTAACAAGAAAGTCATTCCAATAAAACTCGCCACACAATTAAATCACTGCTGTCAAGATTCGCCACCCTATTTATAAAACAACAGTTTGGTGGGTATTTTAAAAAAAAATTATTTTACGATTTTGGTGTTATGGTTTTATGTGATCCACCTTACACTTTAGGGAAAGGATACAATTTCTTACTTAATTTTTAGATTTTTTGTTTTATACGACGCCCACCCTACATTTTAACGCAAGGTTATTAATAACCCATATAATAATACTACTTACAAACTCTATAACTAACAAACCTCTATATTATAGGGCATTATTGATGTTTTGAAAGTTGGAGTGGATAAATAATGGATTTTTCTTTTAATTTTGTTGTATAAAATCCAGAGTTACAAAATATGGTAATATTTAATTAATTTGTAGTTTTTATTGAAAATATTTTAAATTTATTTTTGGCGGTATTTATTTTTAATTTTTTTAATAATTTGTCTATCATATAACTATTATGATATTAATAATTGTGATTGTTGTAAAATTGTCTTTGAATTGTTAAAAATATATATATACTTTTTAAATGTTTATTTAACATATTTTTTTAATAATTTATCGTATTTCTTTAATAGACTGTTTTTTCCCATATTTTAAGTCCACCATATTATACACTCCTTAAAAAATTGCTACCTTGATAAAAACTAAATAAATATCAGAATTATATCGGAACAAGATTTATAAAAACTAAGTTATAGGATTTTGTGGTCACCATCTTTGTCGGTGGGTACTTACAAAAGTTTCTTGAGATTTTTCTTGCGTTCTTCCAAAGCAACAAGGAAACCAGAAACGCTATTCACAAGTTGCTGAGTCCAAAGTAGACGGTCTATTCAACAATATAATAATATCAAGATCAATATGATAGGCATGCAAGCCATCCATATTTCAACACCGTCAACGCTGTTTTCCCCACTCATAATGTGCAGCTAAACAAAACAATATTGTCTGTCATTTCAAAATTGGAATTCATCTCGTGAACGTGTTTTGTTTTTTTACTTCGTGACTCATGTAATATGCCACTACAGTGACTGGTATGAAATGATATGTTTGGACACCAATAATATGCACAATTTTACAAAGAAATTTCGTCAATTGGAATGCCAGGAAGATTCATTTAAACTTTTCGTACTGTGTTTTGAGTTATATATTTGGACACAAAAGCTTTGTAGCAGATCTAAATATTCCTTAGTAACAGACAAAATCTCTTTGGACAATTGCTTTTCAGAAAAACTGAAGTAAAGCTATGAATGACAGTGGAATTGGAATTATTCGATGAAAAGACAGTGGAGTTTGGATTTTGTTAAACGGCATTTTTTTCTGTGCATTTGTTTAGGAATAAATTTTAAAAAATAGATTGAGATTAGAATGATGTTAGAATGAAAGTGGTCTTCCAATTGTTGAGATGAATATATTTTTAAATTAAAAAAATTAATCGGCGTAATGTTATAATAAAAGTAGTCCTTTAATTGGTAAGATGAATATGTTTTTCTATTATGTTATTATGGAAGTGGTCTTTCTATTGTTATGATGATTAAAATTTATTGTTTGGGATGATAGAGAGATAGCTTTTTATGTCAATTTTTTTAACCACTCAAATGACTTATTATCAAAATAAATAGTTGTTCATCTTAATGATAGACCACTTGAGTACCCAAAAATATGTTAAGAACTATCGCATATAATTATCACCCCAAAAATGTCTATATTTATATAATATGGAAATATAATATTATATTTTAAATATAATGTTTGGTATTATAAAATGTGGAACATTGTATCTTATATTAGAATAATGTTATAATGGATATAAGTCTCTTATTATTAATTTATTTGTTTGGCTTTCCTTTTCCGCTTGTCACTTATAATTTTGTCCACCTCTATACTCATGCAGATTTCATAAACTTTTTAATACTTTGAAAAATTAAGAACTAAATTAAATAATATTACTTATCGTACCAATAATTAGACGCCTCTTCATTCAATTATTTTTAAATTTTGAGAGCATTGTAGACACCTAAAATGACTACTCAATTTTAATACTAAAATTGCATTAATTATCCTCTTCCTCGTCATTTTTATAATTAGTGTTTTCCCGCTAATTAGTTAACATTCCCCTTGTCTCGGTCAATTAACAATATTTTGTTAAATAACTAACTTTCAGACCTTCATCTTATATGTCAATTAACGTCGATTCATTAATTATATTTCTCTTTTAATTAATTAATTGACCGGTATTAATTAATTAATCCTTTTAATCTCCAATTTAATGAATAAACCCTTTTGTTGGTTAAATTGGTTAAATTTGGCTTGTATGTTTCACGGTAAATGTTAGGGGAAAATGTCCGTGTATAGGTGCATATTAGGAATTTTTTATTTTTATTTGGTGAATTTTGTACTATCGCGGTAGCACGTTCGCCAAAATTTTACTTGTCCTTAAAAAATATGAATATAATTTCACCTTCATCTTTTCACTAAGGGTTGACCAATGCTAGTCTATTCACCCTCATGGTATAATTTTCTACTATATATATGAATTAATTCCCCATAATATAGTAATACTATTTAGATTATAAGTATCTATAAAATATGAAAGTATAAGACAAAGTTGAAGGATTCAGAATATGTGAAATACTTAAGAGGTAAGAGAAAAAAAGAACTCTATCGTAAGGTAGTTGTCAATTTTTTTATATTAGCGGACAATAATAATTATTTGTGTTATCGATCGACAATAAAAATAAGCGATGTTAGGCAACAAGGTAAATGTGTAATATCGAATGACAACAAAAATATGTTACCGGTCGGTAATAGTTATATGCGTTATCATCCGGTAGGATTCAATAGTGTTACCAACCGGTAGTAGTCATATGTGTTACCAACCAATAACAATTATATGTGTTACCATTCGGTAACATTATTTTTTGTTTTTGTCCAAAAACTTTCTTTACCATTCGCATTTTCATTTGTGTTGTCGTGTGGTTGGATAAAGTTGTATTGTTGTCATTATTTGAAACTTCTATATTTTTGTCGCATGTGTAGACTTCAAAATCACCCATTTGATGGCCCTTGATACAAATGAGAAAAGAACTCAAGGAAAAATAAAATGTGATATGGACATTTCAAAATATCTCAGTAAGTCAACAGTAAACCTAGTGGCAAGAGGTAATTTTCACTCTTACTATGATAATATTACTTTATTTTTTATTTACTTAGGGATGTTGTAAGAAAACCAATTTATTTCAAATGCAGAAAACCCTAGGAGTGACTTTACTCTAGATGAAATTCCTAATCAGCAGAGTAATTCAACTCAAATTGACAAGATCCTGATAATCTCATTTCCCATCAAACTCAAACTTCTCATAAACATTCCAGCAACACACATCAGAAATGTAAGAGTGGGAAGTGGACTATAGGAAGCATTTATAAATTTGAATGGTCAACCACATATCCAGTCATTGAACCTATTGAACAAGAAAATAGTATTGATACTCCTACAAAATGTAGATGTAGTATATGTAGTTGGAAACTAGGAAGACACCACAAAATGCAATTAAAGTTGGACACAATAGAGAAGCATTGTGGGAAGGTATATGATTCTAAAAAGAAAGATGATGGAATATCAATAAAAACAACTACAGTGAAAAATTAAGAAGATTGTTTACATATAAGATATGCTTTAGAGAATATGAAAATCATCATAAAATCTTCAGGACCTAGTTGAGAAAGGTGGAAACATACAGGGAAAATTTGAAAAATCAATTGACATAAGTCTCTAGGAAAAACTTATTCAATTTAGAACAATATTTCACATTTTACGAAGGGCGAGACCAATTTAAGATCTAATGGGAATCCAATAATTCTAACAACAAACTCATCAAATTCCAATGCATGGGAAATGAAAACTTGTATGGGAGAATTTGAAATTACTTCTTTGAGAGAGAAGGAAAAAAATACAAATTTTATCACATTATCAATTGATAAGGTCACGTATAGAAAACACATCCCCTGGCATGTGTGCATGTGTCTACAATTTAAGTTTCAATAACCATTTCAAGGAAAATCATCTACTAGTTATACACAAAATGATGGAGAACTGCAATGATGAGAACCTCTACAAACTTGTTATTAAAAATTTAAAGGAAATAGCTAGTATGGATGATCATTCAATCTTTGCAAAGCTGATTTGTGTAGGAGATGATGGCACATCTGTCATGCAAGGTCACAAAACTAGACTTTGTATTTGTCTACAAACAACCGTAGCCCCTTACATGATACATATTCACTGTATGGCTCACCGAATGAATATTGCTTACAAGATTGTAAGTAATTTTGAAAATGTTGTAAAAGTGGGGAGTTGATACGGGACTTACATTCATATATGTCAAGCAATCATAAAATATTTTTCGATTTTCAAATATTTTTCGTTGGAATAAAATTACTAAAAGATGTTGATACAAGATGGATATCATTGTATCATCCATCTTGTAGGATTTATGAGGAATACAAGTCCTTAGCATTCTATATGTTCAAGAATCAAAGAGAAGTGGACAAGGCTAAAGATATGTTGCATCATTTGACTGATTTAGAGACATTATTAACTTTATGTGGTATTTTTCCAATGTTGAAGGAAATAAACAACATAGTGAAAAAGTATCAACAAAAATCCATATACATTGTTGATTTTATTAAATTAAGGAGAAATGTATGTATGATTTTGGATACCTTATATACCACAAAAAAATGGTTTTGAAGCCAATTTTTAGTAGCTCAAAGGTTTTGAAAGATACAAAAGATACCAATAGCTATTTAAAGTTCAATATCAGTGGTCATCTTTATATTTCAGTTGATGGGAAAAATATTCCAATGCACACATTGTAGATAAATTATTATGTATCCATCATAGCTGTTATTTTTATGCTCCAATTTCTGTTACATGGAAAAAAATTTTGAAGATATCTGAAACATTATCTTTAGAGAATAGAGAAAGTTTTAAAAATAGTGATTAGCTTGGGGCCATGGGATTTGTAAATTCCATTTACTTGAATCGATCATTGGTGAAGAATAAAGAGCTACGGTTTGGTAAATTCATGATTGCACTTACGGACCAATTTTACAAATATTCGGATGTTGATGGAGGGGAATTGAATGGCATATTGGAAAAGAATATTACACATGACAAACATTTTGCATATACAATGAATGATCAATATAATACTATTGTTGGACAATTAGAAATGGGAGCTATCACACTATTGTGGAGAAAGATGTATCAGAGTAGCATTCTAAGAGAAAATATAAGTGAATACTTTAAACTATATGAACTCATATAGAAAATGATTCTTGGGTCTATTGAAGATGAAATGGTATTTATTGCACTTAAATTTGTGAAATCAAAACTTTCTAATATATTGGACAAGAATTTGGAAACTTGTTTGAGACTCTATGTTTCCGCACACGAGTGGACACATTTACGTATGAAATAACACTAGCTAAATGGACATATCTTGAGCACAAAGGTCTTAATAAGATAGAAAACAATGGAGTCTCTAATTATGGTGAAATTGACTTGGACTCTGCTGGACCAGAAACTGCAACAGATAAAATAAGTGGTGAAGGAACATTAAGGATAGGGTTGTTTCAGCTATCGAGACGGTTGAAAGTATTCAATTTTTGAAATATATATTATGACTTGATATTTTATTCAATTTCAGTTACATATATATTATGTATATAATTTTTGGAAATTTTGTAAATCCTTTACTTTTTATAATGTTTGGAATGGAAATAGCAGATGGTATATAGTTGTATAATCTACAAACTGGATAATGTAATAAAATTGAAGTTCCTTACTAGGAAAGTATGTTCAATATTTGATTCCTCACTATCAAATCCATAAGCACACATGTTCACAAAGATATTACAATCCATATATCCCATCTTGATTATTTGAATTAATAAAAAAATGTTGTAGTATATATCCCATCATGAGTGCAACACACACATCCAATATTTAAATATCGAGCACATATATGTTTGAAACTAAATTCAACAATGTAAATCCGATTAGAAATAGAATCCATTCATTAAATGTACACTCTTAAAAATAAGATAAAATACTAAAGTTTTTATTCGACAATAGGAATGAGAGAAATAAAAATATTGACAATTTCACATAAAGATAATATTTTCAAATTTTATTTGTGAAATATAGTGATTGACATCAATATTTTTAATTCAAGATCATGTGGACCCTTTTCCTTGAATAGATGCTATAACATTGAAAACATTTGAACTATCTTTTTATCCCACCAAACTCTACTAATTCTTTTGTAGTTGCATTAATATTTTTAAAATTTTCTCTATCTTCATGAGCTGCATCTCCTTGAAAGGAGAGAAGGATCCTCATCATTCTTTTTCTTGAAAAGAATATCGGGATCAGTACATTCTTATTTATAATCCTCAATAAGGTATTTTTCTTCTTATTTAACATGACAAGTTTTTATTTAAAATTAATTTCCCGATAGATACTCTCTCTCAAATTTTTCATATTCTCATCTAACACCTAAACCTCTATCTTCAAAGTCTGGTATTTTGAGTGCAATTAAAATCCAATTAATAGTATTTAGAAGAAGATAAACAATAACTATATATACAATAATATATAAAAAATTCATAACTTACTATGACCAAGTCTTTCGCTACGTTAGTAATAGTGACATGTTTCTTGTCTCTATTGTACTTGTTGTAGTAAGACTACACCTCAACATTAAAATTAACCAATATATTAAGCATTATAGATAAAACTTCATCCCTGATGTAATTATTATTCGTGAATATCTCACCAGATTTTGTTTGAGAAATTAAAGCATCAATCGTTACCGGTTCATTTTTAAATCAAATAAAAATGTCTTTATTTGTGTTCAAAATTATGATATCTATCATCAATTTCTTTTATTGATGCTTTCACTATGATCTCCCACATATTCAGCTCCTTAATGTTAGGATTAAAATTTTCCCTGACAAGGGTTGTAGCATTTTCGATAGAAGGATGTCTATTAAAATTTTTGTCTTTGCATCATCATCCAAATTTTGCTGCCATGTTAGCGAAGGAGGATCTAAAGAGGATGACACTTGCACCTCCTTACATGCAGATTGAGTGAGCTCTTTGGCATTATTCCCTACCACTGCCATGTCATAAAGGATTTCAAATCTGAGATACTCCTCATCCATATCAATATTATTTAAACAAGAAGTTCCTCTAACATTCCACACGTAACTAATCGAAAAATTGAGGAACTCGATGTTGTGAAATTTGCATCCCCCTTCTCAATACGGGAAAACAATCTTGTTTCCCATACCATAAGAAGTTGATGGAGGTGCAAGGAGGAGGTGATACTAATGTACTCCTTAAGCGATGAGCTAGAGAAGTGGAAGTGGTCTGCAACTACGGAATGAATTTCATATTGCATTTGTAAAACATCTACAAGCATTAATCGTAATAATATCATATTTAGTAATGCAGTATGTTGATTCTTAAATCTTGAAATAATGAAGGGAAACAAGTGAACAATAATAAATTCAAATTATTTAGAATGAAATCAATTGAGATTTCTTATGATGTTAATTTTTTAGTACTGTAATCAAGATACTTTGCAATGGGTAGAAGGGTGGTGGTGGAACTAGAAAACCTAAATTTAGCAAAAACCAAATAAAAATAATGATACCTTCCTTAGAAAAAGACTAATACAAATAAAATTTAATTCACTACTTATTAGTTACTTAGTACCGAACTTGAAGGGCCTCGGTGACATAATTATGTAGACTCGATCTCTTCTTGCTTAGCAATGTATGTAGTGTTTGCACCGTGTATGAGTACACACCATATGTCTCGAGTCATTGATCTTCTAGAGAAGGCTGCACATTAGAATAATGAAATATGTCAGTGTCAAAAATCATAGATTTAGATTATCACTATTCTCGTAAAATAATTTAATTAAAACCTATATTTTTACGTAGTAGCGAGTGCACATTTCGTCACTGGTCGTGGGACCGGGACGAATTGATAGAACTATGCATCCATTTTGCTTTTCTTATCCTTGTATGTTGTTGGCTTCTAGTGAAAACCAAATATTCATCGATCCTGGTGATATCAATTATATTATTGTCACGAAACCTCAAGCCTAGGAGGGTTATGTGCGTGAACTGCTACATTACAGTGTTCCATTACTTCACTTACTTTGACCTATTAAAAACAGAGTTACAAACTTATATATTATATGTTTATAAGAATTGATTTAAAAATGATTTTTTAAAGAATCAAGATCAGATTCATTTAAAAAAAATACTCACCAATTATTTGTCTAAAGGAATTACATGTTAACCATATTCTCGTGTAGACAAGTTAGAACAATTATTGATTTGATTCTGTAAAAACCATCATAATATAAAGCAAGAACATAACAAGAACAAGAAATAATATATGTCGGTGGTTTGTTACCATCTAGCATGTGGAAACATGTGTTGATGTTATTTATTCTTGTTGTGACAACATATGTGACAATGATATTCTTCGCCAACAACACATATGATAGTGTTACCAACCGATAAAACATGTGATAATGTTTGATGGGAACAAATGGAATGCATCACTATTTGGTAACACATCTACTTTGTTTTGGTGCGTCAAGTATTTACATACTTACCGACATTTGGTACCATTATGTACTTGTCGATCGATAATAGACTCGAGAAAAATGAAGTCTACCACCAATGACTTTCAAACCACCTCCATTCACTACCATCACAAAACCCTCATTCCCTACAATATCCAACCATGTGAATTTCCTTCTCATCAGATTCGCCACCCATTCTATAACATTTTTTTGTTTTTTTTTGGGGGTGGGGGGGTGTTCTTAAAACCGAACCACGACCAAAATAGTAACATAACATTATTCATTGAAAATATATTTTGTCACCAATTTCAAATTAATAGACCTCTTTCTCAATTAAAAAATGATGAATATACCTCTTAAAATTAATCCAAATATTATAGATATCTTAAGCAAATTTCATTTTACTTTTTATAAATTAATCTATTTGATTTATTTAAAATTTATCAATTTCAATCTTTTCATATGAACACAATCAAACTACAAAATAAAAAATATTACAATTTTGATCATAGATAATTTCAAAAGATAACATCAAGTAATAAAGTAATAGTACAATGATAACCTTGGATATAGGAAAATTCAATTCAATATATAATAGTGCACATTTTTAACATATGTTCAATTATTCTATGATTTTTTTAGTTTGATCCCCTAAATTTAAAAAAATACTTTAAACTAGAAATAAATCTAGGATCTCGATCCAATAGTAAAATCTTTGGGAGAACATAGAACTGAAACACTTATTTTTCAAACAAATGAGTTATAGCATAAACATAAGAGTTAAGTAGTATGGATGAAATGATTCATTTAAGTTAACATATCAACCACAATTAAAAAGAAACATGGCCCTAAAAGTATGGGTTAAATAAGTAATAAATTTAATATTTAAATCTTCTCATTTCTAATCAAATATAGAAAAAAAGAGGCAGCATACCAAGTTTGTTACATTGTTCTATGTTAACATTTCAGTAATTTAAATATTATTGCACATAATTTTATAAATTTCCTTTTTTATGTTAGGCCAAAAATGATTCTTCCTAATTGAAAGGTATTATATAAATTGGGATGACCAAGTATATTACATATCAAAAAAATATTTTAAATTTTATCATTTTATGTCTAATAAATGAGAGATACAATTCCTTCACTTCTAATACAACGATTATGAGGGAAGGGTTTTAGGAGCCCTGATGAAGTGTTGGGAGCTCATATCATAGGTATTGGAAATGTGTCAAAGCCTACTTCATTGTTCAATAATCAAACTAGAATTTTAAAAGTATAAAATGTGAAAACTTGTCCATAAGAAACTCCTTAACTTTAAATTCACATGATCTTGGCTCCTTTCCTCTTTTATTATTTCTCCATTGAAATATTGCCAAAAATTATTTTACTTAAATGATTGATTTCCAAATAAATCACTCGTAGTCAAATTAATTTGCTTCTCTTGCTTGAAATGTGATAATTTAAATGAACTCTAAACACAACATATAAATGATCTTTACTCTCTACATTAACCTTTTGATTATTTATTTTTAACACATGATTATTTTGATTTTTGAGAAAATTTTAAATATTCACTTGAACCTTAAACGAAGTAGAAATATTATAAACAATTAAAGTTAAAAAAACAAACAACAAATAAAGCAATGGTTTCTTTGTCAGAGAACAACTGATAATTTCTATGTTGATAAACATGGTATATTTATATTTGATGGATGTGAATTTAATAAAATCTCAGCCTTTTCAATGTATACAATGAAAATCTAAGCAAGGACTTCGTCAACAAATTGAAGACCTCAACTCTTTGGGTGGGGACATGGTAGTTATTAAAGGGGTGAAGCTAAAAATTACTATTGACATAATGGCGGCTCTCAAGAACATGAACAAAGAAGGTGGAGAGATTTATAAACCTAATAAGGAGAGTGTAAATGAGCTAAGCTATTCTTGAAAGGTAAGAAAAATCTTACTACTCACTTTGTTGGATGTATTAATGAGTCATTACAGATCTGTTTAATGAGGTTGTCATAAATACAATTGAATTCATTACTTTGGGGGTCATCACAAGACCATTTTCAATTATCACACCCCATGAAAAACTACATTGGGCATAGACACAATTATAGCTTCCCATATTACATTCTTAGGTCTTTATGTGCCAAAATGGAATAGTTTCATAAGGGTAAAATTTCACTTCCTTTGCACAAAGGTCGATAATGGCAATGGTTTAAAGGGGCTCAACTTAAGTTTCTATGATGGTAGATTATTTAGGGACTTTGTCTCGGGCTTTGAGTGTGTATGATAGCAACAAACAACATAAAAGAAATAAAGCAGAATACTTATATAACTTGCATAAATAGATGAATATTCAAACCAACAAAGACTGCTGTGAATAATCTCCATTAATAAAAGCTTCATCATACTCGAGCTTCAGCTCTTTACAATCAAGTTGTGCGTGCACTGTTGTGTGCTTTCAATGCACATCCTTCCTAGCTTGTGCAGATTTCACACCTTTGTGTTTGCATACAAAGCAATTACAATTGCTGTTATTTAAATAGAATAACTCACCCACTAACAACTCTTCAACCGAGCATTCTAAATCTAAACTCATGCTTTAAAAGCAGATTTGCATGCTATGCATGATTTAAAAAATATTTATTTGAATTAAATCTAATAATAAAAATAAGATAAAGATAACTTAACTAAAGCGAACTAAAACAAGACTAAATCTAAAATTAGCTTTCCTAAAAACCTACGGTTGGAGTTAAATATGCATCACATGCATATTTCCAACACTCCCCCTTAATTTCAAACAGTAGCTTTCACTCTTCTAGAGTTGTGTTTGCTTTTCAGATCTACCATGTGCAGGATCACAAAATCCCAAACAATCTCTCAAATATTCAAAACTTCTTTTGCTAAAGCCTTTGTAAAAATGTCTGCAAACTGATCTTCGGATCTACAAAATTCAAGATGAATTTCCTTGTTGTTTACTAGCTCCCTGATGAAATGATACCTCGTATCAATATGCTTGCTCCTCTTATGAAAAACATGATTTTTGGACAACGCTATGGCTGAGTTGTTGTCACAAAAATCCTATGTAGCTTCCTCTTGTTTCGTTGTAAATCCAACACTCTTCTCATCGAAACAGACTTGACATGCTACTCCTGTTGCTGCTACATACTACCTTCGCTAAAGATAACGTGACAATGGGCTGCTTCTTTGATGCCCGTGAAACCACTCCTGTTTCAAAGTGAAAAGTATAGCCGGATGTGCTTTTCCGATCATCTATACTTCCAACACTGTCACTATCTATATAACCAATGAGTGTGAACTCATCTGAACTTGAATAAAGAATTCCATGATTTCTTGTTCCACGTACATACCTCAAAATTCTTTTTCCAGCTTGCTAATGTGAATCTTTGGGAGATTTCATGAACCTTGATATGAGGCTCACACCATACATGATATCAGGCCTTGTGGCCGTCAAATACATAAGACTTCCAACCAACTTTTTAAACAATGTTGGATCCACAAACGATCCTTCATCCTCTTTGCTCAACTTGAAACCCTCTCTGCAATTGGTGTTGGTGCTGGCTTACAATTCAACATGTTAAACCTTTTCAAAACGTCACTTGCATACTTTGCTTGTGAGATAAAAAATTCACCTTGATTGTTGAACTTCAATACCCAAAAAATAATGCATAAGACCAAGATCTGTCATCTCAAAATCCTTCTTCATGGCTGATTTGAATGACTCATTGTAGATAGATTTCCAGTAATGATCAAATCATCTACATATAAACAAACAATTAAAATTTTACCTTGTTCATTTATCTTGGTGTATAAGGTAGGCTCACTTGCTGCTCCTACTGAAACCATTCTCATACCAAGCTCTAGGTGCTTGCTTGAGACCATAGAGCACTTTCTTCAATCTATATACTTTTCCTTCATGACCTTTAATCTCATAACCTTTTGGCTGATTTACATAAACTTCCTCTTCAAGGAATCCATTTAAGAATGCTGATTTAACATCCATCTGATAAATAGGCCATTTGTTTTGAGATGCAATTGCTAAAACCATTCTTACCGTATCCAAACGTCAAGCTCTTTGGTGCAAACGTTTCATTGTAGTCAACTCCATATTGCTGCGTAAAACCTCTTGCAACCAGCCTTGCTTTATGCTTCTGTACTTTTCCATCAACATTGTATTTTGTCTTGTAGACCCACTTGACTCCTATCACGTCCTTTCCTTTTGGAAGATCCATTAGCTCCCATGTCTGATTCTTCTCTATAGCATCAATCTCATCATCCATGGCTTTTTCCCAAACTTCATTCTTTATAGCCTCTTCGTAATATACTAGATCTGCAGCTTGAGAAAATAATGCAAAAACTGAAAATGAATTAGTTGTATCAACATTATAAATCTCACTTAGACTTCTTGTTTTCCGTTGCACAAGAGTATTCGATGCAGGACTACTTTTGGTGATGGAGTAGCTTCTGGTGTTCCCTGTGGTGTCTCTTGCATGGTTGAAGATGGATGAAATCTTGGTGACCTCGACGATGGCGGTGTAGCTTGTGCTACAACTTGTGGTGCATGTCCAAGATTTGTAGATACAGTAGCTTGTTGCTCTAAAGTTTCATCTGTCATATCATCATGCGGAATAGATGTTGCTATACTCACTTTTTCTCTATACTTCCATCCCATGCTTCATTCGAGTAAATTGTACATCCCTACCGATCACAACCTTTCCAAAGTTATTTGGATTGTACAATTTGTATGCTTTTGTATTCTCTCGAATACTCAACAAAAATACACTTTTCTCCTTTGTTATCTAACTTCTTCCTTAGCTCATCAGGTACATGTGCATACGCTACACAACCAAAAACTCTGAAATGTGAATACTTGTGTTTCCTATTAGTCCATGCTTGTTGAGGAACCATGTTCTTAACAAGTTTCGTTGGACCCCTATTCAAAATATAAAAGAAGTTGCTACACATCGTCGCCCAATACTCATTTGGAAGGTGTTTTTCCTTCAACATGCTTCTCGCCATCTCCATGATGGTTCTATTTTTCCTCTCTGCCTCACCATTCTGTTGTGGTGTATACCTGGTAGTAAACCGCTTGTGTATACCATGATATCCCATAAAAATTCATAAACTCATTAGAAACATACTCTCCTCCTCTGTCCATTCTGAGAAATTTGATGTAGTATCCACTTTGCTTCTCCACTAATGCCTTGAACTGCTGAAATCTATCAAAGGCATTTGATTTATTTCTCAGAAAATAAACCCATGTCTTCCTTGTGTAATCATCAATGAATGTCATAAAATAAATACAATCTCCAATAGAAGTGTCGCATAGGTCCACATAAATCTGAATGTACAATCTCAAGTGGTGCACTTGCTCTTGTTGTTTTGCCAACTGGGAATGAATCTCTGTGTTGCTTTCCCAAAATACAACCTTCACATACCCTTTCGGTTTCTGAATCAATGGCAAACCTTTAACCATATTTTTCTATGTAATAAATTCAAACCTCCAAAATTCAAATGTCCATACCTTATATGCCAAAGCCATGTTTCATCCTTCATGACTGAATGAAAAGTTGATTGTGTTCCTTCAGCGTAGGACTCAACTATATTTATGTAGGAATCAGCGCAGGACTCGCTTATTGTAAGCGTTGAGACTGATTTTCATTAGCGCAGACTCATCTGTTGTGCATTTTCAACAAAAGACTGATTTGGCTTAACGCATGACTTTGCTGCAAACAGATCTGATTTCTTCTTCTTTCTAGGTTTCAAAATCAATGGAAACATCCTATTGCTTCTCATCTTCACTTTTGCAATCAACTGAGTGCTAGGAGCTTTGTCCACAATCACGCACTCATTGTCTTCCATATAGACTCGGTATCCTTTCTGTACCAGTTGTCCAATACTCATAAGGTTATGTTTCAAACCTGCAACATAGTAAACATCTTGCATACTTGTTTTCTCCCCCTGTCTTGTTAGAATACTAACCGTGCCTTTTCCTTTCACAGACACAATATTGTTATTTCCAAGAGTTACATCACTCTTAACTGAATCATCCAAACTAGAAAACAAATCTAGATTACTTGTCATGTGATTACTGCAACCTGAATCCAAATACCATACATCACATGGACTCTCTTTTGACAAATTACATTCAATAGGGGATAAAGAAGGTATTGCTTCGGCAATCCTTGTGCATGCAATAAACATAGGTTTAGAAATAAAACTTCCAACCTGATTTTGATTTTGCCTCTCTTGATCATATTGTTTTTCTTGCAATCATAAGCATAGTGCCCATACTTCTTGCAATAATGACACTGAACATGAGACTTATCTTGTCTCTGACCATAACTCTGTTCTTTATTTTGTCCTCTTCCACTTGAGTTTGATGAACCGCTGCCACGTCCTCTAGATGGACTTCTTCCTCTGCCTCTTGGGCTAAAACTTCCTCTTATTTTACCATGACTACCTGTTGTCTGAGATGCAAAAGCCTGATCTACACTTGCATGTGATCTATTCATCCTCTGTTCATGATTGATTAGTGATGCATGCAACTCATCAATAGAAAATTGACTCAGATCCTTAGTTTCTTCAATAGCAACAACTAAAGGATCAAATTTCATAGGCAAACTTCTAAGCAATTTTTCAATAATCCTTCTGTCCTCAAGAGTCTCACCATGGGATTTGATTTGATTGACTAAGCCAACTACATATGTAAAAAATGATTCTACAGAATCTGAATCTTTCATTGCTAAATTCTCAAAATCTCTACGAAGTAACTGTAGCTTGGCGGTTTTTACTTTCTCCTTACCTTGATATGCAACTTGTAAAGTATCCCATGCAGTCTTTGCTTGACTAGCTACTGCCACTCTTGGAAGAATGCTTTCATGCATTGCCTGATGAATATAGAAAAGAGCTTTTCTGTCCTTCTTTCGTAACTCCTTCAAAGTATCTTTCTCTGCTTGAGAAAGTGCAATATATGCTGCTGCATTTGCGGGCTCTGTGTACCCATCTTCAACGATCTCCCACACGTCTTGAGATCTGAATAGCGCCTTCATGGTCAACGACCAGTATTCGTAATTCTTTCCATTAAATTGTGGTGTCTGCATACCGAATGTAGAAGCCATAGCTTGCTACCAATTTAATAAGCTGCTGGAACAACCTCGCTCTGATACCAATTTGTAGAAAATCTGCAGTCTTATACAACAAACAACATAAAATAAATAAACAAAATACTTATATAACTTGCATAAACAGATGAATATTCGAACCAACACTGCTGTGCATAATCTCCATTAATAAAATCTTCATCATACTCGAGCTTCACTCTTTACAATCAAGTGTGCGTCATGTTGTGTGCTTTCAATGCACATCCTTCCTAGCTTGTGCAGATTTCACACCTTTGTGTGTGCATACAAAGTAATCACAATTGTTGTTATTTAAATAGAATAACTCACCCACTAACAGCTCTTCAACTGAGCATTCTAAATCTAAACTCATGCTTTAAAACAGTTGCATGCTATGCATGATTTAAAACAGATTTATTTGAATTAAATCTAATGATAAAAATAAGATAAAGCTAACTTAACTAAAGCAAACTAAAACAAGACTAAAGCTAAAATTAGCTTTCCTAAAAATGCTACGGTTGGAATTAAATATGCATCACATGCATATTTCCAACAACTTTGTTGGATGTATTAGCGATTCATTACCATATCTGTTTAATGAGGTTGTGATAAATACAATCGAATTCATTACTTTGGGGGGTCATCACAAGACCATTTTCAATTATCACCTGCCCATGAAAAACTACATTGGGCATAGACACAATTATAGCTTCCCATATTACATTCTTAGGTCTTTATGTGCCAAAATGGAATAGTTTCATAAGGGTAAAATTTCACTTCCTTTGCACGAAGGTCCGATAATGGCAATGGTTTAAAGGGGCTCAACTTAAGTTTCATGATGGTAGATTATTTGGGGACTTTGGCTCAGGCTTTGAGTGTGTATGATAGCAACAAGGTTTTGAGCCGAGAGGAATATGCGGATACCAATTATATCTCTTCATTTAAGGAGAGGAGTGATGAACAAAAGAACACGAAGGATGTCATGAAGGGCCTTCAAGAATTGAAAAAAAGCAAAAGACGTCTCGATCCAACATCGAGGAAATAAGGAAAGAGAAGGCTAATCAATCTGTCATGGAGGAAAGCGAACAGATGTGAGGTAACCCCAAGAATGACATGGACAAATAACAAAAGATCCTAAAGAGCCTAAAGACAGAGACACAAACCTTATTAAGAGTATGATTTAGTTTATATTTAATGATTTGCACTCTACGAGAAGCAAGGTTGACAACATGACCGAAACCTTGAAAAATTCAATAGAGTGGAGATGTTGCATGACAAGTGTAATTCTTTACACAAGGAAATGGATCACCTTAAGAAATTGATGAAACAATTTATGCAATGGAGTATTTTGAACATAAAACCCACCATCCAAAACCTCCACTTGCTCGCTAAATTTATTAGTGCTTATAAACAAAATGAAAATGAAGAGGCCTCCAAGAAAAAAAAGAGAGATTTGATTGATTTTGATCTCGCTAACATGGGGAATTCCACTTTGAAAATATATCTAAAGAGTGAGTAGCTTTATTGCGTTATTGTAAAATATGTTGCATGACTATGGACATCTTTTCCTTTCCCTCTTACGGAATTTCTTTACTTTAATTTTAGTTTATTTTTACTTTGTTTTCAATTTTTGTTGGAATGTCTTTATGTTGTATACGGATGTCGATAATGCTTATCCTTTCCTTATGGGTGTTGTATAACTAAATATATGCTCTATAATAAATTGGACATCATCTTGTTTCCTCGCAATTCTTCAAAATTTTAACCTATATAATAAAAACTCAATTTTACTAGTTTTTAAAGAGGAACAACATTATTTTTATAGACAATCGGGATGAATATATGTGTATAATCTTTGAAAACAATGATAAAATTTGAAGTGGAGATAATTTATTGAGCATATCTACAAAACTTGTAAGTTTTTGTGAGTTTCGTATCAATGTTGAAAGAAAATGCTTGGAAACAATGTGTTTTTTATTGCTATCCATGCAAGTAAAATTGCACACTCAGATCCACATATTCTATGTAAATGGAGCCAAAAAATGTAGGGAATGAGTAGGGAACTCTATGACATTGTTAATAAAAAAATTCAAAGGTAGAGTGGTTAAGAATGATAAATTTACCCATTGAAATATGTTGGCAAATAATATAAAATTCAACCATTATTTTGAAGTTTATAGAGTTTCCATATTTCCATAAAGAGTTGGAGTATTTTTCATGTATTTAAATAGCCATATTATTCCCAGATAGTTATTATTGACTTTAGTAGAAACTGCCAAATAAAATTTTATGAACATACATTGCAAATATCAAGATAGATGAAAAAATAAATAATGAGAAATTGAAATGAAGGACATGATAAAAGATAATGAAATAGGCGAATTTTTGCATGGAAAAATACATTAATATTCTCTAGCCATAGTGTAGTATTTTTATATGGAAATACATCATCGATTCGTAATTATGTGTTTTGAAAAGATAGGAAATGTTAACGTCAGAAGAATATATGCAACATAATATTATTGTATCAAATTAGGATTTGGTTTAACAAAAGAACTTGTAGAACAATTATGGGTTTGAAAAATTATTTGTAGTATTAGAACATACTTGAGTT